>CM069908.1:15041024-15232142 GCA_036172215.1 Camellia granthamiana | reverse complement strand
TACACTAAAGGTGAACACAAAATGTGATAGATGCACTTAGTGAACAAAGTATGATTGATATACTGAATGTGAACACGAAGTGTGATAGATGCACTTAGTGAACAAGTATGATAGATATACTAAAGGTAAACACGAAGTGTGATAGATGCACTTAGTGAAGAAGTATGATTGATATACTGAATGTGAACACGAAGTGTGATAGATGCACTTAGCGAACAAGTATGATAGATATACTAAAGGTGAACACAAAGTGTGATAGATGCACTAAGTGAACAGAGTGCGATTGATACACTAAAAGTAAACACAAAGTGTGATAGATGCACTATGTGAACAGAAGTGTGATAGATGCACTATGTGAACAAGTATGATAGATATACTAAAGGTGAACACAAAGTGTGATAGATGCACTAAGTGAACAGAGTGTGATTGATACACTAAAAGTGAACACAAAGTGTGATAGATGCACTATGTGAACAGAGTGTGATTGATACACTAAAAGCGAACACAAAGTGTGATAGATGCACTATGTGAACAGAGTGTGATTGATACACTAAACGCGAACACAAAGTATGATAGATGCACTATGTGAACAGAGTATGATAGATATACTGAAGGTGGACACAAAGTGTGATAGATGCACTATGTGAACAAAGTGTGATTGATACACTAAGTGAATGAAGAGAGTGTGATTGATACACTAAATAAATGAAGTGTGATTGATACACTAAGTGAATGATTTTAAACGGAACTTCTTTGAATGAACCGTACATACAATATCGTGCATGAATGAGAAAGAAACTTGATAGGTACAATGCAATACAATGCATGATGCTTAAGGAAAGTAATAAATGGACAAAGCAACGCTTTAGAAAGCACCTCATGAGGTGAGTGGCGGTGAACCGCTCTTCTCCGATGGGGATCTTCCCCTGTGCTCTTCGAAAACTTACCTTCAACTCTCAGTACAAAGGTTCTGAAATACTGACAAGGGTTCTTCACGTAGAGCACTTTGGATGCTACCTTTCTTCCTGATCACATTCACAACTTTCCCTATTCTCCAACGGGGTGACAGACTAGGTTGGTTCAGTATCCAGAATTGAGGTGCATACACGCTATCTCAACCTATGGGGCTTCCATACAGATTTCAAGCTGAGGACATGCCTCTGGGTATTTAAACCAGACTTTAGTCTCAGAAATCCCGAACCTTTGCGTTCTAGGCAACAGCCATTCGAACTCTAGTTTCCACCGTCGCAGTTGGTCTCCTAGGAACTCATTGCGAACACGGCCAAGATGCCTCTAGCAGGGAATGGTACTCAGGGAGAACACTTTTGATCGCCATTCTGGCTTGAAGCAGACTTGATCTTGAGCTTGAGGTAAAGGCACACTCATACTTCAGAGCATTGACAAGACCTGAAAAGGTACATCCGAAATACAATCTCGAAATTTACAGAAGTTGAAACAAACTCAGATGCTCCAAATTTTCCCTCTTTTCTTTTGCTTTGCAGTCTGGAACCCATATAGCTTCAAATAGGTCCTGGTTTTACTGTTCTGACATGACCTGGGTTGAACCCTGCGGTTTTACGAAAGAACGAATCTTGTTTTGCACAGATGTGGAGAACGGCACGGCACCCGGAGCGCAAAACGATTTTATTTTTTGAAATTAAGAGATGAGTTCTTGACCGGGTATTGAGCCTGAGACTGCCCATAGCAAAAAAGACTCAACAACGGAAAGCAAAAGATAAAACAACCTAAACACATCCGTTGACACTCAAAACAAGAATCGAGACAAACAAAGACACAAACACAACACTCGGATGTGTTACAAAGGCAAGAGACCTCTCGGTGCACGAGGAGCCAGTTTCTCCGGGTATTGTTTCCCACCCTTTCTCATTTGTGATTCTCACATCACTCGGTCCTCAAGCTCTGTTTTTCTGAAAAATCCCTTTTCCTCACTTTTTCCCTCAGTGCACATCTCTCTATTCTTCAATCTCTCATTTTTTATCCCTCCCCTAGGTGGTTGTTGGATAAACAAGAAGTTGCGGGCTCTTGCCCCTAGCATTCTGCTAGATTCTCTTTCTTCCGTTCACAGTTAGTGAATTTCCCTACAGAAGGGTTGTGCTGCGGCTGGATGTGCAGCAGATCTGCAATTGACATTGGTTGACGATGCTCTACTGGGGAGTTTGGACGTGATTAGATCTGTCCAGATGAGGGAATGGAATATCCTGCCCCATTCCAGTTCGTGCTTCGCACTTGGCTTAATACCTCGTTGCTTGGAGGATATGAGAGCTTTCAGCCCTTTTCTGTTAGCTTCCGCTGTGCCCTTCTTGGCGAATAGGGTGCCCTTTCCGGCAAGTATGGTGCCCTTTCTGGCAAATGCATTGACAATGGGGGAAAGACAGGAAGCCTGACTCAACTGTGCCCCTAGTTCATTATTTCGACCATTTTTTGTTTTGGTTTTCTACTAAAACAATTTTGACCAACATGAGAGTTAGATTAACATGCTTGTTCAATTTTCTGATTTGAAATCATGCAAGTCAGGTTATGAGCACTGAAAATTTTCCTTTTTTGGGGTCCAAGAAATGGTCCAGTTTTTAGAAAATGGAATAATTTTCGAGAGAATTAGTCAACTTCAGTAAAAATTCTCAAAAACTTTTTTTTGCAAACGGCCACTGCTCAACGAGCACGGAACCTACTCTTGAGATGCACGACCTCGGACCCATAAACAATGGGAAATTGCCCCTTGTTTGAACGGTACTGCATGGCAACTGAAAGTTACCCCTAGTCTGAATAGCACCGCAACACATTGTATGGCAACGGAAAGTTGCCCCTTGTTTGAATGGCACCGCAGCGCATTGTAATCAGTCTTCAGAGTGACGATCACAACCGAACTCTCGGATACAGAGAAGACAAAGATGACCGAAACCATCAGATGGACACAATCGAATTTGAAGTGTTTTACGGCTGGACTTCAGAATGAAGTTGCCTATGTATCCCAAAGATGGGAATCAAGCCTTACGTAGTTCGGGTTCGGGTTCAGTCGGGTATTAACCTCTCCTTTTGCGCTCTAACTTTTGCCAAGGCCGCCCTTCTGGGTTTTCAACCTTGCGAGCTTTGTTCTTCTTTTCTTTTGAATTCTTTTCATTTCTTTTCTTCTCTTTTCTTCATCTTTTCTTCATTTTTTCATTTCATTTCTTTTTCTTCTTTTTTTTTTTTTTTATTCCTTGGATTTTTTCTTTTTTTTTGTTCTTTTTGTTCTTTTTCTTGCTCTAATTTTTGCCTGGGTCGCCCTTCCAGGTTTTCGGCCCAGCGAGCCTCTCAAGGGTAAAAGTGTAGTTTTGTCCATGTCAAATGGTTTTGAGATCCTGAACTCATCTGAATCCAGGAGAATGGCTGCCGTTCGCTGATGATGCAGGAGTCCATCCAATGGGGGGCTGAATTTGCCCCTAGTGTTGTGGATAAGAACTTGGTTATCCTTCACCAATACTTTCTTCTTTTCTCCCTTCTGGGATTTGGCATTCTCGCTGATCTTCATCTTTGACTCTTCGAGCACATTTGAAATTCTTTTGCCCCTAGTTCGAGGGGTGCTCCTGATCTAGCTTCGCAAGCTTCTTGATCTGACTTTGTCGCCGCTAATTCACGGGCTGCTTTTGATTCGGCCACACAGGCCTTACATTGTAGTTGACCGTTGAACATTCTGAATCCAAGTTCAAGTTTTGAAATCAAGAGGGGTGGAGTCTCGAGGCTGAGAGCGATCCTAGGCTGCACAATCTCAAGAGCGATTCCACACAGGTCTTCACAGGACTGCGCAAAACATTTTTTTTGAAATCTTTTAAGAAAGCGACCAGTCGCTCGCGCTGAAGACAGTGTAGAACCAATCTGGATCAAGCTAGGATCCTTCCCAGTACTCACACTAACAAGCATGATTTCATTCATTAAGGGCTTAGAATGCCTCTCTTTCTCTCAATTGATCAAACTTTTGCAAAACCCAAGGAATTCCTTCCTCTTCGTTTTCACCGCAGGTGTTCAAAAGGTTTTGAAAAACTTAGGCCAATGCAATGAGTTCGAGGCACAGAAAAGTAGGCAAAAGCGCTGCCATTTTATTCAGAACTTCTGGCACAACTAGCACAAGACAAAAGCGAACACAAGAATGTGAAAATCACTGCTGTTCATTCAAAATCTGTCGGCATAACTGGCTCCCTGGCAGAAATAGACTCAAAACAAAACGAAAAGACAAACGCAAAACAAAATGGTGACGCCCGAGGTAACATCCCCGGAATCACCCGACCTTTGTACAACAGGACTGACTCGATACAATAAGACAGACCCTTAATCAAAAAGACTGACTCAAGACAAAGAGACAGACTTAAAACAAAACTACAGAACTGACTCAACACCCAAGTCAAAAACTTCAAAACTAGCATTTGCAAATGCTCAAAACAGTGCGTGCCAAACGCCACATCCGGAGTAAACTGAGCGCCATCCGCAGGTGGTTCATCCCCTGATCACATAATCACATTATCCCCCACAAGTTCACTGATCCAATGACGATAGACTTTGCTAGACTGGTGCGGCAATGACCTTGTTGTCAAACAAATCTTATACATCATGGCGCAGACGAAAGCAACTATCGGTCTCATGACCAGTTTGTTGATGATACGCACAGTACTTAGTCTGGTCATGCTTTGGAGGGAGAGGATCAAGTAAAGGCCGTTGTTCCAATGGTTTCAGATGTCCTTTCCGGATTAAGACCTCTAGAGCCTTTGACAAAGGCATATAAAGTGGGGTAAAAACCCTCTTGACTCGAGGTGGATATTTGGTTTTCTGTGAGCTACTTCCGGACGCACCGGTGAATGGGGTAGCTTTTTTTGATGTGGTGGTGGTGACCATGCCCACTTCAGAAGATCTTGCAGCTGCATCACCACTGGTGGTCGCATTCGAACTGCGGGAAAACGCTCGCCTAGGTTGCTTTTTCTCCTGATCAATAAGGCCCTGCTTCATGGCATCTTCGATCTGTACTCCCATCTCATGCAAATCTGAAAAGGTAGGGAAGGGGAGCACGATCATTTTCTGCATTAGTTTGGGCTGGAGGTTGTGCACAACCATCCGTATTTGATCCTTATCCGTTGGCCTAATGGTCATCATTGAGGCCTTGGCCCTCCAGCGGACCACGAATTCTGAGAAGCTCTCTTTAGGCTCCTGTCTCGTCGTCTCAAGATCACGGGTCGTAATCTCGATTTGCGTGTTATACGAGTATTGTGCAACGAAGGCCTCGGCCATCTGATCCCAATTCCTCTTGACATCATCTTCCAATTTTGCATACCAGATGGCTGCCACACCTGACAGGGTCTGTCCGAATAATGAAAGTTTCTGTAGTCTGGTGAGGCCCATCGGCCTTAGTATGTTTGAGAAGAACCATAGATGCACCATGGGATCCCCGGATCCGTCAAAACGGTTGATTTGTGGCATCTTGAACCGGTCTGGCAGCGTCACAGCTGAGTCAGTGTATCCGTCCTCGATGTCCGGGATAGACTTTACCCCCTAGGATTTCTTGAACAACTTTTCAAGCTTGCTCAACTTCAACGCTGTATGGTCTACCTCGAACTCAAAGGGAGAGTCCGGTAGGTTGATTGGTGCTTTAAACAGCTGGGGTAAGATTGGGGGCGAAACCGGCCTTGTTGGAATGTCCGAATCTTCCTGGGCATTAGCTGTCTCCCCGAGTGTTGGAACTCTGGGTGGGGGAGGAGCCTGATGTGAAGCGGAGGTTCCGGTTTGCTGCTGCAGCCGGGTGATTATCTCTGCCTACTGGGCCATGATCTCGGCCTGCTGTTTGGAAAATTCCGCTTGGCGGGCAGCGTCCTGCTGCATAGCTTTCATGCTTTCTTGGAGTTGACGCATCATTTCCTCCATTCCTGCCATGTTCTGCTGATCCGGCTGAGTGACTGGTATATCTACCCCTACAATAGAGACTGAAACCTCAGCCTGATTGTTCACTGGTGGGGTGGATAAGGACCACTAATCTGGTAACTACTGAATTGGTGATCTGTGCCTGAGTAGCCCTTTTACCCTGCCTCTGGTGAAGGAATACTGATTTCCCTCTGGTGAAGGAATACTGATTTCCCTTGCCTCTGACCTGACAAAGTCTATCAACACGGATCCAATGTACCCGGGGGATATTGGAGCCTTCTGAAGCTATGGTTCCCAGACTACCTAGCAAAAGAGAAAACATGCAGCATCTCAGCCCAATTTTGCCAAAACAGATACGAGCAAAACTGAACGACTGTGCCCTCTACTGAATTCTGCCCAAATCTCTACCCTGCAAACTGATACCCTTAGGTAAACTGAATCCCAAAATACTGAACTGGTGCCCGCAGGCCTGATGCCCAAACTTGCAAACTGATACATGCATTCCTGTAGAGACGCACTCTAAAAGCACATAATAGATAAGTGAGAGCCAAAACACCCCTATGTTGGGGTAAGGTTTCCCTGTCCTATTTTGTCAGGAGCTAGGGTTTCACTACGCACACAGCGGTTTCAAACAACCTATCGGGTAAGCAACCTGTCCTAGCTTGGAATGGTCACTATGGATTCCGAATATGCACTAGGTCGAATGGTCGAAAAGGGTGCCCCGGTAAAACCGGAGTTTGTGTTCTCATACTGGTAGAGCCCATAACCGGTCAACCTTATGGCACGTAGCCTCAGGCTAACCACTCAGGAATAGCAGATGGCAAACACGGTGTCCTAGGCGCACCAATGCAAATGCAATGCAAAGAAACACATAAGTGTAATCAAAACAAGATATCATGAGTTCGAGTCAAGTTCTCTAAGTCCCCAGCAGAGTCGCCAGAAACTGTAGACGTCCCCGAACGTCCCGGGAGGGAAATCCCGTTTTGTTCATTTGGGCTCACTACAGTTCAGGACTCAATGCCACGGTCCTGTATCTAATCTCGCAGAGTGCAATGCAAGACCGATGAATCATCAAAGAGTCCAAATCTGGCAAATCGTTTTGAAAATAGATTTTTAGAAAGAAGTGCCAAACATGGACTGCTTTACCAGATACAGAGTCGCCACCTAAATATTTTATTTTGGGGAATTTAGGAAACCCTGACTCGTTGCCTAAGGCCACGTGTCCGTCATCACCAAAGTTACCTCGGCTTGGGAACTTGGGTACGATTGGGGAAGGTCACTTCGTGAGCACCCCCGCTCGCCCGATCAAAGATCGGCCTCTACTAACCATGATATCTAGTTTTGAAAACATTATGTGTTCTTATTCCGGTTATTAGCCTAGATTTACTATGTGATGCGCACAGCATACAAGTATAGACTGGATCGCCTGAATTGGAACAACACATCTCATGTTTGTTTATTTGAAAACGGTTTGCTACTCGCAAGTAGGCTAAAATGTGGATTTGCCACCCTCAGGTGGGCTTAGAAAACAAGATGATTTGCCACTGTCTAGTGGGCTTTAAAACTCGCAATCAATGAATTGTTCCAATTCAGATAATCCAACCTTCACCCACAGGCATTCAGGCAGGTATATCACATAAGCACATAGTCTCATGGTAAGCATGCTATCATGGCAGTCACTCACACACATGCAAAGATGCTAAAGCATAAACACTTACCGAGTACTCCAAGCCAAAATAGAAACTATGTTAGAAATCCATGCATGATCCTAACTATACAGAAATGCCTAATGCAACACATGCAGGAATGTAACTAAGATAGGCTCGGCTATTCTAAGATGGCATATGATGATGCTACAGTTAACATGTATTCAACTTGGAATTGAAATACAATGCAGTTAGTATGATGCACCGAGCCCGGTGCATGCAAGACAAATGAATGGATGCAAACATGCGAGCATAAGTATGCTAATTGAAACATGCCCTAATCTAACCATCATAAGCTGGTAAATAAAAGGGAAAAAGACGTGGGGTTGGAAAACATACATCACACACACACACACTTATTACACAATTGCCCTCGCTCGGAGGGTCCAAATAAATAATATACAGTCCGAATAAATAGAAAATCCTAATTAATTAACAAATTAATCTAGGAAAGCAGGTAAATTAGCACGCAAATCCATGGACCGCCTCAGCTCTGTTCCGAATGATGAATGATGCATGCTTGAGTTTCCTTGCGCGGAAATCCATTGCGATGCCCCAATTAGCCTCTGTTTACAATTAAGCCCGGAATATTGCACGAAGCTCCAAAAGGCTGCCGGTTTCTGATTTGCTGCAACAGAGAGCAAGAAAGGGGCATGGCAATGTATTTTCACATATGTATGCTTGCCTCGATCCTCGTGCCATCAATCACACATCTCGATGCATGATGGCCGAGGAGTCGAATTGCACGACTCGATGTGAAATGAATGCACATATAAACACAACAAGACCGAGACTCCATCATGGTTAATCCGGAGTGTCGGTGACCGGGAATTGAGATACGTTCTGTCACTCGGAGTACGAAACGTCCCTCGTTTCTCGTGTTTGGGCTAACTCCTATCCCAAACACCATGCAATATGCATGACATGCATGAATGCAATCCTAACATGCAACCTAGCATACGCAATGCTATGAAATGGCATACACAATGCTCGATGTAACATGGCATACACAATGCTCTAACATTCAACCTAGCATACTCAATGCTGTGGAATGGCATACTCAATGCAAGATGGGCTTACACAAATATGAGTGGACCTTAGCCACACTCACATCAGCGGCCATCAGATGAAAATGAGACAATCAAAATGCGTGCACACATGCACGCAAACTGAGGACCGAACCTAAGGCATCAAATGCCACTCTAACAAGGCATGGCAAGGGATGAAAGATGGCATACAAACATGTAGATTCCAACACTGAAACATGATGCTAAAAGGTCCCGAAATATGGAAACATGGCACCCGATGCATGAAATAAGCCCCGAAACTCAAAACTAGGCACATGTATTGACTTATAGCTATATAAAGCATGCATTATTTGACTATGAAGCACAAAAACAGAGCCAAGGCAGTCCCAAAACATGAACATTTCTAGTTCGAAGTATGACCAAAAGATGCTAGCATGATGGACTAAAATAGCATGCAACTTTGGCTAGCAAGCATGGTTTACATGGCATGTATATGAAGCGTATGAGAACTCATCAAACTAGAAAAAATCAGTGAATAAAACATGCCAAAAGATGCCCAAATAATCACTAAAATGCAGCCAATGCATGCCAAAATGATGAGCTCCTTTAGAGGGCCATACAAGGGGTTATTAAGCACATACAAGATAGACACTTAGAAAGACTAAACCAACTCTGGAAATGGATTATGACAGCCCTAAAACCCACCAAATAGGCCCTGGAATCAGTCTCGGAAACATGCAAAGAAAGGCCTCTTTGAAAGGCCTTGAATGGGATTTCCCTACACATGCATCATAGACATAAAATATAACCGAAAGGGCCTCGGACAGAGCCAAGGTAGACCTAAAAACCCTCAGAATGAGGCCTGGAAAGTGACTTCAAAGCATGAAAAATAGGGTCCCTTTGGAAGGCCAATCATGCTAGTAAAGAGAATGAGGGGTGAGAAGGTCACCCCTCTATGATTTCAAAGCTCAAAACCTCATCAAAGCCACTAAATATCCACTAGATTTCAGTGGCTGAGAGGCCAAAACAAGGCCAATGCAAATGCTCAAATGCATGGCTCAAAGCATGTGGAAATGAAGCATGGAAGGAAGGAGATGATTCCAAACAGAAAAGTGACCTCAAACAAACTTAAAGAGGAGGTCAAAACAAGACTTTTTCCAGTTTATAATAGATCTCGAAAATATTCACAAGTAAGGCTAAAATAGGATGCAAAAATAGCCCTAAAAGAGAGATAGAGGGTAAGAGGAGTTGAAGAGGAGTTCAAAGACAAGACACTTTACAGTTTCGGTCGAGGCCCATAAATGCTTGCAAATGGGGCTGAGTAATGAAGCAAAAGAATGCAAGAAAAGGGGAAATGAGGACTTACCCTTGTAGCACAGTAATGCATCAGCTTTTGGTCCAAGATTGTGAGCTCTCAACCTCTAAAAATCAGCTTCAAGGGGCTGGAATGGATGATGGAGGTGGTAGGCTAGGAGTTGTAGTGTAAAATGGCCAAGAACAAGGGTGTTTGGAGGCTTGAAGTATAGATATAGGAGGTTATATGTATAATTCTCAGCCCAAAGCTTCTAACCCCTTACAAATGGAGGAAGAGGCCTCCATTTATAGAAGGGAGGGGCTAAAGCTTCTCAAAGAAGCTTTAAAACTAGGTTAAACATCCTCCATACACGTGTATGGAGGATGCAGCAAATGGCAAACAGTTGGCACAGCTGGAATACACTCAGGAGGGCAAACATGGCCGGCCAGGTTCAAAAGGCCAAGGTGGCCGGCGCCGGGCCACCTCCCCTGGGTCGGCACCGACCAGGGGTCGAAAGGGTCAAGCACAATTACTGGGTCGGCCTACCCAGAAAGGTGGCCTCCCGGATGAGTGCAAACACAGCTGTGTAGAGAGAAAAACTAGAAAATGTGACCCCAAGAGGGAGAAAAACCAGCTTTTTAGAGGGGTTCAAAAGGGTCAGGAAGAATTACTGGTCGGGCCTACCCATATTGGTGGCCTCCCAGATGAGTAGATCACAATGGGTGGTATGAAAAGTCAGAAATTGTGGCTCAAAAGTGAGAAAAACCAGCTTTCTGTCAGAAAAAACCGGCTTTAGGAGAGAGAAAAAGGAGAAAGCTGGTTTTTCAGAAAAATTGCTGGTCTCCCACCCTCCTACAACCTTCCTAACCATGAAAATAGGGTCCCTGCCAAAGATGGACCAAGGCAGATGCAAAACGAAGGTTCGGGGGCCCAAAACGCGCAGCCCGGGGCCCCGAAAACCGACTGTTAGGCACCGGAAGTGAGGCGTATGACCACAAAGGTGGTCTCTCGGGCCACAGTGTCCCTCTAAAGGGAGGAAACCAGGTGTGTGCCAAAAACCAGAGCAAACGGAGGTGGTTAAGCGGTCCAGAACCAGAGGCACACGGCCGACGACTCCGAAAAACCGAAAACCGGACTCCAAACGGGAAAAAATGGCCTATGACCACAAAACATAGCCTACGGCCACTGAGAGATGGTCTACAAGACCTCTCCCTCCCTTCGGGAAGAGAAAATGGAGAAAACGGGACCTAGTTCGCAAATCGAGGCAAAGTATAAAAAGAGTCCGGAAGTCCGAAGGCAAGGCTCGTAGCTGAGACTCTGAAACCTCAGAACGAGCACAATATGCAACATCACCGAGCACTCAGTTGGTGACGTCTGAGTCTTAAGGTCAGTCAAAAATGGGGGTGTCTACAGGCTAGATCATCTAATCCTTGATTTAGTCCATCTTCTCGAACTACACTAACCTCCATTCCAGTCCTGCAACACCATTTCTGGCTTAGCTTGATTGATTAGCACAACATAGCAGCTCGGGTCATATGTCCCTTTAGATAAATCCTTAAAGCCCCTCGGGCAACGAACCTGATATTCTCCATCAAGGCTGACCTCCCTTCATCTTCCTCTGTCACCACCACGGGTTTAGGTTGGAGTAGAGGACGCGCTCATCATACACAAGTCTGTGCTCTTAGGAATGAACAATGCCAGCTTTTTCCAGAGTTGAGGGGGCTTGGTTATGTGGTGGGAGAGGATTTGTAGTGACGTTGGGTTTTTCAGGAGGTGCTATCACCTTATGGTCAATGAGATTTTGAATCTCATGACGGCAGTTTGAAGCACTGATCAGTATCATGACCATGTTGTTAGTGGAAAGCACAGTATTTGGTCGGGTTGTGTTTCAAAGGGAGAAGATCGGGCAATGGGTGTTGTTCTAACGGCTTAAGATGTCCTTTTTTGATTAGGACCCCCTAGGGCTTTGGATAAGGACATATAAAGCGGGGGGTAAAGGACCTTCTGGCCTCGGGCCTGATGGCTTGAGGTTTGTGAAGTTGTGTTGGATATACCGGCAAAGGGGTTGACAGTTTTGGATGTGGTGGTGACCATACTCACATCCGAAGGCCGTGTAGAAGTGCTACCACCTGTATTTGCATTGAAGTTGTGTGTAAAGGGCCTTTTGGGTTGTTCCTTCTCATGGACTATCAGACCCTGCTTCATCGCATCCTTAATTTGAACCCTTATTTCATGGAGCTCGGCAAATGTAAACAAAGGCAAGAGTATCATTTTCTGTAATAATCTCCCTTGCAAGTTGCGGACCACCATTCTGATTTGGTCATTTTTAGATTGCTGAATAGTTATCATAGAGGCCTTAGCCCTCCACCGAGTCACAAAATCTGAGAAACCCTCATTCGGCTCTTGACGGGTCGGGTTCGAGATCACGAGTAGTGACCTCAATCTGAGTATTAAAGGAGTATTGTGCTATGAAGGCCTCGGCCATTTCCTTCCAGTTTCTCTTCACAAAGTCTTCAAGCTTGGCATACCAAATAGCCGTTATACTCGACAGGGTCTGGCCAAAAAAGCGACAACTTCTGTAGTCTGGTGAGACCCATTGGTTGTAGGATGTCAGAGAATAGCCATAGATGGACCATAAGATCCCCAGAGCCGTCAAACCGGTCTATATGCGGCATCTTAAATCTGTCCGACAGAGTTATTGCGGAATCTGTGTATCCATCCTTAATATCAGGGATTGAATTCACGCACTACGCCCGTTTGAAGAGCTTTTCTAGCTTGTTGACCTTCAATGCAGTGGGGTCAACCTCGAATTCAAACAGCACCCTCCATTTGGTAAACTGGTGCCTTGAAGGTCTAAGGTAGGATCGGATCTGCCGAAATGCCCCATATTCTCTTGAACATTGACTGTGACCTTGGGAACCGGAATTCCCGTTGGGGATGAATGGGATGCTAAGGCTACTGTCGGTTGTGGCTGCTGTTACTAAAGCCTTTCTATCACTTCTACTTGGCGAGCTACGACCTCGGCTTCGCAGGCTGTGGTTTCAACTCGGCGAGCAGCATCTAGCTGCATAGTCTCAATGGTCTGCTGGACGTGACGAAGTATATCTTCCATGCTGATTGAAGGACTTTGAGCTACTGAAACTGGGTGAATACTCTCTGTCTGGAGTAGAAGTTAAAGACTAGGCCTAACTAGGCATAGGCGAAGCAAAAGGTGACTGCAAAATTGGTGAATTCTGCCTGATCCTCCTTCGTCTGGTAACCGGTGGGAGTGAAACAAACACTGGCTGTCCCCTGACTAGATCCCCAGATCTGTAAATCCTTCTCACTTAGGTCCAGAGTGCTTAGGACGCAACAGAATCGTCTGAAGCAATGGTGAAAAACTACCTTGTAAAAAGAAAATAAAGCAAAAAGAACAAAAATCAGAAACCGCACAACACCTCGGCTCAGACACAAACAACACGCAGTTGCAATCATATGCTGGAGAACTGTACTCAACACTGATTTATGCCTCAAAACTGATACCTAGACTTGCAACTGATACATACATTCCTATAGAGTTTCACTTTAAAAGAACACATCAAACAAGTAAGAGCCAAAACACCCCTATGATGGGGTAGAGTTACCTTGTCCTAATTTCATCAGGAGCTAAGGATTCACTACGCAAAACAAGCGGTTTCATACAATTCATGCATTCGGGTGAGCAACATGTCCTAGTTTGGAACAGTCTTTATGGTTTCCGATATGCAACTAGGTTAATTGGTCAAAAAGGGTACCTCAGCAAGACTACCTAATATACCTCTCACACCTAACACTGAGAAGTGAAAGGAGGATCAAACAGTACAGTGGTAGTCTAGATCCAAGGGTTATGTTCCCATCGTGGCAGAGCCTGCAACCAGTCAGCCTTTTGGCAAGCTTTTCCAGGCAAGCCTCCAGCAAACTGTTCAGGAATAGCAGATGGCAAACACTGTGACTTAGGCGCACCGATGCAAATGCAAATGCAAATGCAAAGAAACACGTAAGTGTAAATAAAAAGTCATATCATGAGTTCGAGTCAAGTTCTCTAAATCCCCGGTAGAGTCGCCAGAAACTGTGGACTCGCCTTTTTTCGCGTCCCCTTTCGGAAGGTTTGAAAGAAAGGCCTCACAGTTTGGACTCCTGCGGTTCTGAATCTAATCTCACAAGTGCAATGTGAAATTGATAATCACCAAAGAGTCCAAATCCGACAAATCTTTTTGGAAAAACAATTTTAAATCAAATAATGCCAAAATTGGACTATTTTGCTAGATACAGAATCTCCACCTAAATATTTTTTATTTTCGGGAAATTTAGGAAACCTGACTGGTGCCAAAGGCCATGTGTCCGTCATCACTAAAGTTGTCTCGACTCGGGAACTTAGGTATGGAGGGGAAGGTCATGAATTGAGCACTCCCGCTCGCCCGATCAAAGATTAGCCTCTACTAATCATGATATGATTTTTTATAAACATTATGTGTTCTTGTTCTGATTATTAAACTAGCTTTACTATGTGATACGCACAATCAAGTATAGACTAGTTTGCTCAATTGGGAACAACTCAACTCATGTTTGTTTGCGAAAATGGTTTGAATTTGCCACTTCAAGTGGACTTAAAGATGCGGATTTGCCACCAAACTTAGTGGGCATAAAACATGATTTGCCACTCAACAAAGTGGGCTTAAAACGTACATTCGTTGAATTGTTCCAATTCAAACAACAAGCCTTCATCCACAGGCATTCATGCAGTTTAGCATTTAAGTACATAGCCTCATGGCAAGCATGTGAAACATGGCAACATTTACACTTATGCAAGTATGCTAAACCGTAAAAACTCACTGAGTACTCCAAGCCAAAACAAAAACTAGTTAGAAAGATGCATGATCCTAACTATACAAAGTGCCTAATGCAGCATATGCAATACGAAATTAATAGGCTCGGCTACTAATATGGCATATAGATTGATTTGAACAACATGCGATTAAACACGTATTCAACAAAATATTGAAATGACAATGCAGTTTGAATGATGTACCGAGCCTCGGTGCATACAAGACAAGATGAATGGATGCAAGCATACGATATGCTAATTGAAATATGATCCCTAATTTGACCATCGAAAGTGATTAAATAAAAGGAAGAAAGATGTAGGGTTGAAAAACATACACGCACGCACGCACACTTATTACAACATTACACCCCTCGCGAATGAGGGTTCGAATGAATAAGAGCTAAGCTAATCTAAGCTAAGCTAATTAAACTAATCTAATTACACTAATTATTACAAACCAAATGAATAACTAGCTAAGCTAATTACTAATTATTACAACACTTTAACTAACTAGCAAACTAATTAATTAATTTACAACACAAATGTACATGAACTAAGCATTAAGACATTAAACTATGCTGCCACTGCTCCGCCTCGGGAAGTGGAAGATACACATGCTCGGTTTTCGCCCCGAAAACACCTCCGTTTTGCTCTCAAAAGTCTCTGTTTGCAGGGTTGAGCATTTCGAGAACTTTTCTGCTCCACCTTACGAAATCTTTGCTGAGGTTTACATATGTGGCCAGCCAGCCATGGAGGAAAGCTGCCAGCTCTTTGCCAGCCAAAAATGTGTACTGCTGGCCATAAATGATGCACTGTCGGCCACTGATGCACTGGATCACCATGCTGCAATAGAGCACAAACAGAGCAAAAAAGGGGGTTTTCCAAGGGTTGTCTGCACACCTTGTCTCTCCTTTTCATAAGAAAATCAAAGGAGGGACAAGATTTGGTTCACCAAACCACCAATCAAGCAATTCATTGCATGATGGCTTAATAAACCAATTGTGCAAGTTTAATAAATTCAAAATGAGACCAAAATTACCATCACCCTATCATGCATGATCAAGGGCAATGGAGACCTAGGAAAATGACACATTTCATCACTTTCGAGTATGAAATGTCCCATTTACCTTGTGTTCAAATTATCATTCGATTTGAACACATGCAGTGCACCACAAAAGAATGCTTATCTTGCCTCTTTTAGTTGCCAATTTTGTTTACTCATTTTAATTACCAAATCATTCCTTAATCCATTAAGTCCATTGGTGAGTGTTCTCTAATGGAAAAAGGGCTTAAACCAAAGGTTGTTTTAGGTATGAAAGAGACCTCATGCCATTGGTAATGAACCCCAAAAGGGATTAAACCATTAAGCATAAACACTTTAATTTCATGCTTTAAACAAACAAATGGTTTAAACCACTTTCAAAGAAAAAATAAAATCAAGAAATGAAGGAGGTTGTGGAGATGATTAAGTGCTGGAAATGAGTGATAAAAGCACTAAAACATGCAACCAACTCAAACCAATGGTGGTTAAAGCCTTAAAACATCAAACTAGTGCAAGGAACTTACACTACAACTATGCAAAACAAGACTCAAAAGACTTAACCAGCCCAAAACAGTGCTAAAACAGATCAAAATAGAGCCTAAACATACTGGACTTGAGCCATAAGAAGCTAAAACATTAAGCTAATACATGAGGCTAACTAGGCATGCAAACAAGACACAAGGAAGGGAGGCTAACCCCTCCAATTTTGGACTTTAAAATGAGTTTTTTACCACTGAAAAACCTTTGAAATTCAGTGGTTAAAAGGCCCAAAAAATTTGGTTTTAAAGTGATGAATAAAGGCACAAAAACTTTACACACAAAGAAACAAGAAGGGTGAACCACCACCTAACTAAAAGGGATCAAACCACCATTTTTAAGCCACAAAAATAGAGCTTTTTACAGTTCAAAACCAGCCCCAAAATAGTAAGAAAAGATGGTAAAACAAGCTTGCAAAACAAAGTAAACAAGGCAAGTAAACTACCTCTTGAAGCAAAGGGCAATTCTAGGCACAAAACCAAGCTAAAACCACCTTCTAGAGCTCAAAGAAGGTCCCAAGTTACCTCAGCTCAAAGACTAGCAACTTTGGTTAAGGTAGTGTATGTAAAAGTGTAGGAAAAAACAAGCATTTAGGCACAAAATTGTAAGAGAGAAGAGAGAGAGAGAGAGAGAGAGAGAGAGAGAGAGAGAGAAAGAGAGAAAAAAAAATTTATGTCTCAAATTTTTCTAACCCCTACACATGAGAGAGAGGTGTCTTATATATAGAAAACACAAATTTCCCTCACAAACATGTAGGAAGATACATGAATGTGTGCAAACAGCTGGCACAAAATATCACAAAATATCTGCAGCAAACAATGATGGTCGGCCGACCATCAGTGGTGGCCAGCAAGGCTTCATTAATGGCAGGCAATGCACATCAATGGCCGACAAAGGAAAAGTGGTGGCCGGCAGCCTCCAAGAATGGTCAGCTGACCATTAGAAACTTCAAGCTGAAAAGACCCAGGCATGGTCCAAAGATGAGACAAAATGGATGCAGGGTTTGAAATGCTCAAAGCTAGGGCATTCCGCTAGAGACTTTGAGCGTTCGGCGAGCAATTAGACTCATCATCGGATGCACCTACCAGAACATTCAAGTCTTAAAGAGCCGTAAAAAATGGGGTGTCTACACATGGAGCCCTAAATTGCAATGGAGGGGTGTCTTTTGCCCTAAATCGTGAAGATTAAGGCAATTTTGGTGCCCAAATCAGTCTTCCAGTAACTAATAGAGATGGAGATGGACGGGGGGATCAGATTGCAACACGGGTGGAATGGTGGAGTACAAATTGTCCAAATTGGAAACCTAGGGTTTAAATTGAAAAAGGCGCTAAACCCTGGGATTTTTTTGTAATTTTCCCTTTTATTTATTTTTAAACTAGCATAGCACCGGTATAAATAAATAATCAAAAATTAATTTTTAAAATTAAATAATAATCTAAAATTTTATCTACAATATTTAGCAAAAATGATTTAGAAATAATTAAATTTTATTCATTTTTATCACAGTTAAATATAAGATTTTTTTTATTATTTATTCTTATGTCATTAATTGTGTGCTCTAAGTTCTTCATAACAAATATATGTCATAATTTAAGTGATAAAAATTAAAAAATAAATCACAAAAATTATATTTATGATAAAATATAAATACATTTCGTCATGTAAGTTTTGTAAATTTAATTTATCATATGATAGTAGTAATATAGTAATTTTTTCATGTCTTGTGAAATCTAAAAATTATAATTTGTCTTATGTTATAAGATTTACGTAAAAATGAATTGGGATTTACTTGTGATATTAAATTTGGGCTTAACATTAAATTTACGTCAACTTGTCCTTCACCTAATCCTTAAAAATTGTCTTGTTCTATTTCCAACTTATATGAATCATTTGACCTATCTATTTATTAAATTAGTAAATAAATATTTGTAAATATTTTTTTTAATAATAAAAATAAGAAATATGGACTTATTTTATGCATATTTATTAAAAGTTTTGAACTATAGTTTAAAAAAAAAAAAAAACTACATATTTATGTTTAAAACAATTAAATAAATAGATATATATATATTTATGTATAAAAAAAATTATTTAAGATAAAGCACCCTAAATTGTAGGTCATATTCTAATCTTAATAAATTTAAATTTTATATTTAAATTATATCATAATTTATTAGTTTGTGACTGATATGAACTAATTTGGATATTCTAATATTGGATTAAACACTAAAAAGTAGCCAAGAAAATTTATTTCAAGTCGATTTTTTTTGTCAATAATTCTTGATTTAAGCCTAGTCCTTAGAGAATGGCCTAGTTCATGTCCAATCCATGAGTTAATAGACCTACCTATTTATTTAATTTTTAATTAGTAAATATATTTTTTGAAAAAAATTATAGCAAAAATAGAAAATATGTATATATTTGTTTGGTATATTTTTTAACAATTTCAAAATTAATTAAGAAATTATGTACTTATTCTTAAAAGGATAAATTACATTGGTAATCCCTATATTTTAACTCTTGTGTTATTTTTGTCCTTGCAATTTTAATTTGCTTAATTTTGATCCTAAATTTATAATTTTGTCTCAATTTGGTCCAATTGTTATAATTGCTAGTTTTTTTTTTTTTTTTTTTTATTGAAAATACACACATGAGTAGCATCTGCTAATCTCAACCAACTCAATAACTATTTTTTTTTCAAAAATCTTAACCGGCATTATCAATTGGACCAAATTAATACAAAATCTAAAATTAGGGATAAAAATCAAACTAATTGAAATTACAGAGATCAAATTGACACGAGAGACAAAATGCGGGAACTATCGATATAATTTATCCTTTTTAAAATATGTCTAATATTGATTGTATCAATATTAAGATATATTTATATTTGAAAAACTATTTAAGATCAGATCAGGCTAGAACCTGAATAAAAAATTAATGACTTCTTAAAAATATTTAATAATTATAAATTCAAGGGGAATTGATTGGTAAATCCCCTTTTTTGAACTTATGGTCCGGATGGTCCTAAATGCTTTCTTATGCACCACTTGGTCCTCATGTACATTGAATGACTATAATGCCATCGAGTATAGTGCGTATGGGGTTTGACAGTGTGTAATATAACGGATGAATGTGGGTGGGTGTCACGTTGTGAAACTTTAACATATGCAAACAAGACCTACGGTGCCCTGCCCCATTAACGTTTGAAATCCCCAATTTGGAAACACCACCTAATTGGTAGGTAAATAAATCTAGCCCTAAAATTAAGGGGTGAGAATCGGTGCTTCAAAATTCAAATTCCGTCAATCGGTTCCCACGGTGGAGATTTGGTATGGCTTTCCAAAGATTTGGTGATTTAAAACGTTGCATCTGCATTCCCTGTGTTGTTTTTGCAGTTTTGGTTTGGGATAAAACCCTAAAGAGTGGTGCGACGTGACGACCTTACGACTTTTAGGGGAAGATTACGTCGGAGGAATATCTTATTCACACTCACCAACGATGACTGGTGTAGACACCCCATTTTTGACCGTCCTCAAGACTTGGACATCACCGTTTGAACACTCGGTGATCATCCATGTTCGTGTTCGTTTTGAGTTCTCGGAGGTCTCGGCCGCGCGCCTCGCCTCAAGACCTCTCAACTTGACTGTTTTGTGCTTGGTTGTGGGCCAAGCATTTGTGTTTCTATTTTGAGGGAAGATGGTGGCTTGTTTGCTATTTCCCCAACCCACCGGCCATATATTATTTATATCGGCCAAATGTTTGGCCGACCGGCACCCTTTTCTGGAGGGATTTCATCCTTTACTTAGCTTCCCTTGGAAGCTTGGGATTGCATCTCCTATAAGAGGAGGGCCTCCCCTCCCTTTCCAAGGGTTGAAGAACTTTGAGATACAACTTATATATCCATATATCTCTGTATCTCCCTCTCTCTACATAGTTGTGTGCGTAATAGTGTTCTAAAGGGGTTTTTGTTCTTAGTTTTGCACTAAGACACCTAGTGTTACACTATACTCCGGTTACTGAGGTGTTGAGGAGCTAGTTTCAGAGTTTTTAAGTTGGTTTTGATCAGAAGGAGGGACTGAAATTGGTGTTCTTGAAGTGTTCTTCAAGGGTGAGCACTATTACTTTATATTCCCCATTCTTGCATGGGCTTTTACCTTATCTTGCATACTATTTTAAGATTAGTGTTCTACTGATAAAAGTTCTGATTTTTCATGCTTAAGATGTTTCATTAAGGTCACTTTTGTGTTGGGGGTCATCCACCCCCCTCTTAGGCCTTGTTTGGCCTCTTTTTGTGCCTTCTTCTTTGAGCTTTGTAACCCTTTTGTCTTGGCCTTCTCACCACTGAAATCTAGAGGATTTTCAGTAGTAAAAAAGTGGTTTTGAGGTCTTGTATAGGGGAGGGACACCCCTCTCCCTTTGTGTCTTATATGCTTGCATTATTGGCTTGTAAAGGTAGCATGTTGGCTTAATGTGTTTTGGCTTCATTTCAGTAGATATTTGATGTCATTTGGTCACATTATACCTATGTTTTTGGTTGATTTAGCGGTCTCTTGCATGCATCATATGCTTGTCTTGTAATGCCATTATTTTCCTTAATATGTATCATGCATTTAGACCACCATGCTAGCATGTTTCAACTTAACTTTGAGAAGTTTTCAACCTTGTTTCACTATATTTAAGCTCTGTTGGGTGTTGATTTAGCCATATTTTCCATGTTTTGTATGGCCACCATGTATCTTAGCTTGTTAGCCTTGAGTGTATGAGTCATGAGCATGCTTTATTTGGGTTATTTCAGTGATTTGGAATCACTTATCATGCCATTTTAGTCCATGTTACATGCTTGTATGCTTGCACTTACCATCCTTTCAATGCCTTGAAGAGTTGTCCTTTTGTGCCTTAAAATAGGACATTGTGCATGCCTCTTTGATTAAGTCCTTGGGCTGCCATATCAGTGGGTTTTGGGGCTCCTTTTGGCATATTATAGCTCTATTTTTCTTTGAATAATCCATGCCATGTGTGGTTGAGGTAGTTGTAATGGAGTGCCCTCTTTGTGGCCTTGAATGCCCTTTGTTTTGCGCCCTTTGTTTTGCGCCCTTTTCTGAGCATGTTTTCGACCTTGTTCCATGCATGTTTTAGCCTTGTTTTGGTCTGCCTCGGGACTGTTTTAAGTCATCTTAGCTCTTTGGGGCTTGGTTGATATGACTATGGTTCGAACCCCTTTGTTAGCCTTGAGTTTTGGGCTTTGTTGCATGTCTTACTTGCATGGCTTGTTTGATTTGGCATTATCCTTTACACATTTTCAGAGCTTGTCATGCTTGTGGTTTGTCCATATTTGTCTCTTCTTAATACGCTTGAGAGTCGACTCTTTTCATGCCTTAGCATTGGACCTTCACATGTGCACATTTGGGTGTATTTTGTCCATCATTTATTGGCATTCTGGCCACTGTTTTGGACACGGCTAAGGCCTATCCATCCTTAGTGTAAGTCCATGGATCATGCGTTTGTGTATTGTTGTAGGCTTACCGCATTGCATGTTGTCGCATCCTTGTGGTTAGCGTTATTGTTACATGTTTGCCACTTTATATACTTGCATACCTAGGTTGCATTGTAGCATTGCATGCTTATTGTATTACCATGTTGCTTGTATGTTAATTTGCATTGTTCCTGTTGCATTGCATTAATTACATGCTTTGCATTATATATGGCACACATACATCGCATTATGTTTGGTTTGGGGTGTCAAACCAAACATGCGGAATGAGGGACGTTCGTACTTAAAGTGACGAAACGTACCTCAATCCTCGGTCGCCGACACTCTTGACCCAACATGATAGAGTGTGTAGCTTTCATTTGTGTGTTGTATTCATTCCATATCGATATGCACCTTTGACACCTTTGGCCATCATGTATCAAAATGCGTGGTTGGTGGCCCAAGGGTTGAGGGCCACACTCCCTCGAGTCCACAGCATGATAGACAGGGTGGTCGTGCATACATTTGACTTGTAAATTCCATGCCATGCACTATCTGTCCTCTGTTGCAGCAAAACCAGTGTTCTGCAGGAAGAAATGGCCGGTCGGCCAACTTCAGTGCCGGCCGACTACAAAAATCAAGCCAGTGATCCCATTTTGGTCGATGACCATATTCCCCTGGCCGGTGGTGTTTTCTCTTGGCCGGTGGCATCCCAAGTGCTCAGGGAGTGGTTCAGAAGCAACCTTAAGATTTTCACAATTCTCAGAGGTAGAGAACAGTACAAACAGAGGCAACAGTTGGCATGGCAATGGGTTTCCGAGCGCGGCAAATCGAGCATGCATCATCCAATCATTTCGAGGCGGAGCTGCGGCGACCTTTCGAATTTCATACTTAGTTTATTTTTATAATTAATTTATTAATTAATTAAGAGTCTGTAATAATTAATTAGCTAGAGTAGTTAATTATTTATTTGGTTTGTATTATTCTTTCGAACCCTCCATCGAGAGGGCGAATTTGTAATAAGAGTGCGTGCGAGTGTGTGTGAATGTCTTCCAACCCCACGTCTTTCTCCCTTTTACTTACCTGCTTTTTATGGTTAGTTTTAGGTCATGTTTCGATTAGCATACCTCATGTTAGCATGTTTGCATACATTCATTCGTATTGCACGCACCGGGCTCGGCGCATCATACTAATTGCATCGTATTTCAATTCCAAGTTAAATACGTGTATCGATTGTTGCATCTCATATGCCATCTTAGAATAGCTGAGCCTATTGTAGTTGCATTTTTGCATGTGCTGCATTAGGCATCTCAGCATAGCTAGGACTCATGTATGTTTTTCTAATTAGCTTCTTTCTTTGGCTCGGAGTACTTGGTAAGTGTTTATGCTTTAGCATCCTTGCATATGTGTGAGTGACTGCCATAATAGCATGCTTACCATGAGGCTATTTGCTTATGTGATATAAACTGTCTGAATGCCTGTGGGTGAAGGTTGGATTATTTAAATTGGAACAATTCATCAAACGCGAGTTTTAAGCCCACTTGAGGTGGCCAAATCATCTTGTTTTCTAAGCCCACTTGAGGGTGACAAAATCCATGTCTTAGCCTACTTACGAGTAGCACCATCAAACCATTTTCAAATAAGCAAACATGAAATGTTTTGTTCCAATTTAGGTGATCTAGTCTATACTTGTATGCTGTGTGCATCACATAGTAATTCTAGACTAATAACCGGACTAAGAGCATATAATGTTTTCAAAACTCGATATCATGGTTAGTAGAGGCTGATCTTTGATCGGGCAAGCGGGGGTGCTCACGAAGTGACCTTCCCCAATCGTACCCAAGTTCCCGAGCCGAGGCAACTTTGGTGATGACGGACACGTGGCCTTAGGCACAAGTCAGGGTTTCCTAAATTCCCCAAAAATAAAATATTTAGATGGCGACTCTGTATCTGGAAAAGCAGTCCATGTTTGGCACTTCTTTCTAAAAATCTGTTTTTCAAAACGATTTGTCGGATTTGGACTCTTTGGTGATTTATCGGTCTCGCATTGCACTTTGCGGGATTAGATTCAGAACCGTGACATTTGAGTCCGAACTGTAGTAAGCCCCAATGAACAAAATGGGATTCCCTCCTGGGACGTTCAGGGACGTCTACATCTGGTAAACGTAATTACCTAATTTTGTTTACAGAATTTATGATTCGTTTCTTGTTTACAAAACTTATTCACACTCATCGACGATGACTGGAATCCACCTTGTTGGTTGTTGATATTGGTTGCATATGACGTGTGTTAGTGTTTATTATGTTGGTTGAATCAGTAGGTTGTAGTGCGTGGTTGTTTTGGTGGGTTGGTGTGTGGTGTCGCTTACATGGAGACCAACTGAATTTCCCATTAAAACGCAGAGTGTGGTGGGATGTGTTAATAATGTAGTGTGTGTATTTGTGGGGCATCCATGTAGTTTGATGTTGTCGACATTAATATGTCATCTTGTCTGTGAAATGTTTGTGTGGCATCCATGTATGGCTTTGTGTGACTCTCAATGTTACATTGGGTGAAACGGTACACGCGTGTTGTCACGCATCTAAATTCATACTGATGTGACAGACATATTTTCGTGGGTTTCCGCCATGATTTGGATGTGGCCATTTTTAAATTACGGTGTGTTACGTGGGGTGGATGTTGGTATGTTCATCCATTATAACTGTTTGATATGTTCTTTGCATACATTAATAAGTCAAACTTTAATATAAAATGTTATGTGACAATGTCTTAATTTTGTTCTTGTTGTTGGTGGGATGTGGTTACTCAAATGTTGTGTTTTAATAAGCCCAGTTATTGTGATGAGTCTTTTTTTTGTTTACCGTGTATATCGATTTAAATCACGTACATCCCCTGCCTTGTTTTGTTGTCAACTATGTGTGTGTTGTTGTGCATACGTTTACATTGTAACATATGGTGTTGACATGTTATAGTGTTGTAATGTAGTTTCTAAGAGATTGTGTTTGGAACGTTCGGCTTATGAAACTAATATTTGATTTGATGTTCGAAATGCAGGGGTTAGGAGGACAAACAGTCCATGGACGCGTTCATGTGAGCGTAAACATCAAGATGCAGCCAGCGAAACAATGGCAAACAAACTTGGGGTATGTAGGCAAGGACAGATCCTGTTCAAACAGACAAAAATTGTTAATCGTCCAAGTGTCACACCAAAGCGTAACCGTACGAGGCTCAACTTCCAGTCGAATATTGCAGGCATTGTAAAGTTGGTGTACACACTGAATTTGCGAGACGAACACCTTGTCCACCTTAAAAAAACACCGTTCTGGTTGATGTTTGAAGCAATTTTGATAAATCAACTTGACCACATGGAGTTCCGCAATGGGGACGACCTGGTGGTAAATATCATCTGGGCGTACAATGCACGCGACGGGACGTTTCGCGTTGAAGGATGAAGTGTGTGCGTAAGCGATGATGACATCAAGTTAATATTTGGGATTCAATATGGGGTTGGTTGCCTTGATTTGACCCCCCGACCTAAGCCACCGTCCAACTTCGTACAACGTAGGTGTCGTAACACTAGTCGCATAACCTCAAAACTGATACGGACCCTACTAGTCGAAGCTGCGGAGGGCAGTACTGCTCGTGATGTGGAAGACACCGCGAAGTTGCTTTGCTTATATACTTGTGGGAAATTATTCTTCTCAAATTCTGGGGAAACAATCAGCTGGGCGCTAATCCGATATGTGGATAATTTGGATGCAATGAAAACATACGATTGGACGGGTGCAATCCGTAGCTCGTTGATGAGTTCGGTGAGGGATTTCTATCGAACACCTGAAAAAGTAACCTAATGTGTCGTCGCATTGATGGTACGCTTATAATTTATTTGTTGGTTGTGTCATTAATTGCACGCGATTTATTTATGTTATATGTGGTGTATTCATGTAGCTAATTTGGACGTTATTATTTATTGTGTGTGATGTGGGGTACAGTATTGGCTGTGTGAACATTCAAAGATCATATCGCCCGTATCCGCAGCCGCGTTCCCTAGGTTTCTCAAGTGGGATGTTACACGTTAGTAACAGCTGCACGTGGGGTGAATCTATTAGGGCATGTGGATTTTGAGGTAATTGTAAATGGTAGTTATTATTGAATGGTACATACCGTAACAGTATTTTGTGTACAATTACATGAGACATCATTTGAAAATTGTTCATGCATTTTTTATGTGGTGCTTATAGGTGACAGCTGGACGATTGATTACAAAAGACCATGAGGTTAAGATTTTGAAGGTGAATGGGGTAAATTGCACTAGGAGTGTGGGAAATGCAGTTGAGGAATTCAGTGGTAGTGTGCATGAGGATGATTTTGTTGATATGGGTCTAGAAGGTAATGTGACAGGTGGTGATGGAGGAATTTATGGTAGAAATGTGGAACATGGTTCAACTTCGGTCCATTTTCGGACACTAAGCAAGAACGTTACATGAAACGCAGAAAAGCACGTAATGGACGTGGGGCCACACGTTTGCCACGCTACACAGAAGATTGCGGAGTTTGAACTGGAAATCAACGAGAAAGACGGTGTGATTTCAGAGTTACGTGCAGAAGTTGACAGACTGAGGTAGGCGAATGAGGTGCAAACGTTGCATCTTGTTGGAGGATTTGGTAGCTTGATGCAAGCTAAGGACAACGAGGTGAAAAAACTCACCACTGAAAATGCTGAATTGAAAAGGGCAGTAAATCTTTTGGAGGAGCAACTTGCTGAGCACGAAGTGCATAACGTGACACAAGCATTCCGTGGTGTAGATGTGAATGTAGGTGTGAAATATGGGTTGAGTGGGAACGAACATGTCACAGACCTAACAAACAATACCACCCCTAACAGAGTGTTTGCAGTAACTGGGGATGCAGTTTCGGTTTGGGATGTCATGTCGGTAAGAGAACAAACAAACGGTGTCAATGAAATACAGCATGGTGTAATGGCTGGAACAGAGGTGGTGGTTATTAGTCTAAACATGGCAGAAGGTGGTAGGTTGAATGTTGCGAAAAATTCGTTTGTGCGGGATGTAAAATGCAAAGTGAGAAAGGGGTTAACACTGACGGGGGTTGAGTGCCTGAGTGTAAGTGGGCAGGCGAGCACATCGAACATGGTGCATGTTCCTTCAATCACGAGTAACGTAGACTGCAATGCCATAAATGGTGGGTGCACGGATGTAATTGATGTGAATGATGTTGACGTCCAAGCGAAGAAGAAGTTAGGCTTTGACATTAACAACAGACACATCATGTGGAAAATGATGACAGCTGCGGAGAAAAAGAAGATCACTGACGCATATAATAGAGATGGTGATAGGTATGTACAAACAAATTATTTTGGTTTAGCGTTACTACTGCCATATGATAATTGGATGACGTGTGTTGTGGGTTGTATGTAGGGCTGTGATGTGGGACGGGCATGGTCATGGTGTTGCTATGTATTTCACCGATGTGAAATCACTTGTGCGCCAATCTGAGATACGGGGGAATGTAAATCGCGTAGATGGGTATTTATGCAATGTGTATTTTGTTTTTTTGTTTTTTTTTTCCAACCATGCAAGAATCCAACATGTACAAATGTCACAGGTAATCGACGCATACGTTGAGCTGCTAAATGCTGAGCAGGAGAGGATAAATGAGGACGTTGATGCTCCAGACAAATCTTATTTCTTCAGTAGTATATGTCTAGTAAGTTTGTGGCTGTAAATGTTATGTTTGGTTATGGGATGTCATAATGTGTAACTTGTTCGCATGGTGATGTAGGACATGATGAAGAACAACAATGTACGGTCAAGGAATAGGTATGTGCTGGACAACCTGCATGCAGCAAAGCTCTTCCATTACGTACATTTCCCAATTTGCAAAGACTCACACTGGACGCTGGTCGTGTACGACACTGAGGATAGGAGTTGGAAGCATTGTAACTCGATGAGGATGAGGAGCGGAATTGTGGACGTACACTACATTGAGGCACTTTCCCTGGTAAGATTTGTACATGTTAAAATGTATGGGAGTGTGTGTCCACATGAAAACTATGTTGGCTGACGTATGTATGCGTTGATGTAGAAAAACATTGTGTCAGAGGTGCAGAGGCAGACCATGGGAAATGACTTGATTGATACTCAAGAGTATGATCCACCGTTAGAATCAGTGGTGGACTATCCCCAACAACGTCCTGAATTGTAAGCACATTTTTATTTTCCCCACGACATAACCTGGTACAGAAAATGAATTGTCTTAATTTATACTTACGACATTAATAACATGCGATGTGATATTATTGGGCAGGCTTGATTGTGCTATCATTGTGTGTGCTGTGATGCGCCAGTATGTACACTATGTGGACGTTAGCAAATCACTGCATGGGGGCACTGCAGTGTGTTGCGGGCGATCACGGTGAAGTCTTTTGTAAATGACCCGCTGCATGGATTGAAGAACGATCTGGCCTGATTGAGGGTACGTACATCTGATGCATTTTTGGGTAACGTTTAGGGTGTGTAGGGGTGCACATATGAATATCTAGTTATAATATTAGCAACGAATATGGGTTTTTCAGATTGTGTGCGCTATGATGCGCAAATATTTACCTTTTTTGTTATGCCCATTATATTATTAGCACAGATTATGGTTTGTTCAGATTGTTAGGTTAGTGTGTTGAATGGTTTGTCTTGAATTAACGCGCCATGTGCGCGTACAGCATTTTTACTGCCGTTATCTGGTATATTTTTTGGAAAATATTATGATTTTTTTTTGTTGCAAGGCTTTGAAATATATGCGTATTGTGATGATCGATGTGGTTGTTCGCAAGTATGTTGTTTGGTTGTTTTCCCTGACTTATGCATTAGGACATTCATTCGTGTCTAATGTTATTGGTTGATGGAAAATGTGCCAACCCACTCAGAGTGACATCGGTTTACTACTTAAAATAAGGCACACGTTCCAGTCCATTGTGGTGCATGAACAACAGTTCGGTGTGTATGTGTTACAAGGGGTGAACAATATGTATGGCAGTGTGTTAGTGTGATGCAAAAGGTTGTTATGTGCGTCAGTGTGTATGTAGTATGACGTTCAGTATATGGTAGGTAAATTGTAATGAATTTTTTGAGACGTTAGTGATGTGGACGTGGGGGAGCGTGGTGTAAATGGGTGGTTTAGTAAATGTTAAGTAAGGTAAGGGAGGCAACGTTTTAACGTGGGACATACATTGTACGTAACGTAAACAATTGTGTGTCTTTGCATTATAGCGGTTCATGTAGTGGTACAAAGTTGAGTGTGCCACGAGGGTCTACCAGTGCATGAACACTCGTACGTAACACATTATGATGGCAGAATTTGGCGGTGTAATTGGCTGAGGTGCGAGGTGTGTACCTTATGTATGCAGTTGCATGTCACAGTATCATTGTTATGAGTATTGGTATGTGGTAAGTGATGTGGGACAACGTCGTTAACTGTAAATAAAGACGGTTTTCCACGAGTTTCATTATGTTGTCTTTGTGTGTACGGTTATTCGTAAGTAAACTAACATAGTGCACGAATAGCTGTATTGAACGTACACGCATAGTACTTGTAGCCACGGTACGCATTCATGTGGTGAAAACAAAACTATGATAAAATTAAAATACGGCTTAAGCAAGGGTACGCAATTATATTTGCATAACGGATAGAACATAACAAAATTTCTAACCCAATTGTACTTATAGGCGAACAAAACATTGATGTAATAACTTATTTAAGTACTGAACTGTATGTGATTAACACATTCTTATTTAATGGTATGCACGAAGTACACAACCACTTAAAATGTACTAATATAAATTGGGATATCGACTTATTGGGATTACGACTAAATAGGTTCCTTGCAGGTCTTCCTATTGTGGTTCCCCATACGATCACACCTCACACACCGTATTTGTTGCACATTTTCACCTTTGGACGGTATTCTCTTCTTCTTCGGCCTCCCGGGCGGACGTTTGACGTTCGGTGGGTAAATGACGTAGTCGGTGGGGTTGAATGGTGGTTTTTCAACTATTGGTATTGGGTAGATGGTGGGCGCATATGTCAAACGGTATTCAGACACATGGTACCAAGGTACGACTATGTCGTTAAGGTTTCTCCCGCTTTTTTGCACTGCAACAATAGCATGCACATATGGAAACTCATTTATTTGCCACTGGAAACACGAACATGTACGCCTGCCAATGTCCACCATAACAGATGGGTATGAATGGACCTCGTATACGTCGTTATTCGCTTGACTAACTTTCCATGCCCGACTTTTGTTGTAAGCTTCTTCCAGCTGGGATTCCATTTTGGGACAAATTGCGCCAGTCCATGTGTGGGCCGACACCCTCCGCTTCGCCATTTGTCGCATAATCTGACCTCTGATGCTGTCAACCATTCTGGTGATTGGTAGATTCTGTGATTCGCAAATCCAAGAGTTAAATGACTCAGCGGCGTTGGAGCTCATTTCGCCATATCGTTTGCCACTGCAAAATCCAAGGGGAAAAAAAATTAAACAATAAAGCATGCTCGTTTGTTCTTAGGTATGTTCATATTTACGTTGCATAATGGATATGTCCGTACCTGAAAAATGCGTTCGCCCAGTGTTGTGGATGTGCATCCACAAGGAATTTCATAGCAATGGCTTTTCCAGATTGTTGAAATTCATCGGCCTTTTGATTAAATGTTGTTATGGTGGGTGCGTATGCGCACTTACGTAATTTGCTGACAAGCCTAATCTGATGCATATTGTTCACATAGCATAGTTTGTCCCGCAGATTTCTCTGTAAATGTTGGAGGCAGAATGTGTGGTGAGATGTGGGAAAAAATGTAGGCATTGCTTCCATGAGTCCCACATTTCGATCAGACACGAACGTAAGCGTCCTATCACTGGGTACCACGTTGGCGAGATGTTGTAAGAACCAACCCCAATTCATGTTGTTTTCAGAGTCCACAATGGCATAAACAAGCGGGAACAACCCTATTGTAATGATGACAACATGATCAGTGTGTATAATATAACAACCATAACATACAATGTTTTGGTTCCGGCATATGGAAAAATAAGTTGGTGTAGAACAAATTGAACTTGTCTGAACATTCAAATGGAAATGGGACTACGGAAGTAAGTGAGCATAATGTTTTTAAATGAAATGGGACATACCTTGATTACCCTCCTTCGCAGTGGCAACTAGCAAAAACCCTTTGAACTTGCCTTTCAAGAAGGTTCCGTCCAAGAAAAGTAATGGACGACAATGACGAAACCCATCAATACATGCTTTGAATGAAATAAAAAAAACGGCGGAACCGATAGTTGTGTTCATCGTAATCGATGTCAACATAACTCCCAGGATTGTATTGCATGACGGCTTCACGATAACAATGCAATTGGTCGAACGATATGGAATGGGCGCCAAACAATTCCCCCATTGCCTTCTCAACCCCTAACCACGCAACCCGGTAGTTGACGTCCAACCCATAATCATCTTTCAAATCTAAGACGACATCAGTTGGACGTGTGAGTGGTCTGTCCCAAACACAAGCTGCCATAATATCAGCAACCATATCAGATCCCACCCTTGGATGATTTGATGTCCGGACGGATACACCGCAACTATGCACACTATTCCATTTGCGAAGGTAGAAAAATTGATTCGCTTTCAACACCCGAGCATGTACAGACCACGTGCATCCTTTATCCTCCACCATGGAGCACACTACTGTTACCCGTACAGAATCGTTCTTAACATACCTAAAATTAAACCCAAACTCCATGGCATACTTGCAGAAAACCGTTCGAAATTCGTGTGCACTCCCCTCAAAGCATTGCCTGACGTGGGTTAACCCCTGTGCCCACGATTCAGTCAGTAATACTTTATTATTGTGTGGGCAGAAATCAGGCAACAAATAAACCTCGTCATCACTTTCTCCTTGGTTATTCACGATTATTCCGGAAACCGGGTTGGGTTGCATAACTCATATTAAACATTTCACACTTCATAGCAGATACACATTTTGGTGCTGTATCAATAACACATGACAACACTTCCATACTTCACAAATGATACACATTTTAGTGCTGTATCAATGTCAAACAAAAACACTTCCATACTTCACGATGATACACATTTTAGTGTTGTATCAATATCAAACAAAAACACTTCCATACTTCACGATGATACACATTTTAGTGCTGTATCAATGGAGTTCATTCCCTATCTCCTCCCAAACAATATCCGGTTTAGAGGTCCATCCCCTAAACTGTGGAGTACATCCCCTATCTCCTCCCACACAACACAATGTATATAAATACGTATCATATACGTGATCAAATCAATACATAAAATTCATGTATTATATCAACCGCCATATTCGATGGTATACTCAATTGATTAGTTTTAGTTTGCCTAATCATCATGCATTGTCTACAACAATCAAGACTACCCTCCACCGGTAGCCCAAAACAATTATTTCTAAACAGATAATAATTACGTCCACAGATAATTTATCAACAATTCTCAAAGGTGAGTGATTAATAAATCCAACTCCACCATTTCATTTCATAATGGGCCAATTTCATTATTCCCAACTCAATTTCATATTTCCATAATTCCCAAATTAATTACATAAATTAATTTGCCATAACAGTTTAGAGGCTTTTCCCTCATTTCTCAATATTGACCCAAAGGCCCAAAATAGCTTCAACAACTTCAATACTACCATTTTAGGACCCAAATTACACATTTATGAGTCATGGCCACAAAATCCCTCTTTTGAAAATAACACATTTCAAACCCTAACTTTCCAAACCAACCCATCTATACAAATAACTCAATATCTATGTTAAAGCACATAAGAATGAGTAGAAATCCCTACCTCAAATTTCGGAGCTCAACGGAGAAGATGATGAAAACTCAAAGTGCTCCAAATCAAGAAATTTTCGGATCAAAAGGAAGAGCAAAACCAACTCCACACTTTTTGCAAAGGACCCAAGGTAGAAGATCAATAGATCTAGGTGATATTGAAGAGAGAAGTTGAAACCTAGAGAGAGAGAGGCTCTCAAATTTGGGTTTGGAAAAAGTAAGAGAGAGAAAGGAAATCAAAAAGTGATCCAAAAAGGTGGAATCCTGATGTGTTATACCAATTGCCCCGCTCAAGCGTGGAAACCCCCGCTCGAGCGTCAGACACAGACTCATGCTCGAGCGTGAAAAGCGCTGCTCGAGCGTCGATTGCACACCTGCAGAAGTTTTGCAGACATGGTCCCCGCTCGAGCGTCAAAACTCCCGCTCGAGCATACAAAGACCTGCAGAGATAAACACTGGGAGATGGAAATTCACGCTCGAGCGTCAAAGCGCCCACTCGAGCGGAGAAGCAAAATCAAAGGGCCCGCTCGAGCGTCAGAAGCCCCACTCGAGCGTGAAGGCTAAATTCTGGGCATCAACTTTTGGTCTCAAAGCACAACCAACCTATTTCAAACCTGCCCAACACAACCCAAGACTCAAATATAAAGAGTAAATGATGAAAATAAGAATGAGACAACAACACATCCACGGAACCGAGTCCGAAATACAATAAATAAAGAGAGGGAGAACCGGGATCGCTATACTTTGCAAATAGTCCAGACTTATTTCAAGTTTGTTTGTTTGTGATTTTTTTTTGGGTAAATTTTTATTTTTGTGTGAGTATTTTTTTTTTCTCTATATGACTTTTTTTTTCTAATGTATTTTTTTCCAACTAAATTGATAATAAATATATATCTGTTAACTATCTTTATTTTGGGAGTTGATTTATTTTTATTTTTTTTTGTGGATGCTTGTGTATTTTTTATATTGTTGTTATTGTTTCCTTTGATATATGTGAATTGATAATATAGTTATGAGTTTTTTTTTAATATATATATATATAGAATAAGGTGTTTTATATTGTTCTTTATGATTTGGCAATTTTTTAAATTTCTTAAACAAAATTTTTAAATTTTTTATTTATAAAAAATTAAAAACATTTAATTGACTTTCACATCAATAAATAAAATTTTAAATAATGAACACTATTCCATAATTTATAGATTTAAAAAAAAAAATTTAACACCCATATATGGAATAAGAAAACCTAAAATCATGCATTTTTTTATTTTTCATTTTTAACTCTTTAAAACTCTAACGGTACCTTTTTATTTCCACAACATTGTCAATTTATATTTACAAAGATAAAAAACTAGGCCGGAGTTCCATAATGGTTAGTGGAGGTGGTGAGCATGGCAACAACAAGGGTGATAATGAGCTCGGCCAGAGCATTGTTTGTGTAAGGTCCTAGTGTCCCACATCGGGAATGGGGAGAGAGTTCATGGGCTATAAAAGTAAAAATCTAGACCCTTATATAGCATTGAAACCTTTACCTCGGTGGGAAATCACTAACAGAACTCCCCAGTTAAGCGTGCTTAGACTGGAGTAGTTTTGGGATAGGTGACCTATTGAGAAGAACAAATCCGTGCGGTCGTGAACCAAAACGAACAATATCGATGACATATGAAGGATTGAGGCATTACAAATGATATCAAAGCCTAGATTCGAACCTTTGGGCCATGGGTAGCAATTTATTTATTTATTTATTTATTTTACGTTTAAGAAAACCTCACGTTAACTTGTAATTTTCTGTGACTTAACTAAGTTAGAACCTTTTTAATTGTAGGATGCCAAGGTTATCAGATATTAACTCTAATGAAGAGGATTCGGGGGGGAATTATGACATAGATTCTGACCCAAGTGAAGAAATGAACTCACCTGTAAAAGACTATGAGCCTGAGTCTGACCCTGAAGAAATTGCACCAATAGAAGACTATGAGCCTAAACCCAAAACCGAAGATATTGCACCAATGTACATTTAATAACCCGACTCTCTTATATCTTCCATATATTTTAATCTCTCATTATATGTGTTATTATATGTATGATTATGTGTTTGATGTGAAATTCCATATTTTAGTGAGTAAATTACATGTTTCTCAATTAGTATCTGTCCGTTATAAAGAAATCGGTTGAAATTGTGACCTTTGGACTGCAAATTGAGGCCTTTAGAGGTACGATAAACCAAAATTGACTTTACAGTTATGATTAGCATGATTTTTAGGATATTATGAGAAGTTTTGTAAAAATTTGATTCGTTACGAATTAATTAGCTTTATTTGGCTAAAATTCCTAGAGTTAACACTTTAAAACTAAAATTAACGACTTTAATGAGTTCAGAAACCGAAATTGAGTATATAAATATGCTAATGGGAATTTTCAAAACCATCCGGATAGTTTAATTGAAAATTGATTTCGTCTAATTCGTTAAGTTAGATTTGGTTGGCCTATATAAATACCTAAGAGTTGTTATATATATTGGAGCCTTATAAGTTATTTACTCTCAACCAAATACCAAAAAAAAAATATCTCCTGGAAAGAGAGAAAAGAGAGAAGAAGAAGAAGAAGAAGAGAAAAGAGGGAAGAATAAGAGAGCTCACCTTGAAGCTTGAAGATTTGAGAAACTGGAAGAGGAAGTCAAGAATATAACTCAAAGTCACTCGAGGAAAGAGACCGTTACTCACCTAAACCACTGTACGTAATAATAGTGTAACGACATATATATATATATATTTATTTCTGTATTCCTGTTTACGAATTATGTACCTTGATTGTACTTAGCACGTTCGAGATTAATTATACTATGGTATATTCCTGTTTAAGAATTACGTACCTTGATTGTACTTAGCACGTTTGAGATTAATTATACTATGGTTTATACATTATGATTGAGAATGGCATAGTTGGGATAAATGGTCCTACGATTTAGGTATTTTCGTTTGTGTGTGACATACATTAAATGAATTTAGGTGAATGGAAACAATTGATTGAGCAATGATACAAGTATGAGCAATGGCATATGAAATGGACCTAAGGTCGTTCTGTTTCTGTTATATGGGATGGACCTGAGGTTGTTTTGTATTATGTTAGGCTTGAGGCCGTTTTGTATTATGTTGGGCTTGAGGCCATTTTGTATCATGTTGGGCCCGATGCCGTTTTGTATTATGTTAGGCCTGAGGCCGTTTTGTATTATGTTGGGCCCGAGGCCGTTTTGAAATATGATGAAGGGGACATGTAAACATTAGATAAATATTCTCTAAGATATATGCATATTCACTCGAACCTCTTTACATTATTATTATTCATTGAGTCTTGCTCACTTCATTTTTATATGTTTATGTAGGTGATCAGCTTGGAGGACAGCCCTAGGTCAACTTCAGGAGCCTTTTTTTGGTGGGTCTGTTGTGTTGAGCCTCTACAATTGAAGCTTTTTGTCTGATTCTTTAATGTCACATGTTTGGTTGAGTTTTTGGTGGCTTTTGTTAAACCCTTGAGTAATATGTAAATTTTTTATTACTAACTCCTTGTATGTACCTATAACGTGGACTTGTATGTATATATGTATAGATTGTGTATGTTTAAAATCCTGGCATATAAGCACTGCTCAATGGACGTCCTATAATTTATTTACTTCCGCATTAGGCCCCATTGTCGAATGCATATTATTGAAATTTTGTTTTGAGGCCTAAGTACAGGCCGGTCATGGACCAAACTTTTAGGGGCGAGTTTAGGTCGTGACAATACAACCCACTAGAGATAATTGTGATTGAGTCTGACACTGAAAAGGAATCTGTAGAGGGCAATACTGATGAGAGCACTGGAGATATAGGGGCCGTGTTTGAGAATTGGGATGTTCAAAATGGGCTGTAAATTGGCTCATTCGTATATGTTAGAATTTATCCCCTAGGAGGTTGTGCTTGGAAATCTGAGAGTTGGGTAGGTGCCTACATAGGACCTGTCTAAATTTTAAGGCAAGAGACTCGCTGGTTATATCAGTTAGGCCATTTTCCGGATGGCTTCACCGATAGGATGAACAACCTTTTTGACATTTGGAGGCTTCAGTATATCATGCCCGACCCCAAACAGAATTGTGAAGAGAGATGGGTCAGTGGACTTCAAAGACTAAAGGATCTATCGAGAGGAGTCGTTGCAGTTGCTAGGGCATTATGTGCAAGAAACTGTTGTCTTCGTGAGGGTGCTGTGGTGATTCATGGGGCTTTTCCAAGCCATGTGGGAGGCGAAGGTCCTTGTGAGGAGAGACTTTCCTTGGCTGTTTTAGAGGTCTTAAGGGAGTTACAAACTAGGCTAACCAATTGTTTTGTATGCTTACATGTAAAATTGCCTAGTTTAGAATTGTTGGTGTAAAAGTTAACTTAGATTTGTAAGGGCTATCTTTTGCCCATCGTATTTTTATTTTTTTTTATTTTTGTATTTTGCTAATTGTAGTTTATCTAATCTAATTAATGAAGTTTCTTTTTCTTTTTTTTTTAAATTACTGTCCTTGCATATAATAATAATAATAATAATAATAATAATAACAATAATAATAATAATAATAATAATGATAATAAATAAATGAATAAATCACAAATTACTAAAAATCTCATCATGCAGAGTGGCTAGACGAACAAGAAATAGTAACAACGGTAATGGTGATGGAGTTTCTGATGGCGATGTCGATTGAATTATACGGACAATTGCTGATATGGTAGGTAATATACCACCTCGAAACCAAGATCAAAGCAAATCTGAAATGATAGCAAAAAATGAAAAGCTACATCTCCACAAATTCCTTGGTGGATCAAACCCCTATGAAGCTGAAGCTTGGTTAAGACAAATTAAGAAGTTGCTAGATACTTTTGACATCTGAAATGAGGAAGATAGAGTGACTATGGCAGCATTTCAAATGGAAGGGGAAGGAGATCATTGATGGGAAATGATCAGAAGTACTCGACAAGTAGATACATTAACTGGGAAACAATTCGAAGACTTATTCATGGAAAAGTATTTTCCTAACTCGCTAAGGCAAGAAATGATTTAAGAGTTCCTCCAACTGAAACAAGGAAAAATGTCAGTTACTCAATACACAAACCGTTTTGAGGCTCTCTCACAGTATGCTTTAGCAATAGTAGCAAATGAAGAGGATAAAGTTAGATGATTTGAATGGGGTTTGGACATAGACATTAGAGGAAGATTGATCGTAGTGCAACTTTCCACCTATGCTCAAATGGTGGATCGAGCTTTAATTATGGAATGAGAATTAGCAGATTCCGAACGCATTCAAAATCAGTAATCAAGGAACAATAACCAACCACGAGGAGGAGGTCCAATCCGCAACACCAGAAACTATCATGCACCAGCACCTTATACCGGAGGGTTGCAACAGCAACAAAGGCAAAATTAAGGGAACCAGCAAAGAAGAAACTTTGTAAATGAGTGGAAAGGAAAGTGTTTCAGATGTGGTCAACAGGGACATCGTTGAAGTGAGTGTCCTCAAGGTGGGGAATATTTTATGGATTAACGGGGGGCACAACAATACAACAAATGCTAGCTAGGACAGGGTTCTAAGCCCACTCAAAATACTTAGACCAACAAGGGGCAGCCACAAGCCTCTAGGAATGTAGGTCAGCCAAGAACACAACCACAAGGAGCTGGAAATGGAAAGAAACCAGGAGGGACTAACCAATAGACAGTAGGAAGAATGTATGCTTTCCAAGAAGAAGAAGATGTTGGTAATCCATCAGTAATTCAAGGTATGTTAATCCTTATGAATTCTTGGGTTAAAGTATTGTTTGATTTCGGAGCTTCGCATTCTTTTATATCCACTGCATGTGTGTCAAGTTTGGGTTTGGAGCCCGAAACGTTAGAGATAGCTATGAGTGTTGCTTCACCCTTAGGAGGTTAAACCCGAGTAACTCTACTATGTAAATCTTGTGAACTATCTGGTTCATATTTGATATGCGATCTAAGAGTTATGGAGATGTTTGATTTTGACGTCATCCTAGAAATGGACTGGTTAATAGTTCATTGAGCCATTATTGATTGTTACCGTAAGACGGTGACAGCATCCTCCTTGAATGGCACTAAAGTTCAATTTAAAGGAGATAGATATGATTCTCTAACTCCAACGTGTCGCAAGTCATGGTGGCATGATAAACTAACTGGATGGTTGGCAAGCTTAATTTTGGAAGACGAAAATCGAAAGGATCCAGGATTTCCCTGTGTGGTGTGCGAGTACGCTGACATTTTCCTTGACGAATTACAGGGATTATCCCCAAAACGGGATATAGATTTCATGATCGAGCTTCAACCTGGGACTTCACCAATTTCTATAGCACCACATCGTATGGCGCCAACTGAACTGAAGGAGCAATTGCAAGAATTGTTGAATAAAAAGTTCATTAGACCAAGTATGTCTCTATGGGGAGCACCAACATTATTCGCAAAGAAGGACGGAACCTTAAGATTGTGCATCGATTATCGATAACTAAATCAAGTCACCATTAAAAATCGATATCCATTACCAAGAATTGATGACTTGTTCGATCAATTAAGAGGTTCAAAATGTTTTCCAAAATTGACCTTAGGTTGGGTTATTACCAACTTTGTGTCAAAGAAGAAGATATACCCAAAACTGTGTTTCGAACTGGTTATGCCCACTACGAGTTCGTGGTAATGCCATTTGGTTTGACGAATGCGCCTGGGGTATTCATGAGTTTAATGAACAAAATTTTTACACCTTATTTGGACTAATTTGTGGTAGTATTCATTGACAATATTTTGATATACTCACGATCGAAGGAAGATCACGAGCAACATCTGAGAACCATTTTGCAAATTCTAAGGGAGAACCAATTGTATGCTAAAGCTAGCAAATGTGAATTTTGGTTAAAGGAAGTAAAATTCTTAGGTCATGTTGTGTCTGAATCGGGAATATCAGTGGATCCTGCTAAAGTAGAAGCCGTAATGGGATGGAAACAACCTAAGAATACATTTGAGATTCATGGTTTTTTGGAATTAGCAGGTTATTATAGGAGATTCATTCAAGATTTCTCCAAATTAGCCAAACCGATGATACGCCTAACATAAAAAGGAGTAAAGTTTGAATGGAACGAAACTTGTGAGCAGTCGTTTCAAGAACTCAAGAAGAGACGGACAAGCGCTCCTATACTAATCATCCCCGAACGTGACATTGGGTACACAGTTTATTGTGATGCCTCTAAGGAAGGGTTAGGTGGCATGTTAATGCAAAACAGGAAGGTAGTAGCTTATTGTAGACACCCCATTTTTGACTGCCCTTAAGACTTGGGCACGACTAATGGTGTGCTCTGTGTTGGAAGGTGTGCAGGGCGCAGGTTCAGTTTCTTCGGCAAGGAGAGAGGCGAATCTCAACTTCACACCCCATTTTGAACCAAAATTATTTTGGATGGTTTTGAGACCTTAAAACCCTCTCTTTCAAAACATTTTTGAAATAAAATTCCCACGATGTTCCGACGCTCGCATTTCAGGTAAATGGTGCACTTTTCGGTAAACCGAGCAAGGACAAAGTGGAGATGAATGAAAGAGAGATGAAATCTTTGAAAAATCTTTCAAAACACCTTACTTCGGGGTTTGAAGTTGAAGAGAAGAGGAGAAGAGGGGAGAAAACAAGTTGGAGAAGAGGTTCAGCATGAATCCGGGTAGAAGAGAGTCGAGCAGTCCCTCGCTAAATCAAGCTCATCTATATATACACTTGGAGTTAAGCTATGAGGCCATAACCATTGGAAAGAAGACTTCCGGGGCTTCATTTTGCACTCAAGAATCTCTCAAAACCAAGTCCGGGTGGGGGAGGTATGATTGGTTGAAGTTGGGCATCATCCCGGTTGGATCGAGTCTGCGCGGCTTCACCAAAAAGGGCATAACTTTTTCCACAGAAGGAATTTTAATGCAAGGTTTGCGCCATTGGAAAGCTAACTTCTGGGGCTTCAATCTGGACATCCACCCGGCACTTTTTGACCTCATCAGCCACCCATCGGCACTCTATTTAGCCGACCGGCAATTTATTGTGCCGACCGGCAATTAATTTTGGCCAACGACCTCATTTTCTGGCCGGTTTGCACCCTTTGCACCCTCCAGGCTTTGTGCATGCCAGCTGTGCCAGCTGGGATGCACAGACCCGACCCCCCATACACATGTGTGGCCTTTTTGAGCCTTTGCACCCCTTTTGATCCAACCTTTTGCACCCTTTTGATCAAGCTTCTTGGGGGAAGCTTTGACAAAGGGTCAAGCTTCCTCAAGAAGCTTGCACCCTTTGGGATAGCTTCTCTTAGAAGCTTGGACTCCTTTGACCCTTTGTAGCTTGTCTTAGAAGCTTAGGCTTGGCCTATATAAAGAGCCTTCCCCTCCATTGTAAGGGGTTGGTGGTTTTGGAGCAAAAAACCAGAGATATAGATATATATCTATGATATATACATACATACATCCTCCATATCTCCCTCCTCCAAAGCTCAAAACATCCAAGTTCTACACCCCTTTCTTCATCACCACCTAGCACCACACCACCACCTCCATTTCCAGCAGCTTGGAGGTCTTCTCAGAGGCTAGGAGACAGCTTTCCTTGGTCCAAGAGGCAGCAAAGGGTTACTCTACAAGGGTGAATCATTTTCTTCCCTTTTCTAGTCTTTTCTTGCTTCATATCTAAGCCATAGTTACTTGTATATTTGAGCTCCGACCAAAACTGAAAGTGGAATTTTTTTGAGCTCTATTTCATCTTTCATTAAGGGTCTTACCTTGTTTGGGACCCCCATCTTGCACTTGCTTCATTACCCCTTTGTATGCCATAATCTTGCATAGCATTTTTGACTTATGTGTAATCTGTTTTGGAGTATGATGTAAACTGTAGATAGGCTTATTTTGATCCCTTCTTCAACATTGAAGAAGGGCTCACTACTGTTTGGGACCTCCATGTATCACTCGCCATTGTACCCCTCTTTGGTCCCCATTCTTGCATGATTTATTAGCCTATTGAGCTTCTGTTTTTCGGCCATGATCAGAGCTGAAAGTGGCCATATTTTGACCCCCTTGTCATGTTTCATTAAGGGTCTTTGGCTGTTTGATGAGTATTTTGTTATACTTTGTGTTATAGCCTTCTTGTGGCCTTAATCTTGCGTTGCATTTTGAGCATGTTTGTATACTGATTTGGGGCTTGTCATCTACTGAAAAACATCATATTTTGGGTCCCTCTCCAGTGTTTTAGAAGGGTCTTTTTCTGTTTGGGCTTTGCATCTACACTTGCCTCATTGCCTCCCTTGCGGAGCCATTTTTGCATGCTAATTTTGTCCTATCTATGCCCGCTGTTTGGCCTTGCTTTGAACTGTAACATGCTTTTTTTGGGTCTTCCTAGCTTCTTTTTTTACACTTCATGTTCAAATAATGCATGCTTTGTATAGCTATAAGTCATTCCATGCGATTAATTTTGAGTTTCGGGATGCGTCTCATGTATCGGGTGCCTTATTGCTATGTTTCGGGGCTGTTTTGCATATCATTTTGCCTCTGATATTTGCATGCTATTATGCCTTATTCCATGTTCTGCCATGTCCTTGTTAGAGTGGCATTCCGTGCCTTAGGGTCGGTCCTCGGTTTGCGTGCACACGTGCACGCACTTCGAGAGTCTCATTTTCATCATCATGGCCTCCTATGTGAGTGTGGCGAGGTCTATTTGTATTGGTGTAAGCCCATCTTGCATTGTGCATGCCATGTTACAATGCGTTGTGCATGTTATGTTGTTGCATTGCGTCATGCCTTGCATGTTTGTTCGCATACTCATATTGCATACTTAGCTCGCATGCTTAGGTTGCATTTGGCATGCATCCCTTGCCTCTTGATCAAGGATGATAGAGGTTGGGGCCTTTGATGTGTTTTGTGTTTGCATTCCATTTGATATCAAAGTTGCTAACTTGGCTTTTGGGCCATCATGCATTGAAATGCGTGATTGATGGCCCGGGGGTCAAGGGCCATGCTCCCTTGAGTCCATTGCATGATAGGAGTGTGTCCATGCACACATTTGCTTGAAATTCCATGCATACACTGCTTGATCTCTGCTGCTGTCAATTGCAGGTTCTGCAGCAATTTTTGGCACGACGGCACTGTTAAGTGCCCGACCGGCAAAGAATGACTGGTCGATAGCATAATATGTAGCCAGTGATCATATCCTTCGGCCGGTGGTGTTTCTCTTCAGCCGGTGGTGCTCCCCAGTGTTCAGAGAGGCCTCCTTGAGACTTGTGCAAATTTTCAGAGGAGCATGGCAGTGTAAACAGAGGCAACAGTGCTATGGCAACGGGTTTCCGGGCAAGATGGATCGAGCATGCATCATTCACGCATCCCAAGGCAGGGCTGTGGCCACCTCCTTTCTGCATTCAATCTGTTAATTAATTAGAAATTCTGTAATAATTAATTTAGTATTCGGACTGTATTATTCTTTTGGTCCCTCCGAGCGAGGGCGAATTTGTAATAAGTGTGGGTGCGTGTGTGCATGTCTTCCAACCCCCACTTCTTTCTTCCCTTTTATTTACCTGCTTATGATGGTAGATTAGGGCATATTTAAATTAGCATACCTTATGCTGTGCATGCGTGCATCCATACATTTGTTATACATGCATCGGGCTCGGCGCATCATACAAACTGCATTATACTTCAATTCCCAATTGAATACGTGTTATTTGTAGCATTTCACATGCCATGTTTAGGATAGCCGAGCCTGTCTAGATTACAGTCTTGCATGTGTCGCATTAGCCATCTTAACATAAACTAGGATCATGCATATGATTACTAACTACTTTCTGTTTTGGCTTGGAGTACAAGGTGAGATTTTATGCTTTAGCATGTCGCATGCGTGTGAGTGTTGCCATAAATAGCACGATTACCATGAGGCTAAGTGCTTATGAGATAAACTGCTTGAATGCCTGTGGGTGGAGGTTGGATTATTTGAGTTGGAAAAACTCGTTGAAATCCGTGTTTTAGGCTACTTGCGAGTAGCAAATTCCAAAGCACTTTCAAAACAAACGGATATGCAATGCTTATTTCCAAATTAGACAATCTAGTCTATATTTGTTTGCTGTGCGCATAACATAGTAATTCTAGGCTAATAACCGGAACAAGAGCACATAACGTTTTCAAAACCGGATATCATGGTTAGTAGAGGCCGGTCTTCGGACCGGGCGAAAGGGGGTGCTCATAGCTGACCTTCCCCGATCGTTACCCAAGCTCCCGAGCCAAGACAACTTTGGTAATGACGGACACGTGGCCTTCGGCACCGAGTCAGGGTTTCCTAAATTTCCCATTTTAAAAATATTTAGGTGGCGACTCTGTATCTGGCAAAGCAGTCCATGTTTGGCACTTCTTTTCAAAATCTGTTTTTTTCTCAAAACGATTTGCCAGAGTTGGACTCTTTGGTTCAGATTAAGAACCGCAACAAACACAAACAAAAAAGGGGAGTCCGAACTGTAGCATCGAGGTCCCTCGCGGGCGCTGTTACACTTATGGATCAAGACAATTGAAGAATCATGAGAAAAATTATCCTACTCACGATCTGGAGTTGGCGGCTGTGGTCTACGCACTTAAGACTTGGCGACATTACCTTTATGGTGAAAAGTTTAAAATATTTACCGACCACAAAAGCTTGATGTACTTGTTCACACAAAGAGATTTGAACATGAGGCAGAGACGCTGGATGGAGTACCTTGAAGATTACCAATTCACTTTGTCTTATCATCCCGGGAAGACTAATGTTGTAGCAGATGCACGAAGTTGAAAGACAAGGGAGATCATGGCCAACATATCAATTAAAGAATGGGAAATGGTAAGTACTATGAATGAGTTTAAGTTACAACCAGAGACTCAGAATGGGAAGGTTAGGTTGTTTGCAATAGTTACAACAACCCAACTTCTTACCAAAGTGCTGGAAGCCCAAAGATTTGATCAAGATACTGACTTTATCAAGGCACGATTAGTGTCCAGGGAATCTTCACTGGTTTGGACGCTTCATCAAGATGGCAGTTTAAGGTATTTAGGTAGAATTTTTGTGCCAAACATCGAACAATTGAGAGAAGAAGTACTTAAAGAATTTTACAATTCAGTTTTTGCAATTCATCCGGGAGGAAACAAGATGTACCAGGATCTTAAGCGACAGTATTGGTGGAGTAGAATGAAGAAGGACGTTGCTCAATTTGTATCTAAGTGCTTGACATGTCAGCAAGTAAAAGAAGAACATCAAAAGCCAATAGGGAAACTCCAACCCTTACCAATACCTGAGTGGAAATAGGAACATAACATTGGATTTTGTAACGGGATTACCCCGGTCACCACAAGGCCATGATGCCATTTGCGTTGTGGTTGATCGGTTAACTAAGACGGCACATTTCTTATCAATAGGACCAGCAGACACACTCGAATCATTAAGTCGATTATTTATTCGAGGAATCATTAGGTTACATGGAGTACCAGTCTCAATAGTGTCAAATCGTAATTCTCGTTTTACGTCACAATTCTGGCAAAGTCTGCAAAAAACTATGGGTACGGAGTTGTGTTTTAGTACAGCTTTTCACCCTCAAGCTGACAGTCAATCAGAAAAAACAATTCAGACTTTAGAAGACATGCTTCGAGCTTGTGTGATAGACTTCAAGGGTAGTTGGGAGAGACACTTACCACTAGTTGAATTCTCTTACAATAACAATTTTCAAGCAAGTATTGATATGGCACCGTATGAAGCTTTGTACAGACGGCCTTGTCGATCACCAATATATTGGACGGAAGTCGAAGAAGCATCTCTTTAAGGGCCAGAGTTAGTTCAAGAAACTACCGAGAAGGTGAAATTAATTAGACAAAGACTTGAGACCGCTTAGAGTAGGCAGAAAAGTTATGCAGATCAAAGGAGAAGACCTTTAGCATTTCAAGTTGGAGATCATGTATTTCTGAAAATACAACCTCATCGAGGAGTTGTTCGCTTCGGAAAGAAGGGAAAGCTGTCACCTCGTTTTGTTGGGCCTTTCGAAATTTTGGACAAAGTAGGAGAGGTGGCATACCATTTGGCTCTACTACCTCAATTGGCTGGAGTACATCATGTTTTCCACGTCTCTATGCTACGGGAATACGAGCCGCACCCTTCTCATATCATCAACTGGAAGGAAATTAATCTTGATGAAGATATGACATTTGAAGAGAAGCTTGTCGAAATTTTAGATCGTCGCGAGAAGAAATTACGAGGTAAAACCATACCATTGGTTCGAGTTCTTTGGAGACATCGTGGGATGGAGGAGTCAACGTGGGAACGAGAAGATATGATACGTGCTAATTACCCTCAACTTTTTGAGACTAAAGGTATGAATTAATTTTGATGACGAAATTTTTTTTTAGGGAGGTAGATTGTGAGAGCCCGCATTTAATTATTCTTACAAAAAAATAAATGAATAAATTAATTAATTTTACCCAGAGTCTATCTAATATATATATATTAGTGTATAAGTTTGTTTTAAATTAATCCAATTAAATCACTAACAAAGACATTATTAAGAATAATAATTTTGTGGATGTTCAATATTTGTTGTTTATAAATTATTTTAATAAGGATTCAACATGATAATTATTCTTACTAAATACCTTAGTTAAAAATCTTAGTGCATCAATTTTAAGAAACCCACACAAATACACAAATATACAAATATATATATATATGTATATATCAGAATTAGATTTTCGGTTGGCAGTAGAATGCCACTTGTTTATTTGCATGCCAATATAGGAAATAAGGCTCCATTATGCTTCTTGGATTTGGAAAATACAAATAGACCTGAGAGAATGATTAGAAGAGAGAGAGAGAGAGAGAGAGAGAGAGCCTCAGGAGTCTATTTATCTGTATACTTACAGTACACATTCCTTATTCAACTAAGCGGAGGGAAATTCTGTGAGCAAGGTTAAAAGAAGAAGAGTAGAGGATCAAGAAAGTTACATATTTTCGTATCATTTTATCATTCCATTTCAACCCTACTACTAAGTAAGAAAACCCTCTCAACCCTCTCATTTTTTTTAGTTGTTGAAATTTTCAGATTGTATTCATATGATAAAATGACTAAACTTGTACATAGAATTTTATTTATAGTTTGTGATTTGTATATCAAATATTTGAAGATATTGGTAGTCTTAAAACCATGGTATTATTGTGGAATTTAGACTTGCATATGTAGTTCATGTCATTAGAAAAATGATTGAAGATTTTATGTGGCCCTTAAATCTGCCAGAAAGTTGTACAAATTTTTAGACAATTTTATACTTAAAATTTTGAGATAATTTCTTCTACAAAGTTGTTGAGGATGATGTCTACTTCATCCGGGAATTTTTGCAACAATTATTGAGTTTTGTACTAATTTATACAGATTTTTAACCAAATCTTGAGCTATAGGAAGATTTTTCTATGTGTTTGAAAAATCATTAAAAATTTTATATTAAACCAAATCAAATAATTTCTAAATATAAAATGAAATTTGAGAAGTCTAGTTTCATATTAGGGAATTTATTTATAAATTTAAGTATGGAATTAATTTAAGAAAATGTGATAAATCTGCGTCATGAAACTTCTTGGAATTTTACAGAATTATTTATAACTTATTTTTGGGAAATTCTTTCTGAAAATGACCTTAACATGTTTATTGAATATTCTGTGGATTTTCACGAATTTTAGAATTGTATAAATAATTTATTTATAATTTTTATTACTAAAGGCATATCCTGAAAATTTTTGAGCAGATTTAAGATCATTATTTCAATTATTTATTTGAATAAAAATTAATTATTGTGTTGGTCTAATTCATTAAATATTGTAAATTAGTAATCCATGTATGGGTGTATTGTGGTTTTTTTAATATTATGCTAGTCTAATCTTGTAAATTAAAAAATTCATGCATGTGTGTGATTATGGTTTACTTTTTTGTATCTACATTATCATTTCATGCCATGGTTTAAATTAATTGTTTATTTAAATTTTGAACATTGCTTTATTATTGTGTGACATATGTAATATTTTATGTTCGGAATTTTAATAAGTTGATATAACATTATTGGTGACTGAAATTTGAATTATTTGTGATTAATATAAAAACTAATTGAAATGATTAACGGTATCTACAAAGTTAACGATTGAGGGTTAATACCAGTAGTTCAGGGTAAGCCCTGGTTTTTAATAATTTTTATATAATTGTGTCGCGAAATCCTAAGATGGCACGGGACTTATTTGAACCCTTATTGGTATTTGGTTTTGAAATAAGGTTGGATGTGCGGGTGGCATGCAGGAAAGTTACATACCCCTGGCAAACCATTCCCTTGGGGCAGACCACGGATGTCACGGCTTTGGTATATAACTTCGAGCATGGGCATCTTTGGTAGTTCTTGAACATTTGACCAAGGGGGGGTTTCAAATTAACCGTGGCCATGACTTAGTGGTTGGTAAGAAAATCTCTTTGGTGAGATTTTGAGTGTCACCCAAACTATTAAAATTGTCGAAATTATTATAATGGTTGTTACCTTTATCATGCTATTAATTTTTATTATTATTTTAATTGTCATGATCTGATTATTCTCTCTTAAAAAAAATGGTAGGTTGGTTATGTTTTTTTACTGTGTTGCAAAACTCATGGCATATATTTTGTTGCCTTGGCGTTTTATGCCAGATTATCACGAGGAAGGGACTAAAGACGAAATTGGGGCCACTGCTAATATAGAACCGTGGCTAACTTGAATCAAGAATTTAGCAAAATAAAATTTTATTATCTTTTGTATTAGTAATTATGAATGTTATAAAGTTGTTGTAATATTGTATGCGGACTCGTAATTTTGTTTTGTTGATAAGCTTTGACTATGCGAGAATTTAAATTTCTCTAATTAGTTGTTAAAATTTTTATTTAGCAAGTTATTTATTATTTAAATTTTATGATGTTTCAAAAAAAAAAATTGGGGCGTCACAATTAAAATGGTATTAGAACCGACTCTCCAGAGTACCGAGTATGGGCCCATGGCGTCTCTCGGTGCATGTGGGTGGACTTGTGAACTGGCAGGCTACTGCATGGGGACGTACAGCCCTAAGGGGGTGGATTGTAAGGTCCCAGCGTCCCACATTAGAATAGAAAGAGAGTTCTTGGGCTATAAAAGTAAAAATCTAGACCCTTATATAGCATCGAAGCCTTTTCCCGGGTGGTGAAATCCCTAACAGAACTCCCCAGTTAAGCGTGCTTAGGCTGGAGTAGTTCTGGGATAGGTGACCCACTGGGAAGAACAAATCCGTGCGGGCGTGGCCTAAAGCGGACAATATCGATGACATATGAAAGGTTGGGGCATTACAGTTTGGGTGGATTTTGAAAAGGTAAATATTAAAAAAATAGTGGATAGTCTGGGTGATGAATTGATTTAGAAAACTAATGTGTAGTTGAGATTAAGCATGAATTTTACCATATAAAAATTGAATATGGATTATATATTATTTTTTATATATAATTTTGGGTACTTTTGTATAACTATAAAAAAATTATTGTGATCACAGATTATTTATCATTTGATATATTATTGTTGTATTATCGTAATGAATTTTATTATTAATGTCTATTATCAACGCAGTAGTGAGACATCACATGATAAACAAAAATATGTTTTGTTATTAAGATTTCTAAAAGAAAATAGTTATTGATAGTTTATTTAAACTATCCCAACCTAAACATATAAGTTGGCCTCCTATGTTTTGAAAGAAAATAGTTATTAATAGCAAAAACATATTTTTATTTATCATGTGACGTCTCACCACTGCATGGATAATAGACATTAATTATAAATTTCATTACGATAATACAACAATAATATATCAAATGATAGGTAATATGTGATCATAATAATTTTTGATAGTTATACAAAAGTACCCAAAATTATATAAAAAAAATAATATATGATCCATAATCAATTTTTATATGGTAGAATTCACACTTAATCTCAACCACACAATTTTCTAAATTAATTCATCACTTAAACGATCTACTATTCTTTTAATATTTACCTTTTCAAAATCCACCCAAATAATGTTCTGACCGAGCTCATCATTACCCTGGTTGTTGCTATACTCACTACCTCCACGAACCATTATGCGACTCCGGTCTAGTTTTTTATCTTTGTAAAATGACAATGTTGTGGAAATAAAAAGGTATCGTTAGAGTTTTAAAGAGTTAAAAATGAAAAATAAAAAAATGCATGATTTTAGGTTTTCTTATTCCATATATAGGTGTTAAATTTTTTTTTAAAATCCATAAATTATGAAATAGTGTTCATTATTTAAAATTTTATTTATTGATGAGCAAGTCAATTAAATGTTTTTAATTTTTTACAAATATAAGACGCTTTATTCTATAAATAAAAATATAGAACAAAAAAAACTCATAACTATATTATCAATTCACATATATCAAAAGAAATAATAACAACAATATAAAAAATACACAAACATCCACAAAAAAAAAAAAAAAAAAAAAAAAAAAAAAAAACTTCAAATCAACTCCCAAAACAAAGATAGTTAACAGATATATATTTATTATCAATTTAGTTGGAAAAAAATATATTGGAAAAAAAAAAGTCATAGAAAAAAAAAATACTCACACGAAAATATAAATTTACCAAAAAAAAAAAATACAAACAAACAAACTTGAAATAAGTTTAGACTATTGGCAAAAAGAGAGAATAACCATTGCATCATTAAATTTGGAGAGGAGTTGGCTGGGTTGGAAAAAAAGATCAAATATTGGGTATTTTAAAGAGAGAATTGTATTGAATTTTTAATTTAATTGGGTTTTTAAAATTTTAGATTTATATTATTTTTGGAAAAAGTGAAAGTGGGATGAAGGTGGCTTGCCATATTTTTTTGAAATTCAAAATCATAGATAATTAGTGTATTTATTTTTTTTATTTGAATTTTTTTGATCAATATTATTTTTGAAAAGAGTGAGGGTGACTTATCATATTGTTTTGAATTTTAAAATTCAAAATTATAGATAATTACAGCTATTTTTTTGGAATTTTTTACTTAAGAAACTAATCAATAGAAATTTTTTTTTATTTCTTTAAAAATTAATATATTAATAAAATTAGTTTGAGTGTTTGAAACTTTCACAATCATTATTTTTAAAAACAGTGTTTTCCTTTTATATATATATATATATATATATGTGTAGGTATAGAGATAACAATAATAAAAGGGAGTAGCTTGTGTCTAGTTCGAGATCGGATTGGACGGTGCTGTTGGGTCCGTGGGAGCCCACCACGGGTTCCGTTTTGATAATCCGAACTGTTGAATATGTAAACTCGTCGATTACTCTATGTTTATTAAAAAAAATCATGTTGATCGGATATCGATAGCTATGTGATCAAAATAGTTTTTTGTCAACTGTTAATTTGTTCACCATCCATTTTTTTTATACAAAACTGATTTGATCACATAACTATTGATATCCGATCAATGTGATTTTTTACAAATATATAATACTTGATGAGTTTTACATATTCAACAATTTAAATTATCAAAATAAGATTGATAATGAATCTATACGAGCTTAACATTACCGTCCAGTCCCATCACGGTTGGACACAAGTTGAAGCCATAATAAAATAAGAGTTTTTGAAACTTTTGCCGTGATTTATTTTGTTGCCAAAACATTCACATGGTGGCCCCCGTTCACTTCACCGGGTGAAGCCGCACCTTGCAAACCATTCGTCATAACACGCGCCACGTGAGCAAGTGGAGGTAGAGAATTCATGATCCTAATCACTACTATTTCATATAATTTTCTGAATAATAAAAATTCATTTCAAAAAAATAATAATAATTTAAAAATACTAGTCATTTTTATATAATTATTTTTTATTTTTATAAAAATAAATTTTAATAACTTAAAATATATATATATATATTAACCAAACTAATTTTTAATAATTTTCAAAAAATACATTATGAAAACGAACCTATACACATAGTTTTGATGATTGAATTTGAATTATAATTACTTTACTTGTTTTTGGTTTTTCAAAAACACTTTTTCAGAAAATTTTATTTTCTTATTTTTCGCGTTTTTTTATTTTTACTGAATTTTTTAATATTTTAAATAGTTTTTTTAAATTTTAGACACACCTAACATAAATACACATAAAAAGTATAATTTTGTGAAAAAAAAACTTTTAAAAATTCCCTAAATATCAAAAATACAAAAACAAATATGAGAATTCAGTATATTTTTCATATTTTTATGTATTTATTAATTTTTTTAAATATTTTTCACAAATTTTTATATTTTAAATACATCTAAGTAAGGTACATCTAAAAAAGTAAAAAAAAAATATTTAAAATTTTATAAATATTTACTAAAAATAAAAAAATACGAAAAATAAAAAATTTAATTTTCAAAAAACTTAATTTAAAAAACTCAAACCAAACACACATAATTTTTTTTTTCTTTTTTTAAGATTGATAAATGTCAAAATGAAAGACATTAGACCAGTGACCCGAAGGCCTCAAAAAATACAAACTGGATTAAAGAGAGAGGAACCTCCTCCATTCAAACCATTAGTTATTCAGAATTAACTGCCATCCGTACGAGTTGCCCTAATGCCTTACATGCTGTACAATCTTCTCGTCGAAGTGTCAAAGAGATTCTCAAATGAAAAATGTCTAAAACCACCTTCTTTTTTTCTTTTTTTTTTCACTCCCTTTGATCTCCTCTCTCTTATTGGTTGGATTTTCTTTTCTTTTCTTTTTATTTCCCTTGTCCTCCAATCACCACCTATCACATGTGTATGAGGGTGGTAGGAGTGGTGATTAAAGGGGGTCTCCATCACTCCTCTCTCAAATAGAGTGTATGATATAGCTAAAGCTAGCAAAATAACTTTTTGATGAACAGACAACATTTGCCACTCAAAGAATCCCCTTTAAGTAGCACCAGATGAAAGCCCCAAGTCCTTAGCAAATTCAACCACACTAAAGAGAGCTAATGCTTCCATATTATCGACGTCGACTAGACGAGCAAGGGTCCTCAACATTAGGGATGTGTACGGTGCAGTTTGAGAGTAAAATTGTAAATCGAACAATGAATTAGGGGATTGGCAGATTGACAAATTGTTATTTGAGCGGTTTTGGACGAATTGGGAGATTGAAGAATATTTTAACTAATTTTCAAACATTTACATACTATATAATACTAATTTACATAATATTTTTCATATATATAACACAAACTAATTTTATATTAGATTTTTCATATATATAATTACTAATTTATAATAAATTTCACATCTTAAATCTCTTTTACACTTATTTTTATTTTGATATTTCATTATAGATTAAAAAATATATATGTATTAATTATAACGGAGCGGTTTAAAGGCAGATTATAAATTTTAAAATTTAAACCGTAATTAACAAATAAAGCAATATAAATTGATACGGATCAATACGACTTTAACAAATTAAACAATATTTTACACAATCCTACTTAACATTATCGCAATTACCTCACCTTAATAGACTCAAACGAGTAGGGGTAAGCATGGTCCGGATTGGATCGGATTGGGATAAAATCAGGACCAATCCGTTATCTATGGTTCCTGAAAAATTGGAACCAATCCAATCTATTTAAATCGTGGAACCAATCCGAACCAAGCCATTTAAACACGGATTGGATCGGTTTAGGACCACGTATTTACATAATTAAATAAAAAATATATATATATATAACACTTTAATTTTATAAAAATATAATTATAGTACCATATTAGTTTCACAATAACAACATGTCTTTTCATAATAGCGACATACTGTTCTAGAATTTAAACAACCATAAGAAAACTAGTTCCACCATAAGTATTTAGACCATTACAAATTAACATTAAAAACTAGCAAACAAAAATAATAAAAGAAGATACTATGTAAGTTTATGCTTGGATTTAAGTTTTATATAAAACAAGAGAAGATACTATGCAGGAGGATATATAATAAAAATATAGACTATTTGTATATGGTCCGGATCGTTTCCAATCCAGAACCGTGGGGTTCAATCCGGAACCAATCCGTAAATTACGGATTTTTAATTTTTCACTCCGGAACCGAACCATGGATTCAAAAAACCAATCCAAACCTACTGTATTGAACTGGACTGGATCGGATTACGGATTTCACGGATTTTTTGCTCAGCCCTACAAACGAGAACCCTAGTTGCCATTGTCTCACGTGCCTTCAACTGTGCCCCATTATAAATTTAAATTAGAGATTTGTGGCCAAAACAAAAATAATAATAATAATTAAACATTTTTTTATTTGTTTTTCTTTTGAGAAAATTTCATTTTACCTTCTAAATTATACTTCACTGATCAACTTAACCCCTGTATTTCTTATAATTTCAATTTTACATCTAAACTATTCAATTTTTGATCAATTTTACCCCTACCATCAACTACCGTCTATAATTAGACAGCACTTGCACCCATCTTCATTTGAAGTTTCATTTTACCTTCAAACTATCTCCAAAATATCAATTAGACTCCTAAACAATATAAAATTTGAAGTTCTAATTGATATTTTTGAGATAGTTGGCGGGCAAAATAATATTTAAAACAAAATGTCGATATCATGTCAGCAACTTTTATTTGATTATAAATGTCAGCTAACAACAGAGGTAAAATTGATCTAAAATCAAATAGTTTAGGTGTAAAATTAAAATTATAAGAAGTACATGGATAAAATTGATCATTGAGATGAACTATAGAAGTGATACGAAATATAGCAAAAACTCTCAAATTAAAATTAACTATAATTAGTTCAGTTCAGCTTCATCAAATAGCCTCATGGTTACTCCACCGACTCAAATCTTGAATATTTGATCTTCTGACTATCTCAAAAAACAATTACATAAATTACTAAGCTAATTATGCACAAGTTTTTTATTATTTATTAAGGCTTTATTCGTCATAATCTAAAAAAATTAAAAAGTCAAAAAATTACTATTCTATTTAAGTCATATCACCTATCTATTAAATCACTTCAAACCCAACTCATATTTAATAAAAAGTCAAAAAAATACATTTATTTAGATCATCCAAAATCATCCCTAAATGGATATGTTGAGAAATTAATGGCTGTGGTGCTCACACGTGTCAGCAAGTCGGTGCTGGAGGGGGTTGGGGGCCTGTACTAGCCTTTTATGTGCATTGGCTTAGGTTTTTCTTTCTTCCAAACAATTTTTCTTTTGGGATTGGTTGGGAGAGAGACTTTTGTTTGTTTGTTGGTTTAAGTTTCGTTTGGTTTTTGGGAAACTTTTTTTATTCAGTTAGTGGCAGACTGAGGGAGGTTGGATTTGGGGGGGTTAGTAATGGTGGTGGGTCGTTGTTCTGTAGGGGACCAGATAGATCACTCCGCGTGCGACACCGATGCGCTCTCTCTCTCTCTTTTCTTTGTTTTTTTACTAATCCCGCACCAAACCTAACGTCATTCCCTTCGAATCTGGTTTCGTCATCTTTTCCAGGTTTGGAAAAAAACAATTACAATTGAATGGGACGTAAAAAATAATCACATGTTTGTTTTTAATTTTTTGAAAATATTTTCAAAATTTTCTATTTTTGGTATTTTTTTTTGTTTTTATTAAATGGTTTTAATATTTTAAATAATTTTTTAATTTTTAAACACATCTAACATAAATACATTTAAAAAGTATAATTTTATAAAAAAATCTAATATATTTTTGTGTATTTATTAATTTTTTAAAATATTTTTTCACAGATATTTTACTTTTTAGATATATCTAAGTAAGATGCATATAAAAAAATAAAAATAATGTTTAAAATTTTAAAAATATTCATTAAAAATAAAAAAAAATACGCAAAAATAAAAAAAAATTAATTTTCAAAAAAATTGAAACCAAACACACTAATTAAACTATAGATAAAAAAAAAAAAAAATTAAATTTTTGTACAACTCTTACATGGAAGAACAATTTGCATCAGAATCACACACGGGAAAGAACTTTTACAATGCACATTCAAAACTTACACTATCATAAAAATAAAATTTTATTCTCACTATACCACTTAAATGTAATTTCTTTTTTTTTTATACATAAATTTTTTTTGGGCAAAAAATTGGCAAAAATTATACTTTATACTATTTATATTTGCCAATTTTTCTACTCTGATCTTTGAAGTTTTTTTCTCCTCACTTTAACTTTTAATATTTCAATTTTTTTTTTCCAATTTACTCATAAACTAACTTTTATTTAAAATTAGGTAAAAAATGTCACATTAGCAACTACATGACATAAAAATATATACTATTATATTAGGATTTAGATTTGTTTCAGATGTGTGAAGCAATAAACTTTTTTATGTTACGTGATTATTAATGTGTTATTTCCTGTATTATTTTGGACATAAGTGGGAAAATAAACTTTAGGACCAAAGTAAAAAAATAACTAAACATAAAAAGGCAAATTGTAATTTATCCTTAAAAAATTGAGAAAATATTTGCCTAAAGAAAGAAAATAAAAAGAAAAAAAAGAGAACAATTTGTGATCATTGCTATGCCTTGAGCGAACGGTGAACCCAAATCTCAATTCTTTAACTTCAATTTTTCTTTGGGGGAATTACATTAACGGTTCCTCTAATTTGAAATTTATGTTACTTTGATTCCTAATATTTCAATTGTAATATATTTGATTATGAATTTTGAATGTCATTCCAAATAAAGACAATTGAAGACACCGTCACTCCATTTCAAGTGCAAAGTTGTCAATTTAATAAAATATAAATTAATTTGACAAAAATAAATGTCAATAATTATTTTTGAATGTTTAAAAATTATTTCTACCCACCAAAGATAAAATTATATAAAAATGATAAATTTTTTATATTTTTTTACCAAATTACTTTTTAGTATGTGTAGATGATGATCATGTAATTGATGCTTTTTTTTATTGACATTCTTGAATAGTTATCATGTAATCGACAGTTGTATTTATTGTTAATAAATATTTTTGGATGGTTATCATGTAATAAATAGTTATTAGACTTTTATGTGTAATCGATATGTTTAATATATGAAATGTTTTTAGTTTTAGATCTTTTGATTTAATGGATTGGTTGAGTAATGACATCAAAGTTGTTGTCATGTTTGATTTTTGAAAAAATGGAAACTAATTTAACGAAAATAAATATCAAAAAAATTATTTAAAAAAATTATTTCTACCCTCCAAAAAATAAAATTATATAAAAATGATGTGTTTTAATTTTTTTTTCCACTAATTTAATTTTTAGTTTCTTAGAAAAAAAAAATGGAAATAGATTCTGAGAACTAAACCAAATAGAATTTTATAATCAAGAAAGTTTCAACATTATTTACTAGAAAAAGGCCATTACATTTCAAATAACATATAAAGTAACTAATATAAAATAGATTGTATGACGACCTTGCTCTTGAAATTGACCATTTGCAAATGAAGCATTTTTTATTGTCTTTATTTGGAATAAGATTCAAAATTTAAGATCAAATGTATTACAATTAAAAAGTTAGGAATTAAAGTGACATAAATTTTAAACTATCAAGATAGTTAGCGTAATTCATCCTTTTCCTTTTTATTATATATATTATTTTTTGTCATACCATATATCTAAAGAGTTAATGTCCAAAACATGAAAAAATGAAGTATTTCTATGACTCCACCACCTAATCAATTTTGTTCCACTTAATCATATTCGAGTGGTTTAGCAGTATTAATTAACAAAACAGTAATGCCTCGTAGCTCGAATGCTACGAGGCTCGAAATGGCTCGAATGGAGAAAGAGGGAGAGAAGAGAGGAAACAGAGGAGGAAGGGAGGAAGAAGAAAGAAGGAAGGGAGGAAGGAAGTCCTCGTCGCAGCCCAGCCCCGCCCGTGGGTCGTCCGCCCGGCGTCCTCGTCAGACCGTCGATCGTCGCAGGGAGGGCTCGTCGTGGGAGGGAGACAGCCTCCGATCGTCTTGTCGCCCGTCGGTCGTCGGCCCAGCAGAGCTCGTCGCAGCCTCCGTCGCCTCCGCCGAGCTCGTCGCAGCCCCTCCGTCTTCTTCTTCCTCCGTCTTCTTCCTCCATTTTTTAGGCCCCCTCCGGTCCCCCTCACCCTCCCCCCCTCCCCTTCCTCCTCCTCCTTCTCTTCTCCCTTCTTCTTCTTCTTCTTCGTTCTGCAAAACGAAGCCAAAACCAGGAAAGAAAAGAAAAGAAAAAAAGAAAAAGAAAATTGGAGACCCAAAACGACGTCGTTTTGGGTCTCGAGCCAGATTTCGAGCCAGTGATTTGAGCTACCAATCACTGCCGTTAACAAAATAATGAATGAATATAAATTCCAAAATTATTCAATTTTAATAAATAAAATAAAATAAAATATCCTAATCATTTTTAGCATATTAACAAGTGCTGGAGAGATAGCCCAATCTACTTTACTGAGTTATTTATATTAATAGTTTAGTCCATACAATCGGATTGGGTTGGGTTTAATATTGGAGAAATTATCGTTTAGGACAAATTTTGAAAAATTATTACACAGTGATGAAAAAATTTATAATTATAATTATTAATATTTATTATATTTATTATTTTTTTGTAATTTTTTTCTGACACCATTTAGGTGTAATGTCCCCTTCAATATTTAGGCCCACTTTTCAGACTAATTATTATATATATATATATATATGTACTTAGCGTGTATGATATATATTTTATTTAGTTTTATTTATGTTTGAATAAAAAATTTATACGGTATATTAAGCAAAAGGGAGTTTTTAACCCCAAGATTTGTGGGAGTTTCAATATCTCAATTTGAATTTTCTAAATTTTTTATTAAAAAAAAAAGTTCAGCATTTATTAATTTGGTCAAAATTTCATAATCAACATTTATTAATTTTTTTCAATCTACATGTCTTTTCACATACTTGCATTTATTGATTTGGTCAAAATCCCCTGATTAGCATTTAAAATCGCCTTATACAATTAATTATAGATATAATCTGTGTATAGTTACTGCAGTACCATTTTTAACTTCTCTCATACACTATGGTTTAGTGTTAAGATTGTTAAATTATTTTTATAAAAAATCTTAAAAAATATAATTTATATATTAGAAATTTTTTTTAAATAAATATAAATATCTATAATTATCCCGTGCATAGTTCGGATAAAAGGCTAGTATTTTTAATGGAAAATGCCTCCACTTAAGATGTAATAGTTTTATTGTAAATGTTTGTGCCACATCAATACAGGACCATTAATATTTTGTGGTATTTTGGAAAGATGGTAAAAATTAACTTTTTTGCTTTTAATCAAGTTTTTTTAGAGTGATTTGAGAAGTTGGTAAAAAGTTACTTTTTTGTTTAGATTAATATTTATTTATGGTGTCACATCACACCAAAATGACTAAAATACCCTCACTCAACTAAAAAAAATTACATTTTACTCAAACCAACTTTGAGGGTATTTTCGTAATTTTCCAACCAACTTTGACCACTTCCCAAATGACCCAAAAAAAGCAACCTGCATTTTTTGGGTGCCTCTATTTACACACCACATTTGGTCTCAATGCACATCACTACTCAGTTCACACCTTTAATAATTTGAAAAAACAAGCTTGTTTGGTTCTGGTTTTCATAAAACTGTTTTCAGAAAATTTTATTTTTCGTATTTTAATGTTTTAAGCAATTTTAAAAAAAAAAACATTTAGACACACCTAACATAAATACACTTAAAAAGTATAATATTTGTTAAAAACTATTTTAAAAAATTCACAAAAATATGAAAATTGTACTGAATTTTCATATATATATATATTATATATTTTAGTATTTAGTGTATTTTTTAAAGATTTTTTTCCTATAAATATTATACTTTCTAAGTATGTTTATGTTAGGTGTGTCTAAAAATTTAAAAAAAAAAAAATTTTTCTTTAAACATTAAAAAAAATTCATTGAAAACATTAAAATACGGAAAATAAATTGTAAAATTTTTTGAAAATTATTTTCTGAAAACCAGAACCAAACAAGCTATTTTTTCAAATTATTAAAGGTGTGAACTGAGTAGTAATGTGCCTTGAGACCAAATGTGGTGTGTAAATAGAAGCACCCGCGTTTTTTCCCAAACGCCAAAAATCTGATTTTTACATTGTTCCCAAAAGAGCCCTTTGTTTTGTAACATTTGTTTTTTATGGCAAATGTTGACATAGGTCTGCATCGTTTAGTATTGAGATTTTTGTAAAATATTATTTGAAAATGGTGAAAAATTAATTATTTTTTTAAAATTTAATAAAAATTTGTTTTAAATTAATGAAAAATGCCTTGTGTCTATTATTTTAATAGCCTTTTTCTTGAAAATTAGGAACACTTACTACTAAGACCTATCTAATTTATGGGTTGTTGGGTGAGCTTCAAATTGTAAATTCTTTTAAGGGTCAAGTTTGGGATGAAAATTTTAAGCCCAATATTGGACCGGGTTGGGCCAGGCTTGAGTATGGCATCTTTTTTCTTTCCTTTTTTTTTTTTTTGAGCCTAGGATTGACCCAAGCCCAACCCGGAATGATTAATGCCCACCCCCTAAGTATTTGATTGAGGTGAGGTTGTTGCCTTAAAAATTAACAAAAAAGAAATATATTTTTAGTGTTTATTAAAAAGTGAGTTGTTGCATAAAATTTGTCAAAAAATAGTATCACAAACAATGTGTCAGATAAATTTTATATATTTTTAGAAAGAAAAAAAAAATCAAATCCTAATTAATCTTCATATTTTTTTTTTCCCTGTTTTTTTCCTCCCTAAATTCCTCCACAAATCAAAATTTTAAACACAGACTAAAGTTTTATATTCTCCCTCTCAAGCCACATGAAAATCTCCAATATTTTACGTAGGTGAATTATGAATATTTATTTATTTTTAGATGGTTGAATATTTATTTATTTGATTGCAATTAATGAATATTGCAATTATTTATGGATCACTACAACATAAAATAGTTTTAGTTATTAATTTATGAGAAATGTTTACAATTTAAACTGCTAAATTTATCCACAATGATGTGGCAAGGTAGTGAGACCCCATATAATTAAATATATGACAAATTAAAAGTTAATACCTATCATACTATATCTTTGTGGGTCAAATTCAGAGAACTCTTTTAGGGGTCTCAAATATTTTTTAATTTTTTTTGTCCCAAAATTAAAAATTTTATTACAAAAAAAATTAGGGGGCCAATTTCAATTGTTACAAAGGTTATCACTAAAAAAGCATCATGAAAAAGCAAAAAAGAAACTTTTACCGACAAATTTTTTTAAAATGTCACTAAAAAATGTAGGGACAATATTTTGATTTACTTTTTGAGACAATTTTTTATCCCAAAATGATAGTAATTTATCATTAAATGTCAAATTTCGTCACTAAAAATACAACAATGACACTTTTGACAATTAAAATATTTTATTCTTAAAAAATAATTTCTCCACAAATTTTTGTCTCTAAAACTTTAATTCATTGTTGTGGATGATTACCAAATAAGTTTTTTTTTTTTTTTTTTTTTTTGGGGGGGGGGGGGGGGGGGGGTAGTACCAGATAGGATTAATTACAAGATAAGCCTAATTTAAGAGGTAAAATAAAAACAAACCTAACATACTGCTGAGTATATAATGTTGTCTAAAGTTATGAATTTGGATAGAAATTTAGAGAATGAAAAAAGAAAATATGGGTGAAATGTGAATGAGAGATTTAGATACATTTCACCTACTTTTTTTTTCTTTGCAAATTCTTATTCAAATCTATGATCAAAACACAATATAAATGAAAACATATTTTTGTAATTCCGACATAAATGAAAACATATTAAGAGAGACCCTATCCTTTACCACATTTTCCAGCAAATATGGTCCATCAATGTGCTTGTCACAAGATAGACTGCTAAAATAGGAGCCACATTAACAATGACTCATTTTCAGAGTACATATTAAAAAATAATACCTAGTTTGGTTTTGATTAATTTTTTAAAAATTGAGTTTTTTTTAATTTTTTTTAGTGAATTTTTAAAAATATTTTAAATAATTTTTTTTTTAAAACTTTCTAGATACACATAACTTAGATGCACCTAAAAAGTAAAATATTTTTGAAAAAATATTTTAAAAAAATTAATAAATACACAAGAATATGAAGATGTACTAAATTATATATATATATATATTTTTGTATTTATTGAATTTTTAAAGTTTTTTCATAAATATTATACTTTTTAATTGTATATAGGTCACGTGCATATAAAACATAAAAAAAATTTCTTAAAATATTAAAATTTTTGATTGAAAATAAAAAAATATATATGAAAAATAAAAAATTCAATTTTTTGAAATGTGGATTCAAATTTCTGAAACAAAGGTGAAGGTTCATTTTAGCCGGACAATATCATTATAACAATAAAAATTTTGATTTTTGTAACAAAGGCACCCTAAAAAAATAAAAATCATAAAATGGTTGCACATTTATTAATAACCCAATTTTCTTAACTCGTGCCTTTAAAGTATAATATTATGAGAATAAATTGTAATTAGCCCAAAAAATACAAAACTGTTTTATGGAGTGTTTTAGGATTTTGTCCATGGTATGGCTACATGATGAAACTCATCAAATTATTCAAATAGTATTTCTTTGACCATTTTGAAACATTTTGGCATTGATTGGGTAATTTTATGTGGTTGTCCTTTTTCTTTCAAGCATCATTCACAACCAATGTATATAGGCTCATCAAAGACAAAAAAGAAAAAGAAAAAAGGTGTCCTATAGAGAGAGAGAGAGAGAGAGAGAGCCCACAACCCTTCCCAAATTTGAGGTTGTAGAATAAATGGTCATGTGTTCATCATGGTAGAATTCCTATGTGCTGCACTTTCTATAAAGCAAGGATGCCCTTGCAAAAGTGGATTGTGTGAATCAATTTATTTTTTATGGCAAAAATTTATCAATATATATTTTAAATTTTTTACTTAAATTTGAATAAAGAAAGAGGAACGGGCAGACTACATAATAACAATATCGATCTACTCAAAAAAAAAGAAAAAAAGATTGACATAAAAAAATAAGTCAAATAATATGCAATCACCAGCCACAAATGAAAAGCTGATGAGGAACCAATCAAAGGCCAAAGCAGAAAAAAAGAAAAAGAAAATAAAAAACAGTTCATGAATAATAGTATCAACTACCGAATGAAAAAAAAAAAAAAAAAGGAGGAAAATTATAATGGTAGTCCTTGTATTTTGGTTTTTATATTATTTTAGTTCTTGTAATTTTAATTAGTTCAATTTTGATCCTAAATTTATAATTTTGTCTCAATTTGGTCCAACTGATAATAATTCTTAGTATTTTTTTATAAAAAATACGCACATAAGTGTCATGTGTTATATTTTTAAGAACAAAATTATAAATTTACTAAATTCAGTTAGTTAATCTTAACCAATTTAGTGATAATTTTTCTTAAAAAACACTAATCATATTATCAATTGGATCAAATTGAAACAAAATCTAAAATTAAGGGTCAAAATTGAGCCAATTGAAAGTGTAAGGATCAAAATGACACAAATAATAAAATAAAAAGACCACCGGTGTAATTTGTCAAAAAAAAAATTGAAAAATGAAGCTAAATTTTACTTTACTCCTTTTAGTTTGACTCATGAACAGTTTATTTCTTAAACATAATTACATAACCTCCCTATGATTGGTAGACCAAAATATATTATCAGGACCACTAATGACTTGAGTAAAAAAACCTAAAATACTTTTGTACATAAAGAGCTTTAATGTACAAATCACAAATATTTTTGTCATTTTTTAAGTGAAATTTTACAAATATTTTTGTCATTTTTTAAGTGAAATTTTTTCTTTAACTAATGTGCCTTAATCCATGTCCAATTTTTTTTGAACGATCAATCTATATGCAATTTACCACCTGACATTTATAAATGAGCACATAACTTTTTTATATTTTGACACGAGTTTCACACTTGTAGTTAATTTAAATCTAATATTTCGATGGTACACTTTGGTTCACAAATTACATAAAAGTATTTCTAAATGATAAGGGAAAAATTGCAAAATGGGGGTGCACAAAGACTTAAATCCAACTGAGATTTAAATCCAGCTATTAAACTTATTTGTAACCACTCCATAAATAATGTCACATGGTAATTTGAGGCCCACCTAATAATTTTCCCTAATGCACCACCTCACGTAGTGAAGACTAGGGGTGCACAAAGACTTGAAAAAAATAATAATAAATAAATAAATTAAAAAATAAAACTTGAGAAACCAAACGAACTCGACTTCTATGGGATTGGGTTGGATCAGGTCTTTTGACTACTTTGGGTAGATCTAATAGGATTGATCCAGCTTTTGGTTTAAGGCTTGATTAACCTGAACCCACTCAAGACCCAAACTTAGTTATAGATATTACATAAATAATTTTATGTTGAGTTGTCCTCATATTATTATTGGAAAATAAATACTACAATAGACATCGATATCCTTATCATGCCATATAAGAGAAAAATTATATATAACAAATCATCCTCATTCTTTAATTTTTGCTATTATATACTTGTATTTGTTTAATATGAATGATGTTGTTTGTAGTTGGTATTTGTTTAATATGAATGATGTTGTTTGTAGTTGTTGACTTGTATTATAATTTGAAACATTGTTTTGTTTTTCTCTGTTGTAGGTTAGACTGCTCCAGATGGTGTGCTAAAATTTTCTAACGTTGTGTTTAGTTGGGAGATTTGAAAAGTGATTTGGAAAGAGAAAAGGAAAAAGCTATGTAAAATTAAGTGAAATATAGATATATTTTATTCAAGTTTCGCCTACCTTTTTCTTTTTTCTTTCTAAATCCCTTCTAAATCTCTCAATCAAACGTAAAGTGTTGAAGTCAAAATAATGGATAATTTTTTTATGGTTGTTGGCTTGTATTAATATTTGAAACAATGTTTTATTTTTATTTTTTCTATGCAATTATGTAATGTAAGTTTTGGTTTGTTTATATGTGTTAAACAATGGATGATTGTTTATAGTAGCCGGCTTGTATTAAAATTTGAGACATTGTTTTAGTTTTTTTTATGTTATGTAAGTTTTGATTTGGTTTGGTTTGATCTAATTTTGTACGTTACATCGTTTGTCATTGTTGGCTTGATTAAAATTTAAAACAATGTTTATGGTTGATTGTTTATAATTGTTTATGACAAATTTTTTCAGGGAGTCTTTGGATAATTAACTTTTAAGACAAATTTCACTTTATCTTTTTTGTGGTATTGGCTATGTGTACCTAATCTTTCCGTCATTTAAAAATAATTACTCAAATCTTTGTAGTTTTTGAATTACACATGTTTATATTTTTAACTGACAGAGAATTTGTGGACATAATCTATACCACAGGTGTAAATTGTGAGTTTAATTCAAAGAATAAGAAAAAGGTATTTAAGTGATTATTGGTTAATGAAAGTCAATGATGAGTTTTAATTCATAAATCATAAAGAGTTGAAGTGAGTTGGTTTCTGATGAGAATTAACCCAATTGGGAACTTATTCCAGAACTTATCAACATGAGAGTGGCATTTTATGTTGGATTGGGTAGTCATAGAGCCTTGTTAAGCGACTCTGGTTGTTTTTGCAAATGGAGGTTTTGGGCTGATGTTTTGCTGCTGTTTTGTTTCTGTTTTGTTTTGGGTGCCTGAATTTTTTTTTTGGTGGCAAATTTTACTTTATTATATTGTAGTTTGATTTAGGCTTTGTTTGGCAACCTTCAGTTTTAACCAAAAAATCAAAAAGTCAAAAAGTTACTATAAGTTATCACATTACTCTCTTTATTTTTTTGCGCATCTTTTCGTAAAAAACAGAAAGTTATTAAAATAGTTTGTTCCCAAACGAGGCTTTAAAGTCCTATTGAAAGTTAGTTCTAGTAAAATCGTCGCTAAAAATAATTTTTTGTGATACTTTTTTGCATGTTACTAAAAATTAATAATTAGTGACTTGTTTTGTTATGATTATTATAAATTGTCGTTAAAACTTACAATTAGTGACATTTTTATGTGATGAATTTTTCAAATTGTCACTGAAAGTTAAAAATTAGTTTTTTTTTTTTTGTGACAATTTTTTTAAACTAGCACTAAAATTTATAATTATTGATGTTTTTTTTGACAAATTTTTTAAATTGTCGTTGAAAATTAACAATTAGTGATTTTTTTTTTAGTGTTTGATGAAAAATACTGTTAATTATCACATGACCTATTCGATAATAAGTCCTCATATTAAAACCTACATGTAAGTCCCCTTTATTTATGTGGCACCCTTGACAAATAAAAAATCAGAAAACAATTTTGATGGATCATTCGTTGTCATTACTTAAGAATGGTGAGTCAACATTATTGCAGCCGTAAAGTTTTTAGAGTACCACATCAACAATGCCACTTAATACTTTGATATTACTGAATATTGTACATAACCCTCTCGAATATAGATAGATAGATAGATAGATAGATATGATGCCCAAAACATTAAATGTAGTCCATAATTTTCTAATTTTGATTTATGTGCAGAATTTGAAGCAGAATGAATTTCATACCCTTTAGGCTGTGTTTGGTTGGGGAATTTGGGAAGGAAAATGGAAATGGAAGGAAAAGAAGGAAGAATTAATAAGATTCCAAATCCCAACTATGTTTGGTTGAGTTGGGAATTGAAGAAGGAAAGGAAATCATTTCTCAAGAACTCTCTCTCATTGCCCATCATCACACATAGAATTGTAGTCGTGAATTGCAATAACAAAAAATAAGGGTGTACATGATCGAAGTGCTGCTTGTTTTTTAGAAAAAAGTTTCAATTTTTAAAAATAAAAATAAAAATAAAAAATTAATTTGATAAAAATAAAAATCAATTTTTTAAAATTTTTTATAGCCTCCCAAAGAATAAAATTGTATAAAAATGATAAGTATTTTTTATTTCCTTCACCTAATTAATATTTTAGAAAAAAAAAATTGAAAACAAGTTTTTGAAAACCAAATCAAATAGTATATCGATTTTATGATTTTAAGAACCAAACTGAACTGCTAACACCTATAAAACTAGACCAAGACCAAAACCAAAACAAACAAAAAAAAGTTTTGTTTCGGATTAGTTCATGATTCCAAGAGTTCCTATTTAAATTGAACATAATGATGGTCAAGTTAATATTATTAAAGCATTAATCAGTGTTAAAGATCCATAGTTTTATCAGAATAATCTCACAAGCATTATAAAAAAAAAAAAAAATCAACATTAAAATAGAACTTGATAAGCAATACATAGCATTAATATCATAAAGAAATGCAACAGAGGCCATTAAGCAATAGAGACCATTTGGAATCTTAAGGACACATACATGCCTTGAATCTACCATTCAAGTGCAGCAAGCAACTAAGAGAGTCTACATACAAAAAATCCAAGCCTAATGATATTTTCATAGGTTCACCATATCCCTAAAAACTTCAAATAAAAAAGTACCAAAGAAAGAAAAATAGTACTATGCATTAAAGATTGAATATCCAAATTTAACAAACAACCAAAGACCTCGGCATTCAATAGGGTATTCTAGGTATGCTCGAGCATTACTCACTTCTTTAGCAAGAACTTGATACACCTTCATTCGAGAATCATCACTCATGTCACTAACCTTCTCAATCTCTTCAAATAATTTCCCACTTGTGTAGTTCCAAAGGATACCACGATCAAGTGCTGCTGCAACTGCATCTAGACCATCCTTAATTGACATTATTTCCTTACTTAGAGTATAACCTGATTTATTCTTTCTCTTCTTTGAGTTAGAGGAACAAGATACTTCAGCAGTTTGGTCATCTTGAGTTCCAATTCCATCAAAATTCTTTGAGAGTGACTTTATCTGATCAGTATTTTCATCGTCCAAAAGAATTTGTTGCCTAGCCCAATGAAGTCACTTTTCTTTTGGACCTACAACAAGACTCCTAGTTGCTCAATCCTTTTCGAAGAGTTGACATAACTTTTAAAAGTTTTGAATCGGAGCATGTCGCAAATGAGAAGCTTTAGGCTTTGCCTATAGAGAATAGCATATATAATATTACATTAAATAATGATGAATAAATATTTTAATTTTCTAGTAGAGAACTAAATCAATCTTGCAATTAGATATACCTTGAGGTAAGCTGCCCATACATATTGTAGCTTCAATCAGTTGTGTTGAATGATTATATCCAAATCCACTATCAGTTGTTAACATATCTTTAGCCATTGCAAGATTTCTTTTTAAAGTCTTCAACTGATTCCTTACATGACTGGAATCACAATGTATGCTAAACTTGGTACTCACCGCATTGCTTGCAGCTCTATAAGCAGATGATGTAAAACTAGCACCAATTTTTTGCCCTTTGAGCATTTGGTCCAAGAGTGAGTCGATAAGAACAACATCCATTTGATTATTCCATTTCAAATGTTTCTTGTCAATTTTTACCAAGCATTCTTGGCCACCTTCCACCTACACTCAAAAATGCCATAAAACATATCGGAAGAAGAGCATAGGTAGTAGCAAATTATCACCCAAACAAATGCAATGTTTTACATAATACAATAACAAATTAAAATATAATTCATTCCGAGATAACATTCAAATAACAATAATTAACTTGTCAATTTTTTTTTTTATCAGCAAAAGAAAAAGATTATATTGATGTAAAGCAAATGAGTACATAATGGATACATCACAAGAACAAGAACATCAAATAACCCTTTCAGCCCCTCTCTGTTTTCCAGGATCTATATTATAATTTGATTGTCATTGAAGATTTATATCATAATCCCTTCACATGCCAGTAGCTATTCGTTTCCTTAACAATTCTCATTCCCTACATTCTTCAGCTAAACTTGATCTAGCGATGTTAGTTTGCACTTGTGCTCTTCTAAGCTTTGTATCAACCTCCTCAATAAGACTTTCATGGGGATCTATACCCATGAGGTAGTTGTGCAAAATACAACATGCCAAAACAATATCTACTTGAGTGTTAACATCATAATATGGCTCTGTCCCACTTCCTAAAATTGGAAACCTTTTCTTTAGGACACCCAAGGCTCTTTCAATTGCATTTCGCAAAGATACATGACGAAGGTTGAAAAGCTCTCGAGAATTTTCTGGTTAATGAACACTATCCTCCTTCAAATGGTAACAAGTACTTCTATATGGAGCAAGGAACCCAGTTTTTAGTTGAAATCCTGCATCTACTGCATCAGCATATATACATGTTCAGTGATCACCTTCAAGAACGATCAATTTATCCATTTCTATTGTTAATGCATTATCTAATATTCTCGAGTCTAAAGTAGATCCTTTCCATCCCAAAAGGATATATGTAAACTTTAAATCAAAAGAACATGCAGCCAAAGCATTTTGAGTGGGATAGCATTTTCGTCCTCGGTATCATTGTGCATCCTTGTTCGGCACTCTTACACGAAAATCTATACCATCAATCGCACCAACACAATCCTGTAAAAATTCATTATTTGTATCCAAACATATAATATTATATACCCTAATTGCATTCATGTAACTACCTTAAAAAAAGGCCAATACTTGGGATTGTTTCTAATCTCTGGAGGGAAATCGAATCCATTAGGTTGCTTTAAAAAGATATCTTCCAATGATATAATGGCTTTAAGAACTTGATGAAAATGTCGACTAACAATCTCACCTGAACGTTTGTAAAAGAAATTGATTATACTGTGCCTCAAATTATTACCAATTATATGAAGGAATTTCACAACTTGTTCTTCTACTTTACTTTGAGGATTGTCTCTAAGAAATTGAGTTCTTTTAAGCATGCTAACTAGTGTGGCAAACGCATCTTTGCTCATGCATAACTGGCTACGACAATCTGTATCTCCCAAAGTCGTTAGCCGTTTAATTAGGACATATCTTTCATAATCTCCTTGTTCTGAAATTGACTTCCTTATATGATTACGACAATGAAGAATTGAGATAAGGCTGAAAGCATATGAAGCATACATAGCTACACAAGTGGCTGCCCACTTTCTATATTTTTCCCACTCCTCTTGATCATGTATCTACCATTTTTTAAAATAAAAAATCACATCCACTTGTTAATAATGTTCCAGAATTGAAATGATACATCAAAAAGTTCATAGACTAGGCAACACTCAAAATGACAACCCATTTGGGTACAATGCTTCAAACCTGTTTTCCCAATCAACAAATTTCACGCGCAATAAAGTCTACCCCTTTTAATTTAAATAATACTAAAACAAATACTCTGCTTGAAGTTAACATGTACCAAATATAGGACTGTTTCCATCATACACCACTTCTACTGTCCTACAAATTCATATGAGATGATCTATACTCATATTACCCAAAAATAATTTAATTCAATGCAACAAGCCATCCAAAAGCTCACGTTTCAAATAAACATTCAATCAAACATTTCACGAGAATGAAAGGGTTAATTTATAAAGCTTGAAATCATGAAAAAACACAAAACAAAAGAAAGTGAAATAAATCAAATAGGCACACATCTATAGACTATAACAAGCAAATTGTCACAACAAACAAATATATAAACAGATAAAATAAAACAAACAGAAAATGTAAATCCAATTTAATCTCATGCAAAGTGAAAAGAAGATATTAAATCATCAAACTACTTAGACAACAAATAGGGTTTTTGCAATTTCACTTCAAAGCAAAAATTGCAAAGCAGCTTGAACATAGATAAACAAATCCATGTATCTATAATCTCTGATTCATAATAAAACATATATAGGTGTGTGTGTATGGAATTTTCAATAAAGATCTGAGTTTGATGAGAGGAGAAAAGAAAAAGAAAGAGGGGCATACATACCTGATTGAAATTTTCGGGCAATGAATTATCAATCGAGTTTAGTGATTGAAGATTACCAATTGAAGCAGATGATGATCCCCGATTGGAATGATTTACTGAATGATGCTGCAAATTAGAGATTGCTACCAGAGTTAGATATGCAATTTCACTTTGAAGCAAAATTGTAAAGCAGCTTGAACACAAATCCATAGAAATCAATATAGATCTGAGTTTGATGAGAAGGTAAGAGAAAATAAAAGAGGAGCACAAATACCTGATAAAAAATTCCAGGCAATGAATCTTCAATCGAGTTCATTGATTGAAGATTACCAATTGAAGCAAATGATGATCCCTGATTGGAAGGGTTTGCTCAATGATGTTGCGAATCAGAGTTTGCTACTAGAGTTAGATCTTCAAAACTCGTTGGTGGTGGTTTTTTGAAGCTACTCATGAATGGTCTCCTACGAGAAGCCATGAACAATGAAACTCTCTCCCTGATAAATTTTTCCTCTCAGTTTTCCCGAGTCTTTTTTCACATATATAAAAAAGAGTTCTAGAAGGTTCTCTTATTTCTTAACTTATTTCTCACCCCCTTTCTTTTCCCATATATTTTTTATTATAACCAAACAAAAATGGGATTACATTTCCCTTTCCCTTTCCAAATCCTTCCCCAAATCTCCAACTAAACACAACATTAGACTCCAATCAACAAAATTCTAAAAGCAAAAACTATTCAATGAAAAGTTTAGCTAATAAACAAAATCAAGAATTTTGTTAAATTGACAAACTTCACATATGGTTCTATTTCAAGAGTTCAATTTCATAGGTGGAGAAGCAATTTTACAAAATAAATAAAAAAAAAGAATGTTTGAGAAACAAAGTTAGCTTTGATGATACTTACAATAAGCATGGGAAGAGCCAGAATCATAGAAATAGAACCTCATAACAAACCCTTAAAATACATTGTCATGCATAGCCATCCCTCATTCAAAAAATTGCTGAAAATCAATAAGCAGAAAGACATTAAAAATTAGCAATGCTGGAAATATTTACTATCAATCAGACTGTTTGGTTGAGTTTTTTAAAATCTATAAAAGTAAAAAATCAAAATAAAAAACACTTATCATTTTTCATATGGTTTTCTATTTTTGAAAAAAAAAATATTTTTTTAAAATCTGAAAATATCTTTTAAATGTGTATTTTTATCAAATTAATTTCTGTGTTTTAAAAACGAAAAAAAATAAAAACAAATATTGAAAACTCAACCAAACATGTTTTTCTATTGGGCGAATTACACTAATAGTCCCTATAGTTTGGGGTTCGTGTCAGTTTGGTCACTGACTTTTCAATTGTGACATATTTGACCATAAATTTTAAATCTTATTCCAAATAAGGATAATTGAAGATACCATTTGCTTAATTTCAAGGGTAAAATTGTCAATGTGATAAAATATAAACTAATTTGACAAAAATAAATGTCAAAAAAATATTTTTAAATTTTTAAAAATTATTTCTACCCATCAAAAGATAAAATCATGTAAAATTGATAATTTTTTTACACATTTATTTATTTATTTATTTTACAAATTTAATTTTTATTTTGTATTTAGATAATGACCATATAATGGGTGGTTGTTAGGATTATAACATGTAATCGATATATTTAATATATAAAATGTTTTTAGTTTTGGATTTTTGATTTAATGGATTGGTTTAATTATGATGTTAAAGTTGTCACCATATTTGACTTTTAAAAAAATAGAAACTAATTTAATGAAAATAAAAACTACTCATTACATGATCATCATTCAAACACATAGTAAAAATTAATTTGATATAAATAAATAAATAAATATATAAATGTCTAAAAGATTTATCAATTTTACATAATTTTATCTTTAGTGGGTAGAAATAATTTTTAAATATTCAAAAATATTTTTTTCACATTTATTTTTACCAATTTAGTTTATATTTTATCAAATTGACAATTTTGTCATTGAAATTAAGCAATACTGTATTCAAATGTCCTTATTTGGAACAAGATTCAAAATTTTTGATCAAATGTGTCATAATTGAAAAGTTATGGACCAAAGTGACACAAATCCCAAACTATAGAGACCGTTAGTATAATTTGCCCATTTTAATTTTTTTATTTTTGTTTTGTCGAAGATAATGATATTTCATATTTATGTATTTATTGTGATATAGGGTACCTGGCAATTTGATTGCTTTGTATTGCGGTGGGAATCTCCACAGAGCTTATCACTCATCATCATCATCATCAACGACCTTGACTTTAGGAATGTTAGATATGTAGGGCCAATATTTGCCTTTTCCCATTTCACACTTCCCTGTTAGTTTCCGACTTCCACTGATCGACAATCTCTCAAGTAAGGGAGGCAGCCTTTGCACTGGAAAAGATTTGAGCCTAGGGCAACCCCTGATATAAAATTCTTCAAGAGAGGCAAGGTTTTGAAACAACTTAGAAGACAGCTTCTCCAGATTTCGGAATTTCATGATGCTAAGACTAATCAGAGAGGTGGGCAGCAACTTCCCATCTATCGGAAAGCTGGACCCCGTTACATCATCTTCTTCTTCATCCTCTGCCACACTAATTGGGCCTTTAATCAACAGTTTTATGAGAGAGGATAAACTGTGCAAACCAATCTTCTTGAAGTTGTTGTTCCATTCTGAAATATTCATCGACAGGCTTTGAAGAGAAGTGAGGTAGTTGATGGTCTGAAATCCGTGTGACAGAACTGGTAGGGCCTTCAGTTTTTTGCATCCAGTGATATTCAATATTGTCAGATTTGTTGCGAAGTGGAACCATCCTTCCGGAATGGATTCCAAATTCTCACATCTTCCTACCGCCAATAGACTGAGATTCCTGAGATTATTATTATTACGAAGGGCATCTGGCAAGTATTTGAGCCTATCACAACCCCAGATCCAAACAGATTCAAGAGATGGACAGTTAATTTCCATCCCCTCCTCTACTAGCAGTGCCTCCAACTTTTTACACCCCCAAATTTGAAGGTTTTTGAGTGTGGGTGGTAGCCCCCCACCTCTGCACGATATCAAGCATGTGAGGGATGGACAACCACCAACCTCTAACACTTCAAGATTATTGTCATTAATCTGCATTATCCACCCGAATAAGGATTGCAGAGCCTCACAACCACGTATCTCGAGTTTTTTTAGTGTGCATGGAAAACCTGTCTTTGGAAAAGAGCCGAGGGTTGGACAATCAAAGACATACAACTCTCGAAGAAAAGTGAAAGTATGTAGCAGCCGTGGCAGTTTCTCCAGCTTTTCACAATTATCTATTCTTAGATGCTCAAGCCTCCCCACTATGCAAGGGAGTCCCTCTTGTTGCTGCTGCTGCTGCTCATGTTGCCCTTTGTTTTCTTCATCCTCATCTTCTTCAAACAATGAAACAAGCTGGGGGCAACCTTTAATTTTCAAACATCGGAATGTAGGGAGACTGTGTTGCACTCTTGCCTCATTCTTCCACAGTGTCTTGAGTTCTTCACAGCTTGTGATCTCTAATGCGTTGAGTTCCATCAGCTCATGAGTAACCCATTTCGGTAAGAGCTCGAGTTTCTTAATCATCCCAATGCTTAAGGAAGTTATTGAACTCGGATGCTTAGACTTTGCATTTGCCAACATCACTTCATCATCAACCATGTTCCTCGTCTCAAGGACCACTTGAAGGCTTGTAAGAGGGACATCATTCATAACCAGGGATGTGAGTGACGGGAGGACAAGGTTGGAAACTTCAACTAGGAATTGCGGGCACCCCGTAATAACTAGATTATTCAAACAAGGTAGATCATTGGGCAACGTTTTAAGAAGTTTAGGACAATTTTTGATGGAGAGCTCAATAACATGAGTAAATGGTTGAACTTCCTTATCTTCAAAAGTATACCAATACTCCCATTCTGGCATATCCTTAAAGCTTAAAGTCTCCAGTAATGGAAAAGGTTTGGCACCACCCAGCCCATAAAACTCACAACCGACATGTTTTAGTGCACTCATACATCTAATGCAAAGCTTTTTAAGGGAGGGTAGCTGTCCGAGTGGTGGCAAGAATGTACAATTTCCACAATTGTTTAAACTTAGGTGAGCCATATTGGAGAACAAAGGATCTCCTATCCAAGTCGGAAATCTTGTACAAGGTAGACTTTGATATGGAGCTCTTTTAAATTCTTGTGAGGTTGTAGCATGTCAAGCACTTCTGTTTCAACTCTTGCATCTCGTGATCATCTGAGTGCACACTCCATTCCATCGATAACACATCTAAGCCCTGCTTATCATTTAAATTCGCCTCCCTTGCATCTAATGGAACCACCATGTTCTGTAACCCAGATAGGCAAAGCTTCCCCCGAAGATAAATTAAGTTCCCCACTCCCTTATTCGAAGCCCATTGTTCTTAGTAACAACAAAATTGGACAGTGTTTGAAGACTAACCAACTTACCTATTTCCCAGTGGCATTTCTTCCAAGGCACGTGCACCTGTAGTATCGAGATGACGTAGGTCAATTAGGTTTCCCAAGTCTGTCAGCAACTTTTTAGATTTCGACATTTTCTTAACATCAATGTTTGTAGATTGTAGAGAGAGCCTAGTGATTCAGGTAATTCTTCAATAAGGGTGCCGGAAAAGTTAAGGTACCCGCAAATGTTCAAATCTCCAACAGAATTTGGGACTTCTGTGATGTGATATCTACTCAGATTGAGCACCCTCAAGCATCTTAGCTTCGGCAATAAATTAAGGGGAACATTGCTTGCCAAATTGTAATCTGAAATATTTTGTAAGTGAAATGGTAAGAATGTCCTAAAATGCATGGCTCTGTCAAAGATCTCAAATTTTTTCATACCCTCATAGTACTCTTGCATGTAAGATGAATGTCGAACTTTCTTAGATTTATGTATTGCCCCCCTGATCTTTTAATTTTATCGTCCAATCTAAAACATGTGTCTCTTGCAACTACCTGAGCCAAAATCATTGATGAGGTCATGCATCACAAATTTAGACCTTTTACCGGTATATGATGGTTGAAAAAAGATCTTGACAACAATTCCCGAAAGTACTCACCTCCTACATCTTCCATTTGCTTCTTTCTTTGTTTTTGAATGAAACCCTCTGCCATCACAAGAAGACCAACTCCTCTCCTCAAATTCATAGGTCGTTGGGTATTATGGAGCAGTATGCAAAGCATTGCTTCAAATGTGAAGGCAGATGATGGTAACTTAACCTCAAAAGCTGAAGGATGTCACTTTCTTGTGGTAAATCCCATATTTTACTATGCAATACATCTTCCCATTCCTCATCTCGTTCTTTACATAGTAAAAGGCCACCGAGTGCCTTAGCAGCCAGAGGTAAACCTTTACATTTCTCTGCAATTTTTTTACCAATTGATATATACCAAATTGGATTTGCATCAATACTTCTATTCTCAAAGGCATGTTGTGCAAACAATGACCAACAATCTTCAGCTGATAGGACCTCAATGTCATGAAGTTTAACTGCTCCCATCATTCTTGCAACGTCTCTGTTACGGTGTTTCACCACAATTTTACTGTCTTGGGCTCCATCACTGAAAGGTTTTTTCAAAACATTCCAGTCACTGTATTTATTGTTCCAGACATCGTCTAAAACAATTAAAAAACTTCTTTCCAGCCAAAGCCTGCTTTAGTTGAACTTGAGCATGATCCAAGTTATTAAAACTACATGTTTGGGAAGTCACTGAATCATAAATAGCTTTGGTTATTCTCAGAATGTCAAACTCATTTGACACACAAGCCCGTGCTTTCAAATCGAAATGCTTCTGCACGGTTTCATGGTTGTATACCATTTGCGCAAGGGTGGTCTTGCCAATCCCACCCATACCCACAACGGGGATTACAACAACATTGCTATGACTTGATTCATCCCCCCTTACGAGCAGCTCAATTATCTTACTCTGATCATGTTCTCGGCCATAAATGTGAGGTTCATCAATTAAGATGTAGACTCTGGTCTTTGCCAAGTGTTAGTCGTAGGTGTAGGTGTGGTTCCAATAATCTTAACCAAATTGAGTTTCGAACCTTGTTCAAAACTATTGCGTAATCTGGTATTGATCTCCTCAATCTTGGACCTCATTTCGAAATTAAACATGACAGAACTTGGCCTTAAATTGGAACAACAAGTGGGGATGAGTTCCATACCTTGCTGGAACTAGCCTGGGGATGCTCTGACATCAGCTTGCGTCGCAAAGCTTCGGTGGAGAAGTCGTCCACTAAATCATCCAAATCATATGCCAAATCCTGGAGATCGTCCAGCCACAGGTTGACGGCTCGATTGGTCAATTGCTTATCCTCTGCGTTAGTGAGAAGTGCTTGAATTTGGGAGAGAGTGTTGGTCCAATTGCTGAGCTGGGTATGAATGCCCTCGTGGCGGAGAAATTCCAACCACTCACCAGAGGCCATCTTATCCAAGAGCAGTGTGAGGAACGCACCGAGAAAGACTTCTACGAATTGCAGAAGGGAAGGAAAGGGAAACCCCAAATCAGAAGCAAAGCAAGAAGAGATTGCAGATTTTTTTAGTAAAAGCTTTAGAATTTGTGAAACAAAAACAAAACAAGACCGAACAAAGTGCTGAGAACAAGCAGAGAGTGGAGGGTGTGTGTTTGGTGTAAGAATTTGGATGTGGATAAGAGAATGACGTTTTATTTATATATATATATTTTTTTCTTCTTCTTTTTCAGATTTTTGTTAAAATCTTTAAACCAAACAAAAAATGTTAAAGCATTTCAAGCAAAAAATGCTAACAGGCGGTAGGGTTAGAATTAATTTAAAGTGTTTAAAAAAAAAATAGAAATTTAAAAATGAAGTGTTTAAGAAATGGAATGTTCAATAATATGTATTTTTTATTTTTTATCTATCAAAATAAATTAATTTTTTGTTTTTTCTTTTTATTTTTAATTTTTCATAAAATTGATTGTGAAAATCAAACTAAACAAAATGGCATGATATATACTAATTTAAATATGACATTTCGTAATAAATATCATTATATATCATGTCGTAACTTATCTAATCAAAATGGATCTTAACTCTCAGTTTAAGGTTATACATACTCATCATTCTTTATCATTATTACAAATATTCATAATTTTCACTACAAAAATTTGTAACATTCTTATGATAAGGGTATGCATGGAATAAGGTTAAACTGTTTGTTAAAAAAGTGGTGTTTACAAACCCCTCCAAAAAAATCCTTCAAAATAATTCATAAAAAAAAGTCAATCTTTTATTTTTTTAATTTTTTAGGGAAAACATATGGGTACCACAAATTGGCGTAATTTTATCATAAAATTTTGTAATGTCAAGCACAAAATGTTTAATCTCATTATAAATTGGCGTAACAAAAAATATTGTAATCAAGTCACAAACTTTTGTAATATCAATTACAAAATTTTAAATATTTTATTATGCTAATTTTCAACATTTTAATCCTGTCATGTTATAAAATTTTGTAATAAAATTATTTCAATTTGTGATAAGGTGCCTATGATAAGCTTTCTCTATTTTTATAACAAAAAATGTAAATTAAAAAAAAAAAGAGTAAGGGAATGCTGTTTGGTTTCAGTTTTCTGAATTCAGTTTTTTGAAAATTGAGTTTTTTTTTTCAATTTTTTTTTTTTGCTTTTAGTGAATATTTTTAAAAATTTAAGCAGTTTTTTTTTTTTAAAACTTTTTTAGATGCACCTTAGATGTATCTACATAGTAAAATATTTGTGAAAAAATATTTAAAAAAATTAATAAATACACAAAAATACGAAAAAGGTACTGAATTTTCATTTTTTTTGTTGTTGTATTTTTTTGATATTTAGTGTATTTTTTAAAGATTTTTTTCACAAATATTATATTTTTTAAGTGTATTTATGTTAGGTGTGTGTAAAATTTTTTAAAAAATTGCTTAAAATATTAAAAAGATTCATTGAAAACATTAAAATACGAAAAATAAAAAAGTAAAATTTTCTGAAAACTATTTTCTGAAAATTAAAACAAAACAAGCTGAATTTCACTAGTTTTAGCTTTTTAAAAAGCATACTTTTCTAAAAGTAGCTTTTTACAGCGACGTTAATTTGGGAATATAATTAAAAGTTAATTTTGACTTTTAACTTATTTTGAGTTATTTTATTTTTTATACATTTTTTTAAAAAAAGTTAAAAAATTAATTTTTAACTAATTTCTTAAAACTTGAATCACATGATACGAATAGTCTACTAGTTTTACATAAAAAAAGTATATATATATAATAAATAAAGAAAAAAAGAGAGAGTAGAAAAAAAAAGAAAAAAAAAGCATTTCCTATAAACAATCGTATCAACTAGCCAACGAAAAAAAAGAGGAGAGAAATTATAACGGTAGTCCTGTATTTTGATTCTTATATTATTTTAGTTTTTGTAATTTTAATTAGTTCGATTTTAATAATAAATTTATGATTTTGTCTCTATTTGGTTCGATTGATAACAATTCTTAGTAATTTTTTTAAATAAAAAATACGCATATAAGTGTTATTTGTTATATTTTTAAGAACAAAATTATAAACTTATTAGATTCAGTTAGTTAATCTCAACCAATTAGGGGTGAGTATGGATCGGATTGGTCTGGATTGAGGTAAAATTAGGATCAATCCGTTATTTACTATTCTTGAAAAATTAGAACCAATCCAATCCATTTAAATCGTGAAACCAATTCGAACCAATCCATTTAAACACAGATTTAATCAGTTTAGGACCATAGATTCATATAATTAAATAACCAAAAAAAAAAAAAAAAAAATGGAACATTTTAATTTCATAAAAAAGTAAGCATAGCATCATATTAGTTCTACAATAACAACATGTCTTTTCACAATAGCGACATACTGTTTTAAAATTTAAACAATCATAAAAAAACTGGTTCTACAATAAGTATTTAAACCATTACAAATTAAAACTAAAAATCAACAAATAAAAGCAATAAAAGAAGATACTATGTGGGTTTAGGTTTAGATTTAGGTTTTATATGGAATAAGAGAAGATATTATACGGGAGGATGTATAATATAAATATAGGTTATTTGTATACGGTCCAGATCGGTTTCAATCCGGAACTGATTCGTGGACTACGAATTTTTAATTTTTCAATCTGGAACCGAATTACGGATTGAAAAAACCAATCTAAACCAATCGGATTGGATTGGACCGGATCTGATTACGAATTTTACGGATTCTTTGCTCAGTCCTACAACCAATTTAGTAATAATTTTTCTTAAAAAATATTAATCATATTATCAATTGGACCAAATTGAAACAAAATCTAAAATTAAAGGTTAAAATTGAGTCAATTACAAATATACGAACCAAAATGACACAAAGAATAAAATATAAGGACCACCGGTGTAATCTGTCCAAAAAAAAGAAAAAGAAAGAAGATGGTAAATTTTACTCCTTTTAGTTTGACTCATGAATAGTTTATCTCTTAAACATAATTACATAACCTCCATATAATTGGTAAACCAAAATATATGGTCAGGTCCATTAACTACTTAAGTAAAAATACTAAAATACTTTTGTACATAAAGACCTTTAATGTACAAATCACATATATTTTCGTAATTTTTTAGGAGTCGAAAGGTTTTCTATAACTAGTTTGCTTTAATCCATTTGCAATTTTTTTTTTTTTGAACGATTAATCCATATGCAATTTACCACCTAACATTTATAAATGAGCACATAATATTTTTATGTCTTGACCGGAGTTTTACACTTATAGTTAATTTAAATGTAATATTTGATGGTACACTTTAATTCACAAATTACATAAAAATTTATGTGAGTATTTCTAAATGATAAAAGGAAAAATTACAAATAAATCAAACTACAATAGAATAAAGTAAAATTTGCCACCAAAAAAAATTCAGGCACCCAAAACAAAACAAAAACAAAACAGCAGCAAAACATCAGCCCAAACCTCCATTTGCAAAAACAACCAGAGTCCCTTAACAAGGCTTTATGACTACTCAAAAATTATAGACAAAATCTCCAATATAAAATGCCACTCTCATGTTGATAAGTTTTGGAATAAGTTCCCAATTGGGTTAATCCTCATCAGAAACCAACTCACTTCAACTCTTTATGATTTGTGAATTAAAACTCATCACTGACTTTCATTAACCAATAAATCAACTTAAATGCCTTTTTCTTGTTCTTTGAATTAAACTCACCAATTTACACCTGTGGTATAGATTATGTGTAACTCAAAAACTACAAAGATTTCAGTAATTGTTTTTAAATGACGGAGAGATTAGGTACACATAGCCAATACCACAAAAAAGATAAAGTGAAATTTGTCTTAAAAAGTTAATTATCCAAAGACTCCTTGAAAAAATATGTCATAAACAATTATAAACAATCAACCACAAACATTGTTTTAAATTTTAATAAAGCCAACAATGACAAACGATATCCAATGTTTTAACTTACAAAATTAAACCAAACCAAACCAAAACTTACATAACATAGAAAAAAACTAAAACAATGTTTCAAATTTTAATACAAGCCGACTACGGTAAACAATGATCCATTGTTTAACTCATATAAACAAACCAAAACTTACATTACATACATAGCATAGAAAAAATAAAAATAAGACATTGTTTCAAATATTAATACAAGCCAACAAACCATAAAAAATTATCCATTATTTTGACTTTAACACTGGGAATTTTAGCACACCATGTGGAACATTCTAACCTACAACACAGAGAAAAACAAAACAATGTTTCAAATTATAATACAAGGCAACAACTATAAACAATCATTCATATTATTCAAATACAAGTATACGATAGCAAAAATTAAAGAATGAGAATGATTTGTTATTATTTTTCTCTTATATGGCATGATCAGGTTATCAATGTCTACCTTAGTATTTATTTTCTAATAATAATATGAAGACAACTCAAAATAAAATTATTTATATAATATATATGTGGGGATATATTTTCTGAGTACCAACACGTGGCATGATGACGCCGACGTGTCAGCCGAGGTGCCACGTGTCGTGGTAGTTATGCCGAGGTTATCTCGGAATTGCCGAGGTTATCTCCGAAAATATCAGAATCTGAGATAAGCGGATAAGGGACAAGAATCCAAGGATGAAGAAAGACTTTAGGATGGATAAAGATAACACTCTTAGGGGGTTTATCCTTATCTCTTGAGGAATCCAAAGTAAGCACTGAATTGGAGTCCATAGAAGTCAGGCTTCTAGTAGGACTAGGATTGAGTAAACTATAAAAGAGAGGCATCCCCGTGGGTCTAAGGTACGCAATTTATACTTTGAGCATTAAATTTAGCACTATTGATTATCTTTGAGAGATATACTGACTTGATCGTCGGAGTGCCCCCGGGTGGGAGAACCACCGCCGGAGCCTTCTCTTTTTGTGCAGGACAGCCTGGTGCCATCTATTCTGCCTGTGTTCTACAGCTGAATTACTAAGGAGGGCAGTGTGATCGGAAAATCACTCACACAATTTGGCGCCGTTTGTGGGAAGGAAAGACGAGTAGATGGCCAGTAAAGCACAGAAAGAAAAGATTGGGGACGGCACTCCCGCTGGGAGCGAAAGACCTATTGACCTCGATATTGAAGGAGACAACCGCAACACAGAAACTCATCACAGAGCGAAAGACGTCGGCCAAGAGGGCGACACTTCAAAGAAGACCGATCAGAGCAGATACTACAATGAAGACAACCTCCAGGTATGGAGGGACAGGTGCCTACGGAGGGATGAAGAGGTAAAAGAGATGGCAGACAAGTTGGCAGACCTACAATCGGTCGTCAACTTCATGATGCAAAACAACGTCATGCAGCCACTATACCCACTGCACGACACACCAATGCCAGCAACCAATGCCCAGAAGCAAGGGCAGAAAACAATTCCTGGAGCCCCTCAGCACACTAGGAGTGGGAGGCACTCTCACCGGCCTTCCAGGGAAGTCGGACGAAAGGAGCCGAGAAGAGAAGAGTCCCAAAAGACGTATCACACAAAGGACGCAGAACCCAAGAAACATCGGCATATTCAAGGGCAAGCGTTATGCTTTGACACAACTCATGGGGAGAGATCGAAAAGGGCCCACCACGAGGCCGAGAGCAGTATACCGAAAAAACTAAAGTCAGCAGATAGCCGAGCTCCTGGACGGAGCAAAGAAGACTTGAGAAACTACCTCAAGAGGAGGCAACAGAACGGAGAAGCCAAGGTAACCTCACCCGACAAGCCAAGGACACCATTCTCGGTAGAATTGGACAAGTTCCAGGCACCAAAGAGATTCAGTATGCCGAGGTTTCAAATATACGATGGAAAGTCAGACCCTAACTTTCATGTTGGATTATACTTGAACTCAATGGCATTATATAGCGGAAACGAGCCGTTGCTCTACAAAGTGTTCCCCTCATCCTTCGGGGAGATTGCATTAGATTGGTTCCACAAGCTCCCAAAGGGAAGCGTGAAGACTTGGGAAAGCCTGGCCGAGATATTTGTGGCCAGATTCGTGACAAACAAGTTGCAGCCATTGAGGGTGGACGCATTGATGGCTCTGAAGATTAGCAAGGATGAAGGCCTTAGGGCCTATACAAAAAGGTACTATGAGGTGTTCAACCGTATACCCGAATGCAACCAGGAAGTGGCAGTCGTGTCTTTCAAGAACGGCCTGAAAGATGATTGTCCATTACGGAAGTCCTTGGCAAAGACATTGCCGAAAAGCATGGAGGAGCTCATGGCAAGAATAGAGAAGTATGCCAGAGCCGAGGAAGATATGTCGGGGAATAAAGAAATAAAACAAGAAAGAACCAACGGCTCGCCGAAGCGAGGCCGAGGTAACAACGGGTTCAACAAACAAGAAACGGAATTGAGGGCCAAACAGGCAGTGACGTCTGTGTTCCGAATCCCGGTCCACAAAGTCCTGGATCAAATCCGAAACCAACCCTATTTCAGAGCACCGGCAAAAGCCCCAGGAGAATACATGGGAAGGAACGTTGGTAGGCGTTGTGCTTACCACAATGAAGAAGGGCACCCAACCCAGGGCTGCAGAGCCCTAAGAGCACACTTAGAGGACTTAGTGAGACAAGGCCATCTGAGAGACCTTGTCGATGAAGCCAGGACAAGAGAGGAACATGCAAGATTGCCTCAAGTACCAGCAGCCCCGCCTCCCCCAGCACAACAACCATAGGCAGGGGGACCACGGGTGGTTAATGTGATCCACTTAAGGGTCAACGAGAACGAAGTCAGAGGAGAGACCCAGAGGGTAAGGCATTTACAGCATGTCTACCAAGTCGGGGAAAAGAGACATCGGCCAGAGGAGTGCCGAGGACCGATGATAGCTTTTACTGAAGCCGACCTAGAGATGGTCCAACACCCGCATAATGATGCCTTGGTAGTATCCCTCTAGGTTGGGGAGTGCCAAGTGAAGCGCATCTTGATTGATCAAGGCAGCTCTTGCGACATCATGTACGTTAGATGTTACAAGGAGCTGGGCTTTCACCCAGATGACATGGAAGGATCCAATGGCTCGATGGTCGGCTTCAATGGAACGCCGACATGGCCACTAGGTGCAACAAGCTTGGAAGTACAAGCCGGCACAAAGAAAATCAAGACGGAATTCATTGTGATTGACACGCTCTCGCCATACATCTTGGGAAGGCCATGGTTGCATGCAATGGGGGCAGTTCCCTCAACGTTGCATCAACTATTGCGTTTCCTAACAGAACTTGGGATTGAAGAAATCAGAGGAGATCAACTGCAGGCAAAAACTTGCTCCATGGCAGCAATGAAATCAACCTGCAACATCCGAGAACCAGAGAAGGCTGAAATCGAAGACGAGGACATGGAGGTCCTAGATGATGTCGGCAAGGAACCAGGCGAAAAAAGTGAAGAAGCACTGAAGAAGATCCTCGTCCAGGAGGGCGATGAAGAACGCTTCTTTCTTCTCGGCTGGGGCTTAGCCGAAGAAGAGGAAAGAGAACTGGAAGCTTTTCTGAGGACAAACATTGAGGTGTTCGCTTGGACACCTTATGAGATGCCTGGCATTGACCCCGAGGTCACATGCCACAAACTGAACGTCGACAGGTTGGCCAAGCCTGTGATACAGCGAGCCAGAAGACCGACGTTGATGCACGTCGAAGCAGTGGAGGAGGAAGTAGACAGACTTCTGGAGGCCAGGGCCATCAGAGAAGTCAATTATCCGACATGGCTGTCAAACACTGTCGTAGTAAAAACGAAGAACGGTAAGTGGAGGGTCTGTGTAGACTTCACAAGCCTGAACAAAGCCTGTCCCAAAGGCAGTTTTCCTCTACCCAAGATTGACCAGTTGGTAGACGCCACATCTGGACATGGTAGGATGAGTTTCCTAGATGCTTACCGGGGGTACCACCAGATAGCCATGTACCCCCCAGATGAAGAGAAGAAAGCGTTCATCACCCCAAAAGGCCTGTACTGTTACAGAGTAATGCCTTTTGGATTGAAGAACGTAGGAGCAACTTACCAAAGGCTGGTAACCAAGATGTTCAGACACTTGATTGGCCAAACAGTGGAAGTTTACATCGATGATATGGTCGTGAAGACCAAGGATCCTAAGGGTCATCTTGCCGACCTAAAAGAGGTATTTGAGATACTCAAAACATATCGGCTCCGACTCAACGCATCGAAGTGCGCGTTTGGAGTTGGATTTGGTAAATTCTTGGGGTACCTGGTGACACGAAGGGGCATTGAGGCCAGCCCAGATCAGATCAAGGCCATCCTAGATTTACAGAGCCTGACATCGGCAAAACAGGTACAGAAACTTACCGGAATGGCCGCAGTCCTAAACAGGTTCATAAGCCGAAGCTCAGACAAATGTAAACCTTTCTTCAACCTGGTGAAGAAAGCCACGGATTTCCTTTGGATAGAGGAATGTGAGGCCGCGTTGGCCGACCTAACGAAGTATCTGACTACAGCTCTAGTCCTCTCAACACCTGAACCTGGGGAAGAGTTGTTTTTGTACTTAGCTGTTTCAGAACACGCAGTAAGTGCAGTGTTAATCCGAGAAGAAAAAGGGGAGCAAAAGGCTGTCTCTGTAAGCAAAACCTTGGCCGACGCAGAAATAAGGTATCTACCACTGGAGAAATTAATGCTAGCCTTAGTAATGGCTTCAAAGAAGTTGAACCATTACTTTCAGGCGCACAAGATTGTGGCCCTAACAGAGCACCCACTGAAGTCCTTGTTGCAACAAGGAGACTTAACAGGAAGAATAGCAAGATGGGCAGTAGCCCTGGGCCAGTATGACCTGGAGTTCAGGCCGAGAACAGCAATTAAAGGCCAAGTTTTGGCCGACTTCGTGGCCGAGTTCACGCCAGAATCAATCGAACATCGGGCTCCGTTGAGCCATGATGAACGATGTCCAAGCAAGCAAGGAGAAGCCCATCCAAAGACAAAAGAACAAAGGAAGGAAAAACTCAGACCTTGCCGCATTTACATCGGAGACTCCTTCAGACTGTTTGTCGATGGAAGTTTAAACCGGCAAGGGGCTGCGGGGGCAGGAGTACTGCTGATATCTCCAGACGGAGAAATAATAGAACAGTCCATCCGTTTGGGGTTCAAGGCCTCGAACAATGAAGCAGAATACGAAGCATTAATTGCAGGGCTAAAGCTCGCAGCAGAAGCAGAAGCAGATGAGGTAATAGTTTTTTGTGATTCACAGCTTATTGTTAACCAGTCAACAGGGGAATTTGCAGCCAGGGACGAAAGAATGTCGGTATATGCAAAAGAGGTCATTAGATTGGCAGCCTTATTTCAGAACTGCCGACTACTCCAAGTAAGCCGAGATGATAACAGCCACGCCGACGTGTTGGCCAACCTGGCAAGTTCAATACAGACTGGAAAAACAAGGACAATAATGATTGACTATATGTCAGGCCCCGAGCATAGAACCACAGAACACAGAGCAGGAAGCAATGTGTGTGGACATGGGGTCAAGCTGGATGGATGCAATTGTTGCATTCCTAAGAGAAGGAAAGCTTCCAGAAGACCGCAAGGAGGCACATAAGGTCAGGTTGAAATCGGCAAGATTTAGCCTCACAGCAGACGGACATCTATACAGAAGGTCATTCACTGGACCCCTCTTAAGGTGCGTACACCCTTTGCAAGTTGAAGATTTTTTATATGAAATTCATGAAGGAGTTTGTGGAAGCCACGCTGGGGGCAGATCACTAGCTCACAGGGCCATTATCCAGGGATATTGGTGGCACTACATGCAAAAAGATGTAGAAGCATATGTGAAGAAGTGCGAACAATGCCAAAGGTTTGCACCTTTGATATACCAGCCAGCTGCTGACCTGAATCCAGTATCCAGCCCTTGGCCGTTTGCCCAGTGGGGCATGGATCTTGTTAGCCAACTTCCCCAGGCGACTTGGCAGAGAAAATACTTGCTGGTAGCAATAGATTACTTCACGAAGTGGATAGAGGCAGAACCTCTTGCCAAAATCTGAGATGTGGATGTCAAGAACTTTATATGGAGAAACATCATCACCAAATTTGGGATTCCAAGAGCAATAGTTGCTGACAACGGAACGCAGTTTGACAGCAAACTCATCAAGAACTTTTGTGCGAAATTCAAGATCAAGAATTACTTTTCAACACCAAGTTTTCCCCAAAGTAATGGACAAGCTGAAGCATCCAACAAAGTAATTTTGGATGGAATAAAGAAGAGGCTGCAGGTAGCAAAAGGAAAGTGGGTAGACGAGTTTGCCCAACGTGCTTTGGGCATATCGGACTACGCCGAGAAGATCAACAGGAGAATCTCCCTTTGCCATGGCTTATGGCACATAAGCAATCATTCCACTGGAAGTCGGCATCCCAGGGATCCGAACCCAGGGAGTTGAGAATGGGACTAATGACATACTCTTAGCCCGAGATCTGGATCTTTTGGAAGAACGAAGAGAGAAAGCTGCAATTCAGCTCGCAACATACCAGCAACAGCTTGCCAGAGCTTACAACAAGAAGGTCAATCCAAGGGATTTTCAAGTCGGCAACCTAGTCCTGAGAAAAGTCGTCGGCAACAAGAAGGATCCCAGAGAGGGCAAGCTTGGCCCAAACTGGGAAGGACCCTACAGAATCACTTCGGTATTGGGCAACGGAGCGCTATCAGACTTGAAGATAATGAGGGCAAAGCATTACCTAGACCATGGAACACTTGTAATCTGAAATTTTTCTATCATTAGATGTTCCTTGTTATTTTTTCAACGTCATCAATAAAATTATAGCAGAATTCCTCTACACTGATAAAAGATGCGCAATATTATTTTTAAACCCAAGTGGAACTCAGGTTCACATTAGGGGCAAAGAGAAGAAGAATATGCTTAACACTTGTTGAAATTTGTAGCAATTTACAAGTTGAAGTTAAGCCGAGATTATTCCTTATCTTCACTTGTTGAAATTTGTAGCAATTTACAAGTTGAAGTTAAGCTGATTCCTTATCTTCACTTGTTGAAATTTGTAGCAATTTACAAGTTGAAGTTAAGCCGAGATTATTCCTTATCTTCACTTGTTGAAATTTGTAGCAATTTACAAGTTGAAGTTAAACCGAGATTATTCCTTATCTTCACTTGTTGAAATTTGTAGCAATTTACAAGTTGAAGTTAAGATGATTCCTTATCTTCACTTGTTGAAATTTGTAGCAATTTACAAGTTGAAGTTAAGCTGATTCCTTATCTTCACTTGTTGAAATTTGTAGCAATTTACAAGTTGAAGTTAAGCCGATGTTACTGTTTCTCTTCGCTTGTTGAAATTTGTAGCGATTTACAAGTTGAAGTAAAGCCGAGGTTATCGATCAAACACTTGTAGAATTTGTAAGTTGGTTAACCCAAAAATGATGCTTAACACTTGTTGAAATTTGTAGCAATTTACAAGATGGCGTTAAACCGACATATGATCATCTGTTGAAACTTGTAGCAATTTACAGGTTAAAGTAAGAGCTAAGTATATTGTTTAAACATTTGTTGAAATTTGTAGCAATTTACAAATAGATCATTGTTTAGCACTTGATATAACTTGAGAAAAGTTTATAGGTTGAAATTAAAACAGTATATGCTTTACACTTGTTGAGATTTATAAAAAGTTTGCAGGTCAGTATCTTGCCGAAGTAAAGCTTGCAGTTATTATATCCGAGGTATGTAACCCCGAGAAGATTATACAAAGAAGGATGAGTATGTAAAACATGCAAAATATTCTAAGTATAGAACCATGCAGAGACAATCAAACGAAGATAAAGCATTCAGGAAAAATAGTTACAATTGTACACAAAAGAAGGCACTACGGCCTACCAAAAGTAATTGTTCAGGAGTTACAAAGAAGGCACATCGGCCATGTAAAGAACTCATACTATTTTCAGAAGAAAATAAAACTTAAAGCTAAGATTCCTCAACGGTAGCAGTTGGTTGAGTCTGAGGATCAGATGATTGCTGGGTAGATGCCTCGGCTTCCTTTTCTGCCGCGATCTCGGCATCAATTTGAGCAAGGGTTTCATCAATTTGAGCAAGGCTTTTGTCGGTGACAGGAACGTTGGAGGAAGCTTGCTCCAGGGTAGTTTCCTTGGCAACTTCGTCACCATCATCATCCTTAGTCAGGTCCAGGACCTGCTCATTCAAAGAAGGAGACTTAGCCCAACAGCCTCCCTGGGTTTCCTAACCAAAGCATCATCTTCACCCTCATCCTCATCTTCAGACTCAGATTCACCTTCAGGTTGAGTTGGTGGAGGTGGAGGAAAAGGAAGAGGAATAGTGTCAGCATTGCAGAAAGGTGAATCGGCAGGGAGGTCAAGTTTCTTTATCAGGGACATCCAACAAAGGGAGAAGCCCCTGTTGCATGCCTGCCTGACTTGCAGTTTGTAGTCTTCAGTGACATCGGCTTATACCCTGGGCATAAGCCTTCTCATCAGCTTCTTTGATTTCGGCTTCTTTCGTAGCCAAGGCCTCCTGAAACTCCTTCTCAGCCTGGGCCGCTTTTTCCTCGGCCTCTTTCTTTGGGATTCAGCAACTGTCTTAATGGCCTCAGCAGATTCAGCCTTTTCTTCGGCTAAGGTTTGGGCTTTGGTGGCAGCCTCAGCCTGGTCTTCCAGCTTTTTCATTTTTAAATGAAGAGTTTTGTTCTCCTTTTTTAAGGGCAGAAACCTCCCTCCTTATGTCGGCCAACTTCTCCCGATTTTCAAAAGCTTGCATAGAGAGAGAGTGGGCATGTTGAATGGCCTGAAAGAACACAAAGCAAAATTGTTACGAAATTTTACAAAGTGAAGAAGAAGACAAGTTTCCACGTAAAGGCACTTACTTGGACAGAGCGTTGAAGCATAAAGGCATAGTTCTCGTACTCACTCATCTTGGCATTCCGCTCAAGATCACCTGGGAGAAGTAGAGCAGTACTGAGTGCTACGTCGACGTTGATGTCATCGGCGCTATCGCTGGCAAGAACAGGCTTATCTTCTAAAGTAATTTCAGGTGTCCAGGGGACTTTTGGTATTCTAGACCCCGAGGTCGTCGCAGACGATGACCTCGGCTTCTTTGATTGTGTGGACTTTGGTGGCTGTGTTTCAGCAGACCTTTTTGAGGGAACGGAAGCAGTCTTCCTGCTCCCAGCCAATTGTGAAATTGGTAGGGTATCCTCAGTCTCAACTACAGTGGCTTTGGCCTTCGACTGAGCCTTTTTGGTTTTTTTTCGGCTTTAGTGGGGCATGCTCTGTGTTGGCTGAGCGTCAACATCAGTGGGGAGGTCGGCCAGAAGATCCTGGGCAACATGTTTTGCATGACCCATTTCGGATGTAAGGAGAAGTCTTCGCCGACGTTTTCGTTCTTGTACTGGGATCAAGTATAGGGCCGAAGTAGATGGCTGATTGGTTGGGTCAGATGTTGATCCTTGATCTGTTCGAGATGTAGAAACGGTTTGAGTTGTGGCAGTAGGAGGAGAAAGACTTTTCTTCTTTCTTTTGGGGACGTCGGGCAAAATGGGCAAAATCGATTTGTATGTTGGAATAAAGTTGAGGAGAAGAGACGCTTTTCTTTTGTGAACTGGCAAGTCCAGGAGTTTTTTCAGGTCCTTGCGGGGAACGTAAGATTGGCAAAAGTTTTTTGGTGGCTTGCGAACATCTGCAAGAAGAAAACAGACATTAGAAACAGATAAAATATTGAAGACTTGAAAAGAAACAACTAAGTATTGATACTGGGTTCTTACCCTTGCCCTCTTTAACTGTTCGAGGAAGAGGGTAAAGATGGGCATCCTCGTCTGGGGCAAACTCCCAATTTCCAGAGGTAATGAAGTAATCATCTCCAGCCCCCTTGTTGGAGTCTGGGAGGTCGGCTACGATTTTAAATTCGGTGGACCTCGGCTTGAGGTAATAGACGAAACCTTTTTCTTTCAAGTTAAGTGCACACATAGTATAACAGTATTGGATATCGGCAAGGGTGATCCTAACATTCTCCTACCTAGCTAAGGCTATAATACCATTAATCACTCGATAGGAGTTGATGGTAAGTTGCATAGGGTTCAACTTGTAGAAATGAAGAACTTCGCGAAAAAGAGGATTAAGTGGAAGCCGGAGTCCGCATTTAGTAAACGCTACGATGGGAAAGGGCATTGAATCATCTGTGGGCATAATGGAGTCATCATCCCCAGCCAGTCTCAGATGGACATCGGCAGGAATGGAGAACTCTTGCCTAAAGTACTCAAGTTTGGTTGGGGTATTTACCCTATGTCTCCACATACCCATGATATCGACGTAGAGGTATTCGACTTCAGAAAGAGGATGTCCTTAAAGGGTTTTTGGGACCTCGGCTCTAACCTAGGTGAATGCTGGAAATGATTGTTTTAGGTTTTTCCTAAGAATTGGTAGGTTCTATAGACAAATCCCAAACCTAAAATCTACGAAAGTACAGATTAGGGGCACAAATCTGGAAGGAAACACAGAAAACAATAAAAAAAGAACGAAGTTTCAAAATCAGGAACAGAGGTAGGGTTCTCAAAAGCATAAAGAATACAGGAGATATAGGGTCAAGAACAGTGGCAGAAAAATGATGAAACAGTGCAAGTGTTCAAAAACATGGGCAAAAGCAGAATCAAAGCATTCAGATATATGGTTCGCAAGATAGATGTTTGAAAAAGACAGTAACAGCAAGAAAATAGAAGAGCATCAATGAACTAAAAACGAAAAGAGTAGTGGCTTACTAGAAAGATTGAAGCCAGAATGAGGGTCGCCGACAAGACGAAATGGCGAAAGCTTCACTGGAATGGAAGAAAGAGATCAGTTGCAGAGCCTGGAGCTTGAACAATGGCGGATTCGAGAAGAAGAGTTTAGAGAGAGAGAGAGCAAGTAGAGACGAATGCAAAAGTGAAGAAACGGAGGAAAGAGGCAAAAGTTTTGTCAAAAACTTGAAACGGCGGCAAAACAGGGCATTTAATGCGCCTGGAGCAACGCACATGTCAGACGGCGCAGACAGATGAAAGACGGCTTACAAGCGCGTCACAGGCACGAGCCAATGAAGACGAAACGCGTAAGTGGAACGATTGAGAAGTGATGCATGATAACTCATGTGCGTGGGAGAGTTCATTTGAATTCTTGTTCTTGAAAAAGAAGACATGTTGGCCTAAAGTGAATGATCTCGGCTGAGGAGTTCATAGCCGATGTTACAGAAAGAAAGTATCGATATAGGTTCCATCACCTCAGGATGCCGAGGTAATAGAACCTAGGGGGCAGTTGTGGGGATATATTTTCTGAGTATCAACACGTGGTATGGTGACGCCGACGTGTCAGCCGAGGTGCCCCGTGTCGTGGTAGTTATGCCGAGGTTATCTCGGAATTGTCGAGGTTATCTCCGAAAATATCGGAATCCGAGATAAGCGGATAAGGGACAAGAATCCAAGGATGAAGAAAGACTTTAGGATGGATAAAGATAACGCTCTTAGGGGGTTTATCATTATCTCTTGAGGAATCCAAAGTAAGCACTGAATTGGAGTCCATAGAAGTCAGGCTTCTAGTAGGACTAGGATTGAGTAAACTATAAAAGAGAGGCACCCCCGTGGGTCTAAGGTACGCAATTTATACTTTGAGCATTAAGTTTAGCACTATTGATTATCTTTGAGAGATATACTGACTTGATCGTCAGAGTGCCCCCGGGTGGGAGAACCACCGCCGGAGCCTTCTCTTTTTGTGCAGGACAGCCAGGTGCCATCTATTCTGCCTGTGTTCTACAGCTGAATTACTAAGGAGGGCAGTGTGATCGGAAAATCACTCACACAATATATAACTAAGATTGGGTCTAGGGTGGTTCAGGTTAGTCAAGTCTTAAACCAAAAGCTGAATCAATCCTATTAGATTTACCCAAAGTAGTCAAAAACCCAAACCAACCCAATCCCATAGAAGTCGGGTTGGTTTGGTTCTCAAGTATTTTTCGAGTCTTCGTGCACCCATAGTCTTCACACTGTGGGGTGGGGTGGGGTGGTGTGCATTAGGGAAAATTATTAGGTGGGCTCAAACTACCATGTCACATTATTTATGTGGCACCTTGACAAATAAAAAATCACAAAACAATTTTGATGGATCATCTCTCGTCATTATTTAAAAAAGGTGAGTTAACATTATTGCACCTGTAAAGTTTTTCGTTACATCATTGATTTAGAGCATCGCGTGAACAATGTCACTTGATACTTTGAGATTACTGAATAATTATCTAATACATAACCCTCTTAAATAAATATATATATATAGATAGATAGATAGATAGATAGATAGATAGATATGATGCCAAAACATTAAATGTAGTCCACAATTTTTCAATATTGATTTATGTGCAGAATTTGAAGCAAAATCAATTTCAAACCCTTTAGACTCCAATCAACAAAATGCTAATAGCAAAAACTATTCAATGAGAAGTTTAACTATTAAATGAAATCAAGAATTTTGTTAAATTGACAAACTTCACAGATGGTTCTATTTCAAGAGTTTTATTTCATAGGTGGACAAGCAATTTTACAAAATAAAGAAATAAAGAATATTTGAGAAACAAAGTTAGATTTGATGATACTTACATTAAGCATGGGAAGAGCCGGAAATACAGAAATAGAACCTCATAATGAAACCTTAAAATACACTGTCATGCATAGCCATCTCTCGTTCAAAAAATTGCTGAAAATCGATAAGTAAAAAGACATTAAAAATTAGCAATGCTGAAATATTTGCTATCAATCAAATTGTTTGGTTGATTTTTTTAAAATTTGTAAAAGTAAAAAAAATAGAAAAATCAAAATAAAAAACACTTATCGTATGGTTTTCTATTTTTGAAAATCTGAAAATATTTTTTAAACATTTTTTTATCAAATTAGTTTATGTTTTTCGAAAAAAGAAAAAAAAAAATTGAAAACCCAACCAAACAAATTTTGTTTTATTTTGTTTTGTTTTGTTTTTTTTTTTTTTGTAGGAGATAAATGATATTTTTATATTTATGTATTTATTGTAATATGTGGGTACCTGGCAATTTGACTGCGGTGGGAATCTCCACAGAGCTTATCACATCATCAATAGACGTCGACTTGAGGAATGTGAGCTAAGTGGAGCCAATATTTGCCTTTACCCATTTCACACTTCCCTATTAGTTTCCAACTTCCCCATATCGACAATGTATTGAGTGAGGGAGGCAGCCTTTACTGATTTCAAGAATTTCAAGAGAGGCGAGATTTTGAAACAACTTAGAAGATAGCTTCTCCAGATTTCGGAAATCCCAGATCCAAAGATTGATTAGAGAGGTGGGCAACAACATCCCATCTATCGGAAAGCTGGAACCTACCAGATCTTCTTCTTCTCTGCTTGAAATCAACAGTGTTGTAAGAGAAGACAAACTGTGCAAGCCAAGCTTCTTGAAGTTCTTGTTCCAATGTGAAATATTCATCTCCAGTAAATGAAGAGAAGTGAGGCAGTTGATGGTCTGCAATCCGTGTGGCAAGAGCTGCAAGTCCTTCAATTTTTTGGATCCCCTGATATCCAATTCTCTCAAATTTGTTGCGGAGTAGAACCATCCTTCCGGAATGGACTCCAAATTCTTACACCCATACAAGAACAAGTGACTGAGACTATTATTATTAGGAAAGGCATCTGGCATGTATTTGAGCCTATCACAATCATAGATCGAAACAGACTGAAGAGATGGACAGTTAATTTTCATCCCCTTCTCTACTAGCAGTGCCTCCAACTTTTTACACCAAAAAATCTTAAGCTATTTGAGTGTGGGTGGTAGCCCCCCACCTCTGCACGATATCAAGCACGTAAGGGATGGACAATTATGAACCTCTAAAACTTCAAGATTATTGTCATTAATCTGCGTTATCCACCTGAATAAGGATTCCACAGCCTCACAATCACGTATCTTGAGTCTTTTCAGCGTGCACGGAAACCTGTCTCTAGAAAAGAGCCGAGACTTGGACACTTACGCGCTGTTTAGTTGGTGGATTTGGAGAGGAATTTGAAAAGAGAAAGGGAAAAGACGTGTGAAACTAGATAAAATGTACGTATATTTTATTCACATTTCACCTTCCTTTTCCATTTCCCTTTTTAAATTCATTTTCAAATCCCCTAACCAAACACAACATTATAGACATACAATTCTCGAAGAAAAGTGAGGGTATGTAGCAGCCGTGGCAATTTCTCCAGCTTTTCACAATTATCTATTGTTAGATGCTCAAGCCTCACTATGCAAGGGAGTCCCTCTTCTTGTTGTTGCTGATGTTGGCCTTCATCATCCTCATCTTCTTCAAACAATGAAATAAGCTGGGGACAACCTTCAATTTCTAAATATCGGAATGTAGGGAGACTATGTTGCACTCTCGCCTCATTCGTCCACAGTGTCTTAAGTTCTTCACAGCTAGTAATCTTCAATGCTTCAAGCTCCATCGGCCCATGAGGAACCCATTTTGGCAAGAGCACAAGTTTCTTGATCATCCCAATGCTTAAGGAAGTTATTGAACTCGGATGCTTAGACTTTGCATTTGCTGATATCACTTCATCAGCAACCATACTCCTCATCTCCGGGACCACCTGAAGGCTTGTTAGAGGAACGCCATTCATGGCTATGGAGGTGAGTGACGGGAGACCAATGCTAGAACCTTCAACTAGGAATTGCGGGCACCTTGTAATCTCTAGATTATTCAAACACGGTAGATCATTGGGCAACATTCCAACAAGTTTGGGACATTTTATTATAGAGAGCTCACTAACACGAGTGAATGGTTAAACTTCCTTGTGATCTCCAAAAGTAAACCAATGCTCCTATTCTGGCATATTCTCAAGGCTTAGAGTCTCCAGTAATGGAAAAGGTTGAACACCACTTTGCCCGTAGAACTCACAACCGATATGCTTTAGTGCACTCATACCTCCAATGTAAAGCTTTTTAAGGGAGGGTAGTTGTCTGAGTGGTGGCAAGAATGCACAATTTCCACAATTTTCTAAACTTAGGTGAGCCATATTGGAGAACAAAGCATCGCCTATCCAAGTCGGAAACCTTGTACCAAGGTAGCCATTGGCATGGAGCTCTTTTAAATTCTTGTGAGGTTGTTGCATGTCAAGCACTTCCATTTCAACTCTTCCATTTTGTGAATCATTTGAATCTACACTCCATTCCATCGATAACACATTTAAGTCCTGCTTCTCATTTGACTTTGCCTCCTTTGAATCTAGAGGATTTACCACGTTCTGTAACTTAGATAGTTTTGTACGAATCTTTATTGTAACCTAGATGGTTTTGTTAATTCCATATAATTTTGCACGAGTCTCTACTATATATATATATATTTTTCCTGCATAAACAATACCAAAGTCATTTCAATTTCCTTTGAATCTTCCTGATTTGAAATAAAAATATAGTAGGGATTCGTACAAAACTATATGAAATTAACAAATTTTAACCAGCAACCTAACTAATTAGTCAATTTTATCAACCAACTAGTCCAACCCAACTCACTCACCTTATTAAACCACACAGGCTGAGTTGGTGTGGGATGTCTGGTTTTTAGCACACCCTTACACATAGCCACCCTTTCACCAAAAAAATAAAAATAAAAGACCAAACCAATGCAACCCAACAAATGAAAAATAAACAACAACAACAACAACAACAACCAAACTAACACAGCCTAACAAATAAAAATAAAAAACAACGATTTGAGGCATTTGAGCCTCGATTTGTCGAGGCCCCAAGTATAGAATACCATAAAGTTGCACATAGTAAAGAGGTAATGTGATCTAAAAAAATGTAGTTTAGATCTAAATAAGTGTATTTTTGGGATGATCTAAATAAGTGTATTTTTTGATTTTTTACGAAAAGATGTGGCAAAAAGTCGAGAGGTAATGTGATTTAAAAAAAGATAAAAAGTGTACTATTTTAGTACACCCAAAACAAGTTCTTAATTTAAATTTTATCTTTTCACTGAGAATTTTGTGAGATAAACCATTACTTACAGTTGTATCAAAATTTAGAACAAAATTGAACCAGATAAGGTTATTTAGCTGTCATGTTTGATTTTCTTTTAGTTTTCTTCTCTCTCTCTATATATATATTGGTAAATGATATTGTAACAAAATAAAAAATGTAAAAATTAAATTATTTAAATTAAAATTATGATAATTAAAATGACATTTTACTTAGGCTACAGAACTTAATAATTTAAATTTTTTTTTCCCTCTTTTTTGTAAGAGATAACCTGGATAATACTCTAAATAACGAAAAATTTAAAATACAAAATGAACAACACTCTTCAATATAAATTGAGGACTAAATTTTTGATTTTTTATTATTTTTATGAAGATTTGCTTGACAATCATTAAAAAAAATATATCATTTTCACCGTTTTTTTTTTTTGGCCTTGATTTGATTTGATTGTTTGTTTTATTTTCTTATCTTAGGTTGCAAGTTGATAACTTGGCAACCGGTAGCCTTGGATCTTCCCTGGAATCAAGATAGGAAAATTTATTCGGTAAATCAAATTGATAGCTTTTGTATTTTGTCTTGTATATTATTTTGATTCTCACATTTTTAATTGATTTAATTTTAAATTTTGTGTCAATTTAATTCAATTGACAACGTCAACTAATGGTTTTGAAGTAAAATGGTTAACGTGAGGGTCCGTTTGGGAAGGGCTAATTTGGCTATTTTAGCCACAAAAGACAAAATAGGCTATTTTAGCCATAAAAAACAAAATATTACATCCAACCCATAATCATTACACTCTTCTCTCACAAAAAAAATCAAAAAAGCCAAAAAATCAAAAAAGCCAAAAAGTCAAAAAGCCCTTCTCAAACCAGACTTTTTAGCCCAGGCTAAAATAGCCAAAAAAGTCAAAAAGCCAACCCACTTTCCAAACCAACCCTGAGATTGACTCACTTAGTTGAGAAAATTTAATTTTATCCCAAAAAATGTAACTTCATGTTACTCATGTGCGTACTTTTCATAATTTAAAAAAAAAAAAAAAAAGAAGTTAATGATTGTAGTCAATTAAATTAAATTTAAATAATAAAAAAATTAAGATTAAAATCAAATTGATTAAAATTACAAAATCACACCCACCCAAACTAAAGAATTGTAGTTAAAATTTGCGCATGTATTTTGTAATGAGTAATGGTGTTTGTTTGGTATGCATGAGGCTTTCTCATATCACACACAAGCATATCATGCCAGTTACTCCTTTTTGTGAATGAAATGTTTCTCCCCTCCCTCTTTTTCTATGAAATTTTTGTAGATGAGTTTCGTATCTATCTTTGTAGAAAAAAGTGTCAAAATTTACAAATTTTTATCAAATGATTTTGCATTTTCAAAATAAGAAAGTGAATGTTCACACATTTTTTATTGAAAGGATTTTTTAGTTTCAATATAAAAAAGGGTCGCTCCCAAAAGTAATTATCAAAAACATTTTATTAAACAATTTTCATATCAAGTTTCGATTTTCATTTTTAGCAAACAAAAATGCTAAAAAGGTCCAGTTATTTAACAGGAGCTTTAATCAGGAACATATCCAGAATTTAAACTTCAGAGGATAAAAAAATGTCACTTTTCATCAAAAATAAGTATTGTAAACTTTTAAATTTTAATTTATTCCAACACAAAAAGTGAATAATATTATTATTAATTGAATATTCTTTATCAACATAAATGAGAACAATGATATAATCAAACATATTTTTTTATTTGCATTAACTTAACCAAAATTGTAACTATTATTATATCTACTCTTTGTCTAGTAAAGTTAATTATCAAAAATATATATATATATATTTTTCGAACTTGAGAATTTGCAAGTGAAATATAGTGAAATGACTGAGAAACTGCAAAGAAAGGTTATTGGCCACAGATAAGGTAGACACCATTGCTATGATTTATACAGGAGAGACTTGCTTAATGCTTTTTTCAACTAATTTTTTTTTTAAATTTTTTATTGGCAATTTCTTTGTCACTACTTTCTTCTTCCCGTGTGAAACCCACCATTATAATAATTCACTTTCACCTTGATAATACCGTTCGGACCGAGTGGAACGGGTCGGACTGATCCACGCTCCTCCAGCCTGTGTCCGAATGACCAAACCTACCAGAAGACCTGCACAAGAGTTTAACGGGGAACGGGGAGTCCCCCAGTGAACCCTCCAACGAGCAAGTTAGAGAGAGAAGTAGAATGTAGAGATGAATTAGAGATAGAAAGCTTAACCTTCTTCCCGTCTTTGATGTCTGCTTATATTCTCTGGTAATCATTTAGTTGTCCCTTCCGACCTGTCACCTTTGCCGAAAGTCTATGCTCTAGCTTACCTTGTTCATGGTGAAGCCGTTCCGTCCCGATGGAGAGGGGTTATCGCAATAAATACTGTAAGGGGCTTCATTAACGGCGATGTGTAGTGGCAATAACTTTGCAGATCTTTGTCTGCTTATGTGGCTAGCCCTTCTCTTGCCATGTGCCTTGATGTCATTGGTTCTCGTTGCTACGTGGGGCTTCAGCCATGCTGGGCTTTAGTATTTGAGTTATGTATTGGGCCCCAAATGGTGGGCTATAATCTTTATGGGTTTACCCATGTCACACCTTATTTTCACACTCTAATTGATGTTATATTTGTGAACATCAAAAAGCATAAGAAAAAAAAAATAATACAAGAAAAGAAAAAAAGAAAAGGACAAACAGAGAAGAAGAAAATAGAGTGTGAACACAATAATTAAAGTGTGCAGAAATAAAGGTGGAAATGAATTATAATGGTGGATCTTACCACAAGAAAAAGAAAGTAGTGACAAAAGCATTTACTAAAAAACAAAAAAGTAAGGAAAAAAAAGAGTGATACTATTAGCATCTCATCAATTATTTTGAACTTTCATTCTTTGGACTTCTATTTATAAATTCTAAAACCCTTAAAATTTCTTTTCTCCTCTTAAATAATATCAAAATTATCCTTGTAAAAACATTACACTTATTCAGTTGAATGCACACCTCCACAACTCAAAAAGTCTCTCTCCCAAAAACCTTAACAACACCCATTGAAAAAATCTAGAAATCTCCTAGATATTGATTTGTGATTATGTATCAATTTTAATAAGTAAATAGCAATCCTAATCAAATAATTAAAGACAAATCAACACAACGATTTAACATGGAAAAACCACAATTGGAGCGCCTCCAATTGTGATAAAAAACCACGGGCAAAAGCTACAAAACAATCCACTAAGAAGACATAAAGGAATTACACAAGTGTACTCTCAATTACCTAACGAATCCATGCCTAAATCGAACCGACTCCTATGTGCCTCTTCAAGCTCCATCTTCACCTCGGAATTGTCTTGCCCAACATTGAATCCACAACGCTGATGTCGAATCATGACGATGAGCCACTTTGGAATCCACCAAAGATTCAGGCCCAAATTTCACGGAATCCACTGAAGAACAACACTCTCTTTTGTATTGAACAAAACAAACAATCATTTGATGTATACTTTTCAAACCAGATTTAAACTCAAACAAACATTAAAGAAACTAGCAAAGAAGCTCCAAATATAAACTCTAATATCCAAGAAGAAGATCTGGAAGCCGTAACCCTAAAAACGGACTGAAACACTTATTTATAGAAAATAGATGCTCGAGCGCAAAAATGGCCGCTCAAGCGGACTGACGCTCGAGCGCAAGAAGTTCCGCTCGAGCGCAAAAACACAACGTCTAGTACTTTTGTAGACAGTTCAAACTTTTGGAACGAAAGATTCTCCGCTCGAGTGCACAAATGGCCGCTCGAGCGGACAAGCAACTTCGACTGCAATTTTGCTTCTGGCTTTGGGGGCACTGCCCCTCGACCCCGCTTGGGTGCTGTCTCGGACCCGCCAAGGGGCGCTGCCCCTTGGACTCCCGCGAGCTGATCGGGCAACTGGATTCCCGACATAGTCAGTGGAGTGGTAAACATGATAGGATAAGATCACAAACTCCTTTGCATAGGCATAATTCGGGTTGGATTTGCATCTAAAACTCATAGCCTCACTGAAATAAAAAGATCAAATAAAATTACAACTGAAAGAAGTTTTATAAAACGGGATTGCTAAGAATAAAAACCTAACACCCTTGAAGGTGATTATTACTTAATCTCCACATACTTGTTCATGACCTGAGAAAATAAATGTAAGGTTTTTTGTTGTTAATTCAAAATTCTCCTTTTGTGGGTTCTGCAATCTCCACGAGTTTGGATTTGTAATCTCTCAGGTGGGTTTCTTTGAATTCTCTGTCAGTTTCAATTATTGTTCCTTATCTTACTTGGGTTTTGTGATTTTAAAGTTTGAAAAAAGCTCATTAACAATGTTCGGTTATCTATTCCCAAACAAATACGAAATGCTCAATTACCTATTCTTGAACAAATCATGCAATGACCCAGAATTTAAAAAAAAAAAAAAAAAATTGTCAGTGCATAAATTAGTTGAGCAATATTCGGATTGAACTGATGTGTAAAATTTTATGCGAAAATGGTCCGATTTTGTATTCTTTAAAAATAGTTCACAATCTCAGAAAATTATGAAATTTTTATATGTTGTTCCCACATGAGTCTAGCATGTTGTGTTAAAATTTCAGAATAAAAGAACAGGTATTTATTTTCTGAAAATTCATGGATTGAATGGCGTTCAGTTTAATTTATAGCAGAATTTGATGTTGAGTTTTGGGTGTTTAGACCATGACTTGAGATAAAATTTGTTGATATATAATTGGGTTATGTTTAGCTTAGGAGTGAGAATTTAATTTAAAACCCATGACTTAGAATCAATTTAATTTGAAGTTGTGTATAATAGATGTTTAAATGTTTGGTCCTTTTACATTTTATGCGATTAGTAAGGACCACCTTGAACTGATTTAATTTATTCTTTACTTAAGACTCAATTAGAGGTCCATAAGGATTTAATAGATTTTAATAGTTTTGTACCTAAGAACCCATGTTAAGGTCATATTCTAGGGTTGTTCTTTTCCTTAATTCAAGGATCACTACGCCAAAATTGGGCTTTAGCGGCGGTTTTTTACCGCCGTTAAAGCCATTAACGGCGGTATTAACGGCGGTTTCGTTACCGCCGTTTATGCGCGTGTCGGAAAAAGTGCAACCGTCATAAAAAGGTAAATTACCGTCGTTAAAAGTCGACCAAAAACGGCGGTTCTTTACTGCCGTAAATAGGTTCAAATTTTTCAAAAAATAATTCTTTCTTCTTGCACTCCCCAAGTCTTGAACCCTCAACCTCTCATCCACCCACACCAACCACTCCACCACAACCACTCTTCATGAAATATATTTCCTAAATAAATATTTAAACATTACTTTTACTTTATTGTAGATGGTCATGGTCAACCCTAGACGCGCGTGGTCACCACTCACCGGAGCTCCGCCGGAGCTCGGCCGACAAAGACCGTCGTCATTAACGGCGGTAATGAGAGGGCTTTAGCGGCGGTTTCATTACCGTCGTTTAAAAATGGCTTTAGCGGCGGTTTTTTTAACGGCGGTTTCATTACCGCCGTTAAAGGGTCATTACCGGCGGTTTTGTTAACGGCGGTAACGAAAATCGCCGTTAAAGATACATTAACGGCGGTTTCGTTACCGCCGTTAAACTGTTAATAGTATGTTTAAACGGCGGGTAACAAAACCGTCGTTAAAAAAAACCGCCGTTAATGCCCTGTTTTGGCGTAGTGGATGTGGTTTCCTTAGTTTACATGATCTATGCAATTGTAAGATTAATTTTAAATTTTAAATGGTCCTTGTCTTTTTATAAGTTGACCAGTGGAGAAAACTTCTCCGCACCTTCCCTTTCTATTTATTTACTAGGCTTTGTTTGGCATAAAAAGTCTGGATTAAAATAGTCATAAAAAGACAAAATAGGTTAAAAAATTAATAAGACAAAATATCACATCCAGTCCATAATCATTTCATTTTTTCTCTCACAAAAGTCAAAAAAAGCCAAAAATCCTATCATAAACGAGAGTTTTTAACCCCATGTTAAAATAGCTAAAAAGTAAAAAAAAAATCCCACATTCCAAATTAGGGCTTATTTAATTATTATTATTATTATGTTTTATGTTCTCAGCCAAGAGCTCTTTTCTCTATCCCTTGTGTCTTCATTTTTATTAGACAAAAAGAGAGAACTCTTTTTGGATACATCTCAAGCCAAACCCGCGAGGTTTGGAGCTCACTCTCCAATCTTGATTTTTTTTTTTAATTTTTAATTTTTTTTTATTATTTACACATACACTTTAGACTACCTTTTGGAAAACTTGAGGAAGCTGGGGAGACTTGATATGACTTTGATATACAATCCTCATCTTCTATTTGTCTCACTCTTTTGTTGATTAAAGCTTTTAAGAGGTAGGGGTTTCTCCATATTATTGTTTCAAAATCCATGTTAAGGTTATTTTGAGAAAATATATCATGATAGGAGTTGAATTGTGTATATATTGTTCATGATTATGATTGGTTGTTTTATTTGACAAAAATCATGTTGAAATGTTATTCCACGTTTGATTTTGGAATTTATTTGAGAAAATTAGTTTATGTTCATGAACATATGTAAGAACTATCAAGTTGAAATTAGAGAGTGGTTTTGGGATTAAAAACTATAAAGGATGTTATGTTCTTGACATTTGATGAATATGGATATATAGATTGTCATCTTTGTTTATTTTTGTGGAAATGAAAATATAAAATTTGAGCTTTTGAGCTTGAAACTTTAAAAAGTGTATACTCTTGGGCATAATTCATGAATTTTAATATAAACATCATGTTGATTAGTTAATTTTGGGAAAGTTGTAAAAATCACTAAGGGTAGAGAATTTGGGAATAATTAGCTATTTGAGAAGCTTGGCAAAAAATAGGGTTATAGTTGAAAAATGATAAATGTTAAATTATGTTTGGTGTATTTTCTTGGGAAACTATGAATATGATGAGTTTACTAATTTATTGGATTAAATTGATTTGGTTAATTTGATTTAGTGTCAAATATAGTTGAACTTAAAGAATTGGTTGAGTCAAGTGAGATGAGTAATTGATTACTTAGTTTTACTAGTTGAAGGATTTTAGATGTGTCATTTTTATTTTTTTTAGGATAATGCACCAATAAATTTCAAATTAAAATCTTTTAATCCATTTAGTCCTGCATTTTATCTTATGGACTAATAAGTCCCATTTCAATGTTAATGAGGTATTTGTACGTTTTTGCAACACAGGTTGGCCCAGATGTTAGGGGTAAATGTGGGTTTTGGTGATGTTGAAATTACTTTTGTGTCCAAAAGCATCTATACAAATTTTTGGTTTCCCTTCTACCTGATCAAAACGGCAGAGACGAAGATGGAAAGTTCTGGGTTTCCAATGTTAATGTGAGTAATTTTTGTGATGTTTGTGCTTAATCTAAAGTTGGCAATGTTTAATTGTCATTGTGTGTTGCCCAAATTAACATTTGATTTCTCTCCAAAATCCTAGAAAAAGGAGAGCCCCATTATGGCAATACATTTCCGTCAGCGATTAAGAGCAAGCACTGAACCATTTTGACATTTGTGTTGACGTTGACAACGTGTAACCGATGAGTTTACATCTTCCCTTCGTCGTCGTCGGTGATTGTGTCGGTGGCCGATGGCATTAGGTATGTGGTTACTGATATTGTTTTCTTTGTTTTTATGAAAGAACCGAATTTGTTCGGTGAATGTTAGAATATATGTTGTGATTGCAACCTAATATGGTTTACAAACACTCCACATAATGTTGTTGTGTGTTAATCATATGGTGGGTTTTGTATTTAAATGGGGGTATATTCTTGTAGAGTTTATTCTTGTACTAGATTTAGTTCTATTGGCTTCAGCTGTTGGGCTAGTGTGCCGTTGCTGGTTTGTGGTTCATGTGTTGTTGGTGACATTGTAATATTAATACCATTTGTTTTGTTGGGTTTGTCATAGTGTTGTAATATACCACCAAGCCCCTATTTTTTGTATGTATGGACTAAGTTGGTGATATGGATTGTTAATAACATTTGTGGTAGTATGAATGTGATGTGAACTGTGTCAATGTTTATCAAGTACAGTGTCAGTGTCATTTTATTGATTTGTTTTCATTGTCGTGTGGTAATATGGTTGGGGTCTCTTGTTTGTTGAGTTTGATTAAGTTGGTGTTGGTGTGTAATTTGCATACCTTACGTGTTCCGTGACGTGTGGTGTTGATTCCGTGTTAGAAAAGGTTTCATGTAATAACGTGTCGGGTGTTGGGATGGAATAAATTAATGTTGTGTTTACTAATGTTCATTAATTTCGATTTAATATTGGTGTTTTCGTGATGTGTTGTTGTCATTAGGTTTGTTTCAAAATGGATGACGATGAAAACCCATGAACCCCACTTCGAAGTAGGCGACGTAGTGTTGTTGTGTGTCAATATTATGGTGGGTTTTGTATTTCAATGGGATTATATTCCTATAGGCACGTGGGCACCGATACACCTATTACCTGATTTACCTTGCCAACCAATGGACTGTCATGGTGCATGATTTGGAAAGTGGAACGTGGAAGCATTACAATTCTATGAGGCAAAGAAGGGGGATGCGAGATGAGCACTACAACGAGGCATTGAAAGTGGTAAGTGATTGAATGTTACGTGGCCTTGTTTGAGATTGTATTGTTTTTCCTCGTTAGTTGCACAACTTTTGTACATACTGCTTTTGCCCTTTGTGGCTTGTCTGACCAATGTTAGTAATTTTATGGTTACAATGCTTGATAATTCGCTAAGAAAATATGACATTGATTAACCAGAAACAATGGGTGGTCGACCACTATACTAGCTTTGTGAAATCAAGGTTGCCACCCAGCAATGTTCGGACCCAAGATTTTGATGGCATGCTTGTCTCGGTTGTGGACTGCCTACAACAGGTCTCAAACTCATAAGTGGTGTTAATATTATTCTTGGGTTTTAGTTTTGTTGCAAGGTAATGAGAGTGACGTGGTTGTAGGTCGGACTGTGTGATTTTTGTCTATTTCATCATATACAAATATGTTCACGGAGTCAAAATTGACAACACAACGGACAGACTAACGCCATCTGTTCTATGCGCGACAATGATAAAAATGTTCCTTAACGACCCAAAATAAGGACTGTGTGCAAGGACTACGTAATTTGTTTGTTGGGCTCAAATCACACCCAAATTTGACATTGTTTTTTTATTTATTTTGTGAGCTCTGTCTTGATTTTTGACGTGTTTGGATGGTTTGCACTTTGTTATTTTGGATAGTGGTAGACCATCGTATGGAATGAAAATTGTTTTATGTCAATTTTTTGGTGATTTGTTTAGGCGACTATTGTACGCGATGACTTCATGTCTTTAGGATTCACGAACGAATGATGATTATGTTACATATGTATGTTAAATGTAACATCATCCTCCATGTGGGGTATGTTTGATTGGTTTTTAATCCCATATGACAGGTATGCGAGTGGTACATTATGTTTTGTGTAATGAAAAATGGTGATGTTCTGGCTGTTTCTAACATTATATTGTAATGGGATTATGCGAATGTCATTGGAATATTGAAAGGAACCCATCGTTAATGTGTTTGCAACCCATCCCCCTAAATGGATTTGAACAAAATTATGAAATAAACAGTGCAATTGTAAATCGAACGGTAAGTAATTGTCCGAAGATGGAAGAAAGTGATGTAACACACAATTGAATTCGCTTGTAACGTGATGTCTAGTTGGCCGGAGATGTTCGGTAATATAAACCAACCTCACAGCAATTTGTTTGTGTGGCTACACCTACCCATTACCCAGGTGCATTTGGAATGTACTCACATGTACAATAATCTAGGTTGTCAAACCCATTATGTGTGGAACATATGCCTTGGTTTTTTTGTGTGTTCACATAACTGGTGAAACCAAATGAAAAATCTAGAAATCTCCTAGATACTGATTTGTGATTATGTATCAATTTTAACCAGTAAATAACAATCCTAATCAAACAATCAAGACAAATCAACACAACGATTTTAATGTGGAAAAATGACAATTGGAGCCCCTCCAATTGTGATAAAAAAATCACGGGCAAAAGCCACAAAACAATTCACTAAGAAGACATAAAGGAATTACATAAGTCTACTCTCAATTACATAGCGAATCTACGCCCGAATTGAACTGACCCCTATGTGCCTCTTCCAGTCCCGTCTTCATCTCGGAATTGTCTTGTACAACATTAAATCCATAACGCCAATGTCTAATCCACGAGGATGAGCCACTCCAGAGTCCACCAAAGCTTCAGGCCCAAATTCCATGGAATCCACCGAAGAACAACTTTCTCTTTTTTAATAAACCAAACTAAACAAACCCTTTAATATAATTCACTCAATTCATGATTAAACTCTCATAGATATCAAAGGAAACAAGCAAAGAAGCTCCAGATGAAAATCCTAATACCTAAGAAGAAGATCTGGAAGCCGTACCCTAAAATCAAACTGAAACACATATTTATAGAAAACAAATCTGCGATCTCCGTTCGAGCGCAAGAATGACTGCTCGAGTGGATCTATGCTCAAGCGTAGGAATGGCCACTCGAGTGGATCCCATTTGACAAAACTCCTTTCAGTTGTAATTTTATTCGATCTTTTATTTCAGTGAGGTTACGAGTTTTAGATGTGAATCCAACCTGAATTGTGCCCTACAAAGTTGTTTTAGAAGTTAATTCTTTCATGTTTTCCACTTCGCTGACTATGTCGGGGATCGAGCTGTTGAAGTTGCAGTTGTTTGTTCGCTCCAGCGAAGAATCCTTGGTCCCAAAAGTTTTCACTGACTGTAAAAATACTGAGAAGTTGCATTTCTCGCTCGAGCGACACTTTGGTGGCTCGAGTGAAGACACTTGGAAAAGCACGCATTTTGTCTCTTCGCTCAAGCGAGAGATCTTTCGCTCGAGCAACCTTCGCGGCCCAATTTTCTATAAATATGCGTTTCAATCAGATTTTAGGGTTACAACTTCCAGATCTTCTTCTTGGGTATTAGGGTTTTTATCTGTAGCTTCTTTGCTTGTTTCCTTTGATATCTGTGAGAGTTTAATCATGAATTGAGTAGATTATATCAAAGGGGTTTGTTTATTTTGTTTTATTCAAAAAGAGAGAGTTATTCTTCGGTGGATTCCGTGGAATTCGGGCCTGAAGCTTTGGTGGATTCCGGAGTAACTCATTGTCGTAGATTTGACATTGGCGTTGTGGATTCAACGTTGGGCAAGACAATTTCAAGGTGAAGACGGGGCTGGAAGAGGCACAAAGGGGTCAGTTCGATTCAGGAGTGGATTCGCTAGGTAATTGAGAGTACACTTGTGTAATTCCTTTATGTCTTCTTAGTGGATTGTTTTGTAGCTTTTGCCCGTGATTTTTTTTATCACAATTGGAGGCACTCCAATTGTGGTTTTTCCACATAAAATCGTTGTGTCGATTTGTCTTGATTGTTTGATTGGGATTGTTATTTACTGCTTAAAATTGATACATAATCAAAAATCAACATCTAGAGGATTTCTAGATTTTTCACATATCATTACGTAATATATTTTATGACATGGACAACAACAACATCAAACATTATAGAACACAAAGACTTTTAAAAAAAATTAGAAATCCGTAAAAATGTAATTTATTTGTGACCGTGTACTCCACGAAATGAGCAAAACATATTAAAATGTGAAAATGTCATAACCTTATACTAAAATGAACTCAAGCTATGTCGTTTCATGTAAAATAAAGTGAACGTGAATGGCATAACGGAAGATGTGATGTACGATGGTGAAGTTGCAATCGTGCCGGATTTGTATATCACCCTTGTGTGTTGATGCACTGCATCGGTTCCTTGCATGTTTTCTTGTTATGGTTACCCATCTTGCCATAACGGTTGTAGCGAATGCGCATCACCACCTCACCGTTTGATGGAATCTGCTTCCATTTGGGCCTTCCAAGTGGTCGCTTAACAATAGGTGGCGCGATGACGTAATCCATTGTTGTGAAGACTTGATGAAGACGAATAACCGCATTGGTCTGACCGTAGGTACACAACAACAAAACTACAAACTCCATACATATGCAATAACAAAAAACACCATGACATAACGCTACCATCATAAACACCACATCGTCCGAACATGACACAACTCATTCCCCCCACACAAACAACAAAAATAACATCATAAAAAAGTAACGTGACACTATCAACGCGAACACCGGACACTGACGCATCCCACCAAAATGAACACATCAAACAGACACAATGAACCAACATTTGACCATACATAAAACTCACCCAAACCAAGCCGCATAGCTTGTCAAAACACAGACCCAGAAACAGCACCGGAGAATAATCAATAACCTACAACTCCTGCAGCAAAAAAAAAAAAAAAAAAAAAAAAAAAAAAACGAATCCACATCAACACCATCACATCAAACGGGTAACATCATCAAACCCACCAATCACTCCACGCAATCCCACTCCCCCCCCCCCTCCCCAACCCAAAAAAAAGAAAAAGAAAAAGAAAAAGAAATGTCATAACTTACCTTACCCACACACATAAAACACCAGGAAGAAATCAAACAAAATCACATACAAGGGTAAACAAGTAAACTCCCATACCCACAATTCAAACAAAATGTTATATTTGTGTTAGACGTGGATTAATGGTTATGAAAATGTTAATTCGGACCATACTAATGTAATGAACATTGTTTAAACTTTGTTCTAGGTGACACTAGGCAGCAAAATTGATTCTCACATCACAAGAAAACAACATCAATAATTGAAACCCATCCACCGTATATCACTCTACAAAAATCAAACACACAAAAATGGAAATGTAAAACATTACCATCTCAATCATTACACACAAATAAGCAAAAAAGAATCTATCAAAATCATAACAAAGGTAAATGTGTAAACTCCGTCCATGCCAAATCAAAGGAAAATATTCCTTACCAATTAAATAGGACCAAATGGTTCATAAGAAAAAACACAAGACTAAATGGATCATCATTCCCTAATTTGGGATTTATTGGTAATTTCTCCTTTTTTTATACCTTAAATTCATATATGAGATATTTGAATTGTTTGGTGTTGTTTGGGGATTTTTTATGAGAAGAAGGAAAATGATTTTAGCTTGTTTGGAGTAAATGGATGTTATGGATTAGAACATAAATTGAGTTACAAAATTTATTTCTTTGGTTTAACTTGATGAGGTTAATGTTGATAATTGGAAGGTGAACACTCGTATTATATTTTATAACTATAGTTAAAAGAGTATTTTGATATAATTGGCTAAGTGTTGGAAAATACATGGAAATATTAAGAGATTTTTACGCTATTCATTGCTTTAGAGGTTTTGTCCTTGGCCATCAGTGGAGGATGGTAGTGGTTGTTGTATAATAAACAATACGCGTTATGTGTTGTGATTTATTTGTGTAATTTAGAATGACGTGGAAACATTATGAGATTGAGTAATTATGTAATTAGATGAGAATGTTTGGAAGCAATTTGAAATGCATATGTTGTGAAATGTGATGTGCTATATAGAGGTAATGTGTTCCTTCCAATTAGCACCGGGTAAAGCAGGCGGATGTGCTATATAGAGGCAATGCGTTCCTTCCGGTTAGCACCCGGTAAAGCAAAATGCGCTATATAGAGGTACTGTGTTCCTTCCGGTTAGCACCCGGTAAAGCAGACTGTGCTATATAGAGGTAATGCGTTCTTTCCGGCTAGCAGCTAGTAAAACAAGCAGACGTGGGACTTGGCGAGACCACAAGTTGTTTATTTTCCTATGAGATGTTATTGCTAATGTGTGTATATGTGTTATAATGGGTGCCCAGTTGCCCCTATGTGCTTATGACCATAAAACATGGGTAATGTTTTGGAATATTATGGATTGTGATAGTTTGTTGATTGCTTTTCCACTTAAATTAACTATCATGAGTTAATTAAATGAGATATGTGTATGCTTATTGATAGCTTGTTAATTGTGGATTTATTTAAGTTAATCGACATGAGTTAATTAAATAAATAGATTGGAATTGATGCCTTACTAATAGTCATTGTAACTTGTGGATTCATTTAAGTTAACCAGTATGAGTCATTTAAATGAAATATATTTGATGCTTTGTTGGATGTCATTACGAATTGTTTAACTATTTGATTTAACTGACAATGGGGTAATTGAATAGATTGAAAAGGATATCCTGTTGACATTTGAAGCATGTTTATTTATTTAAATTAACTAGTTGGGGTTAATTAAATAAATTGGATTTAAGGGATTATGTAATAAAATCATAAGGTTACGGCATGATATGATTTTATGTATATATGTATGGTATCACTGTATCCGCATGTCTTTTAATGTTATAATATGAGATTGCTTGGTGAGCTAGTGGTTTGCTCACCCCCTACCTGTACATGTGTGCAAGGGAATGCTTTTCAGACTTGAAGATCAAACAGCTGGTTTTACCATTTCATAATTGTAATGTAGTGATGAATTGTAATCCTTCATTTGTTTATTTGGGTGAGTGTTGTTCTTTGTAAAGAGCAATGCCCTTTCATTTATTGTAACCCTTTGGGCATTTTGTTTGTAAAGAACATGTTATATTCAATATAATACACGGAGAAAGGGTTTATGGTTTCCATCCATAGTATTATTATTTTCTTCTTTAGTTACACCAACTTTTGAAATAAAGATTTTTGGGGTTTATTTTCTTGTGTGGACTTTCAGGAAGTAAAGAAAACTATTAACGAAAGTGATTTTTGATAATTAAATGAATGAGAATGAAATTTCTTTCAAAAACCTCACTCTTAGGTCAGTTAGTTTCCGCTTAATTAATCTTTGAAAATCGGGGCATGACAAATAAATAATGTTTGGGCCAGTGTTCCCGAATTTCAGTCATATGTTTCGGAGTTCAATCCCAAAAAAATAATGAACAATTTTTATTATTTTTGTCATTTTTTTCAAGAAACTTACCCTTACAAGGCCAATCTCTTCTAAGATAAGAACATCATCAAAGTTATGGACCTCCTCTGAACTTTTATTGTGTACTCCTCTGGTCTCATGGAGCTGTGGTTGCTGGAAAAACTTTCACTCATTGTCATTGCTGGAGAAGTATAGATAATCAAATGGTTACTACCGTTACCGCTAAAATATTGCCGCTAAAGAATTTTCAAGATTTTGAGAGTGGGTAGGTTTTAAAGGTGGGATTTGGGGAAGATAGATAGGTGGTGATGGAGGTGGGAGCTCTTATAAATCCTAACTCATGATGTAGTTGGTGTGTAGGCTTAATTGTGAGATGAGGTGTCTCAAAATTATTGATGTCCTTTTTGGTAATTTCATTTGAGGTTATTATTGTAATATAAAAAAAAAGGCTAAAAAATGGGGGTCCAAAATAATTAATGGGGTGCTAATAGTAGTACTCAAAAAAAAAAAAAAAAAAAAAAAAATGCAAGCCACTTTCATTTGAAAGCACAACAATAGTGCTTATTCTGAATGTTAAACAAAGATCCATTTGGCTAAGGGGTTGATAAATTTTTTGTTTATTATCATTTTCTTTTTCAAGTATACAAGTGGGGGTAAGAGTGGTGGGTAGGGTTAGATTAATAAGGAGATGGCTCCCGATACTCTGATTCATTAATTGGATTTTGATACAGGAGCACTACCAAAGTGTTTCAAAAAAGGATAAGGGTTGTACAAGTGGGAGTGGGAGTGAGCGGTAAAGGTAGGAAAGGGAGTGAAGGTGACTAGGAAAATGATGTACAACCATTTAAAGAAATTACAATGGTGGTTATGAAGGAGAAAGAAGGTCGGGTGGTAGAGTAGGGGACAAGGATAGAAAGTAGTTGGAATGAAAGAAAAATGACCCTTAATGTCCCAGATGTTGTGGGGTTGAGAATGTTAACCACTTATTCAGAGAATGCTATAAGGCCAAAGAAGTGTGGCTTACTATCTTTAATAAACAGTGGAATAGAGATATGATGAGGAAACTTTGGATGGATTGGCTTATGAATAATGCCAAAAGTAAAAAACATTTTAATGATTACCTCTCTTGGTACACTATTTTTGTTGTTGCCTTATGGAAGATTTGGGAAAACAGAAATATGTTTGTCTTTGAAGGAAAATCTGTTACCAACCAGGAGAGTGCTAAAGCTATTTTTAATTACTCTAGAGAAATCCACCAAGCTTTCCTTAACTCTATTCCACACCCAGGCCTTCATATAGACTAAACAATTGGTGTTTACCACCTATAGGAAGACTTAAACTTAATACAGATGGCAGCGGATAGTCAGGAGGCAATGGAGGATTTGGAGGACTGATCCAGGATGAGAGAGGAGCATGGGTGTGTTGGTACTATGGTAGATTGCAACCAGGAACACGCATTGAAGTTGAATTATGGGCTCTGTACAAGGGTCTAACAGTTATACTCCAAAAAGGTCTAAGCAATGTGATCATTGAAACAGAAGCAGCTCAGGTGGTACAATTGATGGAGTAGGAAACAATAGATAAATGCCCCTTCAAGACTTTGGTGGAGGATGCGAAGATACTCCTTAGAGGATGCCAATGTACTGTTCAACAAGTTTGAAAGGAAGGGAATCTCTGTGTTGATGCATTGGCTAAGTTTGGAGCTGAACAACCTAAAGAGATGATGGTGGTGAATGATCCACCAGCTGAAATTAGAAGTCTGCTTGTTGCAGACATAATAGAATTAGCTAGGGAATGGGCTTAGGCCCTTATTGTTGATTTGTTTCTGATGTAACCAAAAAAAGAAAGAAAAATAAGAATAAGTTTGATGACAAAGGAAAGGGAGATAGGTAATAGCAAAAGGAGATAGGTAACAAGAATAGGTTTGACGAAAAAAGGGATTATTTTTATTTTTTTGTCAATTCTAGTAATAAACTAATTCTGATGAGGGGAAAATTGTAATTTCTAAAATCAAAAGGAGTAAACTACATTTCTAGACAAATTTCAAGGAGCATATTTATAATTTATTCCCCCCCGGCTCCCCTAAAAAAAATAATAATAAAAAAAATAAAAATACAACAGAACAAAAATTCCATTTTATCCTTTTATAGTACAAGTTATGTGCACATAATACCTATGTCACTTGAAAATAAACAATTAACTCCTTGTGATTTACGGATACTTGTAAACATACTTAAATAATTTCATTTTCTAAACTAAGCACTTCACTTTACCCCTATATATGAACATAATCCTCTACTATTTGAAAACATAGGCAAGTGTATTAATTTGGATGAAAACGGTATATTTTATTCAACAAACCACAAAAAGTTAAGTGACTATTTTCAAAAGACAGAAGAATTATATGCAAATAACCTATCCCTCACTTAGCCCTTTGCGAAAGAGCTAAAATGTTTCACAGAGCCAAACCTACAACAAAAATTGACCCATCAACCCATCATCCATCACACAATCTCCTTTAACCTCCTGTGTATCATCGACTCTAGACAAGTTCTTGTGCATTAATGGGGGAGAAAAAACTGCTACGAGTGACGGATTTCTTCTTAAACAGGCAATAAAATCATCCTTGTTGATCCTCCCATCGCTATCGGTATCAAATAATTTGAATAGTTCATGGATCTACAAATGTAAAGTAAAACAAAGCTTCAGCTCGAAAGAATTACAAGAAAAATCTATTGTTGTGGTCATTTTTCTAAGGTTAATTTATGGATTAGATTGACATGGCCATTGAACCCATAAGGATGTCGATTACTCACCTTAAACTTATCCATGTTGGGAATAACCTGCCTAATGGAATCTCCCAACTGTGCCATATGCATTTACCAACCAAGAGTACACAACTTAAACCTTATTTAAGCATAATAAATATAAGGAAATACCAAGGAAAAGAATATAAGACATACTTCTTGCTCGGTAATGTAATGGTTTCCACCAGTGTGACACTCAACGAAGGCTAATTCACAGGCTTGTCTGACTAATGGTTGCTTTAGGACATAAGTTGACCTATATAGAAACTGGAAGCAATAGATATTCCATCTATGAGAAGCTTTGTATTGGCTTTGTGGAGACAAAGTTGGGACCAATTGGGGATTGCATGTATAACTAACACACACACACAACACACACAAACAGATTATCACCGGCTTGAATGTTATTTTACCCTTTTTCTCCACATCAAGGACTCCAAATATCTATAACATATAATAATCACCATGAGATAGGAGATGATATCAAGCAAATAATAACTTCTTAAATATGAAAACTTTCTCTATTCAAGTAGCTATACTTCATAGTTTTGTTACACATTCCATGGACAACAAGTGATCAAAATTTATTCACGTATCTAATTTATTTCCACAACGAAGGCCTCATATTTATCCATTCAAGACTAAGGCCTAGTATTGTCTACATAGTCATATAGTATTGCATTTTCCTTTTAGTGACCAAAATTTCACAACCATTGTGTGTCACCTGCAACTATGTTCAAATCATCATAAAGACACAACATGGGCTAACATCTAAGAAACACAGACTGACATGGGACATCACCACAATCCAACATTGAAACTTAGATAGTAACTCATCAAATATTAAGAAAATAGGCACATATATGATAGATACACAGCAACAAATAAGAGGCCTTTTACATGGCAAATCGCATAGTAAAAACATTAGTTTATGATTCACATATCTTATATATTGCCTTTTCCTTTAATTAACTATCATATGTGCAACTTAATGCTAAAGTATTTTGTTCAAGTAAATTAGAGAATAAATGACTATGATAATGACCATAGCCTTGCAGCCACTTGTGCTAAGTTTCTGGAGAACATTATTCAATACTTGCTGCACTCATTTCTATAGAAGTTAATAAGAAAAACTAAGGAAAAACATGCTTCTAGAAGTTAATCAAGTTTTGCTTCTAGTGTTGTTCTTACTTGGGGTTACCATTGAGAGCTACTTTTAAGGTGAAGGAGGTGTGGGATGGGGTGGTAGATCATGTGCAGCGGCGGTTGGCGAGGTGGAATTGGTAGTATTTGTCAAAAGAGGAGAAGATGACGTTGATTAAGAGTGTTCTTTTGAGTATCCCAACTTACTTTATGTCGATGCATGTGATTCCTATGGCAATTGCAAAGTGGTTAGAGAAGTTTTAACAGGATTTTTTGTGGAGTAATGGAGGGGAGGGGTTTTGTTAGGTTTTTGTTATTGGCAATCCCGTTTGACAAAACTCCTTTCAGTTGTAATTTTATTCATTCTTTTATTTCAGTGAGGCTATAAGTATTTAGATGCAAATCCAATCTGAATTGTGCCTTGCAGAGGAGTTTGTGATGTTAATTCTTTTATGTTTGCCACTTCGCTGACTATGTCGGGGATCGAGCTGCCCGGTCAGCTCGATGGGGTCCAGGGGGCAGACCCCATGAAGGGTCCGAGGCAGCGCCTAGGCGGGTCGAGGGCCAGTGCACTCGAAGCAAAAAGCAAAAATACAGTCGAAGTTGTTTTTTCGCTCGAGGAAAAGAATGTATGCTTGAGCGAAGAATCTTTGGTCCTAGTAGTTTCACTGTCTACAAGAATACTGGGAAAGATAATTGCGCGCTCGAACGAAGAAAGCCTAGCTCGAGCGAAGGCACTTAAGGAATACATGCGTATTAGTTTCATCACTCAAGCGACCATCGCGGTCCTGTTTGCTATAAAGCTGTGTTTTAGTCAAATTTTAGGGTATGACTTCCAGATCTTCTTCTTGGGTATTAGGGTTTTCATCTGGAGCTTCTTTACTTGTTTGCTTTGATATCTATGAGAGTTTATATCATAAATTGAGTGGATTATATCAAAGGGTTTGTTTGTTTTGTTTTATTCACAAAAGAGAGAGTTGTTCTTTGGTGGATTCCGGGGAATTTGGGCTTGAAATTTTGGTGGATTCTGGAGTGGCTCATTGTCATGATTCGACATTGGCGTTGTAGATTCAACGTTGGACAGGATAATTTTGAGGTGAAGAAGGTGTTGGAAGAGACACATTGGGGTCGGTTCAATTCAGGCATGGATTCGTTAGGTAATTGGTAGTACACTTATGTAATTCCTTTTTGTCTTCTTAGTGGGTTGTTTTGTGGCTTTGGCCCATGATTTTTTTTTTATCACAATTGGAGGCGCTCCAATTGTGGTTTTTTCACATTAAATTGTTGTGTTGTTTAGTCTCTGATTGTTTGATTTTGATTGTTATTTATTGTTTAAAATTGATACATAATAATCACAAATCATTATCTCTGGGATTTTAGATTTTTCAGGTTGCGTTATCATTTAGTGGCTTGGGATAGGATTTGCTCTCCTAAGGATAGAGGTAGTTTGGGAGTTAAGCGTTTGGTTATGTTTAATTTGGCTCTTTTGGGAAAATGGTTGTGGCGCTTTGTACGGGAGGGAGAGGGGAGGGGTTGTGGAGAAAAGTGGCGGCGGCTAAATATTGTTTGGATAGGGGGTGGTGCACAGATAGGGTGGGCCAGTCTCATGGCCAAGGTTTGTGAAAGGGGATTTGGTTAGGTCAAGAGGAGTTTTGGATGAGGGTTTGGTTCAAAGTAGGAGGTGTGGATAGGGTTCGATTTTAGCGAGGATGTTTCCTTTGATATATGGTATTGTAGCTGATTGTGAGAAGGTGGCAGCTTCTGTTAGGGTTAGGCAAGGGTAGTCGTTTGTTAGGAATGTTTGTTTGCGTCGTGATGTTCATGATTAGGAGTTAGATCCATTGGTGGATCTTTTGGGGTTTTTGTATGGAGTGAAATCTTGGGGGGGGGGGAGGAGGGGGAGAATTCATGGTATGAGATTGTTCGAGGTCCAAAGGGGTTTTTTCAGTGTCTTTGTTCTATTGTGTGCTTGCGGATGGTGTTGCTGCTATGTTTCCCTAGAGGTGTATTTGGGTGACGAGGACACCATCCAAGGTAGCTTTCTTTGTTTGGATGGCAATTTTAGGGTGCATTTTGACTATTGACAATTTAATTCGTTGTCGGCATGTTTTGGTTAATTGGTGCTGTTTGTGTTGTGGAGGTGCGGAGTCGGTGGATCACTTGCTCATTCTTTGTCCGGTTACATTTCAACTTTGGATGTTGATTGTTGCAACTTTTAGTTTGGTTTGGGTGCAACCGGGTTCCGTGTTGGATGTGTTGTAAAGTTGGGAGGCGTCAAAAGGCATGGATGCTTGCTTCTCATTGTTTACTATTGTTGATTTGGTTGGAGCATAGTAGGCATGTTTTTCAAGGTGTGTCTCATTCAGTTCCTTGGTTAAAGAGTCAGTTTCTTATAGTGTTGCATAGTTGGGTTACGGGATCGGTTGATCCAGATGTTTTAGCTTTTGTAAATTTTGTGGAGGATTTGATTAGTTAGTTTTTGTTGGTTGTTTGTGGGTTGATATTTTTGTGTTTTTTGCATCACCTTGATGCTTTTCTAATATAGTTTGATTATTTATCCCAAAAAAAAGTGTGACAACAACCATTGCAGCTTTGGAATCCAGTCAGGAGCTAAGCATCTTGTTATACAAGTTTGGAATGTTAGGGTCCCTAGTATGCAAGTGATAATATATATATATTTAAAAAAAAATGACATTTGCACCTTGTCTACGTGAACCTTTGACATCCATGTGATGTTCAAGAACTGCAGATTACCTATTATGACTTCTCTTCTCCTCCCATCCCACTCCTTATAGGTAATTTACCCTCCTATTTTAAAATATGGCCAAATTGAAAATTTTTGTATAAACCTTTGACTTGATATTTCTTCATGATTAAAATTTTTCTCTAAACTAGAGGAAATCAGTAACGCAACATTTAAGTTCTATGTATCGGCCAGTGTCAGGACATGTTGCCCAAGTGTCATAAATCATTAAGTTTAATTTTTTTGAAATAAAGAACAGCTTTAAAATGTGTCCCACACATGTCTAGAAGTGTGAAAAGTATTGGCATTTGACACACACAAATCCTTCTTAAAAATTATCGTGCCTGTCTTGTGACTCATTTATTGTCCAAATGTATATATAGACCTTCACTCCATGGCAAATTAATTTTTAAAATATATATATGTAAAAAATGAGTTTGCAGCTCAAATGTCACAAGTTGAAAAAGAACTAGACAAAGATGGCATACTGAAAAAGGGCTTTCAAGCATGGTAAGACAAAAACAAGAAAATAGGATTCATATTAAAGATCAATAGGTTAAATAAAAAGTGAAACATACGTAACTAACATTTTCAGAAAGATTACAAACCTTCAATCTCAGAACCCTGAAGAAATCATGGATTTTAACCTGTCCATTGTGAGCAGGATGCAAACAGTGAGATAAACAATTCTTGCATTGCCACCAACTTAACCGCTATTGATATTAACACAAACTTCAATGCAATTAGACAAACTCAAGAGAGAAAAGAAAGCATTTTGGTGCTGCATGTTGCAACTAGAACAGAATTAAGCATATTTAGATACACATGGTCTACGTCTTCAGTTTCATTGAGCCATTACAATAACGTTGCAATAATCACAAATCACAATAAAAAAAAGTGTCAATTTCAGAAGCCAACTGTTGTAAGAAAATGAGCTCACTCATTTTAAAATTATTCATAAAAAAAAAAAATAAAGAGAAGAAAAGCCTGATATGATAATGATTAATGAATATCACTGCAACAGCAGGATTATCTAGTGCGCCTAAAATACAGCACACTGACGAGGGTAAAAAAAAAAAAAAGAAAGAAAGGATAAGGTACGCTTTTAAATCAAATAAAGGAATATCAACAATAATTTGATTTAGCCACCAAAAGCCCTTATTTGCATCATAGGCATAGATGCAAAGCATTAGTTTAATGAAAATATCTATGCTAAAAAATAAACTCAAATAAAAATCACCTCTAAAAGTGAAAAAAAAAAGGAAAAAGAAAATAAATAGAAGGATACATGAAACGAAGCCTGAAAAAAGAAAAAATAGCAAGCAGTTCAAATACCCTATTCGATAATATTATGCCAAAATGAAGGAAAACTGATCGCATTCAGGGACTTGCATGAAGTAGGTAAGGTGGCTTGTGATAAGGTATATGCATCAGCTACACCAAAAGGAATGATGAGCTGCATCACAGAGGAGCCTATACCATGTCAAGAATCAGTTACAAAGACTGTTCAGTTGTTAGATGGTTTGGTGGTTAGAGGATTGAATAGAATATGATATAGATATAGAATAGTGTTGTTGGAAATGGTTTAGAAATTCTGGGTTAAGAACAGAATTTTTTCCTAAGTTTGGTCTATTTTTTAGGTGGGCCCCATGCGTCGATTTTCGCGGATCAAAGTGGTAACGCGTTCTATGTCGCGTTGTGATTCATGTGGTATATTTGGTTGCTCAAAACCATTACTGAGTGAATGGGAAATTGAAGCCAAAGAATGCTCCATGGAAATGGAGTTTTGGTGGAAAATCCTTAAAGGTTTGAATAAGGCTTGTCCCATATTGATTTAGTGAGAAGTTTTGAATGGGTTTATAAGGCATGGGATTGGAACTTTGGGTGTGCCCCAAGGGGTACCCAAGTGTTTTAGAGAGGGAGGTTATGGGCAAAATGGGCTAGACCCATTGGATCCAAAAATCACCACACGCGCGCGCCACCGTCCGGTCGGGCTGGGCTTGGGCACAGATGTGAGGTTGGGTTGGGTTGGGCTTGTCCGTCCAAAAACATTTGAATTTAATTTTATTTTTGGTAAAATAAAATCCAGAATTCAAATTTAATTTCGAAAATAAACTAGTTCGGTTTTACTGTACACCCAAACAGGTCCCTTCCCATTTTTATCTGTTTGAATTTTGAACCCAACAGATTTAAATCTGTTTAATTCAAAACCGAATAGGTTTCATACATGTTCAAACAGGTTTGCACCTGTTTAATTCAAAACCTACAGCCACCAATCCATCTATAAATAGGACAGCCCTCATTTGATGTTTCATTCAGAAATTTCGTACTTCACCTCTGCAAATTTATTCTTCATTTTGCTGCATTTTATTTTTTGTGAGAAAGAGTATAAATACTTAGTGTGTTCGTTAGGCAAACAATTTGTAGTGCTGCTATTATTTGTAGTTGATCGTTTCATCATGGGAGATAGACGTTTACATTCTGAAAGTACCGTGGAGAGGACGAATCTGCCTTAAGGACACAGTGTCAAACACTGGACTTGATCAGATTATTTTTCGAAGAAATTAATCAATTTGATTTTTTTAATCAAACAATTTTCTTTCCTTTCCTTTATTTCTTTGATATTCTATTTGTTGTTAAGTACACAAACAGAATAAATTAATTACAGTGAAGATTGTCCAACAATCTTAAGACAGATTATTTTTGGTGTCTTCATTGTATTTAATTTTCTGTGATTTCATAAAGACATATTCTGGTTGGAAAAACAAATAGTGATTTATGCTATTTGACAGATAGTAGTAATATACTGTCTCTTTTCTTTGACAACTAGTAGTAATATACCGGTGTCATTAACAATTGCAGAATATTAATGTGTTACAGAAAATTATTGTGGTATTTTATTTTTCTAGTTTTAGTAATAAGGAAAATAAAATTATTTTGTGTAATAATTTATTTTCCGGTTTTAGTAACTAGAAAATTAATTTGTGTTTTAATTTTTTCTGATTTTTGTAATCAGAGATTATGGCTACTGCAACTGGAAGTGGTACTCCGATTGTTACACCAACACCGGTCCCTATCTAGAACCATGTTCATGTACCAATAAATCATGGAGAAAAATCGAAAAAATTTAACGGTACTGAGTTTAAGAGATGGCAGTAGAAGATGCTGTTCTATCTTACAACTCTAAATTTGGCCCGGTTTCTCCATGAAGAGGCTCCAGTACTTAAAGAGGGTGAAAGTGATCGGCAAGTTGTTGCCGCTGTAGATGCTTGGAAGCATTCAGATTTCCTATGTAGAAACTACATCCTCAATGGCCTTGACAATATGCTGTATAATGTTTACAGTCTTTTGAAGTCAGCAAAAGAATTGTGGGATTCTTTGGAGAAGAAATAGAAGACAGAGGATGTCGGCACGAAGAAATTTGTTGTCGGTAAATTTCTGGACTTTGTTATGGTAGACTCACAAACGGTAATTTCTTAAGTTCAAAATTTTCAAATAATTTTGCATGATATTCATTCAAAAGGTATGTCTCTTAGCGAGTCTTTCCAAGTCGCTGCTCTAGTGGAAAAGCTACCACCAGCTTGGAAAGATTTCAAAAATTATTTAAAACATAAACGCAAAGAGATGACCATGGATGAACTTATTGTAAGACTGAGAATTGAGGAAGATAACCGTAAGGCTGAAAAGAGAAATAGGAAAAATCCCATTGAGTCCAAGGCTAATGTGGTTGAACAAGTTCATAAACCACATAACAAAAAGAGGAAGTTTACTAGAGATGGTCCTAAACAAGGCGACAACAATGGCAATAAGAAGTTCAAAGGAAATGCTATAACTGTGGCAAGACTGGACATCGAGCTTCTGACTACCGCCGCCCTAAGAAGGATCATGGAAGTACAAGCAAGAAAACTACCAATCAGGCCAATGTAACTGAACTAGATTACATCTCTGACGGGGTGAATGGCATCAACCTCTATGCTGTGGTGTTTGAGGCTAACTTGGTTGGAAATCCCAAAGACTGATAGGTTGACACTGGAGCAACTCGTCACATATGTGCAGACAAGAAGATGTTCACTATCTACAATGAGGCTGCAAATGGTGAACAACTTTTCATGAGAAATTCTTCTACTTCTACTGTGGCTGGACAAGGGAAAGTGATCTTGAAGATGACATTAGGGAAAGAACTGACCCTCAACAACGTACTGCATGTACCTGACATCCGGAAGAATTTAGTTTCTGGTTCTTTGTTAAGTAAAAATGGTTTTAGGCTTGTCTTTGGGTCTGATAAATTTGTTTTAACAAAGAGTGGCATGTATGTTGGTAAGGGATACATGAGTGATGGTCTCTTCAAACTAAATGTAATGACAGTTGTACCAAAAGTTGCTATGAATAAGAATAACACATCTTTTGCTTATATTCTTGAGTCGAATTTATGGCATGGTAGATTAGGACATGTGAATTTTGATGCTTTGCGTAGATTAATTGGTTTAGAATATATATCAAAGTTTGAAATTGATCCTAATCATAAATGTGAAATTTGTGTAAAAGCGAAACTAACTAAGGCTCCATTTAAATCGGTTGAAAGGAAAACCGAACCTCTAGAATTAATTCATACTGATATATGTGATCTGAAATTTGTTCAAACTAGAGGAGGAAAAAGTATTTCATAACATTTATCGATGATTGCACAAGATATTGTTATGTTTATTTACTTAGAAGTAAAGATAAAGCCTTAGAAATGTTTAAACTCTACAAAACAGAAGTTGAAAATCAACTTGGTAAAACCATTAAAATGGTTAGAAGTGATAGGGGTGGTGAATATGATGCACCATTAAATGAATTTTGTGCACAACATGGCATTATTCACCAAACTACAGCACCCTATTCTCCTCAGCAAAATGGAATTGCTGAAAGAAAGAATAGAACCCTAAAAGAAATGATGAATGCCATGTTACTAAGTTCAGGCTTACCACAGAACTTGTGGGGGTAAGCAATATTGTTTGCTAATTATGTTCTTAACAGAATACCCCACAAGAAAACCAACAGCACTCCTTATGAATTGTGGAAAAGTTGACCGCCTTCCTACAAATACTTAAAAGTGTGGGGGTGTTTGGCAAAAGTTGAAGTTCCTATTCCTAAAAAGACTAAGATTGGACCAAAAACAGTAGATTGTGTGTTTATTGGTTATGCTCAGAATAGTAGTGCATATCGGTTTCTGACTTATAAATCAGAAATACCTGATATAAATGTGAACACTATTATAGAGTCAAGGAATGGTGTGTTTTTTGAACATGTCTTTCCTTACAAGAAAGGACAGAAATTAAGTTCACAGAAAAGAACTTATGATTGTACACAAAGTCAAGAGACTAATGACAATGAAACACAAGAGACTAGTAATGGTCTCGACCAGCAGGATTTAACTGATGATGAGCCAAGAAGAAGTAAGAGAGCGAGAACATCAAAATCCTTTGGTCCAAATTTTCTGACATACCTGTTAGAAAATGAACCTCAAAGCTTTAAGGCAACAATGACAGGTCCTGAAGCACCTTTGTGGAAAAAGGCTGTTAATAATGAAATTGAGTCCATTATGTAAAATCATACTTAGGAATTGGTGGATCTTCCACCAGGTTCTAAACCTCTTGGATATAAATGGATATTCAAGAGAAAAATGAAAGCAGATGGTTCAATTGACAAGTATAAAGAAAGATTTGTAGTTAAAGGTTACAGACAAAAGGAAGGTCTGGATTATTTGGACACATATTCTTCTGTGACAAGAATAACATCCATTCGCATGCTAATTGCTATAGCAGTGTTGTTTAATTTAGAAATACATCAAATGGATGTTAAGACAGCTTTCTTAAACAGTGATCTAAATGAAGAGATCTATATGGAGCAACCCGAAGGGTTTGTAGTATTAGGGCAAGAAAAGAAAGTTTGTCGGCTTGTAAAATCCCTTTATGGATTAAAATAAGCACCTAAGCAATGGCATGAAAAATTTGATCATGCAATGCTTAATAATGGGTTTAAGATAAACGAATGTGACAAATGCGTCTATGTTAAAAATACTGACCAAGGATATGTCATAGTTTATCTTTATGTGGATGACATGCTTATCATTGGAAGCAGTCAAAACGTGATCAAATCAACTAAGCAAATGCTTAACAAAAGATTTGATATGAAAGATTTGGGGGTCGCGGATGTTATATTAGGAATGAAAATTACTAAAACATTTGACGAATATGCATTATCTCAATCACATTATATTGAGAAAATTCTTGATAAATTTATCAAGGATGATACGAATTTAGCTAGAACACCTGTAGACATCAGTCTTTATTTATCGAAAAATAAAGGTGATGCAGTGTCTCAGTTAAAATACTCCCAAATCATTGGAAGCCTAATGTACCTAATGAATTGTACTCGTCCTGATATAGCTTATGCTATCAGTAAATTGAGTAGGTACACTAGTAACCCCGGAGAAGACCATTGGAAAGCGATCATTCAGGTTCTTAGATATCTAAGATTCACCCGTGATCATGGTTTGAACTTTACTCGATATCCAACAGTACTTGAAGGTTATTGTGATGCAAATTGGATATCAAATACTAAAGATTCAAAATCTACAAGTGGATATGTCTTTACTTTAGGAGACGCTGCTGTTTCTTGGAAATCCACGAAACAAACATGCATCGCATGATCCACAATGGAATCCTAGTTCATTGCTTTAGACAAAGCAGGAGAAGAAGCAGAATGGCTTCGTCATTTCTTAGAAGATATTCCAATGTGGCCAAAACTTGTGCCAGCTATTTGCATTCATTGTGATAGTCAATCTGCAATAGGCAGGGCACAGAATCATATGTATAACGATAAGTCACGACATATTCGTCGTCGACATAATACCGTAAGGCAATTGTTGTCAAATGGAATAATTTCAATAGATTATATAAAATCTAAAGAGAATATTGTGGATCCGTTAACAAAAGGTTTGACAAAAGAGTTAGTGTATAGTTCATCGAAGGGGATGGGATTAAAGCCTATTACATAAGAGTCGTCATAATGGTAACCCTACTTATATGACTGGAGATCCCAAGAACTAAGTTCAAAGGGACAACTAAGTTATATGTGGTTCGCCAGAAATCACCAAGGGATTAAAATTCCTTACCCATTCCTATGGTGAGAGTGATATCTGCAACATATGTTGTCTGCAAGGGTATAAGGATAAGCTTTACTTTTAATGATTACTTATATCTTGATTAAAGCATAAAATCAAGACGAGTATAAGGAGATACTCACAATAAGAATCACCTATATGAGTGTGGAACTGGGGCCGGTTCTATGAGAATAAAAGAGGCTAAATTCTCTAGAAACACTCATGAAAACTAGGAGTGTTCAAGGCCAAAATGAACACAACAGTGAGAACCACGATGTGTTAGAAGATATTTTGTGTGAAATCTATTGTCTTGGCTTACACAAACGGCTGAACAATTCAAGGCATCGTGTCCATTGGTTAGCTAGTAAGTCCGATAGGTTATCACTAGGGAAGGTTCAAGGCTGAAAGCTACCTATCTTGATGCAAGATATTTTCGGCTTATACTATTTCGATAAAGTCTGCATATTGTTGCATTTCCGTTGTCATCAAATTCCATTCATGTGGGGGATTGTTGGAAATGGTTTAGAAATTCTGGGTTAATAACAGAATTTTTTCCTAAGTTTGGTCTATTTTTTAGGTGGGCCTCGTGCGTCGATTTTCGCGGGTCAAAGTGGTAACGTGTTCTATGCCGCGTTGTGATTCACGTGGTATATTTGGTTGCTCAAAACCATTACCGAGTGAATGGGAAATTGAAGCCAAAGTATGCTCCATGGAAATGGAGTTTTGGTGGAAAATCCTTAAAGGTTTGAATAAGGCTTGTCCCACATTGATTTAGTGGGAAGTTTTGAGTGGGTTTATAAGGCATGGGATTGGAACTTGGGGTGTGCCCCAAGAGGTACCCAAGTGTTTTAGAGAGGGAGGTTATGGGCAAAATGGGCTAGACCCATTGGATCCAAAAATCACCACACACGCGCGCGAGCGCCGCCGTCCATCCGGTCGGGCGGGCTGGGCTGGGCCTGGGCTTGGGCTTGGGCGCGGGTGCGTGGTGTGAGGTTGGGTTGGGCTTGTCCAGCCCAATACCTATCTTTTTGGGCCAAAAATATTTGAATTTAATTTTATTTTTGGTAAAATAAAATCCAGAATTCAAATTTAATTCCGGAAATAAACTTGTTTGGTTTTACTGTACACCCAAAGAGGTCCCTTCCCCTTTTTATCTGTTTGAATTTTGAACCCAACAGATTTAAATCTGTTTAATTCAAAACCAAACAGGTTTCATACTTGTTCAAACAGGTTTGCACCTGTTTAATTCAAAACCTGCAGCCACCAATCCATCTATAAATAGGACAACCCTCATTTGATGTTTCATTCAGAAATTTCGTACTTCACCTCTGCAAATTTATTCTTCATTTTGCTGCATTTTAGTTTTTGTGAGAAAGAGTATAAACACTTAGTGTGTTCATTAGGCAAACAATTTGTAGTGCTGTTGTTGTTTATAGTTGATTGTTTCATCCTGGGAGATAGATGTCCACATTCTAAAAGTACCGTGGAGAGGACGAATCTGTCTTAAGGACACAGTGTCAAACACTGGACTTGATCAGATTATTTTTCGAAGAAATTAATCAATTTGATTTTTGTAATCAAACAATTTTCTCTCATTTCCTTTATTTCTTTGATATTCTGTTTGTTGTTAAGTACACAAACAGAATTAATTAATTACAGTGAAGATTGTCCAACAAGTGTATCACATGTATTCAATATATATACTGATGTAAACAGAGTTAATAATCAATGAAGAGTTTGTGAATTTCATCATGGTATCAGAGCACACATAGCTCCACCGAGCAATCAACAATGGTGTCTTCAGCAATGGCAGTCTCAGGCTCATCTTCATCTTCTCCAAATATTCCTTCTAATCTTCACATGTTGATCTCTAATTTGAGTTCTTTTGTAACTGTCAAATTAGACAGTATAAAGTTTATCATTTGGAAAAACTAGATGCAGAATATCTTACGAGCTACAGATCTGTTAAAGTTTGTCAATGGTTCTTATCTATGTCCTATTGATCATATCTGCGATGTATCTGGAACATCAATGATTGTCAATCCTGAAGCATCTCAATGGAGGCTTATCGATGCTCATCTTTTAAGTTGTATCACAGCTACTGTGTCACTATCAATCTTTACTACTGTTCTTCATCTTCAATCCAGTTCTGAAGTTTGGCTATAGTTAGAGAAGAAATTCACTTCCTTATCTAGGTCACATATTCATCAACTCAAAAACAAATTAACTTCCATTTCAAAGAATTCAGATTCTATGGAGATCTATCTCAACAACATCAAGCATATTGTCGATCAATTAAGTCTTGCTTCCTCTGCTCTTGATGATGAAGATATAGTTCTTATTACCTTAAATGGATTACCTACTAAATATGATGCATTCAAAACAACAATCTGAGCTCGACTTGAAACCATATCCATGGACGAGTTATCTTCATTACTGATTTTTGAATCTATTCACATTGAACGGAAAACAAAGAAAATTTCTGATATATCCGTTGCCTATGCTGCAATAAGGGATTCAAATTCTTCTAAAGGATTTACATCTTATCATGGTCGAGGTTCATCTCGTGGTTCTTATTGAGGCAATAATCGATCTAGTAATGGAAGAAACAGAGGCAGATCTTCGAATCAGAATCATCACATGTATCAACCTAGAAATCAATCCAATTATGGCATTGTTTGTCAAATTTGTGGAAGGGCTAATCATTCAGCCTTCGATTGTTGGCATAGGCTTGATTCACAGTTTCAAGCTCCACAAGCATCATCTTCACATAATCAGTTCACTCCATCTGCTTTCACTTCCAATCAATCAAAGGCATTTGTTACTTCCATGACTATTCCTGAGGATACTGTTTCATCTCACTCTACCCCGTGGTTTCTAGACTCAGCAGCCTCAGATCATGTTACTAATGATCTTCATCAACTGAATTCATATCAGCCTTATTCTAGCACAGATCAAGTTACCATTGGTAATGGTTCATCTCTTTCTATCCATAATACTGGGAAAGGTATTTTACCAACTCCACATCATTCTTTCAAACTTAATAAAGTTCTTCATGTTCCTCAAATTTCATCTAATCTTCTTTCAGTCCAACAATTGGCTCAAGATAACAATTGTTCTATTATTTTTGACAAATCTTCATTTTGTATTCAAGACAATCTTACTAAAGCCATTCTTCACACAGGCTATCATGCTAATGGCTTGTATCACTTTCATGTGTCTTCTTCATCACCTCATGCATTTCACAGTACTACCACATCTGTTGCTGCTGATTCTTCTACACATGTGACCTAATCTTCTACTGCTATGATCTGGCATAAGAGATTGGGTCACCCTTCCTTTTCTAAGTTTCAAGCTATCAAGAATCAGTTGTCATTAGTATTAAATAAAGATGACTTGTCTTGTATTGATTGTGCTGTTTCCAAATGTCATAGACTCCTGTTTAAACTTTCGAATTCTTCTATTAATAATCTTTTTGCACTTGTTCACAGTGATGTATGGGGTCCATTTAATCATTCTGTTTCTTCTGGTTATAAATTTTATGTCTTGTTTGTTGATGACTTTACCAAATTTACTTCGATTTATCCATTGTTTACCAAGAGTGAAGTTTTTGACAAATTTGTTATTTTTAAAACATTTGTTGAGAAGCAATTTGGATTTCCACTTCAAATCCTCAGAACTGATGGTGGTGGGAAGTTTATTAATCTTTCTATGCATGACTTTATGACCTCTCATGGCATTCTACACCAGCATTCTTGTCCACATACTCTCTCTCTCAGAATGGAGTAGCTGAGAGGAAACATCTTCACATTACTGAAACTAATTGCCTTTCCCCATCATTCCTCTTTGCCTCTTGTCTATTGGTTTGATGCTATAGCCATTGCTGCTTATCTTATCAACAGACTTCCTAGTGCTTTCCTTTCTAATTCATCTCCATTTGAGCTGCTCTATCATAAACCACCTGACTACACCATTCTTAAAGTGTTTGGGTGTTTGTGTTTTCCTTGGCTTAAACCATGCACTCCTCACAAGTTAGCTCTGAAGTCAGGTCCTCATGTTTTTCTTGGTTTTCATCCATCTGTCAAAGGTTATAGTTGTCTCAACCCTTTCACAGGAAAAATTTTCTTGTCTTGACTTGTTTATTTTCAGGAAAATAGCTTTCCTTTTGCTGATATGCCTTCTGTGTCTCCTTCTTCCTCACCTTATTGATTCAGAATTTTTTCTGGCATCCCTCTCCTCAGCCAGTGTTCTTCTCAGTCCTCTTTTTCTTAGACTGCTTCATCTGTCCCTCAATCATATGTCACTATCACTGTTCAGCCTTCAGTCCCTACCCATACTTTGCCTCTATCCCGCTCTACTGATCCAGCTCCCTCTTCCCTTTTTCCTACCCTTATTCCTCATGCCAGCATTTCTCTTGCCCCTATTACCCAACCATCTTCTATTCCAATTAATTCAATTCATATTGATTTACCTCTGCCTCCACCCTCTTCTACTAATACTCACCTTATGTAGACCAGGTCCAAATCTTCCTTTTGTCATACTGGTGTTTCTTCTTCTCGTTCTTTGCCATCTGATGCCCTTACTGAGCCATCTTCTACCAAGCAAGCTCTTTCCTCTCCAGTTTGGTTTTAGGCCATGATGGATGAATATACTGCTCTTCAACATCAAGATACTTAGTCTCTTGTCCCCTTACCTCCTTACAAACAGTTCATTGGCTGTAAATGGGTCTTCAAACCAAAGCGTAATTCTGATGGTTCGATTGCGAGACATAAGGTCAGACTTGTGGCTAAAGGCTTTCTTCAGTAACATGGTATTGATTTTCATGATAATTTTAGTCCAGTTGCAAAGCAACCCACAATTCGTATTCTTTTTTGTTTGGCTTTACATCACAAATGGCCTTTAAAACAACTTGACATCAGTAATGCTTTTCTTCATGGTAAATTGGAGGAGGAAGTGTACATGGAGCAGCCACCTGGTTTTATTGATCCATCTTGTCATCACTTGGTCTGCAAGCTTTATAAAGCTTTATATGGCCTCAAACAAGTCCCCAGAGCTTTTAGTCTTGGAGAAGAAAACAAAAAAAAAAAGAAAAAAACAAAGAGAGGCGTAGATGCTGCGGAAGGGAAAGGAAGCAAGGGTTTGAAAAAAAATTAAGAAAAGAAACCAAAATCAAAAGGAAGAGGGAGGGTTCATAAGAGTGGTGGTTTTGCTTTATTCATCACTTAGGTAAGATTTATTTTATTGTATTCCTATCTATGATTTTAGTGTTAATATATCAATAGATAATTTTATGGGCATATATGATTAAATAAATATATTGATGTAGTCTATGTTAGGGGTCTCGGTTTCACTCAATTTTAGAGTGTATTTTGCATTCCGTTTGGGTGGTTCATATTTTGAGATTGATATGTGATAGGTTAAGTTTAATGGTGGTGTGTTTGTGAGATACAAGATTGATTATAAGCAATTACAAATTTTTACATGTATATAAACAACAATAGAATAATATGGGTTGAGAATTTCTGAAGCCGTGATGGCTTTGTTTTGATGCTAAATTGTGGGAGTTCCTAATAAGCTATTGGGTTAATTTATTCTATTGTTGTTACAAGAAGAGAAGGATGGGTGCACATAATAATTGTTTATGCGGTGTAATATTTTATTAGGTTTGTGAGATTGAGGTGGATCTTGGTAATTTGAGATTAGCTTAGGAAATATTATTTTAGCTGTTTGAGGTAAGTAACCGTCTATCACTGTTGGTTCATTTTTATTCCTATTGAATTGTTTGAAATTATAAATATTTATTTATAGCCTTCCTATTCTCCTAAAATTAAAATATGGGTCAAGTATAAAACAACATCGGATATTATTATGAAAGTTATTTGAATATTTTGTGAAACTATTCGAAAAATTGTACCAAATGTTTATTCTGGAAATATCGAATATTTTATTTAAAAGTTGTGTATTGATTGAATTCTGAACATCACTCTAGTCTTACTATGATTTGGACCCTAGCCAATGGGGGTTATTTATTAGCACAGAAACTAGTTTCTTTTGGGGTTTTACCACCGGCCTATGTGTAGTTCTGGGCCTTGTCACAGGCTAAGTGACCGTAGTCACCAAGACTTGGGTTTTGTGAATTGCATCATTGAACCATTTGAATATCCAACCATCAAATTTTGAACAACGAAGTTTCATCGAATTACCTCATTGTCTTTTCAATTAAAATGTATTGCTACACTGTTTATTTTCAGCTACGAAACTATTTTACAAAATAATTGTTCATTCATTGAATGGTAGCGAAAATATATTTATTGGTTATCCACTATTTTTTTTTTGTATACTTGATCTAGCTAGCAGTGATGGTTGGTTATTTACTGGGCTGTCTAGTTTATCCTTATTTTATTTTATTTTATTTTTTTCAGATTCTGAGGAGTAGAGCTGTGCGAGGTTTTTACTTGTGGGAGTGCCGAGAGTAGGATTATGATTTAAGTACTTGGATTATTATTTTGTTAGTGGATTATATTAGTGGACTTGGTGGACAATTTCATGTGATAAAAATTATTTATTTTTATGGATTTTAGCATTATGATAATTAAGGAATTAATTTGAGTATTTTATATTGTGGGTTATGTGATTGGACTCTTAGCCATGCATGCTTACTTAAATGAGTGTGCGGCGTTGTCACGGAGCTTTGGGCGTGACAGAATAATTGATGTTAATCAAATTACTTGTATCCCCCCCCCCCCAAACTGTAAAAATACAAAGATAATTTATAGCAAACCAACAATAGGCAATGCACCCCAATTAAAAAACCAATGGTAATCTCTCTACAAAATTCATAAAACCGTAGTGTTACCAAAAAACCATTAATAACTAATGAATTAAATTTTGGAATGCACATTCCAAAACATATTTTCTTTCCAAAGTAGTAAATTTAACAATTCAAAGAAATCTCAAAAGGTTTTTCAAATACATTTCCTTGAAGAATTCCCTATGGTCTTTTGTTTTTCATGGTTCTTTCATTATGTAAATCTATGATTCAAACAAAAATTTAAGTCTATCATAATGAATTTATAATATTATGATAATTCAAATTATCTTGGCTTAGCATGAAACATAAAAGTGACAAATTACCCTTACTTGAATAATAACTTTGCGCCTACTTGATAAATTATTATCTATATGCATATTTGATTTTTTTTTTTTTTAGAAGCATATTTGTTTTTTTGTTTTTTAAAAAAAGAAGATCATATTTGCTTGAATTAATTTATCTAATAATATTTAGTTTGTCTTAAACTTATAACTGGGTATCATAAGATTAATAAGCAATTTTCAATTTCGGGTGGAACATTTTGTTCAAGTGAGTCATTTGGTTCATACTCGTACCCAACTATTCTTTTTTAATAATAATTTATAAGAACAACTCGTTCATATTGCAACCTACTTATTTGGCTCATTTTCCTGCGTGATAAAATAAAAATTACGATTATTGGATTGAGTTAATTTTTTTTATGAATAATATATATTATATACGGATGACTTACAAAATAAATTATTTGGATTATTAAAACGGATCCGTGGTGGGTCTCATGGATCCTAAAATTCTCTCAAGTGGAAATTTAAACTCAAGAGAAACTCAACCCAATAAGAATCAGATGATAGTATGGCTAAACTAAATTTTTATACTGAATTTGAGGGGAATTAAATATTTTAGATCGTACACTACCGAGAATTTATAGTAAAATATTATGGTAAAATTAGTATTATTTAAAAAGAATAAAAAATTATTAATTTTTTTGGAGTTATCTTTTTTCAATTCCTACAGTTTCATGAAAATATAGAGAGAGAGAGAAAAAATGCAATGATTTAGTGGTAAAATTTGTGGTATCATGAAAATGATAATATATTAATTTTTTGACAAATGTATAGAATTTTAAAAACTTAATTATTTTTTGCATATAGGTATTTTTTAAAATATTGTCTTTTTATTATTATTATTGAAGAATCAACATAGAATGTAATTTTACATTTTAGAAACATAAAGATTTTGTGTTAATTTCTATATAAAATGTTTTGAAATCGGATGAAGGAAAAAATATTATCATATTGATAAGAAATCAATACTTTTATCCCATGTGTCCTTTTATAATTTATAAATTCAATAATTTGAAAATTTTGTATTGATACTTTCAATCTCAAACACCCATTTTACTTATATTATATAATTTGAATTTTTTTTACTTAAATTCACATAACAAATGTAAATATAAAGCTCATCATATTAAAAATAAGGAAAATGTTTTGTAATTCAAAATTTTGTGGCTCAAATGGCTCAAATCTGTCAAAACGACGTCGTTTTACACTCATTTACACTCAAAACGATATCGTTTTGAATGATTTGGGCCATTTGAGTCACAAAATTTTGAGCTTTCTAATATTATTGTAAAAGCAAAAAGTGATAAATTTTATTTTATTTTATTTCAATGTGATACAGCTTAAATGCGTATAACATTGCTACTATTTAAAAATAATATATATATTTTTTATCAATGAAAAAGAGTAACTTTATTAATGAAAGTCAAATCAAATATAAAATTACAATAATAGAGAAAGAAAGTGCAGACTACATCGTTAAAAACGAAACTATTCCAAAAAAAAACATTGATAAAAAAAATGAATTCAATTATATGCCAGCACCAACCACAAATGAAAAGCTGCCGGAGAAGTTGCTGAGCAATAGTATCAACAGCCCAATGAAAAAAAGAAAAGAGTAAGGATAAATTTTACTTTCGACTAATGAGGGGTTTTATGGGTGATTTTATTTGCACATAAATAGTAATTTCAGATGTTTAATTGAAATTTTAAAATTTTAATTTCTATTACATCTTAATATAAATTTATAAATAAGGATAATATATACTAAACTCTAAAAAAAAATAGCATTATTTTTTTTTTTCTCATGGTACACTCTAATCACTTGTATGTATTTGTCTTATTTAAGTCTCTTCATTTTCTTTTTCAAATTTCAATTATTTTCTTTATCCAAAACTTCAATCCAACCCGCCAATACTCATTATTATCATCAACATTATTGTTTATTATTGTGTTGTTATCATTAGGGGTGGGCGCGGGTCGGTTGCGGCCACGGAACCTCCAATTCGCCATCTGTCCGCCAGATTGGCGGATTGGAGAAAATCAATCTGCATCCGTTCGCCAATCTGGCGGATGTGGATTGAGCGGATTGGCAGATGGATGTGAATCAGTTTGGCGGTTTAAAATTTTATAAATTTTCAACATAATTCAACTTGTGCACTTCCTCAAAAAATAAAAATAAAAATAAAATATTGCAGTCAATGACTTAAAAAAATATTACAATCACTGCATGCTTCATCCAAAGCAAGAAAGTTTGAAACTTTAGAATATTACAATCATTGCATGTCTCATGCACATATTACAATCACAGCATGCCTCATCCACATAAAGTATTACAATCTGTGGTTCTTAAAATATAAAAACAATTCAAACTACCAAAACCATGAACAGAGCAGTAGTAAAGATTGTATGTCTCTATATTATTACATCTATATCTTTTTTGAAAACAAAAACCAACCAGCATATATCATATTTTTTATTTATTATTTTTAGAGATAGATTTAAAAACCAAAAAATATAGATAAATAATACGTTTATTTTTTTCAATTCAAAAAAGATATTCAAGTTGAAAACTTTTTTTCAATAGAATATTTAAACTCTTTTTTAATTGAAAATACAAACAGAATATTTAAACAAACTGAAAACACAAGGTCTTATAAATTATTAGGGGTGCTCGCGGTTTGGCGGTTCGATTGCGGCCAAAGGAATCTCAAATCCGCCATCCGTCCGCCAGATTGGCGGATTAGAGAAAATTAATCCGCAGTCGTCTACTCGTCATCACGCATCCGTCCGAAATGTGGCGGATCGGATCGGATCGGTTCGGTCGATTTTGACGGATCGGTATATCCGCTGCTCACCCCTAGTTATCATATATATATATTATTAAAAACAATATTTTTCCCATACATAAGTGACACATTATAAGGGTTTACTTTCTTCTAAGAAAGCCACGTCAGCATGAATTTTTTTAATTACATATAGAATTCTACACAAACTCAAACCTAATTTAAATTATACCAATTGTACCTATTTTATATGAACTCTATTTGACAAATATTTCTTTTCCATATATTTTTCATGATAAATTGAGATAATTCATAAACCCAATACCAATTTTGCATTTCACATTTTTCTTCTTATTTCCTCCATTCCAAAATAATAGTCCTTTTTAGGAAATCTAATTGTTTTTAATAGTACAATTATTGTATTTTAAAAATATTAATTTTCCAAAATTACCTTTTGATAGTACATTTTTTTGGGAATATCAATTGGCATAATTGTACTTTTTATGTTATTAATGAATTTAAAAAAAAGGGGAAATAGTAAATTCATATTATTTTATTTCTTAATTTTTGAAAAGGGACTAATATTTTGGGATAATAAAAAAATGAAATAAGGGACTAATATTCTGGGACAGAGAGAGTAATTCTTTCAAGGGTATTAGGATTTTTTTTTTAATACTAAATTGTCTTTTATTTTTCTTCTTATTTTCTTGTGCATTATTCTATACCCAATACTAATTCTATATTATGGTTTTGCCGTTTAAATTTTATGGTAATTCTATATATGAAATTATACTTCCTTTCTTATATTATTTTATATAATCATAACTCACAGGAAGAAAAACCTGCACAACAATGATACTCTCGAGAAACCTCTAAAATTTGGATTTATTGCTTGAGTTACTTTTTCAATTGTTGAATAATAAGTTCTTTTATGTTTTGACATCATATTACAGATGATTTAGTCACTTCACACATTGAGATGTATCTATCGTTTGGATGTTTTCATTATTTCTTCTTTTTGAGTTTAGATGTTATTTTGTGATTCTTTCTTGGTTAGTCTTTGTTGAATTTCTTTTATATAGTAGTTTTTAATTTAATTAAAAGTCTTTAGTTTACAATCTTATAATTAAACACACACACACACACACATATATATATATGTAAAATCATTATATAATAATCTAACTACAACATATTTATATTTAATTTTTTAAATAAATTTTATATAATTTATATTTCTACATATCTTTATTTTCCAAATAAATCTAAAACAAAATTAAATAGTTAGAATTATGTGGAGAAATGGTTTGGAAATACTCTTCAGATCCTAGGGGATGCTAGTGATCCTCAGCTAGTCACCTGAAAAAGAATTAACACTCCAGTCGGGGGTGCCGGAATTAGCACTCCGACGGGCAAGTCAGTCTCTACTCTCTGAATTACTTGTATTTTAAGTAAAGTGTAATGGTACTCACATACCTCTTCCTGGCTGATGTTCTTCTATTTATATCTTTTCTTTCTTGGGCCTCAGGATTGGGTCCACTTTCAATTCGCCATTCGGCTTCAATTGTAGCAAACCGCTTTTCACTCGGCCCCTTGCTCGACCGCCTATTTGGCCGAATAGGATAGGATTCGAGCGTGCGAGACGGCACCGAGTGCTATATATTTTGACTCCAAGTTCGACTATTCGGCATCTCTACGACTCCCATTATTCAGCCCCCACGATTGCCCCCCAAGCACTCCACTAACGACAGTTGGCTGGAGCGTTTGGTTTCGAACTCGAAAAGTTAGAGCCGAAATTTGGCGGCTGACTTCATTCCAACGCAAATGTCTAAGCACACGCTTCTCGGTTATCATTTCAACTTCCCGCCCCTTCATACACTTCTATTTATTGTGATTTAAAATTTCGACGTCTTTTCAAATACATACACGCTTTTAGACGCTCGTCGCTGGACTACCTTCCAAATTACCTCTGCAACTTCCTTTTCTTCACTGTTCTCTTCTATTTCTTGCTTTGTTTTTGGCTTAGCATATTCCTATCGACTGAAGGAAATGGCAAAACATTTAAAAGATCTCCTTTCCTCGGATCGAATTTCTGGCTTCCGACGCCATTTCTCCATTCCTGATGACGTTCGTCTGCCACTTGTGACAGACGGCACCCTCGATATGGAGAGGGTTGATGAAACCACAATTGTCTTCCCTCTCCTATCAATCGCAGAGGGTGGAGTCCGTTTCCCCCTTCACCCATTCCTTAGGGCTGTGCTTTGCCATTGGGGTTTAATCCCTTCCCAACCCAATGTCAACTTTTTTAGAATCGTAATGGGGATTATCGCACTAAACCATCGCCTTAGGATTAACCTCGGCATTCCTGCTATTCGGCATTGTTATGCCTTGGCCAAGTCTTCTGGTCGGCACGGGCATTATTTCCTTAGGGCCAAGGATACCGACCATCAACTAGTGACTATGCTTTCTAGTTCTAGGAAGCGAGTCGATGATGTTATGGTCGTTGTCCAAGGTAACTGGGAATTCGGCGAAGGCGAGGATCACCTCGATTCTATTCCTAGACGAAGGGGCGAACCAGGTGGCCGTGTAGCTTCTTTTATTTATTTTTTGTTATATTTATAAAGCTTCATTTTCGAGACCTCATGGTTTTGCTTGTGTAGGAAACGATTTGAAGAAAGTCCTGACTACAATCGATGACGCCGTTCTTGTCTTCAGAAACAGGAAAGGGCGGCCTACGTTCTACTCCGCTACGAGCCGACTTATACGACCTTCTCGGCGGTAGAGAACATCCAATTCCGAAGGGTGAGGAGCTTCTTACCGCTCTTATCTTGACCGATTTCAAAAACTTGAGGCAAGTTGGTTTCAAGGGGTCCGATTCAAAGCGACCGAAAGTAGCTGAGGTCGTCGAGTCAGATCAATCCGAAGCCGAAGTCGACAAGGCTTTGAAGTTGGCCTTTGAGAAAGCCGGCCTCAATTCAGCCGACCCTCCGTCCACTTCGGGCCGAGAGGACCTTCCACTTGATGACACTTTTCACGGTCTAGAGGACCGTCTCGACGCGTACCCCGAAGATATGGTTGGGTTAAGCCTCACACAACTTGCCAAGAAGGCGAATGCGGAAAGGATGGCCGCGCGGGGAAGAGCAGAGGCCATTCGAGCTGGAGTGCCACCTACCGCCGAATCTCAGCCCTCTCTGCCTGTTAGCGAATCTTAACCCTGCTTGCCTGTTATTGAGGAGGGAACGGCAAAAAATCGAAGTGCCGAGGCTGAGGTGGTTGTGCAGGCCGATCAAAAGGCTGAGCAAAGGGCAGAGAAGCGCCCTGCCGAGGTTGAGGCCGGCTCAGAAGAAAATCGCGCCGACAAACGACCTCGTTTAGAGGAATCGGATGTGATTGTGCCTTTCGTCATTCAGCCGAAGAAAAAAAATGCGCCAATCCCCTCTGATGCTTCGGTAATTAAAGATCCAATGGTCGCACTCAACATGGCTACGTCCGTTTCACTGCCGGCTGACAATGCGGCTTTCCAGGCGGAGCCGGATCTGGTTGCAATAGCATTGGCCCCACAATCGGCTCTTTTGGTATATATCTTGACTTTGTCTTTTCACTTTATGCAAATACTGTTTTGGTCTTAATTTCCTGTTTTGCAGACCGTCGGAAGAATAGCCGAGATGGGCCGTCGCCATCACGACGCCATCGAACAACTTGGCTGTCTACAAACGGAAGTTAAGGGCCAAAGGAGCAGGGCCGAGTTCGAAGCTTTAAGGGCGAAGATAGAAGGCGCACGGGCCGAGGCCGAGGTGGAGAGGGCGTGTAACGCGGATCAACTGAGATCGGCCGCCGAGAAAAGGGCGGACGCGAGCGAAGACGCGCTCAAATTGGCCCAGGAGGCGGTCTCCAAACTGGAGGCTGAGTTGGAGAAAGTAAAGAAGGCGAAGGAAGCAGCCGACTCGGAGGCTTTCAAGGCATTTGAGGCCGGGAAAAGTGCTGATTTCACCGAATATGTGGATGAAGTCCCCAAATTTGAAAATCGGGGATTCAAACACGGCTGGCTCAAAGCCCTTGCTGCTATTGATATGACATTGGCTATGCCGATTCCATACAAGCAAGTGGCTGTTGAGCCGCTGGAGTCTAACTCCGAGGATTAATTTGGGCGACGCCTGTTTTTGTTTTAGGAATTTTCGAATGTATTTTTACAAGTTTTTGTTTGGTAATTTTCATGTATTGCTACAGTCATAGTTTTTTGCTAGGCATTTTCATGCGAACTTGTAACTTTTTGTTTAGTAATTTTCGTATATAAAATGGCTACAATTTGTGTCCAATTTACTAATGAAAATTTCCTTTTTTGCCTTGATATTATTTGTGCTAAATTTTGTTATTGATCAATGGTATTGCTTTCAATTGTAAAATGGCTACATTTTGTTTTCAATACCAAGTATCGATCGGCATTCGGTTTACGTACTTGGCCGATCAGATTAATAAATCTGCCCTTGCCCCAGCCAGTGCAGGAGCTTTAGAAACCGAATAGGACTAGTTTCTGGAATGGCTGTGGCATAAATCGATCGGCATTGGGTTTAAATACTTGGCCGATCAGATTAATAAATCTGCCCTTGCCCCAGCCAGTGCACGACCTTGATAAGCCGAATAGGACTAGTTCCTGGAATGGCTGCGGCATAAATCGATCGGCATTGGGTTTAGATTCTTGGCCGATCAGATTAATAAATCTGTCATTGCCCCAGCCAGTGCATGAGCTTCTGAAGCCGAATTAGGACTAGTTCATGGAATGGCTGCGGATTAAATCGATCGGCATTGGATTTAGATTCTTGGCCGATCAGATTAATAAATCTGTGCTTGCCCCAACCAGTGCACGAGCTTTATAAGCCGAATAGGACTAGTTCCTGGAATGGCTGCGGCATAAATTGATCGGCATTGGGTTTAGATTCTTGGCCGATTAGATTAATAAATCTGCCATTGCCCCAGCCAGTGCACGAGCTTCAGAAGCCGAATAGGACTAGTTCATAGAATGACTCGATCGGCATCTGGCTTTTGGCATTTAGGATTAATGACATCGCCTCGGGGGCGCTGCATACATTGAGAATAAATGGGGTGAGTTCGCGCCAGTGATTCCACTTATTCTTATTCAGACTTGATTTAAACTAGCTTGAGATAAGTGTAAATGTTAAACAGACTGTTCTTCAACAGCAGAGGGGAAGGACGAACATTGGCTGAGCTAGATACTACAATGAATCACAGCAGGGAGCCTACACGCACGGGAGGAAGGACGTCCAAGGAACGGGAAAAGCGTCAGCTCCCAAGTCGTCGAAGTAGATCACCCCGAAAAGAAAAACAGCAATGGAGAAGCTCCCCGCGACAGCAACCGAGAAGTGAGCCTAATGCGACGCCACGACCGTTGAGTTTTGCGATTTTCATGGGGAATAAACCGATGACGGAGGTGGATTCCATTGTTACCAATCCAAGTGTAGCAGTTGAGTTCGCTCAACAAATCTTTCCACCGGAGGTCTAGCAGTCGATGGTTGGACGGCGAGATTTCGAAGTATTTTGAGAAGGCATCCATAGGGCAGTGAAGGGGTTGTACACCGCTTATGAAGTCGGCATGCGTCTGCACGCTGCAGAGAAGGCCGAGTGTGAGCTTAGGAAAGCTCAAGCCACCGAGCCGCGTGCAGCAAGTCAATCTAACCCGATCATGGAGGAGAGAGTGACCCAACGGCTGTTAAGTCACGCCATTGCCAACCGAGATACGACAAGCATGTTTGCCGTAGAAAATGCAAGGACCATGGGTTATGAACAAGGCTTCCATGCGGGCCGGAAGGTTGGGATCAACAAAACCAAAGAGAAACTTGCAGAGGAGGTCTGCCGATACGAGAACCGGGGCTTTAGGCACAGTTGGATTAAGGCACTTCAAGCCGCGGAGGCTCTTCGAGCAGAGGGTGTTGATTCGACATTGCCGCGGTACCAACGTGATCATTTTTCCTTCTCCACCTTTGAAGTCGAAAAGAGTGACGATGAAGGAGAAGCCGAATAAAAATACTCATTGTAATGCTCAAATGCGGATTGCGTTCAAAACTATGTAATCATTGGCTGATCGAACAAAATGTTTTATTTTCAATGTTTGTGTTTCGTTTTATATTCGGCACACACGTGTTTGCATGTTTCATTGTATAAATTTTGAATAAATGTATTTTAAATGGTTGTGTAAACGGTTTTTGTCGGCTCGACATAACAGAGCATTCTTCATAAAATATCGATTCGGCATACACGTGTTACACACGGCCCCGGCCCCGGCCCCGGCCCAAAGGCGTCATGCGCCGATGGGGGCTTCGAATCCGGAGTCTTTATTCGGCCGACCATGATATCCACGAAGGGTGCTCTGAATCCAGAGGCTTTATCGGCCCAAAGGCGTCACGCGCTGATGGGGCTCCGAATCCGGAGTCTATTTGTCCAATCGTGATATCCACGAAGGGCGCTCCGAATCCGGAGGCTTTATCGGCCCAAAGGCATCACGCGCCGATGGGGCTCCGAATCTGGAGTCTATTTGGCCAATCATGATATCCACAAAGGACGCTCCGAATCCGGAGGCTTTATCGGCCCAAAAGCGTCATGCGCCGATGGGGGCTCCGAATCCGGAGTCTGGCCAATCGTGATATCCACGAAGGGCGCTCCGAATCCGGAGACTTTATCGGCCCAAAGGCGTCATATGCCGATGAGGGCTCCAAATCCAGAGTTTGGCCAATCGTGATATCCATGAAAGGCGCTCCGAATTCGGAGGCTTTTTCGGCCCAAAGGCGTCATGCGCCGATGGGGCTCCCAATTCGGAGACTTAGTTTGGCCAATCTTGATATCCATGAAGGGCACTCCGAATCCGGAGGCTTTTTTGGCCCAAAGGCGTCATGCGCCGATGGGGGCTCCAAATCCGGAGTGGCCAATCGTGATATCCACTAAGGGCGCTCCGAATCCGGAGGCTTTTTCGGCCCAAAGGTATCATGCGCCGATGGGGCTCCGAATCCAGAGACTATTTGGCCAGTCGTGATATCCACGAAGGGCGCTCCGAATCTGGAGGCTTTTTCGGCCCAAAGGCGTCATGCGCTGATGGGGCTCCAAATCCGGAGACTTTGGCCAGTCGTGATATCCATGAAGGGCACTCCAAATCCAGAGGCTTTTATCAGAAATCTTTTGAATTGGATTGCACAATGAGTAAACAGGAATCTTTGCATTACAAAAGTTGAATGTGTACATGGTGAGCCATTCAGAACTAATATCATTCCCCACAGGTCGGGTTTAATGATAGAATTTGCACAAGTGCATTGAATTCCAAGGCCGTAGCAGGCTCCTTCCGGACATGTCTTTGAGCTGATATGCCCCTACTTCTGCAATCGAATCAATCTGATAGGGGCCGTCCCAGTTAGGACCCAATTTTCCATCCACCGATTTCTTGGCAGCTGGAAGTACCTTCTTCAGGACCAACTCTCCTGGTGTGTAGCAGCGCAGCTGAACACGTTGATTATATGACTTGGCAAGCTGCTGCTGGTACCGCGCCACGGACGCAAGGGCACGGTCTCTTCGTTCTTTGATCAGAATCAAATCCAAAGCCAGCATCATGTCGTTTCGGTCCATATCAAAAACTTGCGATTTCAGGGTTGGGTGGCCGATCTCCAGGGGTATGATCGCCTGGGTTCCAAAGCATAGAGCAAACGGCATTTCTCTAGTGGATCGCCTCGGCGTAGTTCGATGAGCCCACAATACACTCGGCAATTCTTCGACCCATTTGCTTTTAGCTTTCTCCAACCTCTTCTTGATGCCGTCCAAGATGGATTTGTTAGAGGCTTCGGCTTGACCATTGCTTTGTGGGTAAGCCGGCGTAGAAAAGTAAGGTCGGATACCACACTTGCTACACAGCTTTCAGTAGATGCCACAATCAAACTGGGTGTCGTTGTCTAAAATAAGAGCTCTTGGAATGCCGAATCGTGTTATGATATTTCTCCATACAAAGCGTTTAACATCAGCATCTCGAATGTGCGTTAATGCCTCCGCTTTGACCTATTTTGTGAAGTAATCTGTCGCGACGATCAAGTATCGCTTGTTCCCTGGGGCCCTCGGCAATGGTCCTACGATATCAAGTCCCCACTAAGCGAACAGCCAGGGACTGGTAATGGAACTTAACTCTTCAGCAGGCAGATGGGTTAACGGGGAGAACTGCTGGCACTGTTCATGTTTCTTCACATAGCATTCAGCATCAGCTCTCATTGTCGGCCAGTAATACCCCTGTGTTATAGCTCGATGGGCCAAAGAGCGCCCGCCAGAATGGGCACCACAACTGCCTTCATGTATTTCAGTTAGAAGCTCTTCGACTTTGTCCGGTTGTACACATTCCAGGTATGGACCAGAAAAGGATTTTTTATAAAGCTTTCCTTGTGGATCCAAGTAGTATCGCAGGGCTTTGTTTCGCAACTTGTGCGCTTCTTTTTTGTCCGCTGGGAGCTGTTCAAAAGACAAGAATGCAGCAATGGGGTCCATCCAACTCGGTCCTTACTCTATGACATTGACCTGGATTTCTTTCGAAGGGCCAATGCTCGGCTCTGGGATGAAACCTACTTCGATGGTCCGTTTAATCTCTGACTTAATGGTGGAGGCTAGGCAAGCTAGGGCGTCTGCATGTGTGTTCTGGTCACGTGTTATCTGATTCAATTCATGATGGTCAAATTTGGCCAGCAAGGCGCTAGCCAATTTCATGTAAGCTGCCATACGGTTATTTTTGGCTGCGTACTCCCCCTTTAGCTGATTGATCACTAATTTTGAATCGCAAAATACCAGCAAACGCCAAGCACCCAGAAGGTGTGCATTCCTCAAACCGGCCAGAAGGGCTTCGTATTCGGCCTCGTTATTTGATGCTTCGAAGCCGAGTTTGACGGCCTGCTCAATTATTGTGCCGTCGGGAGCCATGATTACTACTCCGGCTCCGCTGTCCCGTTGATTGGATGATCCATCACAGTACAACTGCCAAATGTCCCCAACATAAATTCTACAGTTCGACTTAGGTCGAACTTCATCAAATTTGAAGTCGGCAAGACCTCTAGTGAATTCGGCCCCAAAGTCGGCAAGCACATGTCCCTTGATTGAGGTTCTAGGTAGAAACTGAATGTCATACTGGCCGAGTTCAAGAGCCCACTTTGAAACGCATCCTGATGCTTCCGCACTACGTAGCACTGATCGGAGGGGGTAATCTGTTAGCACCCCGATGCTATGCCCCTGGAAGTAATGCATCAGTTTTCTTGCCGCCATGACTAGGGCGCAGATGAGTTTTTCCAGCGGAAGGTAGCGTGTTTCGGCGTCGACCATTGCCTTGCTCATATAATATACTGGTCGCTGCTTCCCCAACTCTTCCTTTATCAGTACGGCGCTGACGGCCCAATCGGAAACTGCCAGATACAAAATGAACGGGTCACCTGCCGAAGGTGTTGTCAAGAGTGGAATTGATCGGAGGTAGGTTTTGAGGCCGTTGAAAGCAACTTCGCACTCAGCGGACCATTCAAAAGCCTTGCCCTGCCGTAGTGTATGAAAGAATTATCGGTAGGGGTTCGTGGAACGACTGATGAACCTGTTAAGTACGGCGGCTATCCCCATTAACTTCTGAACCTCCTTGACCGATCGAGTGGAGCCGAGTTCCAGGATTGCTATGATTTGCCTTGGATTGGCTTCGATTCCTCGGTGGTTGACAATGTAACCCAAGAATTTGCCAGAGCCGATCCTAAACGCACATTTGGAAGCGTTCAGCTTCATTCCATATTTGCGTAGAATGCCGAATGTCTCCTCCAGATCGGCTATATGATTCTGCTCTTCTTTGGATTTGACCACCGTGTCATCGATGTACACTTCCATAGTGTGGCCGAGTTGCTCCTTGAACATGGTGGTGACTAGTCTCTGGTAAGTTGCCCCTGCATTCTTCAGCCCAAAAGGCATAACCTTATAGAAATAGGCTCCTCTTGGGGTGAGGAATGCAGTTTTGTCTTGGTCCTCCAGATGCATGGCAATTTGATGGTAGCCTCTGTAGGCATCGAGGAAGCTCATACGTTGATGACGTGCTGTAACATCTACCAGTTGGTCTATCCTGGGGAGAGGAAAACAATCTTTGGGGCAAGCTTTGTTTAGGTCCGTGAAATCAACGCAGACTCGCCAGGTCCCATTTTTCTTCTTCACAACCATAGTATTAGGGAGCCATATAGGGTAAGTCACTTCCCTGATTGCCCCGGTGTTAAGCAACCGGTCAACCTCTTCAACAACTGCAGCAATGTGCTCTGCGGCTGATCGCCGACTTTTCTGAATGATCGGCTTGCATTTAGGGTCAACATTTAAACGGTGTTGCGAAACAGATAGATTTACAACCAGTATCTCATATTGAGTCCACGCAAATACATCAAGGTTGCCAAGCAGGAAGGAAATTAGCTACTGTCTGTCGGCTTGATTGAGGGAGGCGCCGACCATGAAGAACCTGTCTGGGTTGCCGTTGATTTCAACTCGATCTAGGTCTTCCGTGGCCTTTTCATTTGGGAGCCGCCCAACATCGTCGAGGCTCTCCCGATATGTTACCTCAATAGAGTTCACTTGCAACTCCTTTGGTGTCTTTTGAGCAAGGAGATAACATGCTTGTGCCGATTTCTTAGAGCCACGAATTTGCTCAATGCCACTTTCTGTCGGGAAGCGTAGCAGCTGATAATAGGTGCTTGGCACGGCCTGCATAACATGCAACCAAGATCGCCCCATGATGAGATTGTACGGCGATGGCAGCTTGACGACCAAGAATTCCACATCCACTGTTCGGGAGCCCGCTCGAACGGGTAGTGTGATTTTTCCCAACGGGTACTCTGGATTGGCGTTGAAGTCGAATAATGGATAAGGGGCCGGAGAGAGGTCTGATTCGGAGAAGCCGAGTTTGGTGAATGTCTTGTAGTAGATAACCTCCGATGTGCTCCCCGGATCAATGAGTACGCGCTCAACTGTGAATCGGTTTACGCGTAACTCAATTACCAAGGGATCGATGTGGGGAAGTGTCACTCTGGCCAAATCTGAATCATCAAAAGCAATGCTTGCAGCTTCATGGGGCTGTTTAGCCGGAGTGAGTTGACTTTGAGGGTCGGGATTTGACTGAATCGTATCCACCGCGGATGACATTGGCAGGCTGTATATCATGTGGATCACGCCGAGTGGAGGAGAATCCTGTCTTAAGGCTATTGCTTTGGTTGAGTTGTCTTTTCGGACGTACTGTTGTAGCCGACCATCTTGTACCAATTCCTCCAAGTGATCCTTCAATGCATAACAACTCTCAGTATTATGGCCATGGTCCTTGTGATACTCACACTATCTATCCCGTCTTCTCGTGTCGGGAGGTCCCACCATTTTGGACGACCATTTGAAGATGGAAGGTGTTAGACTTTGGACATGACCGCACTGATCGGCTCTGTCAACTTCGTATATTTCTTGTCGGCGCGCCTCGTGCGCCTGCTATCAACTTGCAGTTGTTTATTTGCTCGGTAGGAGCATTGGTCGCTTGATCGGCGGGAATCCCATCTCTTGTCTCGTTTAGCCCGATGCCGTGGCTCGGGGCTCTGAGGTGGCACAGAATTTATTGGCTGAGCAATTTCAAAAGGGGCCGGCTTGTTGGCCACGTTTTCGACTTTAACTCGCAAGGTGTCATCCTCCACTTTGTAGTATTCCTCAACTTTCTTCATCAACGACCAGACTGTTTTGGGGGGTCTTTTAGTCAAGGAACTGCGGAGAGCACTGTCAGGATGCAAACCCATTTTGAAGGCGGTGATGGCCATGGAGTCGTTGCAGACGTCATCGACAAGATTAAAGCACTCCCAATAGTGCGCCGAGTACGCTCTTAGTGTTTCTCTTGGCTGGATCTACATTGCCCAGAAAGAGTCGGCTTGTTTTGGCTGGACCTCGTTGGTGATGAATCTGGCCTTGAAGGATTTCTGTAATTGATGGAAGCTTTTGATCAAAGCTGGCTCCAGTTTATAATACCACCTAACAGCCAATGATCCCAAACTGCTGGGAAATATTCGGCACATGAGGACCTCGTCATTTGCATGCAATGTCATGGCTTGCTTGTAGTGACGAATGTGATCGGTGGGGTCTGATTTTCCATCATAGAGAGTGAACGACGGAGCTTTGAACTTTTTGGGCAGAACCCCCCTTGCGATCCGTCGCACAAAGGGATTATGTTGGTCTTCCTCATCTGAACTGTTTCTTCTGCGCTTATGCCTTATACGTGGAGTTTCTTCGGATGAACTAGAAGTCTCGGGTCGTCCCTTCTTCTTGGGCTCCGGGGATAATAAGTCGGAGTCGCTATCAGTGTTTTGTTGTCGGGCTCGAGGTCGTCGACCACCTGCCCTCAGATGTCGTTCTGGATCTTGGCGTACAGCTTGTTTGGACTTTGCCACTTCCAAGGCCAAGTCTTGACGGAGACGTTCGTTCTCAGTGATCATGTTCTCCAACCTCTGTTCATTTTGCTTCGCTTGTTCCATGATCGCTTGCATTGCCTCATGCTCTGAAGTCGAGGGTGAGGCGAAGTTCAAAGCGCGCCTTGCGCGGATAGTCTCCGGTCCAAGCATGTTTACTGGAGTGAGGTCATCTCTCTGAGTGGTTTCATCAGTGACTATCAGAGGGTTTTCCGTTACGCCTGCCATGGATGTATTTGAGTATTCCCATAGACGGCGCCAATTGTGGAGAAGTGGTTTGGAAATACTCTTCAGATCCTGGGGGATGCTAATGATCCTCAACTAGTCACCTGAAAAAGAATTAACACTCCGGTCGAGGGTGCCGGAATTAGCACTCCGACGGGCAAGTCAGTCTTTACTCTCTGAATTACTTGTATTTTAAGTAAAGTGTAATGGTACTCACATACCTCTTCCTGACTGATGTTCTTCTATTTATATCTTTTCTTTCTTGGGTCTCGGGATTGGGTCCACTTTCAATTCGCCATTCAGCTTCAATTGTAGCAAACCACTTTTTACTCGGCCCCTTGCTCGACTGGCTATTTGGCCGAATAGGATAGGATTCGAGCGTGCGAGACGGCGCTGAGTGCTATATTTTTCGACTCCAAGTTCGACTATTCGACATCTCTACGACTCCCATTATTCGGCCCCCACAAATTAATTTTAATTTTATGTTACTAATTTAACTATTATTTTTAATATCAAAATGAGTATTTATTTTACTATTTTATAATTTAATATATATCATATGAAATTATTATATGATAATTGCACTTTTATAATACAATAGAACTAAAATTATCAAAATATACAAATAATTTAACTAAAATTAATATATATAAGTATTCAAATAACAATTTTATAGAACGATAGCGTCAATATTATCAAAATAAATAATTAAAACCATACTTTAATTTTAATTTTAATTTAAATTAAAATTAAAATTAAAATTATTCTTTAAGAAAATTAGTCTAAAATCCCTCTCCCATTTTTAATAATAGAAGAGGTCCACAATATTATTTTGTGATGTCTAAGGTTCCTCACCCACCCCCATATATCTCATCCACCCAATCTTAGTTTAGCTTCACACTTCTCTGCGCCAACTTCCACCCTCATTTATGGCGGTGATGATACTGGATTCACCATCATTTCTGTTCTTCTGTTCGTAGCTTTCATTGGCTTGTCTTTTCTCACTATAGGGGTAAAAATCAGCCTTTCAACTTGTTATCCTTATCTATTTTCTTTTCTTTTTCTTTTTCTTTTTTTTAAAAAAAAAAACACTTATTTGTACACTTAAAAAAGAAATCAGTTCTGTTTTGTTGTGATTGATTGAAATTTTTTTTTATTCGTGGGCAGCTTCAACTTGCTAGTTCTTGTGGGTAAATGTAATAAAGAAATTCATGTTTTGTTGAAATTGATTGAGTATTTTATTTTGGAATACGGGTTGCAGCTAAGTTTTGGGCTGCTTCAACTTGCTAGTTATTATCTATTTCTTCTTTTCTCATTCATATATAGATATACATATATATATACATGTTGGGATCGGGGATCCCGCCCAAGACCTTATAGAAACCATACCAAGCAGAATAACACACCCACACAGAAAGGAGACACAATATTTAACGTGGTTCGGCAATTCGGCCTACGTCCACGGGAGAGTAACCGTTTATCACTTATAACAATGGAGAGATTACAGAAATATTACAGAGGAGAAACTCACACTATTCTCACTCACCCATTCACCCGTCTCCCTCGCTCACACCGAGGGAGACGGTTTCTCACATCTCTCACTCTCTTGGTTCTCTTGCTCTCTCTCATTTTCTTCCTCCAACACCTCCTCCATTTATACACAAATGGGAGGAGGAAGAAGACAACACTCCAACCACCCCACTTCTCTCTTAGTGGGTTCAACCACCACACTTCACCATCTCTAAGTGCTCCATTAACACTAAGTGGTGCACCATTGTTGGCCATTAATTTGGTGGTGCTCCATGATCACTCAATGGGGTGATGACTATATCCAACAAATCACCCCCTCAACCCATGTGAGGTGATCCACTGCACACACTGCTGCTAATCTTGTTACGTCCAAAAATTCAACATAGTCTTCATCTCTTCACTGAGACGCTGCATCCCCTGAAAGCTAGAGATAATACACCAGAGATACAAGAGGAGGAGGGAATCATACATCCTCAACTCAACTCACACCACTCTCTGATTTGGAGAGAGCCTCTGCTCCTATCTCCCACAGATCTCTTCCACGTTTCCTGTCTTGGATGTCTTCACCTGCTATGCTTGAACTGGCGTAACCAAGATATCCGACACCCCCTGATTGGATGTCCTGCACCCCTTGCTGAGATGCCCTTGACTGTCATGCCTTATCTCTTTGCATGACCAAAACTGGAGCAACAGAAAACTCTTCATTTGTCTGGTCAACGTTCCTGGTTTTCTTTGCTCGGAGTTTCCCTTGAACTATCCTGAACTATCAGCATTTGCCCTTTGCACTCTTGAACAACTTCCCAGCGTTTCCACACACTTATTGTTCATGCCTTTTGCAATCCCTGATCTCCAGTTCAGCGATACACGTTACCTGCGTATCTATCACTTGTACTACCAGATGATGGTTGACAGTAGCTCTTTCTTCCAAAGCAACTTCAACAAATATGTACAAGTCACCAACTATGCAACACCTAGCATAGTACCTGCACCCATACTTCTTGAGTGCTCATCGTGGCTCCATCTCTCCTCCTGCGCTCGAGTTCGCTTGAGAGATCCGCAACAACTCTGTTTCATTAAGAGGTGCGTTCGCTGCCACAGAATCAAAACCGATACCATAACCCAGGTATCCAACCATTCAGTCAAAACTGAATACCATCTGCTGTACAAAACACAAGCGCTTTTCCCAAAAAAACACAGCAGATTCCATTGCTCAAAATCACATTGAGCCAATGCAAAGAACATGCAGAACCAATCGAGCTAGCTCTTCAATTTTCTGCAACTCAAGCTCCACCATAGTGCCAAGTTCCGATTTCCATAGGCGCCAAACAAGTTGTCCTTGACAACTCCAAACAAAACATGGTGAGCAACCCGCTTGAACCAATGCTGAGGAGACTAAACAAGAGAGGCTTCAAATTCTCCATCAAAGCAACTTCGAAAGCGGTACCAAAAACATCATGTCCGATCAACCATCGAACACAATACTGCTCTCTTCAAGCTCGAATTAATCAAGAGAGCCAAACAAATTCTCCGAGAACTGAGGCAAGTTCTCTACCAAACAAAACTGGACTGTGGACGCAGTTAGGCTCTAACCAGTTTAGAAGTATCGGAACAAACTTCAAATGAACTTACAAAATACCAAGAGCCAAAAAATTCTGAAGTGTCGAGCAAACTCCAGATTCCTCCAACTGCCATTCCAACCGGCAAACACAAGATGATGCACCATCTTCACAGTTGCCAAAAACCGCCCAAAAAGCGCGTGCACCATAAATGCACAACTCCAACAGTCCCCGCTGACTCCACCGAGTCTGCAAATGATCTATCCCCTCCAAATCCAACGGCAGATTAAGGGATGGATCCTAACACATGAGATTCACAAAATCACCATCTTCACGTTTCTCCGCAGCAATCTTTTCCAATCTTCAATGAACACCAACGGTCAAACCGCTTCCAGAGAAGCAAACACCCGGAGCCTAAATCGTCAGCCAGACTACCAATAGCTGATGTCTTCGAATATGGAACAGATTGCGAAAATGAAAATCCACAAGAAGAAGAAACAATCAAGTCTCACAAACCGGAGACACCCTGGATCTAATCAGACATACTCATAGATCCCAGCTGTGATAATGAATCTCAATAAACCACGACTTTGAAAGTCGCCAATAATCTGTGAAAGACCGCCAACAACAATGCCTCCAATAGACATTGAACAAAAACCGCCAAAGTTCCACCAAGATCTGAAGTAGATTTTCACACCTTCTTCAAATCGACAAATGCGGAAAAAACTCCACCAAGATCTGAAGTAGATTGTCACACCTTCTTCAAATCGACAAATGCGGAAACCAAGGCTTCACCAGATGCGAGTCTTCCAACAACGATCCATGAAGGATCTCCAATGCCTCCACAGAGGCCAATGCCAATAAAGTACTACCATTTGGACTTATTACATATGCCAAATCTCCATAGTACACTCTGCCAATGCTTGTTCTCTCTATCCCCTAGAGAAAAAACCCAATGAACTCTGAAGTTCTGCAACTAACCTGAGAGTCTCCAAATGAACTGATAACTTTTGCAACTGACTCTGAAAGGTCTTCAATTGGCTTCAACCGGGTGAATAAATCACCCCCATCACCCACATGGATGATAAAACACCGTTGTCAATATACCTCCATTCCACTGAGCATCCAGAGTGAATCTGCACCTCCTACTTGGAATGTCTTCAACCGCCACACATCATCTTGCATGGCTCGCACCTTTATCACCAGGTACTTGCATCCTCCAATAGAATGCTCATCGTTTCCCTGTTGAGGTGACTCCACCCAAACTCTCTGGGTGCCCGTAGCGACTTCACTGCCACGAACCAGATTCAGGACAAAGAAAGAGATTTGCCTCTCCCGGGGTGCGCACTGCAGCGTCTTCTCCCTTTCAATTTCTCTGTCTAGAGCTTTCTTCTGTGAACTAGTTGTTGCTGCCAGGCCAAAATTCGGCACACTGCACCTTTGTACGATTCTGCTGTGCACTCTTGCACTGTTGTATATCTGCACCTTGTATGACATTCCTGTGTACTTATCTGTGCTATTGTGGCTACGTGCTCCTACACCTTATGTGTGTACTGCTGCAGCTGTTGCCTTTCTACGTTCACATACTACCAGTACTTCTTGTATTATGTTTGACAGTAGCTCCAACTGCCACAGCATTCCCCTAAGCCTGCACTGGTTGCCAATCATCTATCTGATGAAGTGGACTTTTCTTCTGATTGAACCAGATCCTCCGATGATATCAACAACCAGGAAAGTTCCCAGGAAAGACTGGTAGGGTCACAATCGGTCCCACTTAAGAACCAGTCTCCTTAGACACTGTCTTTTTGACAGAACTTTCCTAGACATTGTTGATCTTGAGATAATCATGTGCAATTCTTCTGATCGCCCTTGACCAATCCTGATCTCCATTGATTTGCCATTTGATTAAGTCTGATCTCCTTTGGTCTTCAATGATCTATCTCAATTTGTATCTGGTTGTCCAATCTGGTTAGAATCTGCCCATTCTAACCTCTTCAGTGAATCCGCAGCGTTCCACAATATCCGGCAACCTTCCTTTGACTATTAAAGATGACAAACTCTCATGTTTTAACAGTCTTTAAAAAATTATTCAGAATTTCACCATTCTGACCTTGCGGTTGCGTCCGGAACGGTCTGATTAGCTAGGACCAATTATCGCTGCACTTCCGGGGACCTCACTGAAAAATATCCCCGAAAGCTGGGCCACACCACAATTTTCTGAAAATTCTGGGCCAAATTGCAATTTTCAGAAGTTCAGGGAATATTCTGTGTACCAACAGAATATTCCGTCCACTGCACCGGATGCCGTCCGTCCCCTTAATCTGCCTTCTTCTTACAGAAACTTCGTCTCCAAAATCTGACCGTACAGATGTGTCTGGAATACTCCAAATAGTTGGAAACCACTATTGGATCGCCAAAAACGGAATCCAAATAGCTTAGATCTAGCCAAAACATTTTGTACGCCTCAGATCTGCGGCTGCACCTTAGCCGCGAAGCACTGGATCCTTCCCTGCGGCTGCACCTTAGCCGCGTCACACTGGATCCCTTCCTATGTGCTGACGTGGCAGATGACGTGGCATCCAGTGACTGGTCAACTGTGCCACGTGTCACTGACGTGTCCGGCCACGTGGCGCTGACCTGGCTGCCACGTGGCGTTGACTCTGCGCTCCATTGACTGCCACGTGGCGTCCCTTGCTGACGTGTCCTGCCACGTGGACTGCGTGTGGGCACCGCGCGTGCGCTACACGCGCTACTCCCCACTCGTCTTCCTCCTTCAGCCGCGCGTGGCGCGCGTGCGTGCGCGTGAGATGACGCGCCGGTTCCCTCCTCGGCGCGTGGGGCGCGTGTCTGAGAGTGGGCCTCACGCGCCTCCTTCTAGGGGCGCGTGAGGGCACGTCCGGCCTCCGTTTGGGGTGTTCTTTGCATTTCTGTAATCCTCTCATCGAGCCCTTGCTCCTGATATGCTCAAAACTCGATTTCGAGCAATCTGATTTCTGGGCAGATTCGAAACAGCACAGGTTTTTGTTCCGAAACGCCACCAACGAGGCTCTGATACCACTTGTTGGGATCGGGGATCCCGCCCAAGATCTTATAGAAACCATACCAAGCAGAATAACACACCCACACAGAAAGGAGACACAATATTTAACGTGGTTCGGCAATTCGGCCTACGTTCACGGGAGAGTAACCGTTTATCACTTATAACAATGGAGAGATTACAGAAATATTACAGAGGAGAAACTCACACTATTCTCACTCACCCATTCACCCGTCTCCCTCGCTCACACCGAGGGAGACGGTTTCTCACATCTCTCACTCTCTTGGTTCTCTTGCTCTCTCTCATTTTCTTCCTCCAACACCTCCTCCATTTATACACAAATGGGAGGAGGAAGAAGACAACACTCCAACCACCCCACTTCTCTCTTAGTGGGTTCAACCACCACACTTCACCATCTCTAAGTGCTCCATTAACACTAAGTGGTGCACCATTGTTGGCCATTAATTTGGTGGTGCTCCATGATCACTCAATGGGGTGATGACTATATCCAACAATACACACACATGCATGTATATTTATGTTCTTGATTTTAGTATCGGGTTCTATATCAATTGGTTAGTTTTAATTCTTTATCAAATTCTGTTTGCTTATTTGGGGAATTTGAGTTTTCGGGGACTTGCATGGGTTGGTGCACTTTTGATTTTGAGAATTTAGACCTATAATTGGGGGAGAAAACCCTGTAGAAAGGACTAATTTGCTTTCTAGACAAATGAATTACTCAGTACAAATCTCCTTCGTTGTTTCAATTAGCATTCATTATTTAAGGATTCGGATTTGTTGTCTATGTTGTGGAGTTACAGTATTACCATCTTGCGATGATTGGTCCATTTTTTAGAAGAAAGCATAAAAAACAAAGTAACGTTTTCTCAAGAACCAAAACAGAAGGTGAGATAATAAATAATACGAATTGGGCAAAAAGAAGAGGGAAGGAAGGGAAGGAAGGATACAGTTCGAGATCTTTGTGGTGTAGGTCGTTGAACATCAGTTTGTAGGGAAAAGTAACAATTTTTCATGAACCAAACCGATTTGAATTCACTTGTTTATTATTTGAGTGTATCACAAATTATGATTTTATCATGAAGAGTAATATGTGAAAAAATAGAGTGTATTAAGAGTAAATTATAATCCTAAATAATTTAATAGAGAATATTGAGAAATTGGACGTACTGAATTATAGCGCAAATAGAATCACCTGGAGTTTATTTCTTAGAAATAACTATACAATTCCCATGTGATTCCTGGATTAAAATGGAGCGGTAGGCCCATTAATAGTTAAAAACAAAAAGGCTAAAATACCTTTGTACATAAAGAGCTGTAGGGGTTTTTGTTTGAATGGACTGAATAAAGGCGGACTGTAATACAATGGATTGTTAGTCTTAAATAAATAGTCCATGAATTATTTGGTTAGAAATAATATGTATTCGACTATTAGTCTAACCTTCACTAAACTAACTAAACGATAGATTAGTGAATTTATTGGACATGGAATCCAATCTCATTCACATCTCAATCCATGCCTCCTAATTGTAAAAATCACGAATACTTTCGTCATTTTTTATGGAGTCATAATTCTTTTAACACATACTTTACTTCCCATTCATTTATCCTTGACATTTAGAAATGAACATATAACCTCTTTATGTTCTGACACATGTTTCGCACTTTCTATTGACTTAGATTTAGTATCTAAACACTTTAATCCACAATCACATAAAAAGCATGTGATTATTTCCAAGTGACGAGAGAAAAATCACACATATAAATCAAACCACAATAGAATAAAGTGAAATTTGTCAAAAATAAAATTAAAAAGAGGGGTAACATCAACACCCAAAACAAAACAGAAACAAAACACCTGCAAGGCATCAGCCCAAAACCTCCATTTGCAAAAACAACCACAGCCCCTTAACAAGGCAACAAAGCCTTAACTGACTAAGCCCTCATTTGCTAAAAAATAAAACCTCTAACATAATAGTAAGTCCCCAAACCTCATCAAAAGCCAACTCATTTGAACTCTTTATGATTTGTGAATTAAAACTCATCACTAACTTTCATTAACCAATAAATTAACTTAAATACCTTTTTCTTATTCGGTAATTATTTTTAAATGATGGCCAGTTTATGTACATATAGCCAATACCACAAAAAAGGTAAAGTGATTTTTGCCTTAAAAAATTAATTACCCAAGACTCCCTCAAGAATGTTGTCATAAACAATCAACCATAAACATTGTTTTACATTTTAATACAAGCCAACAATGATAAACGACTAACCAATGTTTTAACTTACATAATCAAATCAAACCAAAACTTAAATAACATAGAAAAAAAACTAAAACTAAAACAACGTTTCAAATCTTAATACAAGCCAACTACCATAAACAATCATCCATTGTTTTAACTCATATAAACAAAAACCAAAACTTACATTACATTAAAAAACATAACCAAAAAAAAAAAAAAAAATTTGTTCCAAATTTTAGTACAAATCAACAATCATAAACAATATATCCATTATTTTGACTTCAATACTCCAAGGAAGCTATAGCATATCATCTTGGACATTCTAACATAAAACACAAAGAAAAACAAAACAATGTTTCAAATTATAATACAAGCCAACAATTAGAAACAGTCATTCATATTGTTTAAATACAAGTATATGATAACGGAAACAAAAGAATGAGTATGATTTGTCATAATTGTTCTCTTACATGGTATAATCAGCAATGTTTACCTTAGTATTTGTTTTTTAATAATAATATGAAAACTGATAAGATTTAATTTTAAGTTTTACTATTATCTATAGCTAGGAGATCGGTATTACCTAGTCTATATGAGAATCCCTAGTTGTAGGAGTCATGGTTGGTGTGTATAGCCAATTCATGTAATCAAGGGTTTAGTTCCACAAAATCTGCCAAGTGACATTGTGGTTGCTTGCAAATGTAACTTTCCTGCTCTTATTTAAGTTGTATTCCTTCATTCAATTCAATTCAATAAAATTAGCTTGAAGCTTTCAGTCATATTGTTATTGTTTTAACACTTTAGCAATTATTCATAGAATCAGTTTTCTCCAACATCTAGTATCAGAGCCACCACTGGCCTAATAGAAAAAGAAGAAAAAAATTCCCAAACAAGCAGCAACTTTTGCCTCTTGTAGCAGCAAGCATTCATGGCGACTGACAAATCAGTAGAGAATTTTGTCCAACCAGCCATACCTCGCTTTGATGGTCACTATGATCATTGGAGCATGTTGATGGAAAATTTCCTAAGGTCCAAAGAGTACTGGGATCTCGTGGAAACTGGATTTGTTGAGCCAGGAGTAGTACTGACACAGCCACAACAAAAGAAACTTGACGATCGAAAGCTGAAAGATATGAAGGTGAAGAACTACTTGTTCTAAGCTATTGATCGTCCAATTTTGGAGACCATTCTCCAAAAGGATACATCCAAAAACATTTGGGACTCCATGAAAAAAAAGTACCAGGGCTCAGCAAGAGTGAAGCGAGCACAACTTCAAGCCATAAGAAGAGATTTTGAGACTCTTCAAATGAAAAATGGAGAATCAGTTACTAATTATTTTGGAAGAGTTATGGGGATAGCAAACAAAATGCAAATCCATGGTGATATGATTAAAGATGGTGCTGTTGTTGAGAAGATCCTGAGATCTATGGCTCCAAAATTCGATTATGTGTGCTCTATTGAGGAGTCTAATGACATTGATGTAATGTCAATTGATGAGTTGCAAAGCTCTTTGCTAGTCCATGAACAGAGTCTGAATCAATGCACCTTAGAAGAGAAAGCTTTGAAACCTTCTACATTTGCTAAATCCACAAGCTTAAGAGGAAGATGAAGAGGAAGAGGAAGAGGACGAGGTAGAGGTAGAGGTAGAGAACGTGGAAGAAGTGCTTGAGGCAACCGAGATGGAAGCAGTCAACGCGAGTATTTCAGAAGAGATGATGATCACTCCGAGTTTCAAAATAAAAGAAGAGGACAGGTGGACAAGTCCAAGATTGAGTGCTGTAGGTGTGGAAATCATGGGCATTACAGCAATGAGTGCTACACAAAGATGCCAAAAGACAAAGAAAAAGGAGAGAAGTCTAACTTTGTTGAGAAAAGGGAAGAATAAACACTTTTGATGGCCTTTCATGCCAAGGACAACTCTGAGCTTGATGTATGGTATGTCGACACAAGTTGCAGCAATCATATGAGTGCTAGTAAGTCTTCTTAAATGAAGACTTTCATGCTACTATAAGTTTTGGTGATTGTCCTACTGTAAATGTGATGGGAAAGGGAGATATTCAGATTAGAACTAAGATTGATTTTGTTGAAACAATTTTGAATGTTTTTTATGTTTCTAATCTGAAAACTAATTTGTTGAGTGCTGGCCAATTGCAAGATAAGGGTTATATTATAACAATTCAGAAAGGTGCATGTGAGATATGTGATCCAGCAATGAGTGCTATTGTTGTTGTTCAGATGACACCAAATAGGTTGTTTCCATCAAACAGGTTGTTTCCATTGAAAATCAAGATTGCTCAGGCTTGCTTGTTGGCTGAGGAGGATGATCCATCATGGCTTTGGCATTTTTGCCATGGCCATTTGAAATTTAATGGGCAAAAAACATTTCATCAGAAGCAGATGGTGACAGGCCTCCCTATGATCACTCCTCCATCCAAAGTTTGTGAAGAGTGTGTTGTTGGCAAGCAACATCATAATCATTTTCCAAAAGGAAAGGCAAGGAGAGCTACAAAAATGCCGAAGCTAGTCTGTTCTGATATTTGTGGACCCATAAATCCGACGTCCAATGGTAATAAGAGGTAGTTTATTACATTCACTGATGAATATAGTCGGAAAACATGGGTATATTTTTTGCAGCAAAAATCTGAAGCCTTTTCAGCATTTAAAAGTTACAAGGCCCTAGTTGAGAAGGAAGTTGGGAGAGTTATTCAAACTCTTTGAACCGATCGTGGTGGAGATTACAACTCATAAGAATTTGCATATATTTGTGAGGAACATGGAATCACAAGGCAACTGATTGCAGCCTATACACCACAACAAAATGGTGTGTCCGAGAGGAAAAATCATACAATTTTAGACATGGTGTGAAGTATGTTAGCAGGGAGAAGCGTTCCAAGGAGTTTTTGGCCTGAAGCAGTCAATTTGGGCGTTCACTTATTGAATAGAAGTCCCACACTAGCTGTCCAAAACATGACACCCGAAGAAGCATGGGCAGGGCGCAGACCATTCGTTGATCATTTCAGAATTTTCGGATGTATAGCATATGCTTACATTCCCGATGAAAAAAGAAAGAAGCTTGATGACAAAGGAGAAATGTGACGATCGCGCCTTGTTCCCTCTTTCCTTTCTTTCTTCTTTTCTCCTTTCTTCCTTGGTTCTCATTGGTTGTGGTGTCCAGAAGTTTAATTCTTCAACAAAAACCTTGTTTGTGTCTTTCGGTGATTGGTTTCCTCTTGTTCCGGAGTGTGCGCGGTCGAGTCCGGGGTGCCCGGGGGCCAAACCAAAATTTTCTGGGCTGCTAGGCCAGGGCCGCACGTGCGGGGGCCCTAGGCCGCATATACGGGATGGAGGCCGCACGTGCAGGGAGGCCAAGCCGCACATGCGGATTTTAAGGGAGAGTCTGGGCTGCACACTGTAATAAATGCAGGTGCGGAGGAGGTGCATGCAAGGAGAGCCGCACGGGCGGGGCTGAGGGCCGCACGTGTGGGACGGGGCCAGTTCGAAAACTCTTTTTTTTCTTCTCTTTGGGGCTGTTTGTATCTCATTCTATCATATCTCTCTCTCTCTCTCTCTCTCTAAAAACACTTTCTCTCCTCCTTCTCTCTAAAAACCCTAACCAAGCATCAAAAGCCTTTGATTCTTACTATCCATTGGGTTTAGATCATCATCATTCCTCTAATCTTGAGGATCAAAGCTAAGGTTTATCTTGGTGTGGTAGAGGGTGAAGGATCTTCCATCAAAAGCTAGGGTTTCATCGTCTTCTTCATCAAGCTTTGAGGTAGGGAAATTTCCTTGAGTTATATATATATTTATGTTGGATTTTGTTGATTTTAAGGTTTCATTAAATATATTGAAGGTTTGGTCTTGTCTCATAAAAGCTAGGGTTTTAAATGTGGGCTTGACCTTTCTCTCCCTCTTTTTCCTAAACTCTTTTCTTGAGATTTTTAACTCACACAATAGGAGGGTTGAGGTCTTGAGAGAAAAACCCTTTCAAAAGATGAGAGATATTTGTATTGGTTTTTAATATAAAACCCTAGAATTTTTCTTGGGGATTTTGAAAGAAATGGAGAAGCCTATGGGTTTCCTTATTGTTCTTGTGTTGAGAAAATGAAAAGGTGTAGATATCATGATGTGTTTTTCTTTTCAAATGGTAATCTTGTTGGTACATGAGGATGGAAAAGTATTGTTTTAAAACAAAACTATTGTTGAATGAATGAACATGCATGGTTGTGAAATGACAATTGTTGTGCACTATGGGTTATGGGAAATGCAAATTGGTGTTCGAAATATCACACGAAATCTTGAAGGTACCAAATTGCTAGGAATGGTACATGATGAGAAATTGTTGTTGCGTTGATGGTATTTGATTATTTTGAGAAATAATATGGAAAAAAAGGGAAATGGTAATGGTTGTGAGGCATGGAAACATCAATGCATTGCATCCACACCTAATTTATTGTTATGCATTGTAAATCTAGATTAATGGAGTTTTTTTCATAAAAGAGAATGATGTGATAATGAGAACTATGAATTGTGTTATGGGGTAAATACGTGGTAAGTCCAGATAGGGGGTGTAGTTAAATTTGATAAGTTGGCTGGAGTGTCGATGGTGAAAGACCAGAAAATCGCGCGGATAGGTGTCGAGCCTTCTGGTTAGCACCGGTAAAAATGACAGTTTGGTAGTATTCGTAGAGTCTACTTGCAGACACCAGCCTAGGGATTACCAGTGTCGTATTTACTGCCCCTATTGTTTACAAGGAAATGGAGTTTTGACATTATTGAGATTGTGAAATACTATTGTTAACATGATGATTTTCAAGGTTGAACACTGAGATGAAGTTCTTTCTTATAAAGACATTGCATGGCATCGCATGTGCATTTTACTTTGGGAATTGCATAAATGTATATACTTTGTTAGGGATTTCTCTACTGGGCTTTATGCTCACCCCTATGGGTTATTGTGCAGGTAAAGATGTGGTGAGCTTGCCGAACTGAGGGCGTGGATATTTTTTAGAAGAGTAAATAGCTCTCTATTTTTGGTTGTAAATTTTGTGAGCCAAGGGCTAATGTGTATGGGTCCGAGGGACCATTATGTGTAACTGGGCCTTTGCCTTGAAAGATGTAAGCCCTTAAGGGTATTTCATTGTTTTGAAATTACGTGCTTCACATGCTGTAGATTCATAAGTTTACCTACTAATGAATGTATAATTGCATGTGAAACCTTGTCATCTTTTGCTATTTAAATCATGTAATGATAGAGGAATTATTGTTAATATTGAATGAATATTAATAGATGTGGTTGGGTTATGTTGATTTATTTTGGGGCGTCACAGGAAAATTGTATTTTTCTTGGTGTTAGTGAACATTCAAAGGCCTACAAGTTGTATTAGCCCATCACCAAAAAGATTGTTATCAACCGGGATGTGGTTTTTGATGAAGAAAATATGTGGGATTAGACTGGAAAAGGCAAGGAACTAAAGCAAATTCCAATTGATTTTGATGATGTAGAGAATAGGATTGAAACTACACTCCTTTGATGAACTCTTGCCCGGTTCTTCATCGACTACACCAACAAATGAGCAGCTGCCTCCAACAAATGAGCAGCCACCTAAGAATCAATGTCCAAGGAAAATATGTAAGTGGGTATGAACTCTCTAATGATAATATTACTGCTCACTTTGCATTGTTTGCAGATTTTGATCCTTATCACATTTGAGGAAGTAGTAAAGGACACTAAATAGCAAAAGGCAATGAATGTTAAGATCAAATCCATAGAGAAAAATAATACATGGGAGCTGACTGACTTGCCAAAAGGACATGAAACTATCGGTGTGAAATGGATTTTTGAAAACCAAGGTGAATGAGAAGGGTGAGATAGACAAGCACAAGGCTTGTCTGGTGGCAAATGGATACAAGCAAGAGTATGGAGTTGATTACAATGAGGTGTTTGCTCCAGTTGCAAGGCTAGACGCAATTCGATTGGTAATCTCTTTAGCTGCTCAAAACTCTTTGCCTATTTTTCAATTAGATGTAAAGTCTGCATTTTTACATGGTAAATTGGAAGAACAAGTATATGTAGATCAACCTCCAGGCTACGTGCAGCAAGGCAATGATTGAATAAGGCACTCTATGGGTTAAAGCAAGCACCATGAGCTTGGTACAGCCGCATAGATGCTTACTTTGTCAAGCAAGGCTTCCAAAAGTGCCATATGAACATACATTGTATGTTAAGGTTGATGATGAAGGTAAAATGCTCATTGTGTGTTTATATGTTGATGATCTGATTTACACAGGAAGTGGTGTTGATATGTATGATCTTGCCTGATCTTTGCAAAGATGGTGTGATGAGTTAGACTTTTGCAAGAGTGGAGATCAAGTAGCTTATATCTTAACCAAACCTCTCAAACAACCTGTAGCGACCCCGGTCTTTTTCCCATTTGATTATTGTATCCAGACTTACGTTCCGTGGATTCCGTTGTTATATTTGTTGTTGTTGTCCTTTAATTCCTTATTCTTGGGTTATAGGATGTGTTTAGCAGGTTGGTTGCAGATTGGTTGGGTTTAGAAACCAAGTCTGCATGTGCAGTTTTTGGCTTGGTCGCTCGAGCGAGCTTCTCTTCGCTCGAGCGAGGTCTTCGTTTTTGATTCGTCGCTCGAGCGAGCTTTCCTTGGCTCGAGCGAGCAATTGCGTCTAGCCTTAGACCTGAGAGCAGTGATTCTTGGCTCGAGCGAGCTTTTCTTCGCTCGAGCGAGCTGGTTTGTCTTTGGCTCGAGCGAGCTTCTCTTCGCTCGAGCGAGGTCAGTTTCCTGTGTCTGGTCGCTCGAGCGACCAGGTCTTCGCTCGAGCGAGCCTGTCCAGTATAAATTCGCAGTTACGGTTTTTAAAACATTTTTACACATCTTTTGATCCAAAAACCCTAATTTCCGAGTTCTCTTCTTCTCTAAACACATTCTCTCCTAGGTTTGATCTAGTTAGAGTGATTTCCTACCCTAGTTGCTTCATTAAAAAGGTAGAGGAGAGTGAGGGTTACATTTTAATCTGAAGAATTGTGGATTTGGAGCACTTGGATTTCGGGTCAATCTTCTCCATTTGGGGTTCTCCTTTGAGGTAGGGATTCTCCTTGTTTCTTTTCAATACTCCATCTATAGATAGACATGTGGTAGTTTTTGTATTGCATAAAAACAGTATATCATGTTGGATTTTTATTAAAAATCATGAGGTTGAGCTTTGGGTTGACTGTTGGGGTTGGGTTTATTATCATTAGTTATGGTTTAGGCTAATTGGGGTGTTAATTAGCATGTTGTTGTTGAAAGGGGAGAAAACCCTAATTTTATTTGATTGAATAAATTAATAGAGGGGTTTTGATCGTTGGGCAAATACTTATGTATTTTGGGTCTTCAATGTGATCATTGTTGTTTGTTGTTAATAATTGAGCCTTTTAGGTCAATATTGAGAAAGATGGAGGAAAACCCTAGTTTAATGATTATAACTTAATTGGCATAATTAAATTGGAGTGGCTTGGAAAAGAATGTAATGGGTTAAAATGAGTTATGGTCTTATTGTCCAGGGAATTGAATTTGTGAAGGCAAAAGGTATGAGAGTTGGATTATTGTAATGTGAGTGTTAAACACACATATGTGGAGGTTGTATCTTTAACTGCCATGTTAGTTTTGTTGAAGGGTTTGTGGTCTCATGATAGTTGAGTCTGTTAATAGATGTACAACATACCTGCATCTAGAGGTTTTGTCCTTGGTCATCGGTGGAGGATGACACGGTTGTGTTGAATTGTTGTGTATGCATTATACCATTGATTGTTTGTGTATATGACGTTGTGTTTATATGCATTACTTGTGTTTGGGAGGAGATAGGGGATGTACTCCACGGTTTAGGGGAAGATAGGGGATGTACCTCTAAACCGGTTGATGATTATGGGAAGATAGGGGATGAACCCAGGGTTGCAGCTCATATGCGCACCTATTGCAGAGATATAGCTTTTATGCTTATCTATTGAAGTGTGATACAGCTCATATGCTTGTCCACTGAAGTGTTTTGTTGATATGATACATCACTAAAATGTGTATCAATTGTGAAGTGCGGAAGTGGTTTTTGTGAGATTGATACGTTACCAACATGTGTATTCGTTATGTTATCAGATATGTTTAACTTGATTTGTTATCCCTGTTGAATTTGGAAATATTGTTGATGAGAGATGGAACCCTTGTTGAGTTATGTGGCCAGGTTCTGAGCCATAATTGGAAGGTGAATTGTGCCATAGACTATGTGTCGTAGGCAATGTAGATATTCATGTCATGAAATTGTAATTGGATTATCTTGTGTTAATCATGTATTAGTTGCTACCCCTTTGTCTTTTAGAAGTGTAAAGAGAATCAAACATTTTAGAAATATGTTCTAGAAAGGCACATCTGTTGTATGTGTGGAAATTGGAGAATAGTAGTGGTCTTAGTGAATTTATCTCCTAAGTAATTGCTTATGTATAAAAGGTTGGGTACGGGGTTAATGAAAGGAAAAAGGGAAAGATGAAACGCTTATAGCATTGAATGAAATAGTTGTTTTTGAGAAAAGTTTATATACATATATATTTTGTCTAAACTGTCACATTACTATTCTAGTATGAGAATGAGTGTGCATGATCATAGCTATCTGTACTGTTGTTATTGTTGAGGATCAAGTTGAGATCCCTACTGGACTATATGTTCATCCCACGTTGTTGAATCTTTTTCAGGTATTAAGCAGGTTGAGCTGCAAGATTTGGATCTACTTATTTGTTGGCCACGGGGCCTCTTTCTTGTTGGCGGAACGCCATATGTGTAAAAGGGTTACACCCTTCAGTTGTTTATTTAAAAGTTGTAAGCCTAAGGGTAATTTATTAGTTTGTTCATGAAACATTTACTTACATACGAATGAGAGTACTGGTATTCATTGCTATGGATTGAATGTATGAGTTTATTTCCGCATATTATCTCTGAAATTGAATTAAGTTAATGAACTTGGTAATGACCTCGAGTAATAAAAAGTGGGGCGTGACACAACCAGTGTTCGAGAAGCTCAAAAGCATACTTGGAGTTTGTTCATTAGCAGAAGCTGGTTGCATTGTTGCTGATACACAAGAAAAATGAGTTGCTATGTTTGAATTCTAAATTGTTTTCTGCAAAAATCAGTTTAAGGGAGGGTGTTAAGATTTAATTTTAAGTTTTTATTTTAATAAATACTATTATCTATAGCTAGGAGATTGGTATTCCCTAGCCTATAGGAGAATCCCTAGTTTGTAGGAGTCATGGTTGGTGTGTATAACTAATTCATGTACTAAAGGGTTTAGTTCCACAAAATCTGCTAAGTAACATTGTAGTTGCTTGCAGATGTAGCTTTGCTACTCTTATTTAAGTTGTATTCTTTCATTCAATTCAATTCAATAAAATTAGCTTGAAGCTTTCAGCCATATTGTTATTGTTTTAACACTTTAGCAATTATTCATAGAGTCAGTTTTCTCCAACAAAAACAACTCAACATAAAAATAATTTTATGTAATAGATACATCTATATTGGGTCTCGGGTTTATTTTGTTTAAGTAAGCCCTAAATGAAGAGCTGAATCAATCCTATTAGATCTACCCAAAACTAAATCAAAGGATTGAAAAACCCGAACCAACCCAACCCCATAAAGTCGGGTTTGTTTGGTTCTCAATTTTTTGAGTCTTTGTGCTGCCCTAGTTTTCACTATGTGGGTGGTGCATTAGGAAAAATTATGGGGAACTATATGCAGGTGGGAAAAGAGAAAAAAAATTACCAATATATGGAGGGGTGCAAGTCTCCACAACTTTTCATTTACACCCCATGTGTTTGTAATTTTTTTTCCCTTCTCCTACCTGCATGTGGTTCCCCCAAAAATTATTAGGTGGCCTCAGACTATCATGTGACATTATTTATATGGTGCTCCCAACAAATGAGAAATTACAAAACTATGGTGGGTCATCCCTTGTCACTACTTAACAAAGGTGGATCAGCATTATTCCACCCGTAAAGTTTTTTGTTACATCATTGATTGAAAGCATAGTATGAACAATGTCACTTGATACTTTGACATTGCTAAATATTTATCAGGTACATAATTGCTCTTGAATATATATATATATATATGATGCCCAAACATTAAATGTAGTCAATTTTTCAATATTGATTTATATGCAGAATTTGAAGCAGAATATGTTTCAAACCCATTAGACTCCAATCAACAAAATGCTAATGGCAAAAACTATTCAATGAAAAGTTTAACTAATAAATGAAATCAAGAATTTTGATAAATTGACAAACTTCACAGATGGTTCTATTTTAAGAGTTCAATTTCATAGGTTGAGAAGTGATTTTAGAAAATAAAAGAAAGAAAGAAAGAACATTTGAGAAACAAAGTTAGATTTTTTTACTTACATTAAGCACGGGAAGAGCTGGAAACAGAGAAATAGAACCTCATAATGAACTCTTAAAATACACTGTCATACATAGCCATCCTTCATCAGAAAAATTTGCTAAAAATCAATAAGCAAAAAGACATTAACGCTGTGTTTGGTTGGAGGATTTGAGGAGGGATTTGGAAAGGGAAAGAGAAAAGTTAGGTGAAATGTAAATAAAACATACCTACATTTCACCTAGTTTCACACACCTTTTCCCTTTCCTTTTCTAAATCCCTCCCCAAATCCCCCAACCAAACACAACATAAAAATTATGAAGGCTGGAAGTCTTGACTATCAATTACACTGTTTGGTTGAATTTTTTAAAATCCATAATAAAAAATAATAATAATCAACACTCATCCTTTTTCATATGATTTTCTCGGTTTGGGAAAAAGTATGGTCATGTTTAGTTTAGTTTTTAGAAACTTGTTTTAGAATTTTTTTTCTAAAAACCTAAAAATTAATTTGGTGAAAGAAATAAAAAAAACGCTTATAATTTTTATATAATTTTATCTTTTAAGAGGTCAGAAATAATTTTTAAAAATTTAAAATTATATTTTTGATATTTACTTTTATCAAACTAGTTTTCATTTTTTGAAAAAAAAAATTCTAAAACACAAACCAAACAAAGCCTATTTTTTAAAAAGGGTTATTGCTATCAAAGTAGTTTATATTTTTTGAAAAAAATAAAAAACAAAATTTGAAACCTCAACCAAACTAGTTTATAATAAATTGTGATATGGGAGTACCTAGCAATTTGACTGTTGGTATTGCTGTAGAAATCTCCACAGAGCTTATCACTCGTTAACAACTTGGACATCAGCAAGGTAAGCTAAGTGGGGCCAATATTGGCCTTTTCCCTTTTCACACTTCCTTGCTAGTCTCGGACTTTTCTGAATCCACAATCTCAGAAGTGACGGAGACAGGCTTTTCACTGGAATAGATTCGAGCCTAGGGCAATCAGTGATAGTAAGAAATTGAAGAGAGGAAAGGTTTTGAAACACTTTAGAAGATAGCTTCTTTAGATTTGGAAATTCATGGATACGAAGATCAATCAGAGAGGCGGGCAGCAACATCTCATCTATCGAAATGTTGGACCCTGCCCGATCTTCTTCGTCTTGTTCTTCCTCTGTCACACTAATTGGGCCTCTGATCGACAATGTGCGAAGACTGGGTAAATTGCGGCAACCAATCTGCTTGACGTTGTTGTTCCAATGTGAAATATTCATTTGCAGCCAATGAAGAGAAGTGAGGTAGTTGATGATCTGAAATTGGTGTGGCAAGAGCGGCAAGGCCTTCAGTTTTTCACTTCCGGGGATAGCCAAAATTCTCGGATTTGTTGCGGAGTGGAACCAACCTTCCGGAATGGACTCCAAATTCTTACACCCATGTACCATCAATCGAATGAGATTCCTGAGATTATTATCATTAGGAACGGCATCTGGCAAGTATTTGAGCCTATCACAATACCAGATCGCAAAATACTCAAGAGATGGACAGTTAATTTTCCTCCCCTCCTCTACTAGCAGTGCCTCCAACTTTTTACACTCCCAAATCTCAACCTTTTTTAGTGTGGGTGGTAGCTGCCCACCTCTGCACGATATCAAGCATGTAAGGGATGGACAATCATGAACCTCTAACACTTCAAGGTTATTATCATTAATCTGCTTTACCCACCCGAATATGGATTGCAAAGCCTTACAATCACGTATCACAAGTGTTTTCAGCATGGACGAAAAGCCTGCCTCTGGAAAAGAGCTGAGACTTGAACACTGATAGACATGCAACTCTCGAAGAAAATTGAAGGTATGGAGCCGCCGTGGCAGTTTCTCCAGTTTTTCACAATTATCTATTTTTATATGATCAAGCCTCACTATGCAAGAGAGTCCCTCTTGTTGCTGTTGATGTTGCCCTTCGTTTTCTTCATCCTCATCTTCTTCAAGCAATGAAACGAGCTGGGGGCAGCCATTAATTTCCAAACTTCGGAATGCAGGGTGACTGTGTTGCAATCTCGCGTCATTCTTCCACAATGTCTTGAGTTCTTCACAACTAGTAATGTTCAATTCTTCAAGTTTCATCAGCCCACGAGTAAACCATTTCGGCAAGAGCTCAAGTTTCTTAATTATCCCAATGCTTAGGGAAGTAACTGAACTCGCATTTGCCAACATCACTTCATCTTCAACCATGTTCCTCATCTCAAGAACCACTAGAAGGCTTGTAAGAGAAACGTCCTTCATAACTATGGAGGTGAGTGATGGGAAGAAAATGGTGGAAGCCTCAACTAACAATTGCGGGCACTCTGTAATCTCTAGATTTTTCAAACAAGGTAGATTACAGGGCAACATTCCGAGAAGTTTGGGACAATTTTCAATGGAAAGCTTACAAACACGATTGAATGGTAGAACTTCCTCACTATCCCCAAAAGTATACCAGTCCTCCCATTCAGGCATGTTCTTAAAGCTTAGAGTCTCTAGTAACGGAAAAGGTTTGGTACTACACAGCCCATAGAACTCATAATTGACATGCTTTAATGCACTCATTCCTTCAACACAAAGGTCTTTAAGCAAGGGTAATTGTCCAAGTGGTGGTAAGGAAACACATTTTTTACAATTTTGTAAACTTATGCACAACATATTGGAGAACAAAGGATCTCCTATCCAGGTTGGAAATCCTGTACCAAGGTAGCATTTGATGTGGAGCTCTTCTAAGTTCTTGTGAGGTCGTAGCATGTCGAGAACTTCTGTTTCAACTCTTCTACCTTGTGATTCATCTGAGCCCACACTCCATTCCATTGATAACACTTTCAAGCCTCCCTTATTAATTAAATTTGCCTCTCTTGCATCTCGAGGATCCACCACGTTTTGTAACCCAGATAGGGAAAGCTTCCCTCGAAGATAAATTAAGTTCCCTAACTCTCTTATTCGAAACCCATTGTTTTTAGTAACAATAAAATTGGATAGTGTTACAAGACTAGCTAACTTACCTATCCCCAACGGCATTTCTTCCAAGGAATCTGCATCTGTAATATCGAGATGACGTAGGTCAATTAAGTTTTCCATATCTCCAAGCAACTTTTTCAAATTTTGACATCCTCTTAACATCAATGTTTGTAGATTGTACAGAGACCCTAATGATTTGGGTAATTCTTCAATGAGGGTGTAGGAAAGGTTAAGGTACCGCAGATGTTTCAGATTTCCAACTGAATTTGGAAGTTCACTTATACAATATTTACTCATACTGAGCACCCTTAAGCATCTTAGCTTCGGCAATAGATTAAGGGCAACATTGTTTGCCACATGATATTGCATATAGCCTGGTATTAAAAATGATAGGAGGGTCCGCAAATGTATGGCTTTGTAGAAGATCTCAAATTTTTCCATACCTTGCCAATGGTCCTGCACGTAAGATGAATGTCGAGCTTTCTTTAGATTTATGTGCTGCTCCTGATCTTTCAATTTATCCTCCAGTCTAAAACATGTACCTCTTGCAACTACTTGAGCCAAGTCATTGATGAGGTCATGCATCACGAATTTAGAGCTTTTACTGGTACTTGATGGTTGGAAAAACGACCTTGACAACAATTCCCGAAAGTACTCACCTCCTACATCTTCCATTTGCTTCTCTCTTTGTTGCTCAATGAAACCCTCTGCCATCCATAACAAGACTAGCTCCTCCTCCTCAAATTCATAGTCGTTGGGTATTATTGAGCAGTATGCAAAACACTCCTTCAAATGCAGAGGGAGATGATGGTAGCTTAATCTCAAAGCAGGAAGGATGTCACTTTCTTCATGTTGCAAATCCCATATTTTACTACGCAATACATGTACCCATTCCTCATCTCGTTCTTTGCACCGTAAAAGGCCACCGAGTGTCATAACAGCCAGAGGCAAACCTTTACATTTCTCCACAATTTTCTTACCAATTGATACCAAATTTGGATTTGCATCAATACTTCTACTCTCAAAGGCATGTTGTGCAAACAACAACCAACAATCATCATCTGAGAGGACCTCAATGTCATGAAGTTCAACAGCACCCATCATTCTTGCAACATCTCTATTACGTGTTGTCACCACAACTTTACTCCCTTGGGCTCCATCAACGAAAGGGCTCTTCAAAACATTCCAATCGCTGTATTTTTTGTTCCAAACATCATCTAAAACAATTAAGAATTTCTTTCCTGCCAAAGCCTGCTTTAGTTGAACTTGAACTTGATCTAAGCCATGAAAGCTACATGTTTGCAAAGTCACTGACTCAAGAATTAATTTTGTTATTCTCATAATGTCGAACTCATCTGACACACAGACCCAAGCTTTCAGATTGAAATGCTTCTTCACGGTTTCATTGTTGTATACCATTTGAGCCAGGGTAGTCTTGCCAATCCCACCCATACCTACAATGGGAATTATGCCAATGTTGTTATGACTTGATTCATCCACCCCTATAAGCAACTCAATTATCTTTCTCTGGTCCTTTTCTCTTCCATAATTGCGAGGTTCAGATAACGAAGATGTAGACTCTAGTCTTTGCCAAATCTTACCAGATGTGGTTCCAACAATCTTAACCAAATTAAGTTGCGAACATTGTTCAAAACTATTGCGTAATCTAATAGTGATCTCCTCAATCTTGGACCTCCTTTCGAAATTAAACATAATGTCTCTTGGCTTGAAATTAGGGATGGGGTTCCATACCTTGCTGGAACTAGCTTGGGGAGGCTTTGCCTTGAGCTTCTGTCGCGAAGCTTCGGTGGCGAACTCATCCACGACATCATCCAAATCATATGCCAAATCATGGAGATCGTCAAGCCACAAGTTCACTGCTCGATCTGTCATTTGCTTCTCCTCAGCGTCAATCAAAACAGCTTCAATTTGCGACAGCATATTGATCCATTTTGTCAGCTGAGTATCAATACCTTCAAAGTTGTGTAATTTCGATGAGGCTATAGAGTTCATCTTCTCAAACAACAATTTGATGAAGGCAGAGAGAAAGATCTTTGCTATAGGCATTGTTTCCGATTACAAAAGGAAAAAAAGAAACAGATCAGAAGGAAAGTAAACAGAGGTTGTTGAGTTTTCTTCAGTGAAAAAAAGCTTTAGCAGTCTTAAAAATGGCTTTATTTTTGTGAGAAGAATAAGCCAATAAAGGCATCTCCTTTCATTGGCCCCCTGTCCCTCTCTTGCTTGCACATTCTCTGTAAAAGCAAGTTTAAAAAAGAATAAAGATTTGTGCCTCGAATTTCCCTGCCCCGAATGCCCCTAATGCCCAAAACGACGTCGTTTTGGGCATTAGGTTTTTTTTTTTTTTTTTCTTCTTCCTCCATTTTCGGACTGAACCAGAGGAGAGAGGGAGAGAAAAGAAGAGAGAAAGAGAGAAAGAGAGAGAGAGAGAAGAGAGGTTGCCAGCCGAGGTCGTCAGCCCAGCCGAGGTCGTCGCAGCCTCCGACCGCCGCCTCCGAGCTCGCAGCCCCGCCGAGCTCATCGCAGCCTCCGACCGCCGCCTCCGGCCCCGCCTCCGCCTCTCCTCCTCCTGTGAGTAGGCCCCCTCCAGTCCTTCCTCCTCCTCCTCCTTCCTCCCCCGTCTTCTTCTTCCTCCTTCTGCTGAAAAAAAAAAAAAAAAAAAACAAATTAGGGGCATTCGGGGGAGCCCAGATTCGGGCTCCCAATCAGTTCTGTTTAAAAAAATAGAACCCAATTAAAGTATTCGAATCCTATATGATTTTAAATCAATTCATATCACTATCATGGTGGCAGCTGATAGAGATTTGTTCGAGCCTTTTTAAAAAAAAAAAAAAATGGAATCAAAAGATGAAAATGAAAAAAAAAAAAAAGAAAAAAAAAAGAGAGAATATGTGTATATTTGTCAAGAGAAGAATATACCTTCTCTCCTTACTGACCAGGGTTCGAATCCCCTATTATTCAAGTAGAAGTCTAACGGTTTATGTGAATCGGCTAACTTCCCCCAGTTTGGCTTGTAAGGGTGGATCCTAAGGGTCCTGCCTTGGGAGTGTTCTAGGTAAAAAAAAAAAAAAAAAAGAATATACCTTCTCTGCAAAAACAACATATAAAAATTTAAAATAATAGAACAAAACAATCACAATGAATCATAACCAAATATTATTCAAAACACAATTAAAGACTTCTTCAATCATAATTAAAATAACAAACACAAAAATTCATAAGTTAGTCATAATCAACCCCACTTAAGGTATAACAAAAAAATTATTTTGTCATAATCAAAATAACAATCATAATTTGTTATAATCAAGGTATAATCAACACCACAATAAATTATAACAAAAAAAAAATGGGACACTTACCAATCAATCCGATTAATAGACTTATTTACGTACATGTCCTAACTAATAAATTTATCACTATAAATTTATTCATAAAAACAATAGACTGATAAATGAATCAAAGGACTTAATGAGTAATAAGTCTCAAAAGTAGGACCTATTAGTAATTTACCAAAAAAATTGATATTTATGTGTAGGTCCTAATAAGTAGACTTATTGTCTAATAGGTCCTATGGGAAAAATTTGTTATAAAAAAAGTTATTAATTGTAAGTTTAAGCAACAATTTATAAAAATTATGACAACAAAAAATCACTAATTATTAATTTTTAGCCACGTATGTAAAAAATTGTCACAAAAAAAATAATTTTTACGACAATTTTACCAAGACTTATTTTTAATAGAACTTAATGGGAATTAAATCTAAGTATTAGCACCTATTGGTAGTTTATCCTTTTCTTTTTAATCCGTTGGGTCTGAAAATGGAGTTTAGAATTGGGGATGGTTATCATGGAGAAAGGTGAGTTGCATGATGAGAGTGTTGTGTTAAAAAAAAAAAAAAAAAAAAAAAAAAAAAAAAAAAAAAACCTCTGTCCCAATGATGTAATTCCCCCAAAATGTAAAGACCATGTTCTGTTAACTCTGTTAACTAAAAATAAAAAATAAAAAATTGACAGGGGAGGTTTGTGTTATTTCAAGAAACTCTGGAAAAGATGATAGAGTTTGTTTGTTTTGTTTGTTTTTTATTTTTTATTTTTATTTTTTAAATGAGAATTGGAACCAAAAAACGAAATAGAAATAGAAAAATAGAAATTCCTTATCCACACAAAAAGGTGTAGCCCGATCTAGCCCAAAAATCTTTTTGTCTTTTTGTGGCGTACATTTTTCTGATATCTGAGGATAATCTTTATCTTCTATGAATTTTGTCTTCTTCCGCTGGAGCATCAATTATTGATGTCGACCCTTGAATCTTCAAAGTTGGATTTTCTTGGAACGTATTGGAAATGTAAAGAGTCAACAATAATGGCCTAAACATGTTTCAATATATTATGAGTCTTGTAGTGGGACCCGTTTTTTTTTTTTTTTTTTGGCTTTACCCGTACATTCTGTCTGAGAGGTCGTCCAGGTCTGCTGCTGAGAGTTGGTCGTAAAAGTCATCTCCGTCGTCTCCCATGGGCGGTTCATCGTACCATTCTTGATTCTGTCCTTCAATTCCTGGTGACTCATGAGAAACGCCATGCTGATAGTTAGGGTATCGACTTTCTTCGACAAATGTCTCTTTGCTGAATGGATAACCCGGGATGGCTAAATTACAATGTATCTTCTGATATCTATCTTCACAAACTAGATGTCCGGAATTCCCATTATATGCTAATAGAGAGTCACTAGCAAATTTTCTCCATTTGTTGAGCTGGTCTTTGAGTGGAAATCTTCTACATGGCCAGGGTCTTTTATTGAGAAGTGCTGGGTATCTGGAGGTTCCTCTGAGGTACATCTTATGCTTGGCTGGGTTGCACCATATTCCCTTCCATTCTGGTAGTTTGCTATCTATCAATGCTTCTACATACGGATGAAATTCTTCCATTACACATAGTACTGTGTGAGCAAGCTTATGTCCGAAACTATCTGTCTGATCTGGATCTGTGAAAATTAATCTAGAGACAAAGCCGTAATCTAACAATTTTGAAGCTGTTAGATAACGTGTTTCGCCCCTGATTTCTATCTCCAATGGCTCGAATGTTCCTACATTTATCTGGCAAAGGCAAACACTGAAGTCTAGGTTACACTGACATCTTCCAAAATGTTCGGATCTTCTGTTGCATTTTTCTTCATCTAAACAGGGCTGTTCTTCTTCTTCATAGGTATAGGTCCACTGATAAGCTAAGCCGGGGCAGTCTACTCTTGCTATGGAAAGGTCTTGAAGAAATTGCTGAATAATGACTAGCTCGCTGTTTCTGCTATCTTCGGCTAAGGTGTAAATATAGGGTTTTAGGTCTTCTATTACTTGGCTTTTCTCACAAAGAGATCGAATGATAGAATGCCTGAAGAAATACATTCTAGCACTCAATTGGTCAAATTCCTCACTGGTGAGTTGTTTGATTTCTGGGCTAGGTAAGGAGGTAGGTGTTCTTTCTGGAGCTAATTTTTTAAGCTGATTGGTTAGGGTTCGAATGGTTGCTCTCAATTGTTTTTCTTCGTCTCGGAGCTGGTCTAGCTCTTCACTGACTCTTTTGCCTTTATCCATAATTTTCTTGAAATTTCTGGCAAGGTCTTCACAATGTTTGCACATCTGGAGAGGATTCTGAAAATCTGTCTGAGGGTTAGAACTACTACTACTGCCTGAACTACTGCTTCCAATTATCTGGCTAACTGGAACTCCACTAGTAGCAAGAACGGTTGGCCTCATCTTGCTTAATGTGTCCAGGTAATCTTTAGCTATCTGACTAATAAAGTAGCTGGTTCCTATTTGTCTTCGGGCATAGGTACTGGCTGATTCAAAATCATAAAATCCTTTAAACTGGGGTGTAGGAAAAAATTTAACTAAAGGGTCTACTTCTACCCAATCATGGTAGATACCAGGCTTGGTTCCTTTAACTACTACATAGAAAGAAAAACTTTTTGATAAAGGTTTATTTTGGATTTTTGAAAAATATATACTGAGAGAGTTTAGGGCTGAAAGGCGTTTAGCTGGGTGGTTCTGACTGGTCCATAGGTTATCTAAAAGACACTGTTGAACTGGGTCTAACTCGATCCCTGTTAAAGGTCTGAATTTGGTTCTGCCTTCATGAATGGGAAGAGAAAATCCCCCAAAGTTCATGGTCTTGCTGTTCTCCATTATCTGCACAAAAATTAAACTGGTTATCTTCTTTTTCTAAATAAATTTTCCTACTTAGCCAATCTGTTAACCTATTATCACTACCTTTGATATGTTCAAATTCTACTTTATATCCTTGCCCTACTATACAATCTAAAAATTTTGCCCATCTTCTAGTGCTTAATTTACGCTCATTGAGTTTGTTATGGAATCTAACTATAGCCTCACAATCTGTTCTAATTGTAAAAGGTTTGTGCAAAAATAATCTAAATTTATTTATTGCATAAACTACTCCTAATATTTCAAAATCTAAGCTGGTCATGGTTGTATCTTTTTCTTTAAATTTTCCGGAACTGTATCTACAAATGCGTTCTTTATTTTTACTATCATATTTACTAGGTTTGGCTAATAGTATTGTTCCCCATCCTAATTGACTTGCATCTGTTTCTACTACTATATATTCTGATTCTAAGGGGAGTTGTAGGTCTGGTAGCTTTTTACAAATATCTTTAATTTTTCTAACTAAAGCTATATCTTGTTGATTAAAATATTTCTGTCCTGTGGGTGTAGTTTTGCTATAAAGTGGTCCTATTATTTTACTAAGGTTAGGAATATACATTCGTGCATAATTTAAAATTCCTAAAAAAGATTGAAGTTGTTTTGTATTTTCTAGTTTATCTAGATAATCTAAAATTTTCTTGACTATATGAGGTTGTAATCTAATTTTTCCATCTCCTAGCTCCATTCCTAAAAACTCTATGTGAGGTTTATTTAATACCATCTTCTTCTTACTAATTATTATTCCATTATTTATGAATTCTTCTAAGGCTATATACAAATGGTCTATATGACTATTTTTATCTGGACTAAATACTAATATGTCGTCTATGTATACCAGTATAAAACTGTATTTATTAAATATACTATCCATCTTGCGCTGAAATATGGAAGGTGCATTTTTTAATCCAAAAGGCATGACTAGCCATTCGTAATGTCCTTGTGGGCAACAAAAAGCTGTCCATGGTATGCTTTCTTTTTCCATTTTTATCTGCCAAAATCCTGACTTGCAATCAAATTTACTAAAAATTTTTGCTGTCTGTATTCTATTAATGAGTTGATCTTTATCTGGTATATTATATTTGTCTTCTTCTGTATTATCATTTAATCTTTTATAATTTATAACCATTCTAGCTTTTCCTCTTTTAATCTCTGCATGATTTCTAACCATAAATGCTGCGCTTCTATGTGGGCTATTACTAGGTCTAATTACTCCTAAATCTAATAGTTCCTTAATCTGGGTTCTAAATTCTTCTATATCTGCTGGCGTATGGTCTATTTGTGCTGAGGTAATCCTATAGTCTTTATTTTTTATATCTAAGCTGGCTAAAATTTTATTTCTCTCCCAATATTTCATGGGTTGTTCTCCTAAAATTTCTGTTGTTTCAGCTAATCTTATTATCTCATCTAATTCATTTTCTGTTCTTCTGCATATTGGTTTTTTCTTTATTTTTCCTATTTTTGCAAAAATTAATTTTAAGTTAACTATTTCTTGGAAGTCTTCTAAGTTCCAATAGTCTTCCTTGTCTTCAAAATGAACCTCTTCAAAATCTTCTAACTCATAGTTTTCCATATCTAATTTTTCTAAAGAAGTGTTTGCTATCTCATTAGGTATGTATGTTTGGGCTAGCTCTGGAAAAATATTTCTACTAGGGAATAAAAAACTAGCGGGAACTGATTCTACTCCTATGGTACCACCACGCTTCGCACGCAACTCTGATGAATGGGCGATGGTGCTAAGGGCATAAGCTGTTGGCGTATTGACTGTTCGTTTGAAGAAACTGATATTATGTTGGCTGATAAACATACCTCCTTGTAAGCTAAGTATAAAGTTAAGTCCTAAAATGAAAGGATGATTTTGGCGGCTATTTCCTATCCAAACTTGAGGTAATGGGAACCATTCTATGTGCTGATCTTGAGAACCTAGATGATGAAAACTAATCTGAGCGCCATTGATGCAATGTGTGTATGTCTGTTTAGTGCCATCTGCTATGCTAACTAAGGCTGGGGTTGCTAAGGCTGTGCTCCATCCTGGTGGAACTACGTGTTGTTCTATATATGATTTACTGGCTCCTGTATCTATCATGGCATCTATACTGAGGGTTTTTTCTACAAATTTAATTACACAAGAAATTTCAACTAAATTTGACTTAGGTATAACAGGATAATTAAATGGTAAATAGGTATTATCTGGTTATGTCTGAGAGTATTGACTAAAGGGTTGAGAATCAACTAGGTTGACTAATTCTAAAGAATTCATATGTTCTTCAATTAATTTATCTTTTAAAGGGTATTTAGTATGAAGCTGTTCTAACTGTTGTTTGAGCTGCCTATTTTCTAATTCTAAACATTCTATGTCAAAACTAGTCTTGGTTTCTATTTCTCGTATTTGTATTTTGAGTTCTCGTACTTGTACTTCTAATTCTCTATTTGCTAGTCGTAATTCTCTGCTTTCTATACTGGTATCTTCTCTGGTATTTTCCAATCTTATCTTATGTGTCATATTTAATTTTTCGAGACAAATTATACAATAAGTTATGCTGCATAATAAACATTGAGCTCTTTTATCTTTAGCTGGAAACCAATTACAATAGCTGCATCTAGTAGTATCAAATCCTAGTCCTATTTGAAAATTATGTTGACACTCAGTATCTGCATTACATTCCATCATAAAGAAAGTATCTTGAGAAGAAGTTGTTCCTATTTCTTGATTAAGTTGTCCTAAAAGGTTATCTATATCTGTATCACTTTCTGAATCACTATCTGAGCTTATAGCTTCTAATTGATATTCATAATTACTGACTATGCTATATACTTCTGAATCATCACTATTTATGCTGACTATATCTTCTTCTAAATCTTCTATAATATGTAGTCTTTCTATCTGCTTATTAGTGTTAGGTTTCTGTCTTTTTGGGCAGGCCTTTGCAAAATGATTGGGTTCTCCACATATAAAACAATTACATTTTTTACTATTGGGTTTTCTAACATATCTTTGTTTTCTTTTATCTTTTTCATCTTTGGGTAATCTCTTATAATTTGTCCTATTAAAGGTTCTACTTTTCCTAATGAATTTCTGTTTTTTCCATGGTTTTCTATATTTTTTCTTCCAATATTTTTCTTTTCTATATTTTCCATATTTTTTGTATTTTCTCCTATTATATTTATCTTCATATTGCTGAGGAGTATATATTACACTGCTACAAAAACCATAATTTTGTTTTTTCAAATCCTTTTGTATTTTAACTTCTATACATTTTTCTCTGAGTTTATAAAATGTAAAAACAATTCTAGGTCCTATTCCTAAAGTTCCTCTTATATTTAATTCTCCTGTAGCTATTTTTGCTGGTAAACTTGCACAATAAATTGCCCATTTATTTTCTATTTCTCTTCCTAGTTCTCCAGGTAATTTTCTAAAATATTTATTTCCTATTTCTTCGTCAAAACTTTTTCCTGTTCTAGCTGCTATGGCCAAGTATTCTCTACTGAAAGGTACTATATATTTCCAACTTCCTAATGTTATCTGATCTGGTTCAGTTAATGCTACGCTTTGAGCGGAATCATTTCCTCTAGAAGGGTCGTATCCTATAAGTATTTCTTTAATAAAACTGGTGAAATTCCACGGGTTATTTCCTAAATCTTTAAGCTGTTTTATTGTTTCTTCATATTTTCCTTTAAAGGTTAAATAAATATTATAAGCTGAATCTCCTAAAAGTGTCTCCATATATTCCCACATATCTGTTGATTCATAGGGGCTGGTCATCCATGCTTTTACTGCATCTTTTTCCCATCTTTCTATTACTTCGTGCCATACCTGAGGGTCGAATCTGGCTAAGTCTAAAAGGGTTCCTTGATTATTAACTGGCTGTAATTGTATACTCATATCTAATGGTCTACGCTTTCCATGAAACTTATAGCTTTTATTGGGATCTGCATGACTACGTCCTGAACTGGCTAATGGTCTTCTTCCTCCTACTGCATAGTGCATTGGTTCTACGGGATCTTGTACAGTTGGTTGTGGGTTACTAGTGCTCGTGCTTTCTGTATTCATATAAAAAGTGTCTTCTATTTTAGGTTGTTCTGGTATTTTAAATATTTTACTGGGATGTATTATATCTTCTATGATATCATCAACATATTCTGTATGAAATTCTTGATCTAAAAATGATACTGCTTCATCATGGGTATCTCCTCTAGCTAAGTATTCTAGATATCTAGTATCCAATATTTTATTCATGTCTTCTAGGGTGAATTTTTCTAAATCTATCTCATCAATATTATATATCTTATTTTGTGATATGATTTTTTCCTCTGTCATTACATAAAGCTGATTTATTTCACTTCGATTATCTTGATTTTCTTCTCTGTCTATACTACTGAATTCATCATCTTCGGATTTTTCTGGTGCTACATAAGTATACTGAGTAAATCTTACTGCATAATTTCCATCTGCTGCCTGATATAATAAATTATCTTGAGGGGCTAATCTCTTTTGTCCTAAAAAATCTCCTAATTTCCAATCTAGGGCTGCATTATCTTCCGAACTAAATTTTTTAGCTGGTAATGCTTTTATTCCTTTTGCGCCTAATAACTTAACTATCTGGTCATTTGAAAGTCTATAGTGAGTATTACTTTCTGAGACTGCTAAACCAAAAAATCCTGTGCAGACTAATAAATTCTTTTCTCCTTTTTTCATTGTGTATCCTCTACTCTTTATTCCTATTTTTATCTTTTTATGAAAGGTCGAGGTTGGTAGTAAGAAATCTGGTGTAAAATAAACTATTCCTCCTTTAGAATTCATATCTAATTCATAGCTGCCTAAAAGACTTTGTCCTACATCATTAAATCTATCGTCATAAAGACATACAAAAACTTTGGTTCCTAAATTTTCTCTGGTTAAAGCCTTAACTCCTACCACTACTAATCCTAAGTGGGTCATTTTAAGGTGTTCACTTACTGCATATTTATAGCTTTCTCTTTCTATTAAATTTAGCTCTATTTTTTCGTCTTCTTGAGTTACACTAATCATCTGTTCAGCATAATGTTTAAATAAATATTGTTTTTTTTGAGTTTTACCTAGCTTATACACATATTTAGCTGGAATTAATTCTAATTTTTCTTTCTTAAATTTTTCTATTTGTTGTTCTACATCTATAAACTCTTCTACTTTAATATCTTCATCATCATTACGCTTTTTGCTACTACTACCTTTAATTAGCTGTTTAAACATATTTATTTTCTGTAAGTTCTACAAATAGGTTTCTTTGGTAATTTAAGCTTTTCAAAATATCTAGCTATATCCTCCTCTTTTACCTGAGATTGAGATACGTTGGATTGTCCTTCTATTCCTTTTCCTTTCTGAAGTACTAATTTTTCTAAAGACGCTAGACGATTTTCTAAGCTATGTAGTTGTTCTGATAGGTATTCAAATTTTTCACACAATCTTATTAAAAATAAAATCTCTATATTATTTTGTCTTACTGCTGTTTTATCTGATTGACTTACACCCTGATAGCTACTGATTCCTTCTGGGTTATTATGAAAATCTTCTGCCTGTTTTAGAATAGTCTGATAATCTCTATTAGCTTTTTTATCACTACTCATAAACTAAGATCTTACTAATTTTTCTAAAATTTCTAATTTCTGTTTTAAATTATCTTGAATTTGGTTGATTTGTTCTATTTGTTTAGCTATTTGATTTGTAACTGAAATTAATGTTTCTATTTCTAATCTTGTAGGAAAATTTTCTAAATTTAAATCTATTCTTTTTTGTAGGATAGAACTACACTGATCTTGGATATAATCTAATTTTTTATCTTGATCTTTAATTATACTACGATTATTACGGAGGTGTTCTATAGATGAAATAAAAAGATTATTAATTTTATCTATGTCCTTTTTAATATTTTCTGCAAAATTTATCTGATAATCTATGATACTGTTTAGCTGAGGATTATTTTCACTATGAAGCTGATGTGTAAAATTATTTTCAAAATTACAACGGAAATTATTTTTATTTATGCTAAGGCGATGGTTATGGCTGCTGAGTTCTAAATCTAGATACTCTACTCTTTTCATACACAAAATTAACTCCTATTTTAAAATTTTTAAAAGCTACTATAATATGAAATTTATAACTAAAATCTCCAAAAATAAAAACTACTCTATTACCATAAGCAAAATGCATAAACTGACTTAAACTGTCCTAAAACCGAACACTGCTCTGATACCATTTTTTGGGGAAGGGTTGAGGTAAGGATTGAGTTAGTGGTCTACCACTATTTAGAATTGGGCTGAGAATTATCTAATTAATTCTACAGTTATGCTAAAAGATTCTCAAGCTGTTGTATGGCTAATTTTAAGGCTTCTTGTTTTATAGTTAGCTGTCTATTTATCTGAGAAATTTTTAAACTGTAATTTTCTAGAGATCTGTTAGAAGCTAATGATAAAAGAAACTGATATCTAAATTTTTGATCTTCTAATTCTTGTATTTGTTCAGTACTAATTTTAATTTTATTCCTAAGGTCTTCGTCTAAGGGCATACACTATTTTGATTTTTTAATTTTTATTTCTAAAGTCTACGTCTAAGGGCATACAAATTTTTGGTTTTTTGAAATTCTTTTATGGCCAATATTTCCTTAATATTTCTACTCGGGTTGCTCTCCTTTTATTCTAAAATTCTTTTCTATGGCAAAAACTATTTTTAGGCAATGTTTGTTTTCATTACATGTACTCCCACCTTGAGACTAAGCCTCGTTCAACATAGTATATTTTTATTTTCTATTTTTTACTTTTCCCTTTCTGCCTACAATTCGCCCTCCAACGCCTAACCACGGCTCACACGGGCTCTTCAGCTAAGGTCACTCAGTAACAAAATAGAAAACTGAAGATACTACGAAGGTTCAAAGCATGTAATATTAATGAGCAAACAAGCATTCCATAAACTTAGTTTTCCCAAAAAGAAAATAAATTTTTTAGAATAGAAGAGTTACCCTTTCGAAATATTTAAGGAAAAAGAGAAACTACTCACACTTCATATTAATAAGAAATATACTTACAAAGATTATATTACAGACTCTGAAACTCTGAAAAACTTAATACACTTAGAGGTTTTTGAGAGGGGTTGGAAAATTTACAACGCAGAGTGAAGTGGTGTTTTTTCATTCTGCCTAATCCGTTGGCCAACATGCCAATTTATACAACTTAGAAAAGGAATAAAAACAAAAAAGAAGTTGTAAATCCATATCCATACCACGTCTATGGATTTTCCAAATTCAACACCTATAGACCTATGACTATTAGACTTTGACATGAAACTTTTAATAAGGACAAAATTATATACATACAATTATATGCACATTCGACTCAAGGTACTATTAAATTTTATCAATAAAAGATTAGGATAATGATATCGGGTACTGCTTTGGGCCCCATCGCATATCATTCAATCCTTCTTTTTTGACAAAACTTTGACTTATACAAGACACATATAAAGATTTTCACAGCTTTTCTTTAATAAAGCAAGATAAGGGATATCTACTTTATTAAAGTAGTGAGTGAAGGAAAATCCTTATCACTGACAGACTCAAATAATTATAGACACAAAATATCTACAAAAATCTTTTTGTCTTTTTGTGGCGTACATTTTTCTGATATCTGAGGATAATCTTTATCTTCTATGAATTTTGTCTTCTTCCGCTGGAGCATCAATTATTGATGTCGACCCTTGAATCTTCAAAGTTGGATTTTCTTGGAACGTATTGGAAATGTAAAGAGTCAACAATAGTGGCCTAAACGTGTTTCAAAAAAAGCGGGTCCCACTACAAGACTCATAATATATTGAAACATGTTTAGGCCACTATTGTTGACTCTTTACATTTCCAATACGTTCCAAGAAAATCCAACTTTGAAGATTCAAGGGTCGACATCAATAATTGATGCTCCAGCGGATGAAGACAAAATTCATAGAAGATAAAGATTATCCTCAGATATCAGAAAAATGTACGCCACAAAAAGACAAAAAGATTTTTGTAGATATTTTGTGTCTATAATTATTTGAGTCTGTCAGTGATAAGGATTTTCCTTCACTCACTACTTTAATAAAGTAGATATCCCTTATCTTGCTTTATTAAAGAAAAGCTGTGAAAATCTTTATATGTGTCTTGTATAAGTCAAAGTTTTGTCAAAGAAGAAGGATTGAATGATATGCGATGGGGCCCAAAGCAGTACCCGATATCATTATCCTAATCTTTTATTGATAAAATTTAATAGTACCTTGAGTCGAATGTGCATATAATTGTATGTATATAATTTTGTCCTTATTAAAAGTTTCATGTCAAAGTCTAATAGTCATAGGTCTATAGGTGTTGAATTTGGAAAATCCATAGACGTGGTATGGATATGGATTTACAACTTCTTTTTTGTTTTTATTCCTTTTCTAAGTTGTATAAATTGGCATGTTGGCCAACGGATTAGGCAGAATGAAAAAACACCACTTCACTCTGCGTTGTAAATTTTCCAACCCCTCTCAAAAACCTCTAAGTGTATTAAGTTTTTCAGAGTTTCAGAGTCTGTAATATAATCTTTGTAAGTATATTTCTTATTAATATGAAGTGTGAGTAGTTTCTCTTTTTCCTTAAATATTTCGAAAGGGTAACTCTTCTATTCTAAAAAATTTATTTTCTTTTTGGGAAAACTAAGTTTATGGAATGCTTGTTTGCTCATTAATATTACATGCTTTGAACCTTCGTAGTATCTTCAGTTTTCTATTTTGTTACTGAGTGACCTTAGCTGAAGAGCCCGTGTGAGCCGTGGTTAGGCGTTGGAGGGCGAATTGTAGGCAGAAAGGGAAAAGTAAAAAATAGAAAATAAAAATATACTATGTTGAACGAGGCTTAGTCTCAAGGTGGGAGTACATGTAATGAAAACAAACATTGCCTAAAAATAGTTTTTTCCATAGAAAAGAATTTTAGAATAAAAGGAGAGCAACCCGAGTAGAAATATTAAGGAAATATTGGCCATAAAAGAATTTCAAAAAACCAAAAATTTGTATGCCCTTAGACGTAGACTTTAGAAATAAAAATTAAAAAATCAAAATAGTGTATGCCCTTAGACGAAGACCTTAGGAATAAAATTAAAATTAGTACTGAACAAATACAAGAATTAGAAGATCAAAAATTTAGATATCAGTTTCTTTTATCATTAGCTTCTAACAGATCTCTAGAAAATTACAGTTTAAAAATTTCTCAGATAAATAGACAGCTAACTATAAAACAAGAAGCCTTAAAATTAGCCATACAACAGCTTGAGAATCTTTTAGCATAACTGTAGAATTAATTAGATAATTCTCAGCCCAATTCTAAATAGTGGTAGACCACTAACTCAATCCTTACCTCAACCCTTCCCCAAAAAATGGTATCAGAACAGTGTTCGGTTTTAGGACAGTTTAAGTCAGTTTATGCATTTTGCTTATGGTAATAGAGTAGTTTTTATTTTTGGAGATTTTAGTTATAAATTTCATATTATAGTAGCTTTTAAAAATTTTAAAATAGGAGTTAATTTTGTGTATGAAAAGAGTAGAGTATCTAGATTTAGAATTCAGCAGCCATAACCATCGCCTTAGCATAAATAAAAATAATTTCCGTTGTAATTTTGAAAATAATTTTACACATCAGCTTCATAGTGAAAATAATCCTCAGCTAAACAGTATCATAGATTATCAGATAAATTTTGCAGAAAATATTAAAAAGGACATAGATAAAATTAATAATCTTTTTATTTCATCTATAGAACACCTCCGTAATAATCGTAGTATAATTAAAGATCAAGATAAAAAATTAGATTATATCCAAGATCAGTGTAGTTCTATCCTACAAAAAAGAATAGATTTAAATTTAGAAAATTTTCCTACAAGATTAGAAATAGAAACATTAATTTCAGTTACAAATCAAATAGCTAAACAAATAGAACAAATCAACCAAATTCAAGATAATTTAAAACAGAAATTAGAAATTTTAGAAAAATTAGTAAGATCTTAGTTTATGAGTAGTGATAAAAAAGCTAATAGAGATTATCAGACTATTCTAAAACAGGCAGAAGATTTTCATAATAACCCAGAAGGAATCAGTAGCTATCAGGGTGTAAGTCAATCAGATAAAACAGCAGTAAGACAAAATAATATAGAGATTTTATTTTTAATAAGATTGTGTGAAAAATTTGAATACCTATCAGAACAACTACATAGCTTAGAAAATCGTCTAGCGTCTTTAGAAAAATTAGTACTTCAGAAAGGAAAAGGAATAGAAGGACAATCCAACGTATCTCAATCTCAGGTAAAAGAGGAGGATATAGCTAGATATTTTGAAAAGCTTAAATTACCAAAGAAACCTATTTGTAGAACTTACAGAAAATAAATATGTTTAAACAGCTAATTAAAGGTAGTAGTAGCAAAAAGCGTAATGATGATGAAGATATTAAAGTAGAAGAGTTTATAGATGTAGAACAACAAATAGAAAAATTTAAGAAAGAAAAATTAGAATTAATTCCAGCTAAATATGTGTATAAGCTAGGTAAAACTCAAAAAAAACAATATTTATTTAAACATTATGCTGAACAGATGATTAGTGTAACTCAAGAAGACGAAAAAATAGAGCTAAATTTAATAGAAAGAGAAAGCTATAAATATGCAGTAAGTGAACACCTTAAAATGACCCACTTAGGATTAGTAGTGGTAGGAGTTAAGGCTTTAACCAGAGAAAATTTAGGAACCAAAGTTTTTGTATGTCTTTATGACGATAGATTTAATGATGTAGGACAAAGTCTTTTAGGCAGCTATGAATTAGATATGAATTCTAAAGGAGGAATAGTTTATTTTACACCAGATTTCTTACTACCAACCTCGACCTTTCATAAAAAGATAAAAATAGGAATAAAGAGTAGAGGATACACAATGAAAAAAGGAGAAAAGAATTTATTAGTCTGCACAGGATTTTTTGGTTTAGCAGTCTCAGAAAGTAATACTCACTATAGACTTTCAAATGACCAGATAGTTAAGTTATTAGGCGCAAAAGGAATAAAAGCATTACCAGCTAAAAAATTTAGTTCGGAAGATAATGCAGCCCTAGATTGGAAATTAGGAGATTTTTTAGGACAAAAGAGATTAGCCCCTCAAGATAATTTATTATATCAGGCAGCAGATGGAAATTATGCAGTAAGATTTACTCAGTATACTTATGTAGCACCAGAAAAATCCGAAGATGATGAATTCAGTAGTATAGACAGAGAAGAAAATCAAGATAATCGAAGTGAAATAAATCAGCTTTATGTAATGACAGAGGAAAAAATCATATCACAAAATAAGATATATAATATTGATGAGATAGATTTAGAAAAATTCACCCTAGAAGACATGAATAAAATATTGGATACTAGATATCTAGAATACTTAGCTAGAGGAGATACCCATGATGAAGCAGTATCATTTTTAGATCAAGAATTTCATACAGAATATGTTGATGATATCATAGAAGATATAATACATCCCAGTAAAATATTTAAAATACCAGAACAACCTAAAATAGAAGACACTTTTTATATGAATACAGAAAGCACGAGCACTAGTAACCCACAACCAACTGTACAAGATCCCGTAGAACCAATGCACTATGCAGTAGGAGGAAGAAGACCATTAGCCAGTTCAGGACGTAGTCATGCAGATCCCAATAAAAGCTATAAGTTTCATGGAAAGCGTAGACCATTAGATATGAGTATACAATTACAGCCAGTTAATAATCAAGGAACCCTTTTAGACTTAGCCAGATTCGACCCTCAGGTATGGCACGAAGTAATAGAAAGATGGGAAAAAGATGCAGTAAAAGCATGGATGACCAGCCCCTATGAATCAACAGATATGTGGGAATATATGGAGACACTTTTAGGAGATTCAGCTTATAATATTTATTAACCTTTAAAGGAAAATATGAAGAAACAATAAAACAGCTTAAAGATTTAGGAAATAACCCGTGGAATTTCACCAGTTTTATTAAAGAAATACTTATAGGATACGACCCTTCTAGAGGAAATGATTCCGCTCAAAGCGTAGCATTAACTGAACCAGATCAGATAACATTAGGAAGTTGGAAATATATAGTACCTTTCAGTAGAGAATACTTGGCCATAGCAGCTAGAACAGGAAAAAGTTTTGACGAAGAAATAGGAAATAAATATTTTAGAAAATTACCTGGAGAACTAGGAAGAGAAATAGAAAATAAATGGGCAATTTATTGTGCAAGTTTACCAGCAAAAATAGCTACAGGAGAATTAAATATAAGAGGAACTTTAGGAATAGGACCTAGAATTGTTTTTACATTTTATAAACTCAGAGAAAAATGTATAGAAGTTAAAATACAAAAGGATTTGAAAAAACAAAATTATGGTTTTTGTAGCAGTGTAATATATACTCCTCAGCAATATGAAGATAAATATAATAGGAGAAAATACAAAAAATATGGAAAATATAGAAAAGAAAAATATTGGAAGAAAAAATATAGAAAACCATGGAAAAAACAGAAATTCATTAGGAAAAGTAGAACCTTTAATAGGACAAATTATAAGAGATTACCCAAAGATGAAAAAGATAAAAGAAAACAAAGATATGTTAGAAAACCCAATAGTAAAAAATGTAATTGTTTTATATGTGGAGAACCCAATCATTTTGCAAAGGCCTGCCCAAAAAGACAGAAACCTAACACTAATAAGCAGATAGAAAGACTACATATTATAGAAGATTTAGAAGAAGATATAGTCAGCATAAATAGTGATGATTCAGAAGTATATAGCATAGTCAGTAATTATGAATATCAATTAGAAGCTATAAGCTCAGATAGTGATTCAGAAAGTGATACAGATATAGATAACCTTTTAGGACAACTTAATCAAGAAATAGGAACAACTTCTTCTCAAGATACTTTCTTTATGATGGAATGTAATGCAGATACTGAGTGTCAACATAATTTTCAAATAGGACTAGGATTTGATACTACTAGATGCAGCTATTGTAATTGGTTTCCAGCTAAAGATAAAAGAGCTCAATGTTTATTATGCAGCATAACTTATTGTATAATTTGTCTCGAAAAATTAAATATGACACATAAGATAAGATTGGAAAATACCAGAGAAGATACCAGTATAGAAAGCAGAGAATTACGACTAGCAAATAGAGAATTAGAAGTACAAGTACGAGAACTCAAAATACAAATACGAGAAATAGAAACCAAGACTAGTTTTGACATAGAATGTTTAGAATTAGAAAATAGGCAGCTCAAACAACAGTTAGAACAGCTTCATACTAAATACCCTTTAAAAGATAAATTAATTGAAGAACATATGAATTCTTTAGAATTAGTCAACCTAGTTGATTCTCAACCCTTTAGTCAATACTCTCAGACACAACCAGATAATACCTATTTACCATTTAATTATCCTGTTATACCTAAGTCAAATTTAGTTGAAATTTCTTGTGTAATTAAATTTGTAGAAAAAACCCTCAGTATAGATGCCATGATAGATACAGGAGCCAGTAAATCATATATAGAACAACACGTAGTTCCACCAGGATGGAGCACAGCCTTAGCAACCCCAGCCTTAGTTAGCATAGCAGATGGCACTAAACAGACATACACACATTGCATCAATGGCGCTCAGATTAGTTTTCATCATCTAGGTTCTCAAGATCAGCACATAGAATGGTTCCTATTACCTCAAGTTTGGATAGGAAATAGCCGCCAAAATCATCCTTTCATTTTAGGACTTAACTTTATACTTAGCTTACAAGGAGGTATGTTTATCAGCCAACATAATATCAGTTTCTTCAAACGAACAGTCAATACGCCAACAGCTTATGCCCTTAGCACCATCGCCCATTCATCAGAGTTGTGTGCGAAGCGTGGTGGTACCATAGGAGTAGAATCAGTTCCCGCTAGTTTTTTATTCCCTAGTAGAAATATTTTTCCAGAGCAGCCCAAACATACATACCTAATGAGATAGCAAACACTTCTTTAGAAAAATTAGATATGGAAAACTATGAGTTAGAAGATTTTGAAGAGGTTCATTTTAAAGACAAGGAAGACTATTGGAACTTAGAATACTTCCAAGAAATAGTTAACTTAAAATTAATTTTTGCAAAAATAGGAAAAATAAAGAAAAAACCAATATACAGAAGAACAGAAAATGAATTAGATGAGATAATAAGATTAGCTGAAACAACAGAAATTTTAGGAGAACAACCCATGAAATATTGGGAGAGAAATAAAATTTTAGCCAGCTTAGATATAAAAAATAAAGACTATAGGATTACCTCAGCACAAATAGACCATACGCCAGCAGATATAGAAGAATTTAGAACC
>CM069908.1:14848824-15040824 GCA_036172215.1 Camellia granthamiana | reverse complement strand
TCGTCTCTAGGCTTTGACATTCACTCCCGTCATCTTATGACTTTCGAGTTCTGTCAAAGAAGGGCAACTGTAGACACCCCATTTTTTACCGTCCTCAAGACTTGGACGTCATCATTTGAACACTCGATGATCATCCATGCTTGTGTTCGTTTTGAGTTTCCGAAGGTCTCAGCTGTGCACCTTGCTTTAAAACCTCTCAACTTGTCTGTTTTGTGCTTGGTTGTGGACCAAGAACTTGTGGTTTTCTTTCTGAGGGAAGGGGGTGGCTTGTTGGCCATCCCTACAACCCATCGGCCAAGCCTTGTGCTTATCGGTCATGTTTTCTCCATCGGCCATAAGTGGTGACCGATCGGCACCTTTTTTGGCCGGTCGGCACTCTTTATGGCTGATTGGCCATTTTTTTTGGCTGAGACCTTTTTTTTTTGCTTTTGCAGATATTTTTCTTCCAGCTAGTGCTAGCTATTGGTCACTTGGTGCATCCTCCATACACGTGTACGGAAGGATTTTAACAAGCCCCTAGCTTGTTCAACAAGCTTGGGACTTGATTTTCTATAAGAAGGGAGGCCTCTCTCCCTTTCCAAAGGTTCTAAAAAAATTGGTTGGAGAATACATATCTCTCTTTCTCTATATTTCTTCCTCTCTCTCTATATTTGTGTGAGTTTGTGCCTTAAAGTGTGTTTTCTCTTCACTTTTGCACTACAACACCTAGTAAAGCACCATTGCTTTGTTGCTGAGGTGCTAGAGAACCTTGTTTGGACTCTTAAAGTTTGTTTCTTTGGCTCAGAAGTTACTGTTCTAAAGAGGTTCTTCAAGGGTGAGTCTCTTACCTCTTTAGGGCTTTGTTTTCATAGCTTGTTTAGCCAACTTTGCATGCTTCCTTTGGCTTAGCTTTCAACTGAAAAAAGTCTTGTTTTGAAGTGCTTAACATGTTTGTTTAAGGCCTCATTGGTGTTGAGGGGTGGTCTACCCCCTTTGTGCCTTGTTTGGCCTTGTTTTGACCCATCTCTTTTAGGCCTTTGGATCATCTTTGTTTGGCCTCTTCACCACTGAAATCCAGAAGAATTTTAGTGGTGGAAGTGTGGTTTTGAGGCCTCAAATAGGAGGGGGTTGTCCCCCCTCTTCTTCTATTGTGTGCTTGTGGTATTAGCTTACCAAGTTAGCATATTTTTCTATCTCTTTGAGGCTCCATCTTAGCATGTTTTTGTGACTTTTCTAACATGTTATACCTCTGTTTTGGGATGGTTTGATCACTTGTTGCATGTTCCATATACTTGTAGTGCAATCCTCCTTGCTAGCCTAACATGCTTTGTGCTTTAAGCCATCATTTTAGCATGATTTTGGCTCAACTCCAAGAAGCTTTTCTTCATGTTTTGCCATGCTTAGGCTCTATTTGAAGTTGTTTTGGTCATGCATGCCATGCTTTATATAGCCATAGTTCATTCTTGCTCATTAGCTTTGAGTTTCCAAGTCACTAGCATGCATTGCTCGGGCTATTTGCATGATTTGGCATCATTTGGTATGTAATTTTAGAGCATATAGCATTGCCATACACTCACATGTGTCACTCTTTCAATGCTTTTGGAAGCTTGAGCTTTATGCCTTAAACATGAGCCAATATGTATGCCATCATGCCTAAGCTTTTAGGATGCCATCTCAATGTGTATTTGGTCTTATTTTGCCATGACATAACTCTGATTTTTGTTGGTAAAGTCATCTCATGCTTGGTTTTGGTAGGTGTAGTGTAATCCACTTGGTCGGCCTAGTATGCTCCATGCTTCATGCCTTTAATTATAGCTTGTGTTGGCCATGTTCAAGCATGTTTTTGGCATTGTTTTGACCTGCCTTGGGACTGTTTTGAGTCATCTTGGCTCTTTGGGGCTTGATTGATATGGCCATGGTGCAAGTCCCTTTACTAGTCTTAAGCCTTGAGCCTCCTAACATGCTATGCTTGTGTTATGTGCATGATTTGGCATCATTCCTTACATGATTTCAGATCATATTTCATTGCCACCATCTCACATTCTCCACTCCTTCAATGTGTTTGAGAGTTGTTGTCTTCATGCCTTGTTTGCGAACCAATGTGTATGAATGCTTGTATATACTTTTGGACTTCGTTTTCAGCATGCTTTGGCCATTGTCTTGGCATGCATGAGGCTTGTTTGAGGTTGGTTTGGTTCTTTAAGTGTTGCATTACATAGCCCTTGACATTGCATTGTTGTTTGCATGCTGTTGCATGCTCATGTTGTTACATGACATTGTTATTTGCATGTTGTTGCATGCTCATGTTGCTTGCATATTGTTGTTGCATTGTGTTTGCATGGTTGTTGTATTGCATTGTGTTTGGGTTGGGCGTCAATCCAAACACGAGGAACGAGGGACGTTTCATACTCAAAGTGATGAAATGTGCCTCATTCCTTAGGTCACCGACACCTTTGATCATGTATGATAAGGTGGAGGTTCATTGAGTCCTATGTGGTATTTGTGTGCATTCATTGACATGGATTTGTGCAACTCGGCCTCTTTGGCCATCATGTATTGAGATGCGTGATTGATGGCTCGAGAGCCGAGCACTACACTCCTTGGAGCTTTAGACATGATAAGGAGTGTGGTTGCACACACATTTTCTTGCAAATACACTGTCATGCCTCTGTTAGTGCTCTGTTGCAGCAAAAGGAGAATTTGCAGGAAGCAGTGGCCGATCGACCACTTTGTCTGCCGATCGGCTATAAAAATTGGTCGATAGCCATAAAATCTGGCCGATGGCCACTCCTCTTGGCCGACCACTTCTCAGCATGTCCATGAGGTGGATCAGAAGCATCTTGGAAGTTGGCACAATTTTCAAAAGTCTAAAACAGTGCAAACAAAGGCATCACGAGGCACGGTAGTGGATTTCCGGGAGGACGCGATCGAGCATGCATCCTTCATTGTTCAAGGCGGAGCTGTGGCAGCCTATTTTAGTTTCTTTTACTTAATCGGTTTTGTAATTTAACTAATTCGATTAATTAGTTAGAGTTTTGTAATAATTAATTAGCTTAGCGTAGCTAGTTAGTTTGATTCATTCGGGCCCTCCGTTGAGAGGGCACAACAGTTGTAATAAGTGTGCGTGCGTGTGATGCATGTCTTCCAACCCCCATTTCTTTCTCCTTTTTACTTATCAGCTTTCGATGGTTAGTTTTAGGACATATTTTGATTAGCATATTTATGCTTGCATACGTACATCATTCATTTGTCTTGCATGCACCGGGCTCGGCGCATCATTCAAACTGCATTGTATTTCAATTCCTATTTGAATACATGTATCAAAGTATTGCATTCATATGCCATTCTAGATAGCCGAGCCTATTTTAGTTGTATTTTTCCATGTGTTGCAACAGGCATCTTAACATAGATAGGATCATGCATTGATTACTAACTGTAGGCACCCCATTTTTGACCGTCCTCAAGACTTGGACGCCACCGTTTGAACACTCGGTGATCATCCATGTTTGTGTTCGTCTTGAGTTCTCGGAGGTTTCGGTCGCGCGCCTTGCCTCAAGACCTCTCGACTTCTTTGCTTTGTGTTTGGTTATGCACCAAACACTTGTGTTTTTTGCTTCAGAGGGCAGGGAATGGCTTGTTGGCCATCCCCACACCTCACCGGCCATGGCATGATGCCATCGGCCTTGTTTCCTTGCCATCGGCCAAAAGTTGTGGCCGGTCGGCACCTTTTGTGGTCGGTCGGTGCAGACACCCCATTTTTGACCGTCCTCAAGACTTGGTTGTGCTTGTAGGTACACCCAACAACTGGTTCGATTGCTCACCCAGCATTCGACTGTCGCGGCGGAACGGCACCGGTTCGAGTTTCCCGGACCTTGTATCCTTTCTACCTCATTTTTGGACCCTGACTAGGTCCTGTTAGAGGGCCCTCATAGTGCACTGCCGGCCATGGCATGGTACTGCCGACCATGGCTTTTCCCCTGCCAATCACTGATGAAGCCATGCCGGCCATCAGTGTGGCACTGCCGACCATTACTGATGGCCGGCACCACCCCTATCTCAGCTGGTTTTCAGGCAGATCTTTTGAGCCAGCTGGATTTTCATTTGCTCCCCTCCATACACGTGTATGGAGGGATGGAAGCCTTGAAAAGCTTGTTCAAGAAGCTTTGGCTTTGCATTGTTCTATATAAGGAAGAGCCCTCTTCCTTATGCAAGGGTTCTGAGTTTGGAAGAGAAAAAAATATGTCTCTCTCTATATTGTGTGTATTTTGTGCCTTAGAGTTGGATTTCTTTGCACTTTTGCACTACAACACCTAGATACACACCTCCATCCTCCATTCCAGCACTTTGGAAGCCATTTGAAGAGGTTGGAAGCTCAGAATCTTGGACCAAAACCTGCTGGAAAGCTGCTCTTCTAGGGTAAGTGCCTATTTCCCTCAAACTTGCACTTTCTTACTTCATCTATAAGCCTTACTTGAAAGCATTTTTGGACTCTTTCATGAACTGAAAAAGATCATATTTTTGGCTCCTCTACATGTTTGATCAAGGACTCTTTGCTGTTTGAGGCCTCCTCCTACCACTTGTCTCTTTATCCCTCTTTTAGGCCTTTTTCTTGTATGATAGTTTGGCCTTATTTGTGATTATTTTTGTGGCTTGCTGTAAACTGTAAAGTGCCTTGTTTTGAGCCCCTCTTCAACTTTGTTGAAGGGCTCTTTGCCATTTGGGGCCAGCTTCCGTCCCATGTCTCTAACCTCTCCTTTAGGGCCATGTTTGCATGATAGATTAGCCCTATTTTTGTTCACTTTTGAGTTTTGTTATAAACTGGAAAGAGTCTTGTTTTGATCTCCTCTTTGAGTTTGTTTAAGGTTCCATTTTTGTTTGGAGTCATCTCCTTCTTTGCATGCTTTATTTCTCCATGCTTTGAGCCATACATGTGAGCATTTGTATCGGCCTTGTTTTGGCCTATTAGCCACTGAAATCCAGTGGATTTTTAGTGGCCTTGTTGTGATCTTGAAGGCCAAAATTAGAGGGGGGTGACCCCCTCTCTCCTTGTCTTGTTTGGTGGTCTTTTTGGCCTTCCAAAGAGACCCCATCTTGCATGCTTCTAGGCCTTGTTCCAGGCTCTTTTCAGTGAGTCGTGGGACCCTCTTGAGCCATTTTCAGAATTGGTTTGGCCTTGTTGAATGTCCATCTTGCATGTGCCTAATAATCCCTTGTGTGGCCCTCCAAAGAAGCCCCTCATTTTGGCATGCATTGGCTGCATTTCCATGATTATTTGGGGGTATTTTCACATGTTTAGTTCACTGATTTTGGCTGGTTTGGTGAGATTTCATATGTTTCATACACATGTCATACAACTCATGCCTACTAGCCAATCTTACATGCTATGTTAGTCCATCATGCTAGCATCTTTTAGCCATGATTTGAACTAGAAATGTTCATGTTTTGGGGCTGCCTTGCCTCTGTATTTATGCTTCTTAGTCAAATAATGCATGCTTTGTATAGCTGTAGTGTAATTGACCTTGCAAGCTTTGCGTTTTGGTGATGCATGCATGCTATCTTTGAGATATTTAGATGATTTGGCATCATTTAATGCTTCATTTCAGACCATGTACCATTGTCACATTCTCACTTCATTCATGCTTCAAGTGCCTTTGAATGTCGTGCATTATTGCCTAGTTTAAGGCTTAGCTTGTGTGCTTGCATGTCTAGGTGTTTGAGCCTTCATTCCAGCATGTTTAAGTCTTTGTTTAGGCCTAATTAAGCTCTGTCCATGCTTAGTTCATGTGTTCATGCCATGTATTGCATGCCTCCTTTGTATTGCTCTTTGCTAGCTTTCATGACTTAGGACCTTCGCATGCTTTGCTTGTGCTATTTAAATGATTTGGCATCATTTATCATCTCATTTCAGTGCATATAGTGTTGTTACACTTGCACATTTGTCACTTCTTAGGCACTTTTGGGAGTTGCCCCTTTGATGAACCTTTCGCATTTTGCATGCTTGGGTGTTTTGTGTGGCTTAATTCATCGCTTTGGCTACTATTTGGACCTAGTTAAGAGTTGTCCATCTTCGGTGTAAGCCCATTTTGCCATGTTGTCGCATGCTCGTTACATGTAGTATGTTGTCGCATACTTGCTTAGCTTTACATGCCTTGCATGTTCATGTGTTCATATTGCATTTTGTCACAGGTTGTTGCCTCACATTATGCTCATATGCTTGTTGCATGTTCGGTTTGATTACATGTTTGCATACTTAGGTCATGTTGCATATTTGCCATGCTTATGTGTTGTATTGCTTGGATTAAGTGTTAATCGAGCACGAGGAACGAGGGGCATTTCATACTTCAAGTGATGGAATGTGTCTCAATTCTCGATTGCCGAAGCTCTTGATGATTCATGATAGAGTTCTAGGCTTTATTTGTTGTATTTGTGCATTCATTTCTATATTGATTTGCACAAGTTGGATCTTTGGCCATCATGCATCGGGATGCGTGATTGATGGTCGCGGATACGACTTGGCCTCTCCCTTGATATTTTGAGGTGATTTGGATTGCCATGGTGCATACATGTCCTAGGGAAACCCTCATTTTCCTCTATTTTGCGCTTCGTTGCAGTTTGGTGTCACAGCACACCAGTGGCTAGCAGCCTGCCATTGATGGCCGGCAGTGGGCCATCTCTAGCCGGCAGCTTTCCATCCTTGGCCGGCAGGCCACTGGGAGCTTCCCCTGCAGTGTTTTGGTAAGTTTCAGCACCCAGAACTGGAGGACACCCTGCAAACAGAGCCTCCAAAGAGCAAATGGAAGACATTCCAAGGCGAGGAACCGAAGCGAGCGTGCATCTCCCTCTTCTTCAAACAGAGCTGGAATAGCACCATTTACTGCTTTCCCTACTTGTTTGTTGTCATTCATTAATTAGTTAATTAATTCGTTGATTAATTAAGTTGTGTAATAATTAGTTGTAGCTAGTTATTCAATTTGGTTTTGTAAGAATTAATTAGCTCGTGAGTTAGTTAATTAGGCGGCTTGTATTATTTATTCGGACCCTCTGAGCGAGGGCACAATTGTAATAAGTGTGCGTGACTATGTGTATGTCTTCCAACCTCACGTCTTTCTTCCCTTTTATTTACTAGCTTTTGATGGTTAGTTTAGGGCATATTTCAATTAGCATATCTTATGCTATGCATGCGTGCATTCATTCATCTGTATTGCATGCACCGGGCTCGGCGCATCATACTAACTGCATAGTATTCCAAATCTAACTTGAATACGTGTTACTTGTCACATTCCACAGGCCATCCTAGGATTAGCCGAGCCTATTCTAGATTGCATTTTGTATGTGATGCATTAGCCACTTAACATGGACTAGGGTCATGCATGTTTTGCTAACTAGTTTCATTGTCTTGGCACGGAGTACGATGTAAGTATTTATGCTTTAGCATCTCGCATGAGTGTGAATGTTAACATGACAGCATGCTTACCATGTGGCTAAGTGCTTATGTGATAAACTGCCTGAATGCCTGTGGGTGAAGGTTGGATTGTTTGAGTTGGAACAACTCGTTGAAATCCGTGTTTTAGCCTACTTACGAGTAGCAAAATCTCAAAACGTTTCCAAACAAACGGATATGCAATGCTTTGTTCCAAATTAGGCGATCTAGTCTATACTTGTTTTGCTTTGCGCACCACATAGTAATTCTAGCTAATAACCGGAATAAGAACACATAACGTTTTCAAAATCAGATATCACGGTTAGTAGAGGCCGATCTTCGGATTGGGCGAGAGGGGGTGCTCATAGCTGACCTTCCCCAATCGTACCCAAGTTCCCGAGCCGAGGCAGCTTTCGTGATGACGGACACGTGGCCTTTGGCACCGAGTCAGGGTTTCCTAAATTCCCCCATTAAAAAAATATTTAGGTGGCGACTCTGTATCTAGCAAAGCAGTCCATGTTTGGCACTTCTTTTCTAAAAATCTGTTTTTCTCAAAACGATTTGCTGGATTTGGACTAGAACCGTGACAAATTGAATCCGAACTGTAGTACACCCAAAAAGAACAGAACGGGGGCTCATCCCTCCCAGGGAGTTCGGGGACGTCTACAGTTTCTGGCGACTCTGCTGGGGAGTTTAGAGAGCTTGACTCGAACTCGTGATATCCTGTTTTGATCTCATTTATGTGTCTCTTTGCATTGCATGTGCATTGGTGTGCCTAGGACATCGTGTTTGCCATCTGCCATTCCTGAACGATTTGTCGGAGGCTTGTCTTGTCAAGGCATGACCATAAGGCTAACCGGTTATGGGCTCTGACAGTATGGGAACACAAACCCCGGTTTTACCGGGGCACCATTTTGACCATTCGACCTAATGCATATTCGGAATCCATAGTGACCATTCCAAGCTAGGACAGGTTGCTTACCCGATGATAGGTTGTTTGAAGCCGCTGCATGCATGGTGAAACCCTAGCTCCTGAAAAAATAGGACAAGGAAACCCTACCCCTCCATAGGGGTGTTTTGGCTCTCAATTATCTGTTATGTGCGGTCAGAGTGTGTCTCTACAGGGTGCATGTATCAGTTTGTAAAATTTGGGCATCAGGCCTGAGGGCACCAGTATCAGTGTCTTGAGGATCAGTTATATCTGCGGGCATCCGATTCAGTGTTTTGGGGCAGTGATTTGGGGGAACAGTGATCAGTAGTAGAGTACAGCTATTCGGCTACACCTGTGTTTGATCTATTTGGGCCGAAATGCTGCTTGTTTTTTTTTTCTTTTCAAGGGTTCAGAGAGTTGATACAGAATAGTCAGTGTTCCCCCTTTGCTGAGGCAAGATAGATATCTGATCAGTCACCGTCCAGCATAGCGGACCAATCATGACGCAGAATTCAGAAGAGATCGTGGTTATGGCAGCCGCGTTAGATCAAGGAATCACTCTGCAAAGTGAGACCGACGTTGATATACCACATCCACCTAGGTCGCCTGCGGCGCACCCGGTCTGGATCCCCCAGTTGTACCAGGCTCGTGAGCCTACCACATTCGAGTTGATAGGGATGATAGGTGACCTCCAGAGGTCCGTGGCAGATCTCGCTTACGGAATGTCAACTTTGCCACCAGCCGCACCATATGCTGAAAGTTTTGTACCACAGGATCCCCCGCTATTGGGATGGATTGTGATCGAGCTTAGCCAACTGGAGATGGCCTCCAACAATGACGTATCATCACCAACCCAAACCCTTGATCAAGCTGAGGCCAGAGGTAAGAACAAAATGAAGGCAGACACCGATCCCATTGAACGACTGCTGTGGGCAATCGAGGCTTTGAAAGCCGGGGGGATGAGTAAACAACAGGTGCTCACGGTCACAACCAAGATCGTAGATGATGTTTTCCCCACTCCAGCCACAGGCAGTTCAAGCCAGGCAGAAAACCGGGATAGGCCCCGTCATACCAGAACAGTTCATCCCACTCCCAACTCCGCAATTACAAAAGATCAGAAATCCAAGGCCGCACCTGCCGACCCTTTTGCTGGTACGTCTAGCGAGAATCCACAGGCTTCAAAGTATCTGCCTCGAAGGCGCAGAGTCTTTCATCCCCTCTACATGCCTTTGTCTAGGGCACTTCTAATTTTGGCTAAGAAGGGGCATCTTACACCCCTTAAGCCGCGGCCTCTCCCGAATCCTCTTCCAGCTAAACAAGATGCTACTTTGTACTGCGCGTACCACCAGCAAACCGGTCACAGCACCGACAGTTGTTTCCGCCTTCGTCATGAAGTGCAAGATTTGATTGACGATAAGGTCATTATCCCGCCTACCTCGGCCAAGTCGGTCACTACAGAGTTTTTGGATTTTGATGATACCGCGAGTATGTGATCAGGGAGTGAACCACCTGTAGGCTACCCTCGCGTATTTTGGATGTGGCGCCTGGCACGCATTTTTGAGCATCTGTGATTGCTAGTTTTTGTAAATTCTGGCTTGGGTATCGAGTCAGTCTTTTGTTTTGTTTTGAGTCTATCTCATTGTCTTGAGTCAATCCTTTTTGCTTAAGGGTCTATCCTGTTGTAGCAAGTCAGTCCCCTTTGTATAGAATATCAGGTGATTCCGGGGTTGTTGCCTCGAACACCGTTTCGTTTTGTAATTACTCTTTTGTTTTCTCTTGAGTCTGTCTTTGCTTTGAAGCCAGTTGCAACCAGGAAATCTGAATGAAACAGCTGCGGCTATCATGCTTCCGTGCTTATTGCTATTTTGGGCTGGTTGTGCCAGAGGATTTGAATGAAATGACGAAGCATCTCACTTACTCTTCTGTGCTCTAAACTCATTGTAATGGCCTAAGTTTTTCAAACCTTTTTAAACACTGTGGTGATGAAAACGAAGAGGAAGGAATTGCTCGGAATTTGCAAAACTTTGATCAAATGGAGAGAAAGAGAGGCGTGCTAAGCCCTCAATGATCGAAATCATGCTTGTTAGCGTGAGTACTGAGAAGGACCCTGGCTTGATCCAGATTGGCTCCACACTGTCTTTAGCGCGAGCGATTTGTCGCTTTCTTAAAAACTTTCAAAAACAAAATGTCTTGCGCAGTCCTGCGAAGACCTGTGTGGAATCGCTCTTGAGATTGTGCAACTTAGGATCGCTCTCAGCCTAAAGATTCAATCCCTCCGTTCTCAAAAACCTCGACCTTGGGTTCAGCATATTCAACGATCAACCATCAAGAGAGGCCTATGCGGCCGTATTTGAAGTGGCCCTCGAACAAGAGGCACCGGAGTCAGATCAAGCAGATCAAATCTCATCAGTAGAAGCTTGTGAAGCTAGAACAGAAACACCCCTCCAACTAGGGGCAAAAATGTCCGATGTGCTCGTAAAGCCGAAGATGGATCCTTTTGCAAATCAAAACAACAGCCATTCTCCCGGATTTAAAGGGCTTCAATCTCAAAACCATTTGGCATGGACTTGTTACACTTTTACCCTTGAGAGGCTCGCTGGGCCGAAAACCCGGAAGGGCGACCCAGGCAAAAGTTAGAGCAAGAGAAAAAAATTAATACGAAAAAATACAACAAAAAAGAAAGAAAAAATATATATACAAAAAAAAGAGAAAAGAAAAATGAAGAAAATGAAAAAGAAAAGGTGAAGAGAATTGAAAAAAGAAAAAAGAAGAAAAACAAAGCTCGCAAGGTCGAAAACCCGCATCAGGCACCTTGGCAAAAGTTAGAGCCTGAAAAGTGAAGGTTAATACCCGAGTGTACCTTGATCCGGAACTACGTAAGGCTTGATTCCCATGTTTGGGATACGTAGGCAACTTCATTCTGAAGTCCAGCCACAAACACTTCCAAATCAAGTGTGTCCATGTATTGGTTTTTGATGGTCCTCGCCTTCTCTGTATCTGAGAGTTTGGTTGTGATCATTACCATGAAGACTGATTACAATGCGCTGCGGTGCCATTCAAACAAGGGCAACTTTCTGTTGCCATGCGGTGCCATTCAAACAAGGGGCAACTTTCCGTTGCCATGCACCCCTTTCAAGCAAGGGGCAATTTTCCATTGCCTCCGATCCGAGGTTGCGCATCTCGAGGGTAGGTTCCATGCTCGTTTAGCATTGGCCGTTTGCAAAAACAGTTTTTGAAAATTTTTACTGAGGTTGACTATTTTCTCGAAAACTATTTCATTTTCCAAAACTAGACCATTTCTGGGACCCAAAAGGGAAAATTTTTAGTGCTCATAGCCTGACTTGCATGATTTTGAAATCAGAAAAATCGAACGAGCACGTTAATCTAATTCTCATTTTGGTTAAAGGTGTTTTAAGCAGAAGCCAAAACAAAATGGTCAAAATAATGAATTAGGGGCACAGTTGAGTCAGGCTTCCTGTCTTTCCCCCGTTGTCAATGCATTTGCCAGAAAGGGCACCATATTCGCCAGAAAGGGCACAACCGGAGCTGCCTGTAAAGGGCTGAAAGCTCTCAACATCCTCCAAGCAACAGGGTATTAAACCGAGTGCGAAGCACAAATTGGAATGAATCAAAATACTCCATTCCCCATCCGGAACATCGACTAGACGTCACCGGAAGAGATAGCCGCGAGCTGATAATATGTTCGGCATGAACCCACAACCTCTTGTTTATCCATCAACCACCCAGGGGAGGGATGAAAAAATGAGAGATTAAAGAATAGAGAGATGTGCACTGAGAGAAAAAGTGAGGAAAAGGGCTTTTTCAGAAAAACAGAGCCTGAGGGCCGAGTGATGTGAGAATCACAAATAAGAAAGGGTGGGAAATATTACCCGGAGAAACTGGCTCCTCGCAAACTGAGAGGTCTCTTGTCTTTGTAATGCATCTGAGTGTCGTCTCTTTTGTTTTGTTTGCCTCAATTCTTGTTTTGAGTTGTTTCGAGCTTGTCTCGTTGTGTTTAGGTTGTATACCTTTTATTTTCCGTTGTTGAGTCTTTTTCGCTCTGTTCAGTCATAGACTCAATACTCGGTCGAGAACTCATTTCTCAATTTCAAAATAAAATCTCTTTGTGTTCAGAGTGCCGTGCCGTTCTCCACATTTGTGCAAAACAAGATTTGTTCTTTTATAAAACCGCAGGGTTCAACCCAGGTCATGTGAGAACAGTAAAACCTGGACCTATCTAAAGCTTTTTGGATTCCAGATTGCGATGCAAAAGAAAAAGGAAAATTTGGAGCATCTTAGTGTGTTTCAATTTCTACAAGTTCAGTCGTCATATCCCGTACATTCAGAATGAGCTGTGTATTCAGAATGAGCAGTATGCTGTTATGGGCTGTGTTCAAAAGAAACAGGAGTACTATGTTATGGGCTGTGAGTTCAGAATGAGTAGTGTTCAGAATGGGCCGTGTGTTCAGAATTAGCTGTACAATGTATTAAAAATTATGGGCTATGAGTTCAGAATAAGCAGTGGTTGGAATAGGCCATGTGTTTAGAATAAGAAATGTTGTGCGAACTATGCGTTCCAAATAAATCAAGTACTGTGCCGACTATTTTCGTGCCAAAATAGCAATCAGAAGTGCTCTCTCGGAGTACCAATCCCTGCCAGAGGCACCTCAGTTATCAGTATGATCAGGAAGAAAAGCGGCATCCGTGGTTTCTCCAGCAGATGCTGCTCCTTGTCAGTATTTCAGAACCTTTTTGTACTGTGAGTTGAAGGTTAGTGTTCGAAGAACACAGGGGAGATCCCTGTTGGAGTAGAGCGGTCCATCGCCACTCACCCCATGAGGTGCTTTCTAAAGCACCGCTTTATTTATTGCATTCCTTACACATCGTGCATTGTATTGCATTCGACCTATCAAATTTCTTTCTCGTTCATGCACAGTATTGTATGTACTATTCATTCAGGCAGGCAAGTTCCGGTTCAGTTTGACTGATACCTTTCCCCTCTTGCATTTGGCATGCATTTGGACCTACCCTTCTCCTCTCGCGTTTGGCGCGAGTTTGGATATCTTTCCTCTCTTGCGTGTGATACGCTGAGAGATTTTCTCTTTCCTCTCTCGCGTGTACTACGCTGAGAGATTTTTCCTTTCCTCTCTTGCATATGATACGCTGAGAGATGCTTCCTTTCTTCTCTTGCGTGTGATACGCTGAGAAGTTTACCTTTCCTCTCTTGCGTGTGATACGCTAAGAGATGCTTCCTTTCTTCTCTTGCGTGTGATACGCTGAGAAGTTTACCTTTACTCTCTTGCGTGTGATACGCTGAGAGATGCTTCCTTTCTTCTCTTGCGTGTACTATGCTGAGAGATTTTCCTTTTCCTCTCTCGCGTGTACTACGCTGAGAGATTTTCTTTTTCCTCTCTCACGTGTACTACGCTAAGAGGCTTGTTTTTCATCTCTTGCGTGTGCTACGCTGAGAGATTTTTCTCTTTCTTCTCTCGTGTGTGATACGCTGAGAAGCTTTTTCTCTTATCCTCTCTCGCATTGTTATGCGTCACACCCAAGTTGCATTGTTTTGCATCCCTCTCGCATTGTTATGCGTCACACCCAGGTTGCATTGTTTTGCATCCCTCTCGCATTGTTATGCATCACACCCAGGTTGCATTGTTTTGCATCCCTCTCGCATTGTTATACGTCACACTTAGGTTGCATTGTTTTGCATCCCTTTCCGCATTGTTATGCGTCACACTTAGGTTGCATTGTTTTGTACCCTTTCCCTTTCCGCATTGTTATGCATTACGCTTAGGTTGCATGGTCATGCACACCTCTTCACTTGCGTTGTCACACACATTCCATTTGCATTGTTATGCACACATCTTTCTGAAACACCGGGATACGTCCTTGTGTTTCTTCTTCTCTGGTTAAAAACATTTGGAATACATTCTGATGCTCACACCATTCAGAGACACGGGGATACGTCCTTATGTCTCTTTATCTTTCTGAAACACCGGGATACGTCCTTGTGTTTCTTCTTCTCTGGTTAAAAGTATTTGGAATACGTTCTAATGCTCACACCATTCAGAGACACGGGGATACGTCCTTATGTCTCTTTATCTTTCTGAAACACTGGGATACGTCCTTGTGTTTCTTCTTCTCTGGTTAAAAGCATTTGGAATACGTTCTGATGCTCACACCATTCAGAGACATGGGGATATGTCCTTATGTCTCTTTATCTTTCTGAAACACCGGGATATGTCCTTGTGTTTCTTCTTCTCTGGTTAAAAGCATTTGGAATACGTTCTGATGCTCACACCACTCAGAGACACGGGGATACGTCCTTATGTCTCTTTATTTTTCTGAAACACCGGGACATGTCCCTATGTTTCTTCTTCTCTGGTTAAAAGCATTCGGAATACGTTCCAATGCTCACACCATTCCGAGACACGGGGATACGTCCCTATGTCTCCTCTTCTTCTTGAAATACGGGGTTGTCTCCCTTTGTTTCTCCTCTTTTGGCTTAGAGCCTTCGGAATACGTTCCAATGCTTTTACCTTTCCGAAACAGCTGGGATGTGTCCCTATGTTTCTCTTTGTGCCCGTTCCTTACGCGATTTCAGCGTGTTTGGAATTTATTCCAGGTTGCATTGTAGATGCGCTGGGCGGGTTGTCGGACCTCCTCTCACGATTTCAGCGTGATGTGAGTGTCTCGTTCCTTACGCGATTTCAGCGTGTTTGGAATTTATCCCAGGTTGCGTTGTAGACGCGCTGGGCGGGGTGTCGGACCTCCTCTCACGATTTCAGCGTGATTTGAGTGTCTCGTTCCTTACGCGATTTCAGCGTGTTTGGAATTTATCCCAGGTTGCGTTGTAGACGCGCTGGGCGGGTTGTCGGACCTCCTCTCATGATTTCAGCGTGATTTGAGTGTCTCGTTCCTTACGCGATTTCAGCGTGTTTGGAATTTATCCCAGGTTGCGTTGTAGACGCGCTGGGCGGGTTGTCGGACCTCCTCTCACGATTTCAGCGTGATTTGAGTGTCTCGTTCCGTACGCGATTTCAGCGTGTTTGGAATTTATCCCAGGTTGCATTGTAGACGCGCTGGGTGGGTTGTCGGACCTCCTCTCACGATTTCAGCGTGATTTGAGTGTCTCGTTCCTTACGCGATTTCAGCGTGTTTGGAATTTATCCCAGGTTGCGTTGTAGATGCGCTGGGCGGGTTGTCGGACCTCCTCTCACGATTTCAGCGTGATTTGAGTGTCCCGTTCCTTACGCGTTTTCAGCGTGTTTGGAATTTATCTCGGGTTGCGTCGTATACATGCCTGATTGGTTGTTTTTCTTCCCCTCTTGATTCTGGCATGGTTAGGGTTTGCCACCCTCTTACATCTTTACTATCATAGCACTCATGCATCGCGCTATCTTGCGCACCCTACCTATTTGCATTTTTGGTATGCATTCATTGTTCGCGCTATTTTGCGCATCGCGCTATCTTGCGCACCCTACCTGTTTGCATTTTCGGTATGCATTCATTGTTCGCGCTATTTTGCGCATCGCACTGTTTTGTGCACCCCATTGCATTTGGCATGCATTTCAACCGCGCTATCTTGCGCACATCATATGCACTTGTTGGTGCATTACATTTCATTTTGCATTTGGCATGCATTTCAATCGCGCTATCTTACGCACTCTACCTGCACTTGTTAGTGCATTGCATGTTTGTGCACACATCGCATGCGTTGTCACGCACTTTTCAAATGCATTGTTATGCATCTTCCTAACCATATTGTACCTGTTAAGTTTATTTCTTTTTCAGGCACGATATTATATGTACGGTTTATTTGAAGTTGGTGCAACCCGACGAGCCGCACAGGCATGGTATTCACTCCGTATGAAACGTGGTAAGAATTGCATAATTCTTTTACATCCTTTCTGCATTGTAATGTAGTCGGATTCGTGTTCGCCTGCTTAAAACTGTCGCATGTTTGCTTCATTACAGCATTCTTGGCATGATAATTAGTCATGCTCTCAAATCTTGCATCTTGCATACTATTTGCATTTTGCCCCAGCCTTCGGGCGCATCTCTACATGCATATACTAATTGTTTGTCTGAGTCTTCGGCCTTGTCAAAAATGGGTCGTCTCTGGGCTTTGACATTCACTCCCGTCACTTTGTGACTTTTGAGTTCTGTCAAAGAGGGGCAACGGTAGACACCCCATTTTTGACCGTCCTCAAGACTTGGTTGTGCTTGTAGGTATACCCAACAACTGGTTCGATTGCTCGCCCAGCATTCGACTGTCGCGGCAGAACGGCACCGGTTCTAGTTTCCCGGACCTTGTATCCTTTCTGCCTCATTTTTGGACCCTGACTAGGTCCTGTTAGAGTGGCCCTCATAGTGCACTACCGGCCATGGCATGGCACTGCCGGCCATGGCTTTTCCCCTGCCGGTCACTGATGAAGCCATGCTGGCCATCAGTGCGGCACTGCCAGCCATTACTGATGGCCGGCAACCCCCCTATCTCAGCTGGTTTTCAGGCAGATCTTTTGAGCCAGCTGGATTTTCATTTGCTCCCCTCCATACACGTGTATGGAGGGATGGAAGCCTTGAAAAGCTTATTCAAGAAGCTTTGGCTTTGCATTGTTCTATATAAGGAAGAGCCCTCTTCCTTATGCAAGGGTTCTGAGTTTGGAAGAGAAAAAAATCTGTCTCTCTCTATATTGTGTGTATTTTGTGCCTTAGAGTTGGATTTCTTTGCACTTTTGCACTACAACACCTAGATACACACCTCCATCCTCCATTCCAGCACTTTGGAAGCCATTTGAAGAGATTGGAAGCTCAGAATCTTGGACCACAACCTGCTGGAAAGCTGCTCTTCTAGGGTAAGTGCCTATTTCCCTCAAACTTGCACTTTCTTGCTTCATCTATAAGCCTTACTTGCAAGCATTTTTGGACTCTTTCATGAACTGAAAAAGATCATATTTTTGGCTCCTCTACATGTTTGATCAAGGACTCTTTGCTGTTTGAGGCCTCCTCCTACCACTTGTCTCTTTATCCCTCTTTTAGGCCTTTTTCTTGTATGATAGTTTGGCCTTATTTGTGATTATTTTTGTGGCTTGCTGTAAACTGTAAAGTGCCTTGTTTTGAGCCCCTCTTCAACTTTGTTGAAGGGCTCTTTGCCATTTGGGGCCAGCTTCCGTCCCATGTCTCTAACCTCTCCTTTAGGGCCATGTTTGCATGATAGATTAGCCCTATTTTTGTTCACTTTTGAGTTTTGTTATAAACTGGAAAGAGTCTTGTTTTGATCTCCTCTTTGAGTTTGTTTAAGGTTCCATTTTTTTTTGGAGTCATCTCCTTCTTTGCATGCTTTATTTCTCCATGCTTTGAGCCATACATGTGAGCATTTGTATCGGCCTTGTTTTGGCCTATTAGCCACTGAAATCCAGTGGATTTTTAGTGGCCTTGTTGTGATCTTGAAGGCCAAAATTAGAGGGGGGTGACCCCCTCTCTCCTTGTCTTGTTTGGTGGTCTTTTTGGCCTTCCAAAGAGACCCCATCTTGCATGCTTCTAGGCCTTGTTCCAGGCTCTTTTCAGTGAGTCGTGGGACCCTCTTGAGCCATTTCCAGAATTGGTTTGGCCTTGTTGAATGTCCATCTTGCATGTGCCTAATAATCCCTTGTGTGGCCCTCCAAAGAAGCCCCTCATTTTGGCATGCATTGGCTGCATCTCCATGATTATTTGGGGGTATTTTCACATGTTTAGTTCAATGATTTTGGCTGGTTTTGTGAGATTTCATATGTTTCATCCACATGTCATACAACTCATGCCTACTAGCCAATCTTACATGCTATGTTAGTCCATCATGCTAGCATCTTTTGGCCATGCTTTAAACTAGAAATGTTCATGTTATGGGGCTGCCTTGCCTCTGTATTTATGCTTCTTAGTCAAATAATGCATGCTTTGTATAGCTGTAGTGTAATTGACCTTGCAAGCTTTGCGTTTTGGTGACGCATGCATGCTATCTTTGAGATATTTAGATGATTTGGCATCATTTAATGCTTCATTTCAGACCATGTACCATTGTCACATTCTCACTTCATTCATGCTTCAAGTGCCTTTGAATGTCGTGCATTATTGCCTAGTTTAAGGCTTAGCTTGTGTGCTTGCATGTCTAGGTGTTTGAGCCTTCATTCCAGCACGTTTAAGTCTTTGTTTAGGCCTAATTAAGCTCTATCCATGCTTAGTTCATGTGTTCATGCCATGTATTGCATGCCTCCTTTGTATTGCTCTTTGCTAGCTTTCATGACTTAGGACCTTCGTATGCTTTGCTTGTGCTATTTAAATGATTTGGCATCATTTATCATCTCATTTCAGTGCATATAGTGTTGTTACACTTGCACATTTGTCACTTCTTAGGCACTTTTGGGAGTTACCCTTTTAGGCCCCTTTGATGAACCTTTCGCATTTTGCATGCTTGGGTGTTTTGTGTGGCTTAATTCATCGCTTTGGCTACTATTTGGACCTAGTTAAGAGTTGTCCATCTTCGGTGTAAGCCCATTTTGCCATGTTGTCGCATGCTCGTTACATGTAGTATGTTGTCGCATACTTGCTTAGCTTTACATGCCTTGCATGTTCATGTGTTCATATTGCATTTTGTCATAGGTTGTTGCCTTACATTATGCTCATATGCTTGTTGCATGTTCGGTTTGATTACATGTTTGCATACTTAGGTCATGTTGCATATTTGCCATGCTTATGTGTTGCATTGCTTGGATTAAGTGTTAATCCGAGCACGAGGAACGAGGGGCATTTCATACTTCAAGTGATGGAATGTGTCTCAATTCTCGGTTGCCGAAGCTCTTGATGATTCATGATAGAGTTCTAGGCTTTATTTGTTGTATTTGTGCATTCATTTCTATATTGATTTGCACAAGTTGGATCTTTGGCCATCATGCATCGAGATGCGTAATTAATGGTCGCGGATACGACTTGGCCTCTCCCTTGATGTTTTGAGGTGATTTGGAGTGCCATGGTGCATACATGTCCTAGGGAAACCCTCATTCTCCTCTATTTTGCGCTTCGTTGCAGTTTGGTGTCACAGCACACCAATGGCTAGCAGCCTGCCATTGATGGCCGGCAGTGTGCCACCTTTGGCCGGCAGTGGGCCATCTCTGGCCGGCAGCTTTCCATCCTTGGCCGGCAGGCCACTGGGAGCTTCCCCTGCAGTGTTTTGGTAAGTTTCAGCACCCAGAACTGGAGGACACCCTGCAAACAGAGCCTCCAAAGAGCAAATGGAAGACATTCCAAGGCGAGGAACCGAAGCGAGCGTGCATCTCCCTCTTCTTCAAACAGAGCTGGAATAGCACCGTTTACTGCTTTCCCTACTTGTTTGTTGTCATTCATTAATTAGTTAATTAATTCGTTGATTAATTAAGTTGTGTAATAATTAGTTGTAGCTAGTTGTTCAATTTGGTTTTGTAATAATTAATTAGCTCGTGAGTTAGTTAATTAGGCGGCTTGTATTATTTATTCAGACCCTCCGAGCGAGGGCACAATTGTAATAAGTGTGCGTGGGTGTGTGTATGTCTTCCAACCTCACGTCTTTCTTCCCTTTTATTTACTAGCTTTCGATGGTTAGTTTAGGGCATATTTCAATTAGCATATCTTATGCTATGCATGCGTGCATTCATTCATCTGTATTGCATGCACCGGGCTCGGCGCATCATACTAACTGCATAGTATTCCAAATCTAACTTGAATACGTGTTACTTGTCACATTCCACATGCCATCCTAGGATTAGCTGAGCATATTCTAGATTGCATTTTGTATGTGATGCATTAGCCACTTAACATGGACTAGGGTCATGCATGTTTTGCTAACTAGTTTCATTGTCTTGGCACGGAGTACGATGTAAGTATTTATGCTTTAGCATCTCACATGAGTGTGAATGTTAACATGACAGCATGCTTACCATGTGGCTAAGTGCTTATGTGATAAACTGCCTGAATGCCTGTAGGTGAAGGTTGGATTGTTTGAGTTGGAACAATTCGTTGAAATCCGTGTTTTAGCCTACTTACGAGTAGCAAAATCTCAAAACGTTTCCAAACAAACGGATATGCAATGCTTTGTTCCAAATTAGGCGATCTAGTCTATACTTGTTTTGCTGTGCGCACCACATAGTAATTCTAGCTAATAACCGGAATAAGAACACATAACGTTTTCAAAATCAGATATCACGGTTAGTAGAGGCCGATCTTCGGATCGGGCGAGAGGGGGTGCCCATAGCTGACCTTCCCCAATCGTACCCAAGTTCCCGAGCCGAGGCAACTTTCGTGATGACGAACACGTGGCCTTTGGCACCGAGTCAGGGTTTTCTAAATTCCCCCATTAAAAAAATATTTAGGTGGCGACTCTGTATCTGGCAAAGCAGTCCATGTTTGGCACTTCTTTTCTAAAAATTTGTTTTTCTCAAAACGATTTGCCTTATTTGGACTCTTTGGTTCAGATTTAGAACCGTGACAAATTGAGTCCGAACTGTAGTACACCCAAAAAGAACAGAACGGGGGCTCATCCCTCCCGGGGCGTTCGGGGACGTCTATAGTTTCTGGCGGCCACCTTTGTTGGTCAATTGGCCATTTATGCTGGTCGACCCCTTTCCATCTGCTTTTGGCAGATATTTTATGCCAGCTGTCACAGCTGGCATCCACTTTGCACCCCCTCCATACACGTGTATGGAGGGATTTGCTTCTCTTGCCAAGCCTCTTCAACAAGCTTTGAGATTGGAATTCCATAAAGAGGGAGCTTCTCCTCCCTCCTCAAAGGTTCCAGAGGTTCAGAGAATTAGGGTTAGAGAGTGAGATACAAGTTTGTATCTATATTCCCATATTTGATCCCATTTTGTGTGTATAAGGTTGTTTTGTTCACTCTTTTGCACACAAACACCTAGCATTACACCATCCTCTTGGAGCTAAGGTCCTTGGAGGTTGATTTTGGTGTTCTTGGGTTGCTTTGAACTCAAAAAACCTGCTGAACCATTGTTCTTGAAGAAGGTCTACAAGGGTGAGTGTTCTAGCTTTAGTTTCCCCATTTTTACACAAGCTTTTTGCCTACCTTGCATCTGTTTTTAAGCTTCGACTATAACTGATAAAAGTTCTGATTTTTTGTGCTTTAGAACTTTTTTTAAGGTTGTTTTGAGATTTGCGGTTGTTTCCCCCTTCCAAGGCCTTGTTAGGCCTTGTTTTAGGCCATACCTTTTGGCTGTTGCTTTGAGCTTTGCATGACTTCTCTACCACTGAAATCCAGAGGATTTTCAGTGTTGAAGAGGTGGTTTTGAGGTCCCAAATAGGAGAGGGTCATCCCCTCTCCATCTTGTCTTTGATGTTTGCACAAATGGCTTGTGTTGTGGCTTGTATGCCTAGCTTATTTTAGCTTCATTTCAGTAGGTGTTAGGCCTTGCTTTGCCATGTTATACCTCTGTTTCAAGTTGGTTTAGACATGCCTTGCATGCACCATACACTTGCCTTGCATTCCTCTAGTTTGCCTAGAAATGCATCATGCATTTGGACCACCATGCTTGCATGTTTTGGCTTAGCTTTGTGAAGCTTTTGGTCATGTTTTAACATGTTTAAGCTCTGTTGGGTGTTGATTTGGTCATGCTTTCCATGCTTCATATAGCCTCTTTGCATTCTAGCTTGTTAGCTTCGGGTGTATGAGTCATTAGCATGCTTCCCTTGGTTTATTTCAGTGATTTGGAATCACTTCTCATGCCATTTCAGTCCATGTTCCATGGCCACACACTTGCATTTACCATCCATCCCATGCTTGGGGTAGTTTGTGTTTCATACCTTAAGAATAGACCATTGCATGCGCCTCCATGATTTGGTCTTTGGAAGACCTTCTCATTAGGTTTTGGGGCTTATTTTGATGTGTTACAACTCTGATTTTATTTGCCTAAAACATGCCATGTTTGGTTGCAAGAGGCGTAGTGCATTTGCCCTTCTAGGCCTTGCATGCATCTTGTTTTGTACTTGCCTTTGTAGCATGTTTTGCCTCCCATCCAATGCATGTTCTAGCCTTGTTTTGGTGTCCTTTGGGACTGTTTTGGTCATTTTGGCTCTTTGGGGCTTGGTTGACATGGCCATGGTGTAAGTCCTTCGGCTACCTTTGAGCTTTAAGTCCATTAACATGCTATGTTTGTCTTGATTAGTTGATTTGACATCATCTTTCTTATGATTTCAGAGCTTAGTATGCTTGCCATTTGTCCATAATAGTCTCTTTTAAATGTGTTTAAAAGTTGCTACTTTTATGCCTTAGATGGTAGGCCTTTGTGCATGCATGTTCGCATATCAATTCCATGCTTTTGTTGCACCATAATGGCCACTGTTTTGGACCTATTAGAGAGCTGTCCATCTTGGTGTAAGCCCATCCTTTGCATGTTGTGGCATGCTCGCCTTGTGTCTTATTGCATACTTGGCCCATTGCATATTGTTGTATGCTTAAGTTGCATTTTGCATGCTTGTTAGCTTGAATTTTGTCATGTGTTTGACATGTTGTTACATGTTTGCATGTTTGCATGCTTGTTCACATGCTCACATTGCATTAGTTTGCTTGCATGCTTCGGTTGCATAGCATTGTGTGCGCATCCCTTGCCTCTTGAATCAATCATGATAGAGGTTGGGGGTCCCTCATTTGTTTTGTGTGCATTTCATTTGATATCAAATTGCACACTTGACCTCTTGGACCATCATGCATTGAAATGCGTGATTGACGGTCCGAGGGTCGAGAACCATACTCCTTCGAGTCTCAAACATGATAAGGAGGGTGGTCGTGCATACATTGCTTTGAAAATGCATTACCATGCCTTGTCTATCCTCTGCTGCAGCAAAACAGGTTTTTGCAGGAATAGATGGTCGGTTGACCATCTTTATTGCATATCGGCTACAAATGTTTGGCCGAGGGCATCATTTTTGGTCGATGACCAGTTTTCCATGGCCGGTGGTGTTTCCTCTTGGTCGGTGACCTCCCACAGTGTTCAGGGAGAAGTTCAGAAGCAACCTTGAGACTTGTGTAGTCTTCAGAGGTGCAGAGCAGTGTAAACAGAGGCAGCATGAGCATGGCGATGGATTTTCAGAGCGAAGCCGAGGATGCATGCATTCGTCCCTCTTCCCGAGGCTATTTTACTGCTTTCAGTAGTTTAATTAATTTGTTCAATTAATTAAGGGTCTATAATATTTAATTAGCTCGTTAGTTAATCAATTTGTATTATTCTTTCGGCCCCTCCGAGAAAGGGCAAATTGTGTAATAAGCGTGCGTGTGTGTGATGCATGTCTTCCAACCCCACGTCTTTCTCCCTTTTACTTACATGCTTTCAATGGTTAGTCTTAGGGCACGTTTCAATTAGCATACTTATGATAGCATGTTTGCATACATTCATTCGTATTGCACGCACCGGGCTCGGCGCATCATACTAATTGCATAGTATTTCAATTCCAACTTGAATACGTGTATCGAGTTGTCACATTTCACATGTCATTCTTAGATTAGCCGAGCCTATTCTAGTTGTATTTTGCTTGTGATGCATTAGCCATTTTAACATGAACTAGGATCATGCATGATTCCTAACTAGTTTCTTGTTTTGGCTTGGAGTACACTGTGAGTGTTTTATGCTTTAGCATCTTGCATGTATGCGAGTGTTAACATGACAGCATGCTTGCCATGAGGCTAATTGCTTATGTGATATGATTGCCTGATTGCCTGTGGGTGAAGGTTGGATTGCTTGAATTGGAACAATTCATCAAAATCCATGTTTTAGCCTACTTGCGAGTAGCAAAATTCGAAACCATTTCCAAACAAATGGATATGCGATGCTTTGTTCCAAGTTAGGCGATCTAGTCTATACTTGTGTGGTGTGTGCATCACATAGTAATCCTAGGCCAATAACCGGAATAAGAACACATAATGTTTTCAAAACCCGATATCATGGTTAGTAAAGGCCGATCTTTGATCGGGCGAGCGGGGGTGCTCATAGCTGACCTTCCCCAGTCGTACCTAAGTTCCCGAGCCGAGGCAACTTTGGTGATAACGGACACGTGGCCTTAGGCAACGGGTCAGGGTTTCCTAAATCCCCCCAAAATAAAATATTTAGGTGGCGACTCTGTATCTAGCAAAGCAGTCCATGTTTGGCACTTCTTTCTAAAAATCTGTTTTTTAAAACTATTTGCCGGATTTGGAGTCTTTGGTGATTTATCGGTCTCGCATTGCATTTTGCGGGATTAGATTCAGAATCGTGACATTTGAGTCCGAACTGTAGTACGCCTAATGAACAAAACGGGATTCCCTCCAGGGATGTTCGGGGACGTCTACAGTTTCTGGCGACTCTGTTGGGGAGTTTAGAGAACTTGACTCGAACACATGATATCTTGTTTTTTACTACACTTATGTGTTTCTTTGCATTACATGTGCATTGGTGCGCCTAGGACACCATGTTCACCATCTGCTATTCCTGAACGGTTTGCCGGAGGCTCGCTTTGAGAAGCGTGCCATAAGGCTGACCGGTTACGGGCTCTGCCACGATGGGAACACAAACCCCGATTTTCACCGAGGCACCCTTTTTTTGACCATTCGACCTAGTGCATATTCAGAATCCATAATGACCATTCCAAGCTAGGACAGGTTGCTCACCCGATTGTAGGTTGTTTGAAACCGCTGCGTGCGTAGTGAAACCCTAGCTCCTGACAAAATAGGACAGGGAAACTCTATCCCAACGTAGGGGTGTTTTGGCTCTTGTTTGCTTGCTACGTACTGTTAGAATGTATTTCTACAGGGTTGTGCGTATCAATTTGCAAGTCTGGGTGTTAGACCTGCGGGTATCAGTACCAGTGTTTTTGAGAATCAGTTAGACCTGCAGGTATCAGTATGTTTGAGAATCAGTTATCTACGGGTATCAGATTCAGTTTTGAGGCAGTAATTTGGGGAACAGTAATTCAGTTATATCTTGGGTATCTGTCTTGGTAAAATTGAGCTGAGATGTTGCCTACTTTCTCTTTTAGTTCAGAGATTCAGTTTGGAGCAACCAACATTCTCTTTTGTTAAGGCAAGACCAGTCAAGGCTTACTAGTTTACCTGCTCTGTCAGTCACCAGTTATATCATCTCCGTTCAGTTCAGCGGACTTATGATGACACAAGAATTAGAGGAAATTGTGGTCATGGCGGCCGCATTGGACCAAGGAAACATCTTACAGGATGAGACCAATGTTGAAGTACCACATTCGCCTAGGTCGCCTGTCGCGCACCCGGTCTGGACGCCCCAGTCGTGTCAAACTCGTGAGCCCACCACGTTTGAATTGATGGGAATGATTGGCGATCTTCAGCGATCTGTGGCTAATCTCGCCTACGGAATGTCGGCTTCGCCACCAACCATATCCTACGCCGGGAATTTTGTACTGCAGGAGCCCCCGCTATTGGGGCAAGTTGTAATCGAGCTCAGCCAACCTGAGGCTGCCTCAAGCTATGGCCATGACATGTCAACAACAATCGGGTTCCACTCTGATGTGGCAACCCAAACCCTCGATCAAGCTGAAGCTAGAGGTAAGAACAAAGTGGGAACAGATGCTGATCCCGTTGAACAACTGCTGTGGGCAGTCGAGGCTTTGAAAGCCGGAGGATTGAGTAAACAGCAAATATTCGCAGTTGTGGCTAAAACTGTGGATGACGCTTTCCCCGCTCCGACCGAGGGCAGTTCGAGCCAGGCAGAAAATTGGGATAGGAACCGTCATACCAGAACTGTTCCCTCCAACCCTAACTCTGCACCTGGAAAGGATCAGAAAGCCAAGGCAGCACCTGTCGATCCTTTTGCTAGTGCGTCTGGCAAAAGTCAGCAAACCTCGAAGTATCTACCTCAAGGTCGCAGGGTATTCTACGCCCTTTATATGCCTTTGTCTAAGGCGCTCCAGATCCTTGCCGAAAAGGTCCATCTTAGACCCCTTGAGCCTCGGCCTCTCCCGAAGAATCTCCTTCCCTCACATGATGCTACCTTGTACTGCGCGTACCACCAGCAAACCGGTCATAGCACCGATAACTGTTTCCGTCTTCGTCATGAAGTAGAGGATTTGATCGACAATGAGGTCATCCTCCCACCCACCTCAGCGAAGTCTGTCATTGCTGAGTTGTTAGATTTCGAGGATACTACAAATATGTGATCAGAAGTTGGTCCACCTGCGGGCGGCACTCAGTTTACTTCGGATGTGGCGTATGGCACGCACTTTTGAGCATTTGCAAATGCTAGTTTTGCACTTTCTGACTTGGGTATTCAGTCAGTTTTGTTATATTGTATATAAGCAGTCTTTTTGTACTATGTTGGTCGGGTCTGTCTTGTTGTGTCGAGTCAGTCCTGTTGTACAAAAGTTCAGTGATTTCAGGGGTGTTACCTCGGATATCACTATTTTATTTTGTGTTTATCTTTTGGCTTTCTCTTGAGTCTGTTTCCGCTATGGAGCCAGTTGCAACCCAGAAATCTGAATGAAACAGCTGTGGCTATCATGTTTTTGTGCCTATTGCTACTTTGAGCCTGTTGTGCCAGCAAGTTTAGAATGAAACGGCAGCGCATTTCACCTGCTCTTTTGTGCCTATAAGTCATTGTATTGACCTAAGTTTTTCAAAACTTTTTGAACATTGAGATGAAAACGAAGAGGAAGGAATTCCTCGGGATTTGTAAAAAATTTTTGATCAATTGAGAGAAAGAGAGACGTGCTAAGCCTTTAATGAATGAGATCATGCTTGTTAACATGATTACTGAGAAGGATCCTGGCTTGATCATCAGATTGGTTTCGCATTGTCTTCAGCGCGAGCGACTAGTCGCTTTCTTAAAAAATTTCAAAAAATGTTTTGCGCCGTCCTATGAAGACCTGTGCGGAATTGCTCTTGAGATTGTGCAGCTTAGGATCGCTCTCAGCCTCAAGACTCGACACCTCTTGATTTCAAACCTTGAACTTGGATTCAGAATGTTCCAAGGCCAATCATGATGTGAGGCCTGTGTGGCCAGATTTGAAGCAGCCCGCGAACTAGGGGCAAGAAAAGTTAGATCAAGAAGCTTGTGAAGCTAGATCAGGAGCACCCCTCGAACTAGGGGCAAAAATGTCAGATGTGCTCGAAGAGTCAAAGACGAAGATCGACAAGAATGCCAAATCCCAGAAGGGAGGAAAGAAGAAGGTATCACTGAAGGACAACTGAGTTCCTATCCACAACAGTAGGGGCAAGTTCAGCCCCCCCCATTGGATGAACTTCTACATCATCAGCAAACAGTAGCCATTCTCCTGGATTCAGATGACTTCAGGATCTCAAAACCATTTGACATGGACAAAGCTACACTTTTACCCTTGAGAGGCTCGCTGGGCCGAAAATCCAGAAGGGCGACTCAGGCAAAAGTTAAAGCAAGAAAAAAAAGAAAAAGAACCAAAAAAAAAAAATGCAAAGAATGAAAAAAAAGAAAAAAAGAAAAATGAAGAAAATGAAAGGAAAAGATGAAAAAGAGAAAAGAAGAAAGAATTGAAAAGAAAAGAAAAACATAGCTCGCAAGGTTGAAAACCCAAAAGGGCGGCCTTGGCAAAAGTTAGAGCGCAAAAGGAGAGGTTAATACCCGAGTGTACCTTAACCGGAACTACGTAAGGCTTGATTCCCATGTTTAGGATACGTAGGCAACTTCATTCTGAAGTCCAGCCATAAACACTTCCACAGTGGCTGTGTCCATATATGGGTTTTTGACCATCTTCGTTTTCTCTGTATCCAAGAGTTCGATTGTGATCATCGCTGTGAGGACTGATTACAGTTTGCTGCGGCGCCATCCAGACAAGGGGCAACTTTCCGTTGCCATGAGTTGCTGTTCAAACAAGGAGAAACTTTCCGTTGCCATGCAGTGTCCTTCAGATAAGGAGCAGTTTTCCATTGTTATGGATCCGAGGTTGTGCATCTCAAGCGTAGGTTCTGTGCTCTTTGAGCAGTGGCCGTTTGCAAAAACAGTTTTGAGATTTTTTTACTGAGGTTGACTAATTTCTCAAAAATTATTCCACTTTTCAAAATTGGACCTTTTCTTGGACCTAAAAAGGGAAAATTTTCAGTGCTCATAGCCTGACTTGCATGATTTCAAATCAAAAAGTTGAACAAACATGCTAATCTAATTCTCATATTGATTAAAATTGTTTTAGCAGAAGCCAAAAACAAAAAATGGTCAAAATGATGAACTAGGGGCACAATTGAGTCAGGTGTTCTGTCTTTTCCCCGTTGTTAACATACTCGCTAGAAAAGGCACTCTATTTGCCGGAAAGGGCACCTTATTCGCCAAGAAGGGCACAACTGAAGCTAACAAGCAAAGGGCTGAAAGCTCTCAACATCCTCCAAGCAACGAGGTATCAAGCCAAGTGCGAAGCACAAATTCAAGTGGATCAGGATACTCCACTCCCTTATCTGGAGCATCGACTAAATGTCACCGGAGGAGTAGCCGCGAGCTGATAATGTTGGGCATGAACCCACAACTTCTTGTTTATCCGTCAACCACCTAGGGGAGGGATTGAAAAATGAGAGATTGAAGAATAGAGAGATGTACGATGAGAGAAAAAGTGAGAAAATGGCTTTTTCAGAAAAATAGAGATTGAGTGGCAGAGTGATGTGAGAATCACAAATGAGAAAGGGCAGGAAACAATACCCAGAGGAACTGGCTCCTCATGAACAGACGTCTCTTGCCTTTGTAACATGTCTGTGTGTTGTGTGTCCTGTTGTTTTGTTCATCTCTTGTTTTGAGTCGTCTCGAATGTTTCTCGATGCGTTTAGGTTGTTTGCCTTTTGTTTTTCTTTGTTGAGTCGTAATGTGCCGTGGTCAGTCGTAGGCTCAATACCCGTTTAAAAACTCAATTTCAACACAAAACCGTTTTGTGCTCAGAGTGTTGTGCCATTCTCCACATTTGTGCAAAACAAGACTTTGTTCTTTCAAAAAACCGCAGGGTCCAACCCAGGTCATATGAGAACAGTGAATACTTGTGTTCTGGATTGCGAAGCAAAAGAAAAGGGGAAAATTTGGAGCATCTGAGTATGTTTCAGCTTCTGCGGATTCCACCTTTGGATCCCGTCTTTTTAGATTGGACTGTTTGTTCAGGATTAGCCGTATATAGAATAAACCAAGAGCTGTGTTATGGGCTGAATGTTCAGAATGAGCAGTGTGTTGTATGAGCTGTGTGCCAAAGGAACCAAGCGTTGTGTTACGGGCTGTGTTCAGAATGGGCAGTCTATGTGTTGAACATGTTGGGAACTTGTGATTGGTTCCACTTCCAGTGCCTCCCAGTGTTGATTCTATAAAGTCACACCTGGTGTTACTTCCATTTGCTTATCGAGTTGTTGCTCATTTGCTTATCGAGTTGTTGCTCATTTGCTTATCGAGTTGTTGCTCATTTGTTTACCAAGTTGTCGCAATTTTGTTTATCGAGTTGTTGCTCTTTGCTTATCAAGTTGTAAACTTGTCAAGGTTTTATTATTGCTTGTTGAGCCAATTTATTACGTTGGTTCACTACCTGACCTGGTAACACATGCATGTTCAATTCCCATTCAATTACACTGTTATGTAATATGATGCGATGCAATGCAATGTGATGCGTGAAATGGTAAATGCAATACTTTTTTTTTTTAGCAAAAAAAAAAAAAAAAACTTGTTTCATTCCATCATCTTTGCAAAGTATATAGTTTTGAGAAAGCAAAATCTGCCTAAAGCAGTACAGTGTGCTCAAAGAAAAACAAAGCAAGAAAAACAAAAAAGGGCAACGAAAGTCTGAATCAGCATCAATCATCTCAGGCATGAGAGCCTGTCCTCGTCCTCTTCCTGGACGAAGGTCCAGGAGCATCGTCATCAGCTCCACCATCTGAACCCGAGCTCGAGTCATCTCCGGTCTCCTCCTCAAACGACTCCGCCTCTACCTCTGTCTCGGACTCATTATCGTCCGGAATCGGTGCCCGCAAGCTACTCCCAACATGAGTATGCCCTGCTTTGGTGCGGGGGTGTACTGCAGTCCCTCGCCCTGCTCGCCCTCCTCCTCGGGCAGGTGCAGATGGTCCTGCTGGAGCACCTCCTGCAGCCGACATCTGGAATGGGGCCTGAAAAGGACAAATGGTAAATGCATCAGTTATGCTATGCAAGGCAGAATATGAATGCAGAATGTAGTGTATGAGTACAGTGTATGAAAGCCGTGAGCAGTATATGAATGCAGAATGCAGTGTATGAGTACAGTGTATGAAAGCTGTGAGCAGTATATCAGTGCAGAATGTAGTGTATGAGTACAGTGAATGAATGCTGTGAGCAATGTGTCAGTACAGAGTACAGTTGTAACACGTCCGCGGGGGGACCTCGCGCTACAGTTCGGACTCCTCCGTTTTTGTTTGGATTGCGGTTCCAAATCTGAACCAAAGAATCCACCTCTGGCAAATCGTTTTGAGAAAGAAAACAGATTTTTGAAAAGTAGTGCCAAACATGGACTGCTTTGCCAGATTACAGAGTCGCGACCTAAATATTTTAAAATGGGAAATATAGGAAACCCTGACTCGGTGCCGAAGGCCACGTGTCCGTCATCACCAAAGTGACTTGGCTCGGGAGCTTGGGTACGATTGGGGAAGGTCATCTATGAGCACCCCCTCTCGCCCGGTTCGAAGACCGGCCTCTACTAACCGTGATATCCAATTTTGAAAACGTTATGTGTTCTTATTCCGGTTATTAGCCTAGATTTACTATGTTATGCGCACAGCAAACAAGTATAGACTAGATTGCCTAATTTGGGAATAAACATTGCATATCCGTTCGTTTTGAAAACAGTTCGAAATTGCTACTCGCAAGTAGACTAAAATACGGATTTCAACGAGTTATTCCAACTCAAGCAACCCAACCTCCACCCACAGGCATTCAAACAGTTTATCTCATGTAAGCACTTAGCCGCATGGCAAGCATACTGTTATGGCAACATTCACACGCATGTGGTATGCTAAAACGTAAAATACTTACATCGTACTCCGCGCCAAAACAAGAAACTAGTTAGCAAACATGCGTGACCTAGTTCATGTTAAGTGGCTAATGCATCGCATACAGGGATGTAATCTAGACAGGCTCGGCTACCCTAAGCATGGCACACGAAATGCAGCAACTACCACATATTCAATTTGGAATTGAAAATTGCAATGCAGTTTGTATGATGTACCGAGCCCGGTGCATGTAAACAAATGCATGAATGCACGCATGCATTGCATAAGGTATACTAAAATAAGTATGACCTAATCTACCATCGAAAGCGGGTAAATAAAAGGGATAGAAAGAAATGGGGGTTTGGAAGACATACACCCACTCACACACACTTATTACAATTTTGCCCTCACTCAGAGGGACCGAAAGAATATACAATTTAATTAACTACGCAAGCTAATTAATTATTACAAATTAACTAAATTAATTAAATAAAATAATTAATCTAATTAAACAGTAAATCGCCTCGGGATGAGGGCCAAATGCAGCATGCGCTCGGGACTGGCTCGGAACCGCACTGCCATGCATGGATTGCCTCTGTTTCCTCTGCTCTCCTCCTCAGAAAATTGCCAAAGTCCCAGGAGTGCCTCTCAGGGCACTGGAGATTACCACCGGCTGGGGTAGAACACCACCGGCTGAATAAAGAAGCCATCGGCACAAAATGAAGCTATCGGCTACTGGTACACTGCCGGTCGGCACTAAATACTGCCGGCCGGCACTGAATGCCTGCAGAACCTGCAACTCACAGCAGCAGAGGACAGCAACATGCATGGCAATACAATTCAAGCCATTTATGCACCAAACACACTCCCTATCATGTTAGTGACTCAAGGGGGCATGTGCCTTCATTCCCAGACCACCAATCACGCATTTCCATGCATGATGGTCCAAAGAACCAAGAGTGCAAATTTGATTTCAAATGCATGCAATGCAAACAAGCAAACAAGGGTGTTAAACCTCCATCATATTTCACTTCAAGAGGCCAAACATGCACAATGCAAATGCAACCCTAAGCATGTCAACTAGGCATGTAACATGGACTATGCAACATACTTATGCGAAAGGTTCAAGCGAGCATTCAAGACAAGCATGCAAACCAATTAAATGATGATCTTATACATGACTTAGGCAACTCAAATGGGCCTAAAATCAGTGGCCAAAATGCCCAAAATTGGGGTCTAAGCACACATGCATGCATGCAATCATGGTCCCACACTTAGGCACAAACATGGCGACTCTCAAGCACACTTAAAGAGACCAAACATAGGCAAAGAGCATGCATTGTAAAGCTCTGAAAATCATGTTAAACATGGTGCCAAACCAACTAACAAAGCAAGCCAAACAAAGCATACAAATGGTCCAAGCATTAAGGCAAGCCAATGAGGCTTTAAACTATACTTAAGCAAGACAATTATGGCATGCATTGAACAACCTAAAACAGAGTTTTAGCATGTTAAAACAAAGCCAAATGGCTACTTAGATGGCATCTAAGAGGCTTAAGCACAAAGGCATGCAACATGACTAAAACATGGAGCATTCAACACATGCTTTTAAAGCACCAAAGGGGCATGCTAAACAATCAAACAAACATGTATGAAGGACTGAAATAGCATGCAAAATGGTTCCAAACCATCAAAAATGAAGCAAGCAAGGCATGCTACACACTCATGTTCTTAAGGCCAACAAGCCAAATGCAAAGAGGCTATATTAAACATGCTATGGTTGACTCAAACAACATGAGACAGACCTAAAACATGGAAATATAAGCATAAAAACTTCACAAATGTAGGCCTAAAACATGCTAGAAACTAAGGCACACAACCTAGGCATGTTAAGGCATCAAAGGGCATTACAAGGCAACTATGCTAAGCATGCATAAGAGACCAAAATCAACACTTAGCAATGTCATATTAAGGCATAATAAACATAAAATGCAGCCAAGACATGCTCAAAACGCAACCAAACATGGTGCTCCTTTGGAGACCAAATCTTGCCCTTTTCAAGGACATCAAGGAGAGGGGGTGGCCCCCTCCTTCTTGAGACTCTAAGGCATCATCTTCATCACTGAAATCCCTCAAGATTTCAGTGGTGAAGAGATCCTAACACCAAAGTCTCGGATCTCAACAAAATAGTACAAAAATGAGGCCTTTTCAAGGCCTAAGGGTGGTCAAACTTGCTCAAACCACAAAACACTCTTAATAAACAATGAAGAGGGTTAAAAAACAGAACTTTTATGTGTTAATCACTAAGCACAAAAACAGTTCTAAACTAGGTAAAAACAAGGTGCAAGAATGGGGTAAAAAGGGGTAGTTTCTTACCTTTGAAGACCTCTTCACCAAAGATGATGTTGTTGCTTCCTTAAGCTCCAAATCAGTCAAGAACCTCAAGAACAACCTCTTGGAACCTCAGTAGCAAGAGGAAGGTGAAACACTAGGTGTTGGTGGGTAATAGTATGACAATACACACACACTAAGCTTAAGGGAGAGAGAGAGAGATATAAGATAGATATAGAACTCAAAACCCTAAACCAGAGCTTCTCCTATGTCTAACTCTCCTAAACTCTCCAATTTTTCTAACCCTTGAGCCAAGAGAGCAAGAGTTCTCTTATAGGCAACCAAGACTTACAAGCTAAGCCAAAACAAAGGCTCATCCCTCCATACACGTGTATGGAGGGGAAACAAAAGGCATACAGCTGTCTGAAAATATCTCAGAAAACAACTGTATAAGAGTCGGCAGGGCAAAATGGTCATTTTGCCAAAACAAGTGCCGACCGGCACAATATAGTGCCGGTGGAAACACCAGCCAGCCGGTGGCCTCTAGCCGGTGCCGGTGGTGTGTGGGGATGCCTCACAAAGCATTCCCTGCCCTTCCAAGGCAAAACACAAGTGTTTGGTGCAAAACCAGACACAAAACGGTCGAGTTCGGAGGTCCTGAGGCAAGGCACGCGAGCCGAGAACTCTGGGAACTCCAAACGAACACAAACATGGATAATCACCGAGTGTTCCAACGATGACGTCCAAGTCTAGATTCGAAACCACACAAATGTCAAATAGATTGATGGAGGTAACAAGTCTGTCTACCATAGAAAAGGTGTCGAAGCCCTCAAGGCGCGAGCGCACGCAGAACTATGAGTAATGTAGACAGACACAAGAACAAGTATTGGGTGGAATGACATAAGTGGGGTGACGACCCGCTGGGGAAAGAATGATGATCCTAATGCCGGATGCAACAATTACACTACAATGTAATATGATGGATAGATGATACAATGGATATGGCACGCGGGCCTAACCAAATCTCGCCTAGGAAGGGCATGTACACGTACAAGCCATGTCTAACATAGAAAAGGTGCCGCAACCTCAAACCAAGTTCATCAAGGAGTAGGCGCGATGCACATGAACCATGCTTTGACGTGAAAAGTAAGGGCACATACCAGACCAAGCTCAACAAGGAAAGGCGCAAGCCATAGATGGAGGCAATGCAGTGAATGCATGCAACGGAATAGATACAATGGATATGGCACGCGGGCCAAACCCAGTCTTGCCTAGGAAAGGCATGTACGCATACGAACCATGTCTAACATAGAAAAGGTGTCGAAGCCCTCAAGGCGCGAGCGCACGCAGAACTATGTTTCGACGTGAAAAGTATAGGCACATACCAGACCAAGCTCAACAAGGAAAGGCGCAAGCCATAGATGGAGGCAATGTAGTGAATGCATGCAATCTACAATGCAATATCTACAAATATGCAATGGGCGAAATGCATGACAATGCAGATGATGCAATGACCATGATTGCAGCTTTCCCTATTCTTCCAACGGGACGGTATACTAGGTTGGTTCAGTATCCAGAATTGAGACGTATACACACTACCTCAACCTATGGGGCTTCCATACAGGTTTCAAGCCGAGGGTACACCCCCTGGGTATTTAAACCAGACTTTAGTCTCGGAAATCCTGAACCTTTGCGTTCTAGGCATGAGCCGTTCGAACTCTAGTTTTCACCGTCCCCGTTGGTCTCCTAGGAACTCACCGCAAGCACGGAAGTCGTTCGGGCACGACAAACACCGAAGGAATTGCACCTTCAGAGGATTTAAGGTCTCCTAGACCGGAATGCGAAATGTATGCATGACAATGCATGTTTTTTTTTGTTTTTTTTTTTTTTGATTTGAAATGCATGACATATGCACTACCTACAATGATGCATGACAATGCGATATTTACAATGCGATGCATGGTAATGCGGATGAGGCACGCATGCCGATGTATCGAAGGTTTTGCACCCTCCAAGGATTTAAAGTCTCCTAGACCGTGTGTGTTTTTGGTCCCGCCGGACCCTCGTTTCGGGGCAACGCAAGTGTGGTGCGCAAAAATAGCGCGATGAAATGCATGCCAAATGCAATGAGGGGCAACTTGACACGCCGAAGGTCTTGCACCTCCCGAGGATTTAAGGTCTCCTAGACCGGGCGTGTTTAAGGTCCCGCCGGACCGGCTGTAGGGCGATGCATGATAATGCAAATGGAGTGTGCGCACCAATGCACCGAAGGTCTTGCACCCTCCAAGGATTTAAGGTCTCCTAGACCGGGCGTGCTTAAGGTCTCGTCAGACCGAGCGGGGCAACTGTTGAGGTGCGCGAAACAACGATATGGAATGCATGTCAAATGCAATGAGGTGTGCACCTTAATGCACCGAAGGTCTTGCACCTCCCGAGGATTTAAGGTCTCCTAGACCACGCGTGTTTAGGATCCCGCCGGACCGGTTTTGGGGTAATGATGATGAGATGCGCGAAAGAGCGCGATGAAATGCATGCCAAATGCAACGAACGGTGTACGTCAGTGTACCGAAGGTCTTGCACCCTCCAAGGATTTAAGGTCTCCTAGACCGTACGTATTTAAGGTCTCGTCAGACCGTAATGCAAAATGTAATGCTCATGAGGCACGCATACCTCGAGATACAATGACATACAAAATGAGGCACGCATACCTTATCAGATGGAAAATGAAATGCAAAACGAGGCACGCGTACCTCGAAATGCAATGAAATGCGAGATGAGGCACACGTGCCTCATCGGATGGAAAATGAAATGCAAAACGAGGCACGCGTACCTCGAAATGCAATGAAATGCAAGATGAGGCACACGTACCTCATCGGATGGAAAATGAAATGCAAAACGAGGCACGCGTACCTCGAAATGCAATGAAATGCAAGATGAGGCACACGTACCTCATCGGATGGAAAATGAAATGCAAAACGAGGCACGCGTACCTCGAAATGCAATGAAATGCAAGATGAGGCACACGTACCTCATCGGATGGAAAATGAAATGCAAAACGAGGCACGCGTACCTCGAAATGCAATGTGATGCAAGATGAGGCACACGTACCTCATCGGATGGAAACTGAAATGCAAAACGAGGCACGCGTACCTCGAAATGCAATGTGATGCAAGATGAGACACACGTACCTCATCGGATGGAAAATGAAATGCAAAACGAGGCACGCGTACCTCGAAATGCAATGTGATGCAAGATGAGGCACACGTACCTCATCGGATGGAAAATGAAATGCAAAACGAGGCACGCGTACCTCGAAATGCAATGAAATGCAAGATGAGGCACACGTACCTCATCGGATGGAAAATGAAATGCAAACGAGGCACGCGTACCTCGAAATGCAATGAAATGCAAGATGAGGCACACGTACCTCATCGGATGGAAAATGAAATGCAAAACGAGGCACGCGTACCTCGAAATGCAATGAAATGCAAGATGAGGCACACGTACCTCATCGGATGGAAAAAAAATGCAAGTCGAAAGGGACGTGCGAGACGGCACGAGGCGGCGAACCGGAAAGTGTGATGAATGCGTGCAACACACACGGGGCAACTTTTAAATCTTATGAAAGACAAAAGGATACAAAAGGATACAGCCATCACATGAGTTTGAGTGCCACACGCAGAAGACACTGTCTGAGGTCAAAACGAAGGCCGGTTGAGCGTCGGAGAGGCACTTTCTTGTACTTTCTTGAGCTATGAAGACCCAAAACCCCTCATCTAGACTAAACAAGGTCTTGGTAACACCACCGGCTGGGTGGGAAGGCTACCGGCTGCCTCCGGCTGCCTGAACTCATCCACCGGCACAATATTGTGCCGACCGGCACAAAATAGTGCTGACCGGCACAAAATGCCTGATCGGGGGCAGTTCTGCCATTTTGCCTCGGGTCTTTTAAAATAGGGCTTGAAACCCTATTTCTTCACTTTGCCTCCGCCGAAAACCTTCACTCTCTCTCTCTAGAGCTTTGTTCTCTCGATTTTTCGTCGATTTCCTCGCGTTTTACGCTCGTTTTACCGTCGGATTCGCGATATTCTTCGCGTTTCGGACATTTTCGACCGATTGAAATTCCGTTTCGGAGTCTCTTTCTCAGTTTTCACCTTTTCGGGACTTGTTCCCCTCGATTTTCTCTTCATTCTCGTGTATTTTCATCTTCCGGCCTTTCCGGCCATTTTCGACCCGCCCGGGGTTGACTTTTTCGGTTGACCTTTCACATTCCGACCCGGTTTTCCTTTTCCGGCCATTTTCTCACCACCGTCACTATGGCAGACGATGTTCCACATGTCGGGACTCCCCCGGATCACGAGATGGATCCCGGGGTCGAGCTCCTCCCGCTGAGTGAGCGCCCATTCGATCCGGCGACCTACCGGCCGGCTATTCACATTCTACCACCCGATGGACTCCGCCACTTCCGCGGCTTCGACCGAGCACTGGACCCGGAGCTTCTCCTGCGCGAGCCGGCCTCTCACTTGTCCTTCGACGCTTCCGAGGTAACATCCTGATCCACTTTATTTTCTGCAATGTAGAACTGTAAACTGTCAACTGCCATAGCTGATTACAACCCTTAACTGCTTTAGATCTGATACACTGTGCGCTGTAGTTGATTGTAGACAACCTCACAACTGATATCTGCCTAGGACCAACACACATGCACACACACTGCACTAGCCTGAATCACCCAAACACACGGCACACATTGCACTTTTGACATGAACTCACCGACACCCGGTGCTTACTTGAATCAGAAAACTCGCACGCATGCTAGACTTGCACTGAATCACACAAGCACGCAGACGCATCACACGTTGGTAATTCACTGAAACATATCGGGACCCGGCATCCGTTTGAACTTTGAAAAGCACGCACACATGCTATGTTTACACTGATCCCCATGGGAGTACTGGCACATCACAGGCCGTAGTCCACCTACTGGTGCACTGAAACCTGACATTTGCTTGCATCTGAAAAACGTGCACACGTGCACCAAGTTTACACTGGACCACTCGAAACATACTGACGCATCACGCGCCGTAGTTTACTGTAAGCACACCGGTACCCGGTTTCTGTTTGAATCTGAAAGACTTGCACGCATGCTAGCTTTGCACTGACTTTAACTGTTTCTTCGAAACTGTACATCTCATATTGATTCGCAACTGTTTGCTTGTAAACAGGGAGGTTCCCATGCCATCCGCGGGTATGGGAATACCGTCGCTCGAGAGTGGTATGCTGAGCTACCTGACGCAGTCCGTCAGATCGTCGATCGGGCCCGCTTCGGCGCATTTTGTAGGGGATTGTCCAGACTTACCGCTTGCAGGCCTCTCCTCGCGGCCCTGGCAGAGAGGTGGTGGGACACCACTGATTCATTTCACTTGTCGGTGGCAGGGGACATGACGATGACTCCTTACGACTTCGCGATGCTTACCGGCATCGGGGTAGGGGGTGATCCGATCCCCTTCGACATTGACATGGATGAGTGGACCGCGGCCCAGGTCTACTTGCTTGGCGAGGCACCGCCTCTGGCGCGTCCTGGCTTCGTCAGGTATTCCTGGTTCGAGGTTCAATTCAAGGTCCAGCCCACCCTCATCGACGCAGCCCCGATGACCCAGGAGGCCGTGGAGCAGTACGCACGCGGCTTCTTGATGTTTTTGCTAGGGACTACCCTATTCGCCGACCAGGCGAACACAGTGCCCCTCTGCCTCCTCAGCGCACTGGTGGACGTCCGGGACATCTTGCGTTTTGACTGGGGTGTCACGGCTCTGGCCACCCTCTACGGCTACATGAGCTCAGTCTCCCGTGGCAGCGGGCAGTTGCTCGGGGGCTACTGGCGAGCTTGGGAGGTATGTCTTCTTCTCTGCTTTACATTTCTGCTGTACATACTTTCTGTATTCTGCACCGTACACTGCTCACACTGACTGTATACTGTACACACTGCACACACATACTCTGCTTTTCACTGACTGTATATTGTACACACGGCACACACATACTCTGCACAGTACACTGCACAACACACGGCTCTGCTATCTCTGCTTTATTCTGACTGTACACCGTTCACTCTGTACACTCTGCAAAATACACTACACAACACACGGCTTTGTTATTTCTGCTTTACACTGCATTCTGCTTTATCTGATGGTCATACTGACATCTGTTTTGCAGTTGTGGGTGTATGCCTACTTCCCTAGGCTGGAGCCAATGCCGAAGACGGAGACTCCCCTGGTCATCCCTTTCTCGCGCCGCTATGATGGGAGGTGCACACGGCGACCTCGGGATACCTTCAGCTTCTTCCACCGATTCTTTGACACCATCACCTCTGCCGAGGTATATTTTGCTTACAGTTCATTTAAACTTTGCTTTGCCACTGTGCATCTTGATAACCAGCAAATAACCAACTGTTTCGATTCAGGTCACCTGGCGGCCGTGGGCTGCGGTGCCAGCAGGCATTCAGGATCGGTTTGCCGGTGCGGAGGAGACCTCTCATTACCAGATTTTGCTGGAGGGCCCGGTCTGTCGGGCTTGGTACCTGGGGGAGCGTTTCCTGCGCCAGACCCTCGGGTTGCCAGAGCAGATAGTTCCGGTTCACCCTCCTGAGCACATGAGGGACACCGAGAGGTTTTCTCTGCAGCAAATGGAGGACTACACCCTTGGCTGGGACGAGGGCGGCTATAGGGGCGAGGGCGACTACTTTGAGTACGTCCGGACCTTCATTATGCGGCCTCTGAGCGGGGGTCGCCAGACTGAGCGAGGGAGTCCTACGGTGCCGGCGGCTCGGGCAGAGGCAGGAGCAGGAGTGGGATCTTCGAGGAGAGCCCGAGTCCGAGGCAGGGGCGGGGTACAGAGGGGACGAGGGTCCGGTTGGCCCGCTCTGCCCACTATGCTGACGTACAGGGGGCAGGGTGGGGAGACCTACCAGATCCCCTTCGTTCCTCCCCCGGCTGGTCACGAGTTAGCCGGTATTCCCGACTTACCCCCGGTACGTACTACTTCACTTTACATCTTGCATTGTCATTCCATTTCAGTTTATTTGATATTCCGCAGAATACTAATGCATCCGATACTTTTGCAGGCTTCCTCCGAGTACACACGGCAGTTCGTGGAGTTGTGTGCTTCCCTGATGGGGATGCTGCAGCGGACCCTCGATGTCATGGCCGCCTACAGTCTTCCGGTACGTTCTTCTGACCACAGTCTCAAACCATACTCTATTTCATACATACTGAAGCACTACACAAAACCTGATAAACTACTCACGGCGTTCACACACTGTACTCATACACTGCATTCTGCACTGATTAACTGCTCACGGCATTCAACTGTACTCATACACTGCACTCTGCACTGATTAACTGCTCACGGCATTCACACTGTACTCATACACTGCACTCTGCACTGATTAACTGCTCACGGCATTCACACTGTACTCATACACTGCACTCTGTCATACTGCTCACAGCTTTCTGATGCATTTGCTCTTCGTATTTTTCAGCCTCCCTTTCCGATTCCGCCAGTGGGCGGCGCTCCTCTGGCTGGGCCTTCCCTTTCTACTCGGGATGGCAGGATATTCCCCCGTACCAGAGGGAGACATGCTCATGTCAGGAGCAGCTCGCGAGCACCAGTTCCAGGTGATGGCGAGTCAGAGATGGAGACGGAGTCGTCTGAGGAGGAGGCTGGGGATAGCTCGGGCTCGGGCTCGGGCTCTGACAGCGATGCTTCCAACGATGCTCCTGGGCTTCTGCCCAGGAAGAGGGCCAGGACAGATCCTCAGGCGTGAGGTTGCTGCTGATGATGACTTTTGCTGCTTTTTCTTTATTTCTTTTCTTGTACTTTTCTCTTTTTGGTAGATAGAGTACTTTGTACTGCCACAGGCAGATTTTGTTTTCTTCAAAAGTTTGTACTTTGAAAGAGATTATATATAAAACAAACTTTTATCTGAAAAGTATCTTATTTACACACCTCGTACTTTGCATTGCACTGCATCATATTATACCTCAAATGTAAATGATTACGATTTGTTGTCTGAAAATCGAGCACTTGCACTGTAATAATCGGATAACCAACCAACTAACAGCAAACAACCCAGACAAATCACTGCTCAAAATGAACAAATAGCCCATATTCTGCTGGGGATTAATCTGCACACAGCTCACAATACAATATCCGGTCCATTCTGCACACGGCAAACTTTGAACAATTGGCCCAATCTGACAAGACGGATCACCAAAACCGAGACAGTCGAAGTTGAAACACATTCGGATGTCCCAAAATTTCCTTTTCTTCTCTTGCCTCGCATAAATGTAGAGAATGGCACAGCATTCTGAGCACAAACGATTGACTTTGAAAAAGGGATTTCACAACCGGGGTATCGAGCCTACAACTGAACACAGTGGAAATGACTCAAGTGAAGAAAATAAAAGGCACACGACCTAAACACAACGAGATACACTCGGAAAAGACTCAAAGCTAAATTGAGACCGACAAATCGAAGGACACAACACACAGACGTGCTTGAAAACAAAAGACCTTGAGGAGCCAATTCTTCCGGGCAGATTTCCCACCCTTTCTAATTTGTGTGATTCTCACGCCACTCGGCCCTCAAGCTCGGTTTTTCTCTCAAAACCCTCTTGCCCACTTTTCTCTCGATTTACACCTCTCTATTCTTTATTCTCTCATTTTTCATCCCTCCCCAGGGTGATTGATGGATGAATAGGAAGCGGCGGATTCACGCCCGATATAGCTAGCTCACGACTATTCTTTCTAATGGATAGGGTGCCTTTCTGGCAAGTACGTCGATAACAAATGAGAGGCGGAACACCCGACTCGACTGTGCCCCTGGTTCATTACTTTGACCATTTTTTTGTTTTCTTTCTAAAACAGTTTTGATCAAAATGAACGTCAGGTTAGCGTGCTTATTCAATTTTTGATTTGAAAATCATGCAAGTCAGGCCGTAAGCACTGAAAGTTTTCCTTTTAGGTCCAAACATGGTCCGATTTTGGAAAATGAAATAATTTTCGAGAAAATAGTCAACCTCAGTAAAAATTTTCAAAAACTATTTTCGCGAACAGTCAATGCTCAACAAGCACAGAACCTACCCTCGAGATACGCAACCTCGGATCGGAGGCAATTTGGGAAAATTGCCCCTTGCTTGAAGGGGGGAAGGAGGGCAACGGAAAGTTGCCCCTAGTTTGGATGGCAACTCAGGGCAACTTATGACACTGTGAGGCAACGGAAAGTTGCCCCTTGTGTGGATGACGCCGCAGCATGCTGTAAACCAGTCCTTGTTGATGATGATCGGACCTTCGGACACGGCGAAGACGGTCTGAATCAATATATGGACATAGTCACCTGGAAGGTGTTGGTGGCTGGACTTCAAGAAGAAGCTGGCTGCATAGTTTCGATTGTCACAACCGAACTATCGAATTCACAGGAGGCGAAGGTGATCAAAACCATTGCATGGACCGAGACGCTATGAAGCGTTGGGGGCTGGACTTCAAGATGAAGTTGCCTACGTATCCCAAACAGGGGAATCAAGCCTTACGTAGTTCCGGGTTAAGGTACACTCGAGTATTTTAACCTTCACTATTTTTAGGCTCTTACTTTTGCCAAGGCGCCCAATGCGGGTTTTTGACCTTGCGAGCTTCTTTTCTTTCTTTTTCTCTTTTTTTTTTTGCATTTTTTTTCTTTTCCTTTTTCTTTCTTTTGCATTCTCTTTTTTTTTTTTGTATTTTTCTTTGCTCTAACTTTTGCCTGGGTCGCCCTTCTGGGTTTTCGACCCAGCGAGCCTCTCAAAGGGGAAAAGTGTAGCTCGGTTCATGCCAAATGGTTTTCGAAATCGAAGCCTCCCCTTTTCCGGGAGAATGACCGTTGCAGTACTTTGCGGAAGAATCAATCACGGTTGCTTTGCCAACTTCTCCTGGTGAACTCTAGTCTTTTGCTCCGATTTCGGTGTCCCTTGATCGAGGGCTGCTTCGGGTCTGGCCACACGGGCCTTACATTGATAGCTAATCAGTGAACATTCTGGATTGCCGGTCCAAGGTTTGAAAATGAGGGGTCGGGTCTCGAGGCCGAGAGCGATCCTAAGCTGCATAATCTCAAGAGCGATTCCACACAGGTCTTCGCAGGACTGCGCAAAACATTTTGTTTTCGAAAGTTTTTAAGAAGGCGACGAATCGCTCATGCCGAAGACAGTGTGGAACCAGTCTGGATCAAGCCAGGGTCCTTCTCAGTACTCACGCTGATAAGCATGGTCCCAATCATTAAGGGCTTAGCATGCCTTTCTTTCTTTCAATTCGATCAAAGTTTTGCAAATCCCGAGGAATTCCTTTCTCTTCGTTTTCACCGCAGTGTTCAAAAGGGTTTGAAAAACTTAGGTCAAAACAATAATTATTAGGGCACACAAGAGTGGGTGGAATGCGCTGTCACCCCATTCGAATTCTCTGGCATAACTAGCCTAAAACAATAGATACGGAAACACGGTAGCCGCAGCTGTTTCATTCAGGTTCCCCGGATGTAAACTGGCTCCACAGCAGAGGTAGACCCAAAAAGAAAGCAAAAGGAAGTAATTACAAAACAAAACGGTGCTTGAGGCAACAACCCCGGAGTCACCTGGTATTCTATACAAAAGAGGGACTGACTCGTTACAACAAGACAGACCCTTAAGCAAAAAGGACTGACTCAAGACAGAGACAGACTCAAAACGAAGCAAAAGACTGACTCGACACTCAAGCCAGGATTTACAAAAGTAGCATTCGCAGATGCTCAAAACTGCGTGCCAGACGCCACATCAAAAACTCGAGGTGCTGCCCGCAGGCGGTTGAATCCCAATTACATACTCACAGTATCGGTGTCCTCAAAATCCAACAACTGAGTGGTGACGGATTTAGCTGAGGTGGGTGGGAGGATAACCTCGTTGTCAATCAGATCCTGCACCTCGTGGCGGAGGCGAAAGCAGTTATCGGTGGAGTGGCCAGATTGCTGGTGGTACGCACAGTACTGAGTGGCATCATGTCCTGCTGGATAGGGGTTTGGGGAGCGGCCTAGGCTCGAGGGGTGTAAGATGCCCCTTTTTGGCCAAGATCAGAAGTGCCCTAGACAAAGGCATGTAGAGAGGATGGAAGACCCTGCGCCCCCGGGGCTGGTATTTTGAAGCCTGAGTGCTCCTGCTAGATGCGCTGGCGAACGGATCGGCAGGTGCGGGCTTGAATTTCTGATCCTTCCCAGGTACGGGGGTTGGGAGTGAGAGAGAAACTGTTTCAACATAACGGGGTCTATCCTGATTTTCCGACTGGCTTGAACTACCCTCAAGTAGAGTGGGAAAAGCATCCTTCACAATTTTGGTTGTTATCGCAGATACCTGTTGTTTGTTCATTCCCCCGACTTTTAAAGCCTCGACTGCCCACTAGCAGTTGTTCAACGGGATTGGCATCTTCCCCTTGCTTTGTCCTTGCCCCTGGCCTCAGCCTGGTGAGAGGTTTGGGTTGGTGCTGGTACATCACTGTTGTATGTGGAGGCTATCTCCGGCTGATTAAGCTCGATCACAATCCGTCCCAGTAGCGGGGGCTCCTAGGGCTCAAAATTTCCGGCATACGGTGCAACCGGTGGTGAGGCTGACATCCCGTAAACGAGATCTGCCACAGATCTTTGGAGATCACCTATCATCCCCATTAACTCGAATGTAGTGGGCTCGCGAGCCTGATAGGACTGGGGGGGCCCAGATTGGGTGTGTAGCGGGCGACCTAGGAGGATGCGGCATATCTACACCGGCCTCACTCTGTAGGGTGATCCCTTGATCCAACGCGGCCGTCATAACCACTATTTCTTCTGAACTCTGCATCATCTCAAACCCTGCCTCAGCAAGGGAAAACACTAGCTGTTCTGTATCGACTTTCTAGACTCTCTCAACTGAAAGGACAAACGGACAGCATTTCAGCCCAAAACAGATCAAACACAGACGCAGTCAAACATCTGATCTCTACTACTGATTACTGTTCCCCAGAATCACTGTTCCCAGAACTGAACTGATACCCGCAGATATAACTGGTCCCTCAACAACACTGATACTGGTGCCCTTCAGGCCGGATACTCGCACTGGTAAACTGACATGTACTTTCCTGCAGAGATACATTCTAGAAGCACATAGCAGATAAATGAGAACCAAAACACCCCTATGTTGGGGTAGGGTTTTCCCTGTCCTATTTTGTCAGGAGCTAGGGTTTCACTACGCACGCAGCGGTTTCAAACAACCTAATATCGGGTGAGCAACCTGTCCTAGTTTGGAATGGTCACTATGGATTTCGATATGCACTAGGTCGAATGGTCGAAAAGGGTGCCCCGGTAAAACCGGGGTTTGTGCTCCCATGCTGTCAGAGCCCATAACCGATCAGCCTTTTGGTCATGCCTTGACAAGACAAGCCTCCAGCAAACCGTTCAGGAATGGCAGATGGCAAACACTGTGTTCCTAGGCGCACCAATGCACATGCAATGCAAAGAAACACATAAATGGAATTAAAACAGGATATCACGAGTTCGAGTCAAGCTCTCTAAACTCCCCAGCAGAGTCGCCAGAAACTGTAACACGTCCGCGGGGGGGACCTCGCGCTACAGTTCGGACTCCTCCATTTTTGTTTGGATTGCGGTTCCAAATCTGAACCAAAGAATCCACCTCTGGCAAATCGTTTTGAGAAAGAAAACAGATTTTTGAAAAGTAGTGCCAAACATGGACTGCTTTGCCAGATTACAGAGTCGCCACCTAAATATTTTAAAATGGGAAATATAGGAAACCCTGACTCGGTGCCGAAGGCCACGTGTCTGTCATCACCAAAGTGACTTGGCTCGGGAGCTTGGGTACGATTGGGGAAGGTCATCTATGAGCACCCCCTCTCGCCCGGTTCGAAGACCGGCCTCTACTAACCATGATATCCAATTTTGAAAACGTTATGTGTTCTTATTCCGGTTATTAGCCTAGATTTACTATGTTATGCGCACAGCAAACAAGTATAGACTAGATTGCCTAATTTGGGAATAAACATTGCATATCCGTTCGTTTTGAAAACAGTTCGAAATTGCTACTCGCAAGTAGACTAAAATACGGATTTCAACGAGTTATTCCAACTCAAGCAACCCAACCTCCACCCACAGGCATTCAATACAGTTTATCTCATGTAAGCACTTAGCCGCATGGCAAGCATACTGTTATGGCAACATTCACACGCATGTGGTATGCTAAAACGTAAAATACTTACATCGTACTCCGCGCCAAAACAAGAAACTAGTTAGCAAACATGCGTGACCTAGTTCATGTTAAGTGGCTAATGCATCGCATACAGGGATGTAATCTAGACAGGCTCGGCTACCCTAAGCATGGCACACGAAATGCAGCAACTACCACATATTCAATTTGGAATTGAAAATTGCAATGCAGTTTGTATGATGTACCGAGCCCGGTGCATGTAAACAAATGCATGAATGCACGCATGCATTGCATAAGGTATGCTAAAATAAGTATGGCCCTAATCTACCATCGAAAGCGGGTAAATAAAAGGGATAGAAAGAAATGGGGGTTTGGAAGACATACACCCACTCACACACACTTATTACAATTTTGCCCTCACTCAGAGGGACCGAAAGAATATACAATTTAATTAACTACGCAAGCTAATTAATTATTACAAATTAACTAAATTAATTAAATAAAATAATTAATCTAATTAAACAGTAAATCGCCTCGGGATGAGGGCCAAATGCAGCATGCGCTCGGGACTGGCTCGGAACCGCACTGCCATGCATGGATTGCCTCTGTTTCCTCTGCTCTCCTCCTCAGAAAATTGCCAAAGTCCCAGGAGTGCCTCTCAGGGCACTGGAGATTACCACCGGCTGGGGTAGAACACCACCGGCTGAATAAAGAAGCCATCGGCACAAAATGAAGCTATCGGCTACTGGTACACTGCCGGTCGGCACTAAATACTGCCGGCCGGCACTGAATGCCTGCAGAACCTGCAACTCACAGCAGCAGAGGACAGCAACATGCATGGCAATACAATTCAAGCCATTTATGCACCAAACACACTCCCTATCATGTTAGTGACTCAAGGGGGCATGTGCCTTCATTCCCAGACCACCAATCACGCATTTCTATGCATGATGGTCCAAAGAACCAAGAGTGCAAATTTGATTTCAAATGCATGCAATGCAAACAAGCAAACAAGGGTGTTAAACCTCCATCATATTTCACTTTAAGAGGCCAAACATGCACAATGCAAATGCAACCCTAAGCATGTCAACTAGGCATGTAACATGGACTATGCAACATACTTATGCGAACGAGCATTCAAGACAAGCATGCAAACCAATTAAATGATGATCTTATACATGACTTAGGCAACTCAAATGGGCCTAAAATCAGTGGCCAAAATGCCCAAAATTGGGGTCTAAGCACACATGCATGCATGCAATCATGGTCCCACACTTAGGCACAAACATGGCGACTCTCAAGCACACTTAAAGAGACCAAACATAGGCAAAGAGCATGCATTGTAAAGCTCTGAAAATCATGTTAAACATGGTGCCAAACCAACTAACAAAGCAAGCCAAACAAAGCATACAAATGGTCCAAGCATTAAGGCAAGCCAATGAGGCTTTAAACTATACTTAAGCAAGACAATTATGGCATGCATTAAACAACCTAAAACAGAGTTTTAGCATGTTAAAACAAAGCCAAATGGCTACTTAGATGGCATCTAAGAGGCTTAAGCACAAAGGCATGCAACATGACTAAAACATGGAGCATTCAACACATGCTTTTAAAGCACCAAAGGGGCATGCTAAACAATCAAACAAACATGTATGAAGGACTGAAATAGCATGCAAAATGGTTCCAAACCATCAAAAATGAAGCAAGCAAGGCATGCTACACACTCATGTTCTTAAGGCCAACAAGCCGAATGCAAAGAGGCTATATTAAACATGCTATGGTTGACTCAAACAACATGAGACAGACCTAAAACATGGAAATATAAGCATAAAAACTTCACAAATGTAGGCCTAAAACATGCTAGAAACTAAGGCACACAACCTAGGCATGTTAAGGCATCAAAGGGCATTACAAGGCAACTATGCTAAGCATGCATAAGAGACCAAAATCAACACTTAGCAATGTCATATTAAGGCATAATAAACATAAAATGCAGCCAAGACATGCTCAAAACGCAACCAAACATGGTGCTCCTTTGGAGACCAAATCTTGCCCTTTTCAAGGACATCAAGGAGAGGGGGTGGCCCCCTCCTTCTTGAGACTCTAAGGCATCATCTTCATCACTGAAATCCCTCAAGATTTCAGTGGTGAAGAGATCCTAACACCAAAGTCTCGGATCTCAACAAAATAGTACAAAAATGAGGCCTTTTCAAGGCCTAAGGGTGGTCAAACTTGCTCAAACCACAAAACACTCTTAATAAACAATGAAGAGGGTTAAAAAAAAGAACTTTTATGTGTTAATCACTAAGCACAAAAACAGTTCTAAACTAGGTAAAAACAAGGTGCAAGAATGGGGTAAAAAGGGGTAGTTTCTTACCTTTGAAGACCTCTTCACCAAAGATGATGTTGTTGCTTCCTTAAGCTCCAAATCAGTCAAGAACCTCAAGAACAACCTCTTGGAACCTCAGTAGCAAGAGGAAGGTGAAACACTAGGTGTTGGTGGGCAATAGTATGACAATACACACACACTAAGCTTAAGGGAGAGAAAGAGAGATATAAGATAGATATAGAACTCAAAACCCTAAACCAGAGCTTCTCCTATGTCTAACTCTCCTAAACTCTCCAATTTTTCTAACCCTTGAGCCAAGAGAGCAAGAGTTCTCTTATAGGCAACCAAGACTTACAAGCTAAGCCAAAACAAAGGCTCATCCCTCCATACACGTGTATGGAGGGGAAACAAAAGGCATACAGTTGTCTGAAAATATCTCAGAAAACAACTGTATAAGAGTCGGCAGGGCAAAATGGTCATTTTGCCAAAACAAGTGCCGACCGGCACAAAACAGTGCCGACCGGCACAATATAGTGCCGGTGGAAACACCAGCCAGCCGGTGGCCTCTAGCCGGTGCCGGTGGTGTGTGGGGATGCCTCACAAAGCATTCCCTGCCCTTCCAAGGCAAAACACAAGTGTTTGGTGCAAAACCAGACACAAAACGGTCGAGTTCGGAGGTCCTGAGGCAAGGCGCGCGAGCCGAGAACTCTGGGAACTCCAAACGAACACAAACATGGATAATCACCGAGTGTTCCAACGATGACGTCCAAGTCTAGAGGACGGTCAAAAATGGGGTGTCTACAACAGTGCAGTGTATGAATGCCGTGAGCAATGCTGTGAACAATCCGCGGGTTATAGTGTGTCAAATGCCATGAGGACCGTGTATTAAGTGATGTGTTGACAATGTGAGACGTCAGATTATGCACAGTTTGAGATTGTGGTCGAAAGAGCTTACCGGGATATCGTAAATAGCCAACAGGTCGAAGCTCCACTGTAACATTCCCATCACAGAGGCGGTCAACTCCAGAGATTGGCGAGTGTACTCAGCAGAAGCCTATAAAAGTGTTAGAAGCATCAGTATTCTGCGAAATATCAAGAGAAACGAAATAAAATAACTGTACAGGTTACAAAGTGCAGTAATACATACCGGAGGCAAACCATGGAATCCGACTAGCTCGTGATCAGCCGGAGGGGGAGCAATGGGGATCTGATAAGTCTCCCCACCCTGCCCTCGGCATGTCATCATCGTAGGTAACGCTGGCCACTCGCCTCTCTGCTCTCTCCGAGATCCGCTTCTGCCACGGGCCCGAGCCGCCCTCCGTGCTCCTACTCCGACCGCTAGTGCCGTAGGCCTCTCCCTCTCAGCTCGGCGAGGACCAGTCAAAGGTGGCATCAGAAAAGCCCGAATGTACTCGGCGTAGTCACCCTCCTCCCTGAAAGGCTCGGAGTCCAAGCCGATCGTGTAGTCTATCATCTCCTCGATAGTGTACCTCTCGGTATGCCTCATATGAGTAGGAGGTGGCTGCGGAACTGTCTGCTCTGGCACGCCTAAGGTCTGCTGCAAGAAGCGCTCCCCCAAGTACCAGGCGCGGCAGACGGGGCCCTCTAGTAGAACTCTGAATCGGGCCATCTCCTGAGCGCCGGCATACCGCTCCCGAACTGCGATGGGCAACGAAGCCCACGGCTGCCAGGTGATCTACAAATAGCAGGAAATACAGTTTGTTATCCGCTATTTAAAGTACATTACAAAGCAAAGCCAATAAACTGAAATGTTTGACATACCTCGGCTGCGGTGATGGTGTCAAAATAGCGGCAGAAGAACATGAAGGGCTCCCGCAGCCTCCGCTCGCACCTCATGTCGAAGCGGTGGGAAAATGGGATCATGGGGGGCATCTCCTCATCTGGCACTAGGGCAAGCCTCGAGAAGTAGGCATACACCCACAGCTGTACAGTGTAATAGAGCAGACATGAGCAGGCTTATCAGATAAAGCAGTGTGCAGATAGAAGCAGAAATCAGATAACAGTGTGCAGTGTATTGTGCAATGTGTGCAGTGTGTTGTGCAGTGTGTGCAATGTATAGCCAGTGTAAAATAGATTACGTGTGTACAGTGTGTATAGTGTACAGATAATGAAAGGTAGAATTGAAAAGGCAGAAAAGGGAATATGTACCTCTCAGGCTCGCCAATAGCCTCCAAGCAACTGCCCGCTGAGGCGGGAGAATGAGCTCATATATCCATAAAGTGTGGCCAGGCCAGCGCCACCCCAGTCGTAGTCATGGATCCTGGTCACGTCAACTAGTGCACTCAGTAGGTAGAGGGTGACAGTGTTCGCCCGGTCGGCGAAGAGCGTAGTCCCCAGCAAGAACATAATGAAACCACGAGCGTACTGCTCCTCCTCCTCCCAGGTAGTAGGCGCCTGGATCCGGAAGTGATCCTCGAACCATGAGTATCGCACAAACCCTGCTCGAGCGAGAGGTGGCTGAGTGCCGAGCAAGTAGAGCTGAGCGGCATCCCACTTGTCCATCTCTGTATCAAAGGGGATCGGATCACCCCCCACTCCAATGCCTGTGAGCATAGAGAAGTCGAAGGGAGTCATCGTCATCTCCCAGTGGCAAAAAAGTGGAAAGAATCGGTGGTGTCCCACCACCTCTCCACCAAGGCAGCAAGAAGAGGCCTGCTCGCAGTGAGGCGCGAGAGCCGCATGCAGAAACGCCCAAAGCCAGCCTGGTCAACGATCCGACGAACCGCGTCAGGTAGCTCCATGTACCATCCGCGAGCGACGGTATTCCCATACCCTCGGAAGGCATGGGAATCTCCCTGTTTTTAGAACAAACGGTTGCGAAGCAGTGTTACAAATACAGTGTTGAATCCGCTCAGAATCAGTAAAAATACAGTGTGTGCGCACGTGTTTAGATTCAAATAGATATCAGGTGCGGGTGTGCTCGCAGTAAACTACAACATATGATGTATCAGTGTGTTTGAGTGATTCAGTAAAAATATAGCATGTGTGCACATATTCAGATTCAAACAAACACCGGGTGCGGATGTGCTCGCAGTGAATTACAGCGTATGATATGTTAGTGTATCTGGTTCAAGCAGTTAAAGAACAAGTTCGACTATCGCAGTTATATGTTCTACATTGCAGAAAATGAAACAGAGAAGAGTGTATCTCAGAAGCGCCGAAGGACAAATGTGACTCTAGCTCGCGCAATAGAAGCTTCGGTGCCACGCCCCTCGCAAAGCTGCTGAAGTGGCGGATGCCATCAGGAGGCAATACATGTAGCGCCGGCCTGTAGGTCGCCGGATCAAACGGCTGAATGTGAAGAGGCAGGAGCTCAGCCTCGGGATCCACGTCCATCACTGGGGGAGCCCCACCGCCTGGAAAGTCGTCCACCATCTCAAGAATGGTGTGCAAATGGTCGAAAGTGTGAAAATCGAGCAAGAATGCGAAAAGTCAACTAAAAAGTCAACCCCGAGAGGGTGAAAAATGGGCGGAAAGGTCGGAGTGTGGAAAAAGCACAGAGATCGAGGAAAACTTGGGAGAAACAAACCCCAAGTGGTGGAAATCGAGAAGGAGGCACCGAAAACAAGATTTGTTCGGTTCAAAATGTTTGAAACGTGAAGGGTTTCGCGAATCAAACGACGAAAAGGGCGCTAAAACACGAGAAAAGTACGAATCAAAGGCGAGAAAATCACCTAGAGAGAGAGGGGGAAAGTTTTTGAGCTAGGGCAAGTGAAGAAATAAGGGCTAGAAGCCCTATATTTAAAGACCCGTGGCCAATTGACAAAAATGCCCTGACACAGGCATTTTTGGCCGGTCGGCCAAATTGTTAGCCGGTCAGCCAAAAAGTTAGCCGGTGGCCTTATTTTGTGGCCGGTGGATGGCCGGTGGACTCTCCCGATGGCCGGTGAACCTTCTACACCCTTGTTTGGGTCATTGATGTGGTTTGGGACCTTCTTTGCTCAACACAGTGCAAGAGAGTGCATTTCCGAAGCTTGACCGGCCTTCACGTTGACCTCGAGCCGTGTCTTCTATGCGTGGTACTTGATACGTATGCAGTGTATCCTTTTGGTATCCTTTTTGTCTCTTGCGAGATTCGGAAGTTGCTCCACATGCATTACGTTACAACGTTTTGTCGTGAACGCGAGTGGTTTATACGTCATTTCACTCGCATTGTTATGTACACTTTTTATGCGTTGTCACACACGCCATGCTTGCATTGTTATGCATCTTCTTTAGGTAACATTGTCATGCGTACCTCACATGCATTGTCATGCACTCCTACTCGCGTTATTATGCACGTATGTTATGCATTGTCACGCACGCCACACTTGCATTGTCATGCATTTCTCTAGCTTGCATTGTCATGCATGTCACATTCGCATTGTCATGCATCTCTCTACTGTATCATCTAGTATGCCTATTGCACTGTACATAGCATACATTACATGTCCACATTATCGCATTCTTAGGTTGCATTGTCATACATCTCCCCCATCCACGTTGTTTCGCATTCTTAGGTTGCATTGTCTTGCATCCTCTCGCCACATTATTGCATTCTTAGGTTGCATTGTCATGCATCTCCCCCATCCGCGTTGTTTCGCATTCTTAGGTTGCATTGTCTTGCATCCTCTCGCCACATTATTGCATTCTTAGGTTGCATTGTCATGCATCTCTCCCATTCGCGTTGTTTCACATTCTTAGGTTGCATTGTTTTGCATCCTCCCGCCCACATTATTGCATTCTTAGGTTGCATTGTCATGCATCTCTCCCATCCGCATTGTTTCGCATTCTTAGGTTGCATTATGTTGCATCCTCCCGCCCACATTATTGCATTCTTAGGTTGCATTGTCATGCATCTCCCCCATCCGCGTTGTTTTGCATTCTTAGGTTGCATTGTCTTGCATCCTCTCGCCACATTATTGCATTCTTAGGTTGCATTGTCATGCATCTCTCCCATCCGCGTTGTTTCGCATTCTTAGGTTGCATTATCTTGCATCCTCTCGCCACATTATTGCATTCTTAGGTTGCATTGTCATGCATCTCTTCCATCCGCGTTGTTTCGCATTCTTAGGTTGCATTGTCTTGCATCCTCCCGCCCACATTATTGCATTCTTTGGTTGTATTGTCATGCATCTCTCCCATCCACGTTGTTTCGCATTCTTAGGTTGCATTGTCTTGCATCCTCTCGCCACATTATTGCATTATTTGGTTGCATTGTCATACATCTCTCCCATCCGCGTTGTTTCGCATTCTTAGGTTGCATTGTCTTGCATCCTCTCGCCACATTATTGCATTCTTAGGTTGCATTGTCATACATCTCCCCCATCCGCGTTGTTTCGCATTCTTAGGTTGCATTGTCTTCCATCCTCTCGCCACATTATTGCATTCTTAGGTTGCATTGTCATGCATCTCTCCCATTCGCGTTGTTTCCCATTCTTAGGTTGCATTGTTTTGCATCCTCCCGCCCACATTATTGCATTCTTAGGTTGCATTGTCATGTATCTCCCCCATCCGCGTTGTTTCGCATTCTTAGGTTGCATTGTCTTGCATCCTCCCGCCCACATTATTGCATTCTTAGGTTGCATTGTCATACATCTCCCCCATCCGCGTTGTTTCGCATTCTTAGGTTGCATTGTCTTGCATCCTCTCGCCACATTATTGCATTCTTAGGTTGCATTGTCATGCATCTCCCCCATCCGCGTTGTTTCGCATTCTTAGGTTGCATTGTCTTGCATCCTCTTGCCACATTATTGCATTCTTAGGTTGCATTGTCATGCATCTCCCCCCATCCGCGTTGTTTCGCATTCTTAGGTTGCATTGTCTTGCATCCTCTTGCCACATTATTGCATTCTTAGGTTGCATTGTCATGTATCTCCCCCATCCGCGTTGTTTCACATTCTTAGGTTGTATTGTCTTGCATCCTCCCGCCCACATTATTGCATTCTTAGGTTGCATTGTCATGCATCTCTCCCATCTGGTTGTTTCGCATTCTTAGGTTGCATTGTCTTGCATCCTCTCACCACATTATTGCATTCTTAGGTTGCATTGTCATGCATCTCCCCCATCCGCGTTGTTTCGCATTTTTAGGTTGCATTGTCTTGCATCCTCCCGCCCACATTATTGCATTCTTAGGTTTCATTGTCTTGCATCCTTCCACCCGTGTTGTTTCGCATTCTTAGGTTGCATTGCACCCTTCAATTCAAGTTCCTATACACATTGCATGCGTTGTCACGTTATGCTTTACTTATATGTGTTCAAGTTCTTATACACATTGCATGCGTTGTCGCGTTATGCTTTACTTATATGTGTTCAAGTTCCTATACACATTGCATGTGTTGTCGCGTTATGCTTTACTTATATGTGTTTATGTTTCAAATTGCATTGATATGCACACACTCGGGTTGCATTGTCATGCACCCTTCACTTGCGTCGACACGCATGTTTCGCTTCCACCTGCATTGTCATGCACCCTTCACTTGCGTCGACACGCATGTTTCGCTTCCACCTGCATTGTCATGCACCCTTCACTTGCGTCGACACGCATGTTTCGCTTCCACCTGCATTGTCATGCACCTTTCACTTGCGTCGACACGCATGTATCGCCTCCACCTGCATTGTTATGCATTTCGTTGTTTGCATTTGCTGCATTATCCATCTATGGTTTGCGCCTTTCCATGTTGAGTTTGGTCTGGTATGTGCCCATACTTTTCACGTTGACGCACGGTTATGATATTATGTGTACGCACCTAGTGTTAAGGGTGACGGCACCATTTTCATGTTAGACGTGGTTTGTTTGTGTCCATACCTTTCCTAGGCAAGATACGGTTTGGCTGCGCGCCCTATCCATTACATTCATTACATTGAAGTGCAATGTGTTGCTTCCAACATTTAGGATCACGATCTTTCCTCAGCGGGTCATTCCTCACTTATATCATGCCACCCAATTACTTGTATTTTGTGTTCCGTCTACACACACATAGTTCTGCATGTGTACGCGCCTATTCCACTGATGGGATTGTGGTTTGAGGGTGTCGGTACCTTTTCTATGGTAGACGGATTTTGCATCTCCATTCCTTTATGATATTTGTGAGGTTTTTGTACTGCTTTGGTTTGATCATCTCAAATACACTGCATATCACTTGCATTGTTTATTACATTGTTTTGTAAATATCGCATATCGTTTTGCATCATACCCGCATTGTTATGTGTCACACTCAGGTTGCATTGTTTTGCATCATTTCCGCATTGTTATGCGTCGTCCTTAGGTTGCATTGTTTTGCATCCCTCCACTCGCGTTGTCATGCAATTTTAAATTGCATTGTTATGCATTTTTCTAACGATATTGTACCTGTTAAGTTTCTTTCTTTTACAAGCACGATATTGTATGTACGGTTCATTTGAAGCTGGCACGACCAGACGAGCCGGACAGGTATTGTATTCTCCGTGTGAGACGTAACCAGAATTGAATAATTCTCTTACATCCTCTTTGCATTGTAATGTAGTTTGGTTTATGCTAGCTTTAAAACGGTTGCATGTTATGCTTTGTTACAGTTTTCTTTGCATGATCATAAGTTATGCTCGGCTTGGTGAATTGTCTTGCATTTTGCCCCTGCCTTCGGGCACATATCTTGCTAGCTTGTATGCTTTGTCTAAGTCTTCGGCCTTGTCAAAAATGGGTCGTCTCGGGGCTTTGACATTCACTACCATTATTGTTATGACTTTCGAGTTCTGTCAAAGAGGGGCAACTGTAGACACCCCATTTTTGACCGTCCTCAAGACTTGGACGTCACCGTTCGAACACTCGGTGATCATCCATGTTTGTGTTCGTCTTGAGTTCTCGGAGGTTTCGATCGCGCACCTTGCCTCAAGACCTCTCGACTTGTTTGCTTTGTGTTTGGTTAGGCACCAAACACTTGTGTTTTTTGCTTCAGAGGGCAGGGAATGGCTTGTTGGCCATCCCCACACCTCACCGGCCATGGCATGATGCCACCGGCCTTGTTTCCTTGCCATCGGCCAAAAGTTGTGGCCGGTCGGCACCTTTTGTGTCCGGTCGGCCACCTTTGTTGGTCAATTGGCCATTTATGCTGGTCGACCCCTTTCCATCTACTTTTGGCAGATATTTTCTGCCAGCTGTCACAGCTGGCATCCACTTTGCACCCCCTCCATACACGTGTATGGAGGGATTTGCTTCTCTTGCCAAGCTTTTTCAACAAGCTTTGAGATTGGAATTCTATAAAGAGGGAGCTTCTCCTCCCTCCTCAAAGGTTCCAGAGGTTCAGAGAATTAGGGTTAGAGAGTGAGATACAAGTTTGTATCTATATTCCCATATTTGATCCCATTTTGTGTGTATAAGGTTGTTTTGTTCACTCTTTTGCACACAAACACCTAGCATTACACCATCCTCTTGGAGCTGAGGTCCTTGGAGGTTGATTTTGGTGTTCTTGGGTTGCTTTGAACTCAAAAAACCTGCTGGACCATTGTTCTTGAAGAAGGTCTATAAGGGTGAGTGTTCTAGCTTTAGTTTCCCCATTTTTGCACAAGCTTTTTGCCTACCTTGTATCTATTTTTAAGCTTCGACTATAACTGATAAAAGTTCTGATTTTTTGTGCTTTAGAACTTTGTTTAAGGTTGCTTTGAGGTTTGGGGTTGTTCCCCCCTTCCAAGGCCTTGTTAGGCCTTGTTTTAGGCCATACCTTTTGGCCGTTGCTTTGAGCTTTGCATGACTTCTCTACCACTGAAATCCAAAGGATTTTCAGTGGTGAAGAGGTGGTTTTGAGGTCCCAAATAGGAGAGGGTCATCCCCTCTCCATCTTGTCTTTGATGTTTGCACAAATGGCTTGTGTTGTGGCTTGTATGCCTAGCTTATTTTAGCTTCATTTCAGTAGGTGTTAGGCCTTGTTTTGCCATGTTATACCTCTGTTTCAAGTTGGTTTAGACATGCCTTGCATGCACCATACACTTGCCTTGCATTCCTCTAGTTTGCCTAGAAATGCATCATGCATTTGGAACCAACCCATACTTGCATGTTTTGGCTTAGCTTTGTGAAGCTTTTGGTCATGTTTTAACATGTTTAAGCTCTGTTGGGTGTTGATTTGGTCATGCTTTCCATGCTTCATATAGCCTCTTTGCATTCTAGCTTGTTAGCTTCGGGTATGTGAGTCATTAGCATGCTTCCCTTGGTTTATTTCAGTGATTTGGAATCACTTCTCATGCCATTTCAGTCCATGTTCCATGGCCACACACTTGCATTTACCATCCATCCCATGCTTGGGGTAGTTTGTGTTTCATACCTTAAGAATAGACCATTGCATGCACCTCCATGATTTGGTCTTTGGAAGACCTTCTCATTAGGTTTTGGGGCTTATTTTGATGTGTTACAACTCTGATTTTATTTGCCTAAAACATGCCATGTTTGGTTGCAAGAGGCGCAGTGCATTTGCCCTTCTAGGCCTTGCATGCATCTTGTTTTGTACTTGCCTTTGTAGCATGTTTTGCCTCCCATCCAATGCATGTTCTAGCCTTGTTTTGGTGTCCTTTGGGATTGTTTTGGTCATTTTGGCTCTTTGGGGCTTGGTTGACATGGCCATGGTGTAAGTCCTTCGGCTACCGTTGAGCTTTGAGTCCATTAACATGCTATGTTTGTCATGATTAGTTGATTTGGCATCATCTTTCTTGTGATTTCAGAGCTTAGTATGCTTGCCATTTGTCCATAATAGTCTCTTTTAAATGTGTTTAAAAGTTGCTTCTTTTATGCCTTAGATGGTAGGCCTTTATGCATGCATATTCGCATATCAATTCCATGCTTTTGTTGCACCATAATGGCCACTGTTTTGGACCTATTAGAGAGCTGTCCATCTTGGTGTAAGCCCATCCTTTGCATGTTATGGCATGCTCGCCTTGTGTGTTGTTGCATACTTGGCCCATTGCATATTGTTGTATGCTTAAGTTGCATTTTGCATGCTTGTTAGCTTGCATTTTGTCATGTGTTTGACATGTTGTTACATGTTTGCATGCTTGTTCACATGCTCACATTGCATTAGTTTGCTTGCATGCTTAGGTTGCATAGCATTGTGTGCGCATCCCTTGCCTCTTGAATCAATCATGATAGAGGTTGGGGCTCCCTTATTTGTTTTGTGTGCATTTCATTTGATGTCAAATTGCACACTTGACCTCTTGGACCATCATGCATTGAAATGCGTGATTGACGGTCCGAGGGTCGAGAACCATACTCTTTTGAGTCTCAAACATGATAAGGACGGTGGTCGTGCATACATTGCTTTGAAAATGCATTGCCATGCCTTGTCTGTCCTCTGCTGCAGCAAAACACATTTTTGCAGGAATAGATGGTCGGTTGACCATCTTTATTGCCAGTCGGCTACAAATGTTTGGCCGAGGGCATCATTTTTGGTCGATGACCAGTTTTCCATGGCCGGTGGTGTTTCCTCTTGGTCGGTGACCTCCCACAGTGTTCAGGGAGAAGTTCAGAAGCAACCTTGAGACTTGTGTAGTCTTCAGAGGTGCAGAGCAGTGTAAACAGAGGCAGCATGAGCATGGCGATGGATTTTCAGAGCGAAGCCGAGGATGCATGCATTCGTCCCTCTTCCCGAGGCTGTTTTACTGCTTTCAGTAGTTTAATTAATTTGTTCAATTAATTAAGGGTCTGTAATATTTAATTAGCTTGTTAGTTAATCAATTTGTATTATTCTTTCGGCCCCTCCGAGAGAGGGCGAATTGTGTAATAAGCGTGCATGTGTGTGATGTATGTCTTCCAACCCCACGTCTTTCTCCCTTTTACTTACATGCTTTCAATGGTTAGTCTTAGGGCACGTTTCAATTAGCATACTTATGATAGCATGTTTGCATACATTCATTCGTATTGCACGCACCGGGCTCGGCGCATCATACTAATTGCATAGTATTTCAATTCCAACTTGAATACGTGTATCAAGTTGTCGCATTTCACATGCCATTCTTAGATTAGCCGAGCCTATTCTAGTTGCATTTTGCTTGTGATGCATTAGCCATTTTAACATGAACTAGGATCATGCATGATTCCTAACTAGTTTCTTGTTTTGGCTTGGAGTACACTGTGAGTGTTTTATGCTTTAGCATCTTGCATGTATGCGAGTGTCAACATGACAGCATGCTTGCCATGAGGCTAATTGCTTATGTGATATGATTGCCTGATTGCCTGTGGATGAAGGTTGGATTGCTTAAATTGGAACAACTCATCAAAATCCATGTTTTAGCCTACTTGCGAGTAGCAAAATTCGAAACCATTTCCAAACAAATGGATATGCGATGCTTTGTTCCAAGTTAGGCGATCTAGTCTATACTTGTGTGGTGTGTGCATCACATAGTAATCCTAGGCCAATAATCGGAATAAGAACACATAATGTTTTCAAAACTCGATATCATGGTTATTAGAGGCCGATCTTTGATCGGGCGAGCGGGGGTGCTCATAGCTGACCTTCCCCAATCGTACCCAAGTTCCCGAGCCGAGGCAACTTTGGTGATGACGGACACGTGGCCTTAGGCAACGAGTCAGGATTTCCTAAATCTCCCCAAAATAAAATATTTAGGTGGCGACTCTGTATCTAGCAAAGCAGTCCATGTTTGGCACTTCTTTCTAAAAATCTGTTTTTTAAAACGATTTGTCGGATTTGGACTCTTTGGTGATTTATCGGTCTCGCATTGCACTTTGCGGGATTAGATTCAGAACCGTGACATTTGAGTTCGAACTGTAGTAAGCCCAATGAACAAAACGGGATTCCCTCCCGGGACGTTCGGGGACGTCTACACTAACTAACTATTTTTTTGGCTCAGAGTACACTGTAAGTGTTTACGCTTTAGTATCCTTGCATGTGTGTAGATGACTGCCATGATAGCATGCTTGCCATGAGGCTATGTGCTTAATTGCTATAACTGCATGAATGCCTGTGGATGACGGCTTCATTGCTTGAATTGGAACAATTCGTCAAAATGTGCGTTTTAAGCCACTTTGCGGAGTGGCAAAATCATGTTGTTTTCTAAGCCCACTTGAGGGTGGCAAATCCGCATCTTAGCCTACTTGCGAGTAGCACCTTCAAACCATTTTTCGAAAACAAACATGAGATATTTTGTTCCAATTCTTGCGATTGAGTCTATACTTGTATGCTGTGCGCATCACGTAGTAAGCTAGCTAATAAACCGGAATAAGAACACATGTGTTTTCAAAAACAACATATCATGTTAGTAAAGGTCGATCTTTGATCGGGCGAGCGGGGGTGCTCATTGCATGACCTTCCCCTCTCGTACCTAAGTTCCCGAGCTGAGGCAACTTTGGTGATAACGGACACATGGCCTTAGGCACGAGTCAGGGTTTCCTAAATTTCCTGAAACAAAATATTTAGGTGGCGACTCTGAAATCTGGCAAAGCAGTCCATGTTTGGCGCTTTTTGATTAAAATTGATTTTCCAAAACGATTTGCCAGATTTGGACTCTTTGGTGATTTATCAGTCTTACATTGCACTTTGTGAGATTAAATTCTGAACCGTGACAGGAGTCCGAACTGTAGTAGCTAAGAACAACGATTCGCACCCTCGCGCGCGGAGCGGAGTTCCGGGCGGTCTACATATAGACATGCAATACAAAGCTCACAAGGTACAAACACTTCAAAATAGTCCTAAAACAGCTTAAAATGAGTCCTAAAACATGCTTGAAGTAGGCTAAAAAAAGCTAGAATAAGAGGCCAACACATAGCACAAACTAGACTATTAAGCACAATTGCACTACAAGCCTACAAAGTAAGCCTCAAGTAACTTACCCAGCCCCAAACAAAGGTAAAACAAGTCAAAATAGTAGCAAAAACATTTTGAGATCAAGTCACAAAATGCTAGAAAAACATGGTCACATGTTAAGCTATTTACACATGCAAACAAGACACAAGGAGGGGAGGCTAACCCCTCCACTTTTGGACTTCAAAATAGAGTTTTTTTCACTAAAATAACTCTTATTTTCTATGGTTAGAAAGGCCAAAAAGTTTGATTTAAAAAACTTTGAAAGATGACACAACAACTTAGCAAGCAAGCTACAAGAAGGGTGGACCACCCCTAACTCCAATCAAACCTCAAACTACCATTTTAGACCATAAAAATAGAGATTTTCAGAAGTTGAAACTAGCCCAAAACAGTATGAAAAGATGGCAAAACAAGTATTTAACTTAAGCTTAAAACACAAGTATTCTACCTCTTCAAGACAAGATGCAATTTAGGCAACAAAATCAAGCCAAACCAAGCCAATATCCTCTTCTGAAGCTCAAAGAGGGCCTCAAGTAGCCTTAACTTAATGGTGATCAAGTTTGATTAAGGGCTTATATGCAAAAGTGTAGAGAATTTAGGCTTTAAGATACAAAATATCAAGAGAGAGAGAATTCTAGAGAGAGAGAGAGAAATTTTTTGTCTTCAAAATTTTCTAACCCCCTCACATGCAAGAGGGGGCTTCTATATATAGAGAATGCAAAATTCCCTCAAAGAGATCCAGCCATACACGTGCAAACAGATGGCTCAATCTGTGTAAACAGCTGGCACAAAATATCAGAAAATATCTACTGATACACTAGTGACCGACCGGCCATCAGTGATGGCCGGCAGGGGCTCATTGATGGCCGGTAAGGCACATCAATGGCCGGCAGGGCCCAAGGATGGCCGGCAGGCCATGAACAACAACATGCTGAAAGGATCTACGCACTGTCCAAAGATGAGACAGAATGGATGCAGGGTTTGGAAAACTCAAACCTGTGGCGTTCCGCCGCGGACTTCGAGTGCTCAACGAGCAACCAAACTCATCATCGGATGTACCTACAAGAACATCCAAGTCTTGAGGACGGTCAAAAACGGGATGTCTACAACACTGAGATAATTAGGCGTATGGAAATAGAATTTCCCCACCGTGTGAATGTTTGGGCAACAAAATAAATCATGGGAAAAAGTTTCAAAAACTCTTGTTTTATTATTATTATTTAAAAATAAATAAAATAAAAGTCAATTTAACCGCCAAAAAAATACAATTATCATTATTTTCATATGATCTTTTTGGGACAAATTATTTTTAAAATTTGTAAAAATGTTTTTTTTTAGTGTTTATTTTGATAAAAATAAGTTTTAATTTTTGAAAAATAAAAATAAAAAGACAACCAAAGGACTTGATTTGGTGGGGAGTTTTTAAAAACAAATTTTGAGTTTTTAATTTGTATTTTTTTGATAAATTTTTAATATTTCAACCAATTTTTTTACTTTTTAAATTCACATAATCTAGATACACATTTTCTTTTTCTCTTTTTTCTTTCTTTTTTTATTTTTTATGGGAAACCACAAAACTTAATATATGATGATAAGTTGTCCAATAAAGTAAATCAGAGTACATATTCACAATATATATATATATATATCGAAGTACAAAATAAATTCTAAAAGGGATAAAGAGAATCTTCACTCAGAAAGGATACAAGTCTCCACATAGAGAAATACATATTATCTTCACGATCCGTTCATTGTTGCAACCGGTAGCTTTGGTACCCTAATTCTCGCACTTTACATTGCAAAATAAAATATTCTAAATCTGAGGTAGTTACCTAGCATATAATAGTTCATTTAACAACGCCGAATTTCAATCATGAATTAAATTTGAGTCTATATTTGTAAGCATCCTCAATGGTAAGCTGATGATAGAGACAAGAGGAGTGGTAGTAGATAATATGGTGATAGAAACCACAGGAGAATAAATAGATGGGGAGATGACGGTTAAAAACATCTCCCTTTCCTCCTTAAAGAGAAAAGAAAGAAAGAGCGGCTAGGGTTTCTTAAAGAGAGATGAAAGAGAGTTTTAATCTAGATACATTTTATAACGATCCCAGTTTTGATCCGACAATTGTGGTAGTCTGGACTCGGGCATATGGTTTCTGAATGTCGTTCATTGTCTTTTACTCTTTATTCCTCCTTAAATTTGGTTATTTGGACGTGTTGAGTATGTTTGGAACAAGTTGGTTGTTTAGTTTTCAAACCTTGTGCTGTCCAAAATTTTGGTCCTCCGCCTGAGCAGGCCTTTTTGCGCTTGAGCGGGGTTTGCAAACCCTCAGTACTTTGCACGTCTGCAAAAAACACTAGAGCGGCGTTTTCCACGCTCAAGCGGCGTTTTCTACGCTCAAGCGGGTAGACATTCGAGTGTCCCTTCTTGCGCTCAAGCAGTTTGTCTGTTGTCTACAAAAGTTCTGACGGTGTGTATTCTGCGCTTGAGCGGGCCTCTTCTTACGCTCGAGAGGAACAATTTATTGTGTCTGACGCTCGAGCATCAACTCTTTCGCTCGAGCGGACTGTGCGTATATCAGATCGCGAAAATGACTTTTTACATCACTTTTTCAAATCTTTTTCTTCTAAAAACCCTAAAGTAAGACCTTCTCTCTCTAAAATACTCTCTCTCTCTACTTTTTCTCCTTGATTAGTTGATCTCTCCGCGCTAGTGTCTTTGGAAAAAAGGGTAGAGCATCTTGGGAGCTTCACTTTGAACCGATTAAAATTTGGTTTCGGCGTTGTTGGAGTTTCGTGCTAGCTCCATTAGTCTTCTAAACTTGAGGTAGGGACTCTCTACACCTTAATATAGGTTTTAACTTGGTTATAGGTTGTTGTATAAAAATGGTGAGATTTTGGGGATGTTTTGAGCAAACCTAGGGTTTAGGTCAAAGTTTGAAAAGAAGGGTTTCTATGTAAGTGTTGTATAAATGGTTTTGGGATTTGGATATGAGGTTATCATGTGTCAAAATAGTTGATTTTGGCCTTTGGGTGGATATTTGGAAAACAAGGAGTTTTGCCTTAAAATGTCTTGGATAATTATTTTGTACAAATAATGAAATTGGTATGGGAAAAGTGAAATTGGGAGGATGTATACATGAATAGTGTTGTTGGATTTGTTTAATCACTCACCTATGGAAATTTAATGAATTATCTGTTATGAAGATTGTATATCTATTTAGAGATAACTGTTTTAGGCTATCGATGGAAGATAGTCATGATTGTTGTAGACATTGTATGCGAATTAGGCGAATTGAAACTAATCCTTTAATCATTATCATTGAATATGATATGAATGATATACATTGTATATGTATGATATTTGGGAGGAGAAATGGGAGGTACTCCATGTTTTGAGGAGAAGAAAGGGGATGGACTCCATTGAACTAAGTTGGCATGTGTGTCCAGGGTGGAAAGTCCCGAAAACCATTTGTATACATGGGTGTCGATTCCCGCAGATGAAATTTTCGTAAAATGACAAATGGAAGTGAATGTATTTATATGATGATTTATTTGTGGAAGCTTGTGAGGTGTAACCCTGTTGACGGATTAATTGCAATGGATGTATCTATTAATACAAAATGAATGAATTGAGGTGCGAGTTTTGATATAACATGGTTGTGGAAAGAGTTACACGGATTTTGTCATAAGACAATGAACATGTGCATCAATACTTATATCTTGTTAATTCTTATATACTGTGCTAGTATATTTCTACTGGGCTTTGGCTCACCCTACTTGGAAAACCATTTTCAGGTACCGATGATATGCTTCCTCCAAGGACGTAACTTGGAAGAACCTAGGAGCTGGATGCTCTATTTTTTTGTTTTGTATTTAAATGTTTATTCAAGCCGAGGGCTTTATGTGTATAGAGCTTATGACTCTCTTTTACTGTAACCAAGAAATGACTTGGAAAGATGTAAGCCCCGTAGGACATTTATTTTGCTGATCATTTATTGGTATTACATACTATAGATTCAGGATGTATATTTATAAATGTATATTGCATGTATTATCTTTATGCTACAAACTCTAATGAATGGAAGCATATCGTTCTGTTATTACTTCTCTTATGAGTTGGACGTGTAATATTATTTTGAGGGCGTTACACATTTAAAAGTGTATCACTAAAATTTATAATAAATTTTGGAAAAAAATAGAAGGAATTCCATATTTTTGATATAATTAAATTGACATTCATTTAGTAAAGTAATTGGAATGAAACTAATGCACATGGTATTAAAAAAAACACTACTATAAACAAAGAACAATATATATTTTAACGTAAAAAAAAATAACAATATTTTTTCATTCATATGACTAACAAATTATTAATGAAAATAAAATTAAGTGTCATGTGAATTAAAATATTAAGAAAACTAAATATAATTATATCAAAATTATAAAATTTATTTTATTTTCTTCAAATCTAAAGAGAGATTAGTGTGAATTATTTATTTTTATTTTTTTTTTTTAAACCTTATACAAAAAGGGTAAATTACAAATAGATCCTATGAGATTTGCTTAAAATACGATTTGCTCCCTGTGATTTTGGAAATTACATTCATCCTCTTGAAGTTTTTAATTTCATAACAAATGATTCATTTTATTAATAAATTATCAAGTTAATTAACAATTTTTAACAATGCTATAAATATATTTTTTTATTAATTTATGTAATTTTATCATTATATAGGAAAAAGTTGGGAATTTTTTAATTAATTCTTGTAGCATTTGTGTCCTTCAAAACTTTTGGGAAAGTATTTTGAATCCTTATTTTATTTTGGGAAGTTTTGGAGGAGTACAAATCAATTTAAACTTGTTGGGATTGCTCGTTCACGCTTTGGTCACGTAGAAAAGTTGTTGGAGACCTTAAAAATCTTGTTTTGGGGTCAACACCAATCTGGGAGGGGGGGTCCAACCCCCTTATTTCTGAAATTGCTCGCTGGAATTTGGGGTAGACACCAATCTGGGGGGGGGGGGGGGGAGGGGAGGGCGACCCCCTTGCATGCTGTCAAACATAAGTTTCTTCATAGGGTCGACCCCTATGTTGCAAGGGTTGACCCCGGCAGACTTTTTTTTCCAGATTTCAATCCAGTTTTGGGCCTACTTTTTGGGGATTTTGATTTGATCTTTTGGGTTGACTTTGGGACTTCATTTTACTTTGACCTAGCACTATAAATAGGTCCCTCACTTAACCTTTTCTTTACTTTTTCTTCTCTTTTTCCCTCTCCAAGCCGTGAGTCACTCTCTCCCTCTCCAAAATCACTTTTTGCTCAAAGATCTTTAGATATACTCACTTGGAAGCATCTTCTTGCCTTGCTCCTTTGAGATTAAGTGTAGAGCTTATCAAGAGCTTTGTTTGATCCAAGTAGAAGTTGGTTTCGACAACTTTGGAGTTTTGACCTTGTTTGGCTCATATTCTCTTCTAAGCTTGAGGTAGGAATTTTCTTTGAGTTATATATATGTTTTTGCAAGATCTAGATGATTTTCGAAATCATCCTTTGATTATTTTTTTTAAAAATTGATTGCTGATTCAAGAAGATGAGTGATTTTGAGAGTGGGTTTACTTCATTTTCCTTTAAAAATAGAAATTGAGGGGTTTTGAACTATGTTGATGAAAGAAAGATGTTTTTGGGTGAGATCTTCTCAAATATTTGAAGATGAATGGTTTTTGGTAAGAAAACCTAGAAATTGGAGATTTTTAAGAAAGATATTGAAAATCTTTGGAATATGTTGTTATATTTATTTTGTGTGCCAAAATAAATGATGTTTGAAAATTGTTTATTTATTACATATAAATGATGGTTTTCCATGGAATAAGGGAATGTTGAAGTTATGGAATATTGTGTGGAGTATTGAAAAGTGAAGAAATATTGCATTGTATTATTAATCAATGCATTGGCATATCAATTCATTTGATAATGAAGAGCTTTGAAATTTGATTTGAAAACTTTGCATTTAGAATTGAGAAACAAGTTTTCATGAAATGGTTTTGGGGTAAATATGGTGGTAAGTCTTGAAAGGTGGTGAGATTATAGGTGTCGAGTCTTCCAGCTAATACTGGTAAAAATGAAAAATTAGAGGTGTCGAGCCTTCCAGTTAATACCGGTAAAAATGACAAATTGGTAGTACTTGTATAGTCTCCTTGCAGACACCGACCTAGGGATTTACGGAATTGTATTTACCGCCCCTTGAATAAAATTTGATAAATGTTGAACAGTTGAAATTGCATGACATCATTGAGCATGATGGTTTTCAAAAGATGAAGGTGTGTTTTACTTTCAAAAAGGCATGGCATGGCATGGCATGGCATAAACATTCCATCTCACGAGACTTATACAAAATGTATATACTTTGTTAAGAATTTCTTACTGGGCTTTATGCTTACCCTACGGGATTTTTGTGCAAGAAAAGATGTGGTGATTCCGCCTAACTGAAGGCGTGGAAATGTGTGCAAAGAGCATAATGTGCTCATTTGTTGTGACTCTTATTGTAAGCCAAGGGCTTTGTGTGTGTGGGTTTGAATAATCGTTTTGTGTAACCAGGCTCAAGCCTTGGAAACTTGTAAACCCTTGGGGGTATTTGTTGTTTAATTAATTGTTGTTGGGTTAACTGTATTATCGCATGAAGACTATTTACATCATGTAATGCAAGTATGAGGATTTATTATCAGTTTTACTTTAAAGGGCCATGATTATTGTATTACCATTTGGGCATGAAAATTGGGCCATTACAATTCTATTAAATAAAAATTTTGAGAAAAAAGAATATTCATAATTTTTTAAATCATATGAAATAATTTATATTTTAAACAAATCTCAAAGATTTATTTGTAATTTAACCATACAAAAGATTAGGGGATAAAAGATTTTTTGTGCCAGTCCGTTTGGTTTAGTTTTAGAATTATGATTTGAGTATGAAGTTGTATTTTGAGTTTTGAGTTTTTAAATCATGATTTGAAAAGGGAAAATTTGTTTGGTTATGAGTTTTGAAAATAATTTTGGAATAATTTATAATTTTTTTTTTTTGATTGATTGATGTATAGAAATTAAATGATATAATGAATATATTATACCGGTGATCCATATAATTGATTTTAAATTTTACTTTAATCCCTCTAATTTTATCTATAATATTTTTCTGTTTCAACTTTAACAGTAAGTAATGGAAAAATTATATTCTAAAAAAATTAAAAATATAAGCACTAAAACCCAAAACTATACTATTACTCGCTCCGTCTCAAAATAGTAGTCATTTTTGAAGAATTTAACTTTTTTTATAGTACAATTATTACATTTAAAAAATATTAATTTTCTAAAATTACATTTTGATAGTACATTTTTTTAAGAATATCAATTGTCATAATTGTACTTTTTGTGTTATTAATGAATTTAAAAGAAGGGCAAAATAATAAATTCATATTTTTTTATTTCTTGATTTTGAAAAAAAAATACTAATATTTTGGAATAATAAAAAATAAAATAAAGAACTAATATTTTGAAATGGAGAGAGTATTATTGTTGAAAAAAAATGAGAAAATTTCTAAGGCTTCATTTGGTATGTGGGTTGCCTTTTTGACTTCTTGACTATTTTAGCCTAGGGCTAAAAAGTCTCGTTTGGGATAGGCTTGTTGGTTTTTTTGACTTTTGTGAGAGAAAAAATAAAATGATTATGGTTTGGATGTGACATTTTGTTTTATTAGGTTAAAAATTTTATTTTATCTTTTTGTGACTTTTTTAACCAAAAAATCCTATTTTAACTTATGCCAAATGAAGGCTAAGCCACTTTTTGCTAATTGAGAAAAATCATGATAGAGATATGAATTCATTTAAAAATATATTAAAAAATAATTGGATTCTACCAAACCAAAAAAGAAAAACTCTAACCACACATGGATAACTTTGTAGTTAAACTCTATAAAGAGTTGAGGTCTCCTAAGTCATCCTTAGCAGAAAGTAAGTCATAGATTCACATATATGTAGAGATTTAAATTCACACTCCTAATACTGGGTGTAATTCACTCTAAACCTAAGAAAAGTAGAACTTGAAACTTAAAAACTTACAGTGATACTACATATATTAATTAATATATCAATTAATACACTAACATATGTTATAATATTATAACTCCAAAATTATAGATCCCGCTCATAATATAAATTACAAAGATTAAAAATTTTAAAATTAAACTATATAATCTGTTAATATATTTAATATATCAATTAATACATATAGTTTTATTCTTTTATTTTAAATTTTTATAGGTTGTTTTTGTAGGGGAGGGGCAAGCAAGAATGGGACAGGGGTCCCACCAAAAAAAAAAAAAAAGATTGGGACATGGGCCAATGAAAGGAGGCAAATTTAAATGACAAGAAGGGGTTAGATGTGTTATCAATGAAATGGAGTGTTCACTCAGATGATTCACGAGATGGAAGAGTTGAAACAGAAGTGCTTGACATGCTACAACCTCACAAGAATTTAAAAGAGCTCCATATCAAAGGCTACCTTGGTACAAGATTTCCGACTTGGATAGGAGATCCTTTGTTCTCCAATATGGCTGACCTATGTTTAGATAATTGTGGAAATTGTGCATCCTTGCCACCACTTGGACAACTAACCTCCCTCAAAAAGCTTTACATTAAAGGAATGAATGTACTAAAGCATATCGGTATTGAGTTTTATGGGCAGGGTGGTGCCAAACCTTTCAATTACTGGAGACTCTAAACTTTGAGTATATGCCAGAATGAGAGTATTTGTACACTTTTGAAGATGATAAGGAAGTTTAACCATTTACTCATGTTAGTGAGTTCTCCATAAAAAAAAAAAATTGTCCTAAACTTGTTGGAATGTTGCCAAGTGATCTACCTTGTTTGAGTAATCTAGGGATATGGGACTACCCCAAACTCTGCAGAGTGATGCCCAAGGATCTACTTTGTTTGAATAATCTAAAGATTTCAAGGTGCCCCCGCAATTCCTAGTTGAAGGTTCCAACATTAGCCTCCTGTCACTCACCTCGATATTTATGAATGACATTCCTGTAACAAGCCTTCAAGCGGTCCATGAGATGAGGAGTATGGTTGATGATGAAGTGATATCGGCAAATGCAAAGTCTAAGCATCTGAGTTCAATAACTTCCTTGAGCATTGGAATGATTAAGAAACTTGAGCTCTTGCTGAAATGGGTTACTCATGGGCTGATGGAACTCGAAGCATTGAAGATTACTAGCTGTGAAGAACTCAAGACACTGCAGAAGAATGAGGCGAGAGTGCAACACAGTCTCCCTGCATTCCGACGTTTGGAAATTGAAGGTTGCCCCTAGATTGTTTCATTGTTTGAAGAAGATGAGGATGCAGAAAATGAAGGGCAACATCAGCAACAACAAGAAGAGGGACTCCCTTGCAAAGTGAGGCTTGAGCAACTAAGAATAGATAATTGTAAAAAGCTGGAGAAATTGCCACGACTACTACATACCTTCAGTTTTTTCTTCGAGAGTTGGGTGTCAGTAATTGTCCAAGTCTCGGCTCTTTTTCGGAGACAGGTTTTCCGTGCATGTTGAAAATACTCGGGATACGTGATTGTGAGGCTCTGCCATCCTTATTCGGGTGGATAACACAGATTAATGACAGTAATCTTGAAATTTTATGGGTTCAAAATTGTCCATCCCTCACATGCTTGATATCGTGCAGAGGTGGGGGGCTACCACCCACACTCAAGCAGCTTTAGATTTATCGGTGTAAAAAGTTGGAGGCACTGCTAGGAGAGGAGGGGATGGAAATTAACTGTCCATCTCTCAAGTCTGTTAGTATCATTGATTGTGATAGGCTCAAATACTTGCCAGATGCCCTTCCTAAAAATAATAATAATAATAATAATAATAATAATAATAATAATAATAATAATCTCAAGAATCTTAGTCAATTGAAGGTTGGAAAGTATGAGAATTTGGAATCCATTCCAGAAGGATGGTTCCAGTCTGTAACAAATCTGACAGTATTGACTATCAGCGGATGCAAAAAACTGAAGGCCCTACCAATTCTGCCCCACGGATTGCAGGCCATCAACTACCTCACTTCTCTTGAAGAGCTGTATTTGAATACTTCACATTGGAACAACAACTTTAAGATGATTGGTTTGCACAGTTTATCCTCTCTTAAAAGACTACTTATTGAAGGCAAAGAAGAAGAACATCCGGTGGGTTCTAGCTTTCCAATAGATGGGATGTTGCTGCCCACCTTTCTAACACTTCTTGGCATCGTGAATTTCCAAAATCTGGAGAAGCTATCTTCTAAGTTGTTTTAAAACCTCGCCTCCCTTCAACAACTTTATATCTGGGATTGCTCTACGCTCAAATCTTTACTAGTGCAAATGTTGTCTCCCTCACTTATGCTGTGTTTGGTTGAAAGATTTGGAAAGGGAAAGGGAAAATGTGTGTGAAACTAAGTGAAATATAGGTATATTTTATTCACATTTCACCTAACTTTTCCATTTATCTTTCCAAATCCCTCCTCAAATCCTCCAACCAAACACAGGATTAAGGAATTGAGGATCAGGGGAAGTCTGAAACTAACAGGGAAGTACAAAAAGGGGAAAGGCAAATATTGGCCCACTTTGGTCATATTCCTCAAGTCCAGTCTATTGATGATTCTAAGTTCTAAATCGTGCGGAGATTCCCACCGCAATACAAGCAATCAAATTGGCAGGTACCCCATATCACAACAAATACATAAATATAGAATATCGTTCAACAAAATAAAAAAATGTGTTGTTAAGTTCTCAAATTTTTTCTTTTTTCTTTTTTCTTTTTTTTGTCCTTTTCAAAAAACAGAAACTAATTTTATAAAAATAAACATTTAAAAAACATTTTCAAATTTTAAAAAATATATTTTTTTTTCAAAAATAGAAAATCATATGAAAAAACGGTGTTTTTGATTTTTGATTTTTTTTTTTTTTTGCTTTTTCAGATTTTAAAAAATTCAACCAAACAATCTGATTGATAGCAAAGATTTTCCAGCATTGCTAATTTTTAATGTCAAGCTTATCGATTTTCAATGATTTTTTGAATGAGAGATGGCTTATCGATTTTCAATGTATTTTAAGAGTTCGTTATGAGTTTTTTCTGTTTCCGGCTCTTCCCATACAATGTAAGTATCATCAAATCTAACTTTGTTTCTCAAATATTCTTTCTTTTCTTTTTCATTTTGTAAAATTGTTTCTCCACCTATGAAATTGTACTCTTGAAATAGAACCATCTATGAAGTTGGTCTATTTAACAAAATTCTTGATTTCATTTAATAGTTTTTACTATTAGCATTTTGTTGATTGGAGTCTAAAGGGTGTGAAATTGATTTTGCTTCAATACTACACATAAGCCAATACTGGAAAATTGTGGACTACATTTAATGTTTTGGGCATCATATATATATATATATATATGTATTCAAGAGCAATTATGTGTTAGATAATTATTCAGTTATCTCAAAATATCAAATGACGTTCATGCGATGCTCCCAATCAACCATGTAACTAAAAACTTTATAGGTGGGATAATACTAACTCCCATTTATTAAGTAGTGACAAGTGATGATCCACTAGAGTTGTTTTATAATTTCTTATTTGTTAGGAGTTCCATGGTAATATGAGGGCACCAAAAAATTTTCCCTAATACACCACCCACATAGTGAAAACTAGGGCTGCACAAAGTCTCAAAAAGACTTGAAAATCAAACCAACCTGACTTCTATGGGGTTGGGTTGGTTTGGGTTTTTTTATTACTTTGGTTTAGTTTTGCGTAGACCAATAAGATATTCAGCTCTTGGTTTAGGACTTGACTATACTGAACCAACCTAAGACCCAAACTTAATTATAAATATATATTACATAAATAATTTATGTTGAGTTGTCTTCATATTATTATTGGAAAATAAATACTAAGGTAGACATTGATACACCGTATAAGAGAAAAATTATAACAAATCATTCTCATTTTTTAATTTCTACTATCGTATACTTGTATTTGAACAATATGAATGATTGTTTACAATTGTTTGCTTGTATTATAATTTAAAACATTGTTTTGTTTTTCTTTGTGTTGTATGTTAAAATGTTGAAGATGCTATGCTAAAGCTACCCGGGAGTATTCAAGTCAAAATAATGGATAACTATTTTTGGTTGTGGCATGTATTAAAATTTGAAGCAATATTCATTTATTTTCTACATTATGTAAGTGATGTAAGTTTTGGTTTGTTTGTATGAGTTAAAACAATGGATAATTGTTTATGGTTGTAGGCTTGTATTAAAATTTGAAACACTATTTTATTTTTTTCCCTATGTTTTATAAGTTTTGGTTTGGTTTGGTTTGGTTTGGTTTGGTTTGACTATCACTACAGGAAATCTGATATTTAACGGCATTTATTTAATGGCATTTGTTAAAACGTTACTTTTTTCTAATATTTAACGACATTTTCTAACGTCACATTTTTTTGTTAATTAAAAGGTCTCGTTTTACGAATAGAAGTCGTTTGGAAAACGCCTCCAAACCCTTATTTTGAAACCCTCTCTCTGTCTCTCATCTACTATGTTTGGATCGAGTGATTTGAAGAGAAAAGAAAAAAAAATAGAGAGATATGTATTTCTCTTACTTGTTTGAATAATTTAAGTGGAGAAAAATATGAAAAAATAGAGAGAAACTCATTTCTCTTATAAGTCTCATTTTCAATCTTTCCAAAAGTGGAGAGATTAGGAAAGAAAAGAAATCACTATTTTCATAATACAAATTTTATCCCTATAAAAATAAAAAAAAATAAAATAATTAAAAATATAAAAAAATTATTATGATAATATACAAAAAAAATATTTTCTTTTCTGTTAATGAAATCTAACTATCCATTCTCAAATCTCTCTCTCTCTCTCTCTCTCTCTCTCTCAACCCTCTCTAAAGTCAGTCTCAAAGGATCGAATCAACCTTCTTCAGCTCGGTGATTCATCTCAAAGCAATTGGGATTTCGAAGCTCCATCGCTGCCACCATCGTCTACTAAGTTGAGCACCGCTGTCTACAATCTCAGAAAAACTGATTGAATCCTTCAAAACCTTCTTCAGCTCGGTGATTTATCTCAGTGGTGGTGTTCGTTTCCGTGGATTTGGAACTCTTTTCATCTTCTTTGATCAGTAAGATTAGAGGTTAGTTGAGCTCAAATTTTAGGAACATTTGAAACTTGTTTCTTCTGCGCTCTGTTTGTGAGTTGCTGTTTGTGAATCTCTCTTTGCTCGTCTTCTTCCCACTGGTTTTGTGTAGTTGTTTCATGGATGCGAATTTTGTTGTTATTTTGCTTAAATTGTGTGGATTATCAGATTTTGCAAATGTTGAATGATCCAAATCATGGTGTAAGGGAAGCGGCTATATCATGTATTGAGGTTTATTTTTAATCTGGATAATGAATAATTCAAGTTTGTTTTGTTAGGGAATTTATCTAATTCTTGTTCCCTTCTCAGGATATGTATACTCAGGCTGGGCCTCAGTTTCGTGATGAAATTCAGCATCATCATCTTCCCACATCACTGGTGAGATGAAGCCTGCTAACCTTAATCCCAAAAGGAGCAGTCCAAAAGCCAAGAATTCCACTCAGGAGGTGTCTCTGTTTGGAGGTTTATGTGCTTCAATCTAAAACTTCACAAATATTTTGGTGGTTGTTGACAAATTTATGAATTCATATGAAAAGTTCTTTCTCCACATCTTATATTTTGTTATTGCCCATTCCTACTTGGTAAGATGCATTGCATTACTGTATGCATCGATCAATTAAATATCTAAGACTATTTTTACTAGTTATTACTTTAAATTGCCTAGAGCTACTATACAACTTAAGCCTCTTATTGAAAGATAGGTTGTGGATTCGCTTAGTAGTCATCCCACTGTTCGGCCAATGCCACATCAACAACAATCTCATACATTTTCATCTCAAGGGGTGAGCAATCATTTAATCAAAGCCTTTTTGACAATACAAGACCTTATTAATTAAAATACTTGTTCTTATTAAATGTAGGTTCACCTTTCAAAGAAAGAGAAGAACAAGAACAAGAACAACTAACAAGGTAAAAGTACCTACATCGCAAATTTTTAATTTTTGAACTTTCTAAATCTATTAAGACATTTTTTTGGTTCCGTTGCTGCCTATGCTTTCTAACTAGATGGGATTACTTACTCATGCTGAAAATTGACTCTTGGAGATGAAATAATATCGTTATATGCAGAATTGTGAATCTGGAATAAAAACTGATTAATTAGAACTGTTGCTAGAAATGATACTTTTGGAATGTTTGTTTGTATGTTTGTTTCTCTTTTGATAGTGAGTCACAGGTAGTATGAACTTGCTGTTATTGGCTTGTTTTAAAATGGTAAAAGATTTGCATAGTGTTTATTCTTCGTATTTTGGGACTGTTTTTTTCTCCTTCACTCTGATTTTTCCTCTTTTTTTTTCTTTTTTTTTGGTTTATTTTTTTAAATTTATCGTACTGATTGCCGCTATGAACCTGGCAAACCTTTTATTACTAGATTCATTTTGAATTGTTGTGCTGTCATTTTCTTTCTTCATGTGAGCATGTGGCAGAAGATTTTGCTATCTGCATTTTGATTATTATATATAGTCAATTGGATTTGGTGGTTGCTTGGATGATTTTCATCATCTAGTTCCTAATTATTTTTTTATTGTGTATCGGTCCTCTTGGAAATGATGACCATTCCTTGGCAAGAGATTGTCATGACCATGTTAAAGTGGCAAGAGTATATGACAGTGTGATCTATTCCTTGGCAAGAGATTGTCATGACCATATTATGCCAGTGATTACAGGGCTTTTGGAATTAAAATTGAATTTTTGCATGAATAGTCAGTTTTCCATTAAATTTTCAACGAACTACCTTCCAGTGTGATCTAGCATCTTGTGTCTGTATGATTGACTTGGTAAACTTGCTACTTATTCTAGGGTGGGGCGGAATCATGATATTCAAATCTTGAAAGATTGTTGACTCTGGCATCTTGTGTCTGTTGGGATTTTTATTTTCTTTTTCTCTTCTTTACATTTTCCCTCAAGATTTAAATGTAGGGCCTTCTTCAATTACTGTTGCAGAGAGAGGCTTTGGCCATGACTTGCATTGGTTTGCTGATATTGACTCCAATGTTGTTTTTCTGCACTCTACCTGATTTGGCTTCCATGTTCTGATGCAGGCATCCAGACCAGTGAAGACTACAAGTTCTATGCTATATCAACTAAGTTCACTGAATTCAGTAACAAGGATAGCACATTAAATTGAATCAAAACTCAAGGGGTTTGTCTTGATGTTTTTCCTATTATTTTTTGGCTAATGTTAAAACTGGATATGTTATTTTATTACTTTTCGATGTACCAAAAAAAAAAAAAAAAAAAGAAGATATGTTATTTTATGGTTAAGGGTGGTTGGATATTAAATTGAATGGGAAAGTGAATTAATGTTGCATTTTCTACTTGACAGCTTTTCATATAATCGGTTTATCTTTTGACAAATGTTTATTTGGATGGGAATTTCCAACTTTATTATAGGTATTGTTTTAGTTCAACCATATAGAATTAGCACAATTTCAATAATAATAATAATAATAATAATAATAATAATAAAGCTTTAACAGTGTTTTTCCAAAATGCCACTATACTATCAACCGTTTGATTTTAAAAACCAAAAGAAAGCTATGGTGACATTTTTTAAATGCCGCTAAAAATAGTTGTGACATCATTTCACTGTTACGTACCACATTTAGCGGCGTTTTTTAAAACGCTACCTGTAGTAATTTAACGACGTTTGTAAAGGGCCATCAGGTTATAGATGGCCGCATCTTCAACGTTTGGTGTTAAGCGTCACAAAAAGAATTAGTGGTGTTTTGACACCTATAGCGGCGTTTAAAAATGCTAAATTTCCTACAATGTAAGTTAAAACATTGGATTAAGAATGGCAACGGGCCAAGGAGGGTTGGGAATTATACTCTCCGTTCCCGATCCTTGAAGGTATAAAATTTCCAGTCCCCGCCCCTGATCCCCAACAGGGAACCCATCACCCTTCCCCTCCGTTCCCGCCCCCTTCCCTGCTTCCTAACGCGGATCAGGTTTCTCAAACTGTAAAAAATCCCTTTACAAAAACAACAAAATTATCAACAACATCATCCTTGATCTGTTTCATTTTCATCAACATCAACATCAACGTCAACGTCAACGTCATCAACGACAACATCATCAAAATTAACATACACATACACAACAGATCACCTACCAAAAAAAAAAAAAAATGGAGACAAATAGAGACACACATACATAAATGTATACATACACACATACATGAGATCTAAGTGTATATCATCAACACAGGTCTGAGATCTGTGTATCTGAGTGTGTGTCACATACACACAGAGAGAGAAAGAGAGAGAGATCTGAGTAAAGAGATTATGTAGTGTGTCGGTGACGGTGGACTATGGAGGAGGACGACGTGAGGTGTGAAAGAAAGTGAATTGATGCTGGCAACATCTGTAACTTCTGTTCCCGTTTGCTCAAATCTGCCCTGGCGAAGGGAACCAACGCTGAAGTATAGGGGTTCGGCGACTTTGGCATCGCGGTAGTAACAACGGCGCGAAGGAAGAGGTGATGGTGACTGCGTTGCTGCAGAGAGAAGAGAGAAAGTGAGATAGAGTAAAGGGAAGAGAGAGAGAGAGAGAGAGTGACAGAGGAGTATAATAAAGGGATATATATATATATATATGAATGGATAGAGGAATATAATAGTAATTTCAGTTCGGGGGAAACAGGAGCGAGGACGAGGACGGGGATAGGGACGGGGACGGTGACAGGCTGGGGTTGGGGAACATGTCACCATCCCTGCCCTTAAAATTGTCGAGGATTCATTTTTTAATACCATCCCTGGCCCGTCGGGGGTATTTTTCAGGGAAAATCCATTCTAATCGAGGTCAGAGGGCTGGGACCCCGTCGGGTTAGGTTCAAATTGCCATCCTCACATTGGATAATCGTTTATATTAAAATTTGAAACACTATTTTTTTTTTTTTTTTTTTTTCAGATGTTATGTGAGTTTTGGTTTGATTTGGTTTGGTTCTGTTTGACTATGTAAGTTAAAACATTGGATATTTGTTTATGATTGTTGTTTGATTTGTACAAAAAAATTAAAACAATGTTTATGATTGATTGATTGTTTATGTCAACATTTTTTTCCCCTCTCATTTACGCTTTTGATCTATTAATCTATGAATTAACTCTTTCTTCTAGTGAAACAACTTGTTTGGTTTTGGTTTTTTGAAAACACTTTTCAAAAAATTCTACTTTCTTATTTTCCGTATTTTTTTTGTTTTTACTGAATTTTTTAAAATATTTTAAGCTATTTTTTTAATTTTTAGACACACCTAATATAAATACACTTAAAAAGTATAATTTTTGTGAAAAAAATCTTTAAAAAATTCATTAAATACCAAAATACAAAAAATCAATATATTTTTTATATTTTTGTGTATTTATTAATTTTTTAAAATATTTTTTCACAATTATTTTACTTTTTAGATATATTTAAGTAAGGTGCATCTAAAAAAGTAAAAAAAAATACTTAAAATTTTAAAAATATTCACTAAAAATAAAAAAATACAAAAAATAAAAAACTGAATTCAAAAAAATGAAACCAAATACACTCATTTTGAGCATTGTTGGCATTTATTTGTCTAAATCTCAAGAAATTTAAGCTGCTAACTCTACCTACTTTAATTTATGTAGTTTTGATAGCACAAAATCTTATAATATTAAAAAATCACTTCCATTCATTATGAAAGAAATCCCAATCAATTATAACCAAGCACCGCCCAAGGCATAATTGAAAATATTTTCAATCATAATTAAAATAACTAAAATAACTAAAATGACCTTTGATAGAGCGGTGTGGAGAAGAAGGATTTATGTAGTCAACCTCATTTGATGGGAGTTAAGGCTTGATTTGGTTTGATTTGATTTGGCATAACTAAAATAACAATCACAACGGGTGAGTTTAGAATATAAAGAAATAATTGTTACATGGGGAGACTAAGGCGGGTTTGGCAATAATTTTTTATTGTTCTTTTCCTCTTTTTTTTTTTTTTAAGAATATAAAAAAATTGATTTGATTTTTCTTCACTTTTACCTTTTTATGGTATAGGTTACATGTACATAATCTTTCTGTCATTTAAAAATAATTATTCAATTATTTGTAATTTGTGAATTAAAATGCCATACTACATTTTTCGTCCAAATTAGCACTAGTACATTACACATGTTTATATTTTTAATTGACAGAGACTTATGTATACATAATCTATACCACTGGTGTAAAGCAGATAGTAAGTTCAAAGAACAAAAAGAAGGGAGGGTTTGGGCTTTTTGGGCTAAAATAGCTACAAAAAAAGTAAAATAAATTTTTTAGTCTAATAAGACAACATATCACATATAATCCATAATCATTACATTCTTTATATCACAAAAAAATCAAAAAAGCTAAAAGTCCTTCCCAAATAAGGCTTTTAGTCCTAGGCTAAAATAGTAAAAAAAACCAAAAAATCAACCCACTTTCCAAACGAACCTTAAGTTAATTTACAAGTGTCCTTAACCAAAATTAGTGGTGAGTTTTTTTTTTTTTTTTTCCTCAGCAAAGAAAAGATTTATTGATAAAAAGAGAGGATAGAGAGGATCAGATTAACAGTTGGAGGGGATATAAACCCACTCTAAACTTTCAAAATCTAACCCTGCAAGTACTTCGGCCAGGAGCCAACCCAAACAAACAAAAAGAAAATAAAGGGGTCCAATATTACAACCCCAAAACAGAGCCACATAACAGAGTCAAAAGCAGCTATCCTTTCCCCTTCAATTTCAATCGATTCACCCCTTCAATTCTACAAATGACCGTCCGTGGAAAAAAGGCGCTCTTCAGTCTCTCTTTACCCAAAATGCTGTTGTGATCTTTATTTTTTCGACAAGCTCCACGCTTCTAACAACAAGCCTTCTAAAAATCAAATAATTCCTTGAAATCCATAATGTCCACATGTAAGTACAACTACAATATCGTCCACATTAGAAGTAAAGAAAAAATTAAAAATTAGTATCATGTGACAAAAGAACCAAACTTGATAACTGTCCTATCCTGTTCAATTCTACAAATAATATGATGGCAAGAGCAAAATTTCTCTGATAACTTTCTTGCATGAAACAGATGGAAAATGCTTACTATTCTTGAAATGAAGGATTTTGTTTCGCATACTTTCTCATCACAAGTGAGTAGTTACTGTTTTAATTTTGTTGCTTTGAAGTCAGAAAAATTAATTGAATTTTCTCGAGTAATAGTGACAACGGCCAAATTGGATTTTGATTGTATTGTCTTAGTTTGATTCACCTCCAGCTAGCTTCATTATTTTCCAATTGCAAACCGTAGTGATATATAAAAATTTTGAAAAAAAAATTCTATTCAACCAATATAGCACTCAGCAACTTTGACTTCTACTTTGAACCATCAACTGAATGGAGTACTCAAATATATTAAGCAATGGTTGTCAATAAACTATACTCAAACTTTATACTAACTTCTAGCGAGGCAATCCAAGTAAATTGACAATTAAAATTAAAAAAATAAAATAAATAATACAGATTGTTAAACTATCAATTATTCCACATGAATTCTTATGGAATTTATGGAATTTCATATAGTTAATCCCATGATAGAATGACAAAACAAATATGAATTTTTACTAGTCAGATGGTCATCAAACAAACACAATTTTTCTTAATCTCATCATGTCACGACCCAACGCTAGGGGCTTAGAGCTAGAATCGCAATTTACTAAATAATTCTAAGCTTAACAAATTACATGGCGTAGGCGGAGGCAGAGTGGTGGAAAGAAAATAATGAAACATAAAATTTACTTCATTCTACTATTTTGATAAAAAGAAAATACATCTATAAGGCTTTTATTATTTTATTATTCAGTGACTGACCCTCAGTAAAAAAAAACAAAAGGAAGAAAATGAAAGAAAATAAATAAATAAATAACGGATCAGTATCAAATTCTTGTACAGGTTCCACTACATGAGGTTACGGGTCTTCGTTACATCTCGTCATCTGAAAGGGTAACAGCTATAAGCACATAACATAGTGAGAAATATTATGCCAAGAGTATAGGGAACACAAAATAACCATAGATAGTTAGTTAAGCTAAAACATTTACATAACTTAATTTGAATAGACAAATTATTTAAAGTGGCAGAAACGGTATTGCGGAAATTATGTAAATAAATAACTATAACCACGGTACAGAACAGAACAAAATAGAGGTCACTGGAGTGACAGTCAGAACAAAGGTTAATGGATCCATGACAAACAGATGACCACAAAGTTGTCAAACAGAGGCCAATGGTTATTTAAGTCCCAAAGGCATGAGACTCCCGTGATGGTACTTACAAAACATAATTGTTTATAAAACCATTGTCAAATAACTTCTAAAATTTAAACAAACGTATCCATGAGTTTCAATTTAAGCAAATAAAGTTCAGAAAATAATTTACGAAATCAAAATATTAATATAATTTTAAACCATAGATTGCGTAAAATAATTTATAGCAACCCAAAACATACGTAAAATATATTATGGTGACTCAAGATATAATATAACTCACCTTAAAATTAATACCTCACTATTTCTTTCTCTACTATCAAAACCCTTCTTGACTTCCAGTATTTTCGTCCCCTTTCTTTGTTGGTTTCCTTCATTTGTTCACAAACACCCTTCCTCCTTTTATACTACTTGCGGAGCATAATTTGGGTGACACGTAGCCTCTCTACGGACTGCCATCATTGTGCTAATAGATTTGAATCTTAAATATAAATTTGAATCTTCAGGATAAGTATAGATTGTTGTCAAATAGATATACTTGGGCCAACACTACTAAGGGAAATTGGATCACTAATTTTCTTTTTTATTTATTTATTTTGTTTTGGTACTTAATTCTACAATGTTCCTAATTAAATTATAATTTATCACCTATCATCATAAAATTAATTATTTTATTTTACTTTACAGATTATTATTATTATTATTATTATTATTAATCGTGGTGGGTTGTGATATTAATTAAATATTTAGAGTGTCACACATCACTAATAATTCTCACACTAACAATCCCACCCAATCAAACTCTAAAAACAAACATGGATTTGCATGTCTTTGCCTGAATTCTATGTGGTTTTATCCTAAAACGCACAAATTCTTCTAAGAAAGTGGCATATCCGTGTCATGTCCGTGTCAAACACAGACACTCTTTGGACACTTTCCTGACATGTGTCTGACGCTATTCAAAACGTAACATATTTTTTAATTTTTTTTAAGGACTCATATACTCTTTGGACACTTGGAGGACACGTGTCTATCAATTAAACATAGGTGAAAGTAATTATAAGTTTGAGTAAAACAACTTAAGATACAATAATAAAACAAAAATCATATAAATTAATAAGAATTAGTGTCATATTACATTTTTTTATTATTTTTGAATAATATATTCATATATATAACAAATAATAAAGATATAAAATTATATATTTCATACGTATTCTCCACGTGTTGTGTCTGTGTTGTATCGGTGTCGTTTCGCGTGTCCATACTTTTTAGGTTTTATCTATGTGGGCAATAGAATTAGGGTTTGGTTTTGTTGACGAAGAAGATTTGAAGCTGGCTGGCCAAAAACTTTACATTGGGATCTTCTATATATGTTCTTTTGCTTCTTCCTTCTTTTTTTATTTTATTGTTATTATTATTATTTTGGTGCACCAAAACGATTACAAAATGCACTACACTCTTTGCACTGCAGAGGATCTAGACTCCATAAATCTACCTTCCCAAAGTCATAAGTTCCCACAAAACAAACAAAGTTTAACAATGGATTTTTAGGAATATTTCCAAGGGACTCTTTAAACGAGATATGTTAGCTATTATAGCCAATATATTACAATAGTTATTTTAATAAATAAATAAAAAAAAGGCTAGCTAAATTTAAAAAGTCTTAGAGCATCTCCAATGAGCTCTTTAAAATAGGCTTGTTAGTTATTATAACTAGTTTCATATTATTTTACTCACTCCAACGGGCTAGCTAGTATGATAGCTATTTTAACAAAGGCTTGCTAAATTTAGAGAGCATTAGGAGGCCCTTTAAACTAGTTTGTGTGGATAAATATGTAGAATAAAGAGTAGTGTAACACATAGATGAAAAATTAGTTAGGTAAATTAAGAGCATACCATTTTCATACTTAAACTAGTGAAAAATGAAGAGTAACATTAGAGTTGCTCTTGGGAGGTTTTTTGAATAGTTTGTGGTATAGATAGATAAAACAAAGGGTAGCGCTAGAATGCATAAATAAAAGAGGAATTAGGCAAAATATATTTTTTATTTTTTATGTTTGAGCTAGTGAAAAATGAAGAGTATAATTGAAATTACTCTAACAATAAATTTTTAGTCCAATGGCATATTTTTGTCTCTCTCATATACCAAAGGTTAAGAATTTGACTCACTAAAAGTGAAATTGAGTAACAAATTACAATCGCCGCTTAATGACTCCTTTTCCATTCACCCTTGGCTAAATATATAAATTGCATTTGAAAATTTTAAATTTAAAAAAAAAATTATAAAAGATTTAACTAAAGTCTGAACCAATCCCAAATATTAAAAAAAATGTTGGGGAACACCTAATTTAATTTATCCTAATATATAAAGCGAAGGCTGGAGTTGATATTAATGCCGCAAAAAGTCTTTTTTGAAAATATCCCAAAACTTAATAACTGCTACAAACTATTTCAATTTTCTCCCAATGTCTCAAATAATTATTATAATTATCACATCTAATTATAAATTATCCATCTAATTTATGCTCACCCCAAGCGCGTAGAAAAGGCAAGGCTACAGTCCACAGTCCCACGCACCACCTGCACCACCACACTTGCTGACAAACAAGACTACAGTCCACAACTTAATATTTATTTCCATATACCTAATATAGTTTGTCCATATGGGAGTAAAATATATCTCTCCCAAGAACCACGTAATTCAGGTGGTTTGAGATGTGTTATATAAATATATTTTTTTTAATTTTTTAGTTAAAAAGTAGAGAAAAAAATATATATGTTTAGAATAATTTTTTAATTTTTTTATGAAAAGATGTGTAATAAAATATTATAGTAAAATCAAAATAATCATTCCACACTTGTTGACTTTTTGACTTTTGAGTAGTTGAATTCAAAAGGTAAAATAATAATTTTGTCCTCTAAACTTCCCCCACAAACTTATCCCAAATAGTATAGATTTTTTGATTTTTGTAATAACTTTTTGACTTTTGTAGGTTATCCCAAAAGTAAAAGTGTATTTGTTATGATGATAATGTGGGAGATGATTAATGATGGAATTGTGAAATTATTTTTATATACTGCAAATAAAAAAAAATTCTATATTAAAAAAAACTAAAACAAATATTAAAACAAACAGGTGCACTTAGTAAAAATAAATGAATTTAAAAAAATAAATTTCTTATATAAAATAGACTCAATCTGCTCACTATTTTTCTAATTTCATCCAAAATCCAGCCAAACTAATCCCCCTACTGAGGGGGATTACTAAGTCTGTCGGACTATTACTCCCCCTCCCAAAACACCACCAAACAAACTCACCAAAATTGTCATAAAAGTGTTAATAAAGAAAGGGGCACTTACCAATAAGTTCCATACACAAAATTCAAAATTCATCTAATCCCAAAATAAATACTTGTACCAATTAGTTCTATATATTTTTTATTGTTACCAAAAACTCTTCTTTTTTTTTTTTAATTTTTTTTATAACTTTAAAAATATTGCTACATCCAATGACTTCCGTTAAACTCACCAAAGACTTGCCGAAATATTCAACATCACTGGGAAGTCGCCGTAGCATCATCGGAAGTTTGCCAGAGTGTTTTGAGCATTGTCGGAAGTTCACCGGAGTGTTCTGAACGTTACTGGAAAATGTCAAGAACATCATCGGAGACTCACCGGAATATTCAGAATATTATTGGGAAAAAAAAAAGAATAAATAGAGAAATTATAGTTAAAAAATATAACAACAAACAACAATGGGAAAAAGTATATATTATTTTTCAAATTTTATAGGGTTTAAGCAAATAATCTATAATATTGATCAAACTAAAAAGTATGCTTTGAAACTGTAAAATGTTACAGTTTCAAAGCATTATTCTATTAAGTTGGAAAACGTGTTATGAAATTGTAAAATTTTACAGTTCTAAAGAATGCTATGAAATTGAAAAATTTTACAGTTTTAAAGCATGATTCATTTCATCACCAAAAAAGCTAAAACTGTAAAATTTTACAGTTTTCACCGCCTGTAACTAAAACTCAAAAACAACTTATTTAGAACTTGAAAATTTTCTCCATTAAAACAGAAAAATAGACGTGTGTAACAGAGAAAAGGTAGAAAAATTGAAAAATCGAAGAAAAGAATAGATATAGAAAGAATATTGTATTCCGGCAATTATTTTTGGTTTAGATCTAGTCGGATCTCATGTAGATCTACTCAAATCTGATGTAAATTTCATCTTATTCACCGTCGGTGAGGATGAAGGCATGAGTTGATGTTGGTGGTTGGTGATTGCCGATGAACCCCAATCAATGGTAGTCGTCGGTTACCGGTGATTATATATTAGAAAGAGAAAGAGAAAGAGAATTAGGCCTTGTTTGTCATAACCTAAAAAAGTCAAAAAGTCACTATCATATATTTCATAAAAAGTCAAAAAATGCACTTATTTAGATCATCCCAAACAACCCTTAAGAAAGGTCTAATCATCGGTCGTCGAACATGACAAAGAGAATGAGAAGAAAACGCAAAAAAAAAATAGAGAGGAAAACATAAAGAATGAGACAAAAAGTAGAGAGAGAGAGGGGGGAAAACGTGTAAGACTTTTGGGTCTACTCAAAAAATTATTAGATTAAATAGTATACACATGTTTCAAATAGGACCTACGGGCAACCCCATAAAGAAAATGTCATTTTGCCTCTCAAACTATTAATTAAAAATTAATTTAATTCCTATTCTTTTAATAATATTAATTTTATTACCGCCATTAGCTACAATTTATAATCAAAAGAAAATTATTGATGTGATACCAAAATTTCGTTTGAAATTTCATTTTATTTCTCAAATTATCTTTAAAATATCAATTAGATCCCCAAACTTCTCTTTGATAATAGGAGGCAATTGACGGTGGGGTAAAATCGATACAAAATCAAATAGTCTAGATATAAAATTGATTTTATTAAAAGAACAAGCATTGATTGATTTTTGAGTAATAGTTTGGGATAAAATAACATTTTCTCATGTTATTATATAGGTTTAACTACACTAAGACCCCCTTAACTATTAATGAATATCAATTTACACCCCTCAACTAATTGTACACATACACTACTTTTGGAGGTGGTTTCCAGGAGGTCTATAAGAGTGAAAGTGTTACACTTTTATAGTTGAGGGAGCCAAAATCTACGGATTCATAAATGAGATAGGTAAAGTGATATTTGCTAATAATTGAGAAAATCTTGGTGTAAATAACTCTTATATATATAGTATGTACTCAAGATTTTAATTACAATGATTCATAACTTCTAATCTATAGTTAAAATTAAATTGATTCATATAGTAAAAATATTGGTAAGGTTTTATAATCAAATATCACAAAGTTTCATAAGTAAGAATAACTTGATTCATAACTTAAAACAATAGTCTCATAATTGAAGCAACGTCAATTCATAATCAATTGGCACAAATTCTATTACCAAATTTTTTTATAATTAAGCATCACATGATTTTTAACCAAAATTACAAAATTTCATGATTTTTTTTTTTTTTAATAATGTTCAGATTAACTTGTGCACATTTTAACTAATCTTGGATTTCATTCTTGAATCCGTCCTATTCAACAACCCCTTGGGGTCTAAGAAGGGATTTGGGATTCAAGCTTATGAAAAAATATTGAACATCTATTCGTAGTAATGCAACTTGCTAATTTGCTAACATTCTGTTCTTAGGGGGAAAAAATTTATACACTCCTTTTAAGAAATGTGTACAGTAGAATCAACCATAAAAAAAAATAGTTAATATTTATTTAGATTGTATTTAAATTTTGAATTTGAAATTAAAAAAATTATAAAAAGAAGAGAAATGTATATAAAATAACTTATATTTTATTTATATTTGTCTTTTTCTTCTCTGCAATTTATTTCCTAAATGTAAGATGTAAATTCAGCCTCAATTTCTATTGGCTTCATAAATTCTTGCGGTATTACACAGAGACCTTCTAAATTATTGCTAAGTATCACTTTGACTTCCTAAATTGAAAAAGGGGTAAATTACACAACTGGTCCTAATTTGAGGCCACCTAATAATTTTCCCTAATGCACCACCTCACATGGTGAAGACTAGGGGTGCACAAAGACTCATCCAAAAAAAAAAAAAAAACTTGAGAACTAAAGGAACCCGACTTATATGGGGTTGGGTTGGTTCGGGTTTTTGACTACTTTGGGTAGATCTAATAGGATTGATCCAGCTTTTGGTTTAAGACTTGATTAACCACCTGAGACCCAAACTTAATTATATATATTACATAAATAATTTTATGTTGAGTTGTCCTTATATTATTATTGGAAAATAAATACTACGATAGACATTGATAACCTGATCATGCCATATAAGAGAAAAATTATATATAACAAATCATTCTCATTCTTTAATTTTTGCTATCGTATACTTGTATTTGTTTAATATGAATGATTGTTTATAGTTGTTGGCTTGTATTATAATTTGAAACATCGTTTTGTTTTTCTCTGTTGTAGGTTAGAATGTTCCAGATGGTGTGCTAAAATTCTCTAACCCTGTGTTTGGTTAGGGGATTTGAGAAGGAATTTGAAAAGAAAAAGGGAAAATGTATGTGAAACTAGGTGAAATATAAATATATTTTATTCACACTTCACCTATCTTTTTTTTTCTTTTTCAAAATCTCTTCCCAAATCTCCCAATCAAACACAGCGTAAGGTGTTGAAGTCAAAATAATGGATAATTTTTTATAGCTGTTGGCTTGTATTAATATTAAAAAAATGTTTTTTTTTTTTTTTTGATGCTATGTATGTAATGTAAGTTTTGGTTGGTTTATATGAGTTAAACAATGGATGATTGTTTATAGTAGTCGGCTTGTATTAAAATTTGAAACATTGTTTTAGTTTTTTTCTATGTAATGTAAGTTTTGATTTGGTTTGGTTTGATTTAATTTTGTAAGTTACAACATTGGCTAATCGTTTGTCATTGTCGGCTTTATTAAAATTTAAAACAATGTTTATGGTTGATTGTTTATAATTGTTTATGACAAATTTTTTCAGGGAGTCCTTGGATAATTAACTTTTTAAGACAAATTTCACTTTATCTTTTTTTGTGGTATTGGCTATATATATGTGTACCTAATCTCTTCGTCATTTAAAAATAATTACTGAACTCATTGTAGTTTTTGAATTACACATGTTTATATTTTTAGCTGACAGAGAGTTTGTGTACGTAATCTATACCACAGGTGTAAATTGGTGAGTTTAATTCAAAGAATAAGAAAAAGGTATGTAAGTTGATTTATTGGTTAATGAAAGTCACTGATGAGTTTTAATTCACAAATCATAAGGAGTTGAAGTGAGTTGGTTTCTGATGAGGATTAACTCAATTGGGAACTTATTCCAGAACTTATCAAGACGAGAGTGGCATTTTGGGTTCAAGGACTATTATGTTGGAGATTTTGTCTATAATTTTTGAGCAGTCATAAAGCCTTGTTAAGGGACTCTGGTTGTTTTTGCAAATGGAGGTTTTTGGCTGATGTTTTGCTACGGTCTTGTTTCTGTTTTGTTTTGGGTGCCTGAATTTATTTTTTTTGGTGGCAAATTTTACTTTATTCTATTGTAGTTTGATTTATTTGCAATTTTTCCCTTGTCATTTAGAAATACTCACATAAATTTTTATGTAATTTGTGAACTAAAGTGTGCCATCAAATATTACATTTAAATTAATTGCAAGTGTGAAACTCGTGTCAAGACATAAAAAAGTTATGTACTCATTTATAAATGTCAGGTGGTAAATTGCATATGGATTAATCATTCAAAAAAAAAAAAAATTGCATATGGATTAAAACACACTAGTTAAAGAAAAAATTTCGACTCCTTAAAAATAACGAAAATATTTGTGATTTGTACATTATACACAAAAGTATTTTAGTTTTTTTTGCTTAAGTCATTAATGAACCTGACAATATATTTTGGTCTACTAATCATATGAAAGTTATGTAATTATATTTAAGAGATAAACTGTTCATGAGTCAAACTAAAAGGAATAAAGTAAAATAAAAAATGCTTGCAAGCTCTAAAATAGAAGCTCTAATTATGTGGCACTAGCCCATGTATAATTATTGTTATTTTTCATTAATGCCTTTTATCTTCTTTTGACTTGCCAGCTAACTAAAGCTCTATTTAAAACTCTTGATTTAGAGTATGTATCATTGCTAAAGTAAAATTTACCTTCTTCTTTCTTTCTTTCTTTTTTTTTTTTTTTTGGACAAATTACACCGGTGGTCTTTATATTTTATTCCTTGTGTCATTTTAGTCCTTACACTTTCAATTGACTCAATTTTGACCTTTAATTTTAAATTTTGTTTCAATTTGATTCAATTGATAATATGATTAGTGTTTTTTAAGAAAAATTATCACTACATTAGTTGAGATTAACTAACTGAATTTAGTAAGTTTATAATTTTGTTCTTAAAAATATAACATATGACATTTATGTGCATATTTTTTATATAAAAAGAATACTAAGAATTATTATCAATTAGATCAAATTGAAACAAAATCATAAATTTATGATTAAAATCGAACTAATTGAAATTATAAATTTATAATTTTATCCTTAAAAATATAACTTATGACACGTGTGTTCATTTGTGGTTGGTGCTTGCATGTAATTGGATTCATTTTTTTTGTCATTTTTTTTTTTTTGAGTAGATGGATTTTGTTACTATGTAGTCTGCACGTTCCTCTTTCTTTATTCAAATTTAAGTAAAAAATTTAAAATATATATTGATAAAGTTTTGCCATAAAAAATAAATTGATCCACACAATTCACTTTTGCGAGGGCATCCTTGCTTTATAGAAAGTGCAGCACATAAGAATTCTACCATGATGAACGCATGACAATTTATTCTACAACCTCAAATTTGGGAGGGGTTGTGGGCTCTCTCTCTCCATAGGACACTCTCTTTTTTTTTTGTCTTTGATGAGCCTATATATATATATGGTTGTGAATGATGCTCGAAAGAAAAAGGACAACCGCATAAAATTACCCAATCAATGCCAAAATGTTTCAAAATGGTCAAAGAAATACTATTTGAATCACTTGATGAGTTTCATCACCATGGACAAAATCCTAAAACACTCCATGAAAAAGTTTTGTATTTTTTGGACTAATTACAATTTATTCCCATAATATTATACTTTAAAGGCACGAGTTAAGAAAATTGGGTTATTAATAAATGTACAACCATTTTATGAGTTTTATTTGTTTGGGGTGCCTTTGTTAAAAAAATCAAATTTATATTATTATAATGATATTGTCAGGCTAAAACGAACCTTCACCTTAGTTTCAGAAAATTGAGCCCACATTTTAAAATTTTGAATTTTTTTATTTTTCTTATTTTTAATCAAAATTTTTAATATTTTAAGAATTTTTAAAAATTTTTATAGGCACGTAACCTAGATACAATTAAAAAGTATAATATTTATACAAAAAAAAATTTTAAAAATTCATTAAATACAAATATATATATATATATACATAAATTAGTACATTTTCGTATTTTTGTGTATTTATTAAAATTTTAAAATATTTTAAAAAAATATTCTACTTTTTAAGTTATTGTGCATCTAGAAAGTAAAAAATTTACTTAAAATATTAAAAAAATTCACTAAAAATAAAAAATAAAAAACTCAATTTTTAGAAAATCAATTGTTAGCAGTATATCTTGTGAGTCATTGTTAATGTGGCTCCTTTTATTTTAGCAGTATATCTTGTGACAAACACATTGATGAACCATATTTGCTGGAAAATGCGGTAAAGGATAGGGTCTCTCTTAATATGGTTTCATTTATGTTGGAATTAAAAAAATATGTTTTCATTTATATTGTGTTTGGATCATAGATTTGGATAAGAAAAAGAGAAAAAAAAAATAGGTGAAATGTATCTATATCTCTCTTTTACATTTCACCTATATTTTCTTTTTTCATTCTCTAAATCCAAATTCATAACTTTAGGCAACATTATATACTCAGCAATATGTTAGGTTTGTTTTTATTTTACCTCTTAAATTAGGCTTATCTTGTAATTAATCCTATCTGGTACCCCAAAGAAAAAACCTATTTGGTAATCATCCACAACAATAAATTAAAGTTTTAGAAACAAAAATTTATGGACAAAATTATTTTTGGGGAACAAAATATTTTAATTGTTAGAAGTATCATTGTTGTATTTTTAGCGACGAAATTTGACATTTAATGATAAATTACTATCATTTTGGAATAAAAAATTGTCTCAAAAAGTAAAGCAAAATATTGTCCTTGCACTTTTTACTGCCATTTTTAAAATTTTTGTGGGTAAAAGTTTCTTTTTTTGCTTTTTCATGATACCTTTTTAGTGATAACCTTTGTAGCAATTGAAATTGGCTCCCTAATTTTTTTAACAAAATTTTTAATTTTGGGACAAAAAAATTTTAAAAAGTGTTTGAGACCCCTAAAAGAGTTCCCTCAATTTAACTCACAAAGATATGGCATAAAAGGTGTTAACTTTTAATTTGTCATATATTTAATTATATAAGGCCTCGTTACCTTGCCACATCATTGTGGATAAATTTAGCAATTTAAATTGTGAGTCTCTAACATTTCTCATAAGTTAATATCTAAAACTATTTTATGTTGTAGTGATCCATAAATAATTGCAATATTCATTAATTGCAAACTCAAATAAATAAATATTCAACCATCTAAAAAATAAATAAATATTCATAATTCACCTATGTAAAATATTGGAAATTTTCATGTGGCTTGCAAGGGAGATTATAAAACTTTAGTCTGTGTTTAAAATTTTGATTTGTGGAGGAATTTAGGGAGGAAAAAAACAAGAAAAAAAAATGAAGATCAATTAGGATTTGATTAATTTGTTTTTTTCTTGTTTTTTATTTTTATTTTTCTAAAAATATGGAAAATTTGTCTGACACATTGTTTGTTACTATTTTTTGACAAATTTTATGAAACAACTCACTTTTTAATAAACACTAAAAATATATTTCTTTTTTTGATAATCTTTAGGGCAACAAGCTAACCTCAATCAAATACTCAAGGGTTCTGTTAGCAAGTGTTTTAACAACTCCCGTTAATAAGGCATGGGCATTAATCATTCCGGGTTGGGCTTGGGTCGATCCTAGACTACAAAAAAAAATAAAAAGATGCCACACTCAATTCTGGCCCAACCCGGTCCTATATTGGGCTTAAAATTTTCATCCCAAGCTTGACCCTTAAAAGAATTTACAATTTGAAGCTCACCCAATAAACCATAAATTAGATAGGTCTTAGTAGTCCTAATTTCCAGAAAATAGACTATTAAAATAATAGACACAAGGCATTTTTCATAATTTAAAACAAATTTTTGTTAAATTTTTAAAAAATAATTAATTTTTTCACCATTTTCAAATAATATTTTACAAAAATCTCAATACTAAACAATGACGCAGATACATATGTCAACATTTGTCATAAAAAACAAATGTTACAAAACAAAATATTAACGGTGGTATTACATGCACCAATTAGTGTACCAACTAGTTTACTAACACTAGTTATGACATTATTATTGACTTTACACATTATACAAATTATAAATATCAAAAATATCTTAAATTATGTCACATCATAGTTGGTGCGTATAGTATTATTCAAATATTATGTATTGATGTGGCACAAACATTTACAATAAAACTATTCCATCTTAAGTGGAGGCATTTTCCTTTATAAATGTTTTTTATTCAAACATAAATAAAACTAAGTAAAATATATATTAATAATTATAATTATAAATTTTTTCATTAATATGTAATAATTTTTCAAAATTTGTCCTGAATGTTAATTTATCAATATTAAACCCAACCCAATCCAATGGTATGGACTAAAATATTAATATAAATAACTGAGTAAAGTAGATTCGGTTATCTCTCCAGCACTTGTTAATATGCTAAAATTGATTATGAAATTTTATTTTATTTTATTTATCAAAATTGGATAATTTAGGAATTTATATTCATTCATTGTTTTGTTAATTAATACTGCTAAACCACTCTAATATGATTAAGTGGAACAAAAATGATTAGGTGGTTGAGTCATAGAAATACTCATGTTTTCATATTAATTTGGACATTTTTACTCTTTAGATATACGGTATGACAAAAAATAATATCTATATAATAAAAAGAAAAAGGGTGAATTATATTAATCATCCTTATAGTTTGAGATTTGTATTATTTTGGTTGTTAACTTTTTAATTGTGATATATTTGATCTTGAATTTTGAATCTTGTTTCAAATAAGCACAATAAAAAATGTTTTCTTTGCAAATGGTCCCTTTCAAGGACAAAGTCGTTATGCAACTTATTTTATATTGGTTAATTTGTATGTTATGCAACTTATCTTATGTTTGGTTTGGTTTCAGAATCTATTTTCAAGAAATTTTCTAAGAAAATAAAAATCAAATTAGGGAAAAAAAATTAAAAACACATCATTTTTATATAATTTTATTTTTTGGGAGGATAGAAATATTTTTTTTTTTATATTTATTTTCATTAAATTAATTTTTATTTTTTCAAAACTCAAACATGACAACAACTTTGATGTCATTACTCAACCAATCTATTAAATCAAAAAATCTAAAACTAAAAATATTTCATATATTAAACATATCGGTTACACTTAAAAGTATAATAACCATCTATTACATGATAATCATAAAAAAAATATATGTTAACAACAAATACAACTATCGATTACATGATAACTATTCAAAAATATCAACAAAAACAACCATTCATTATATATTCATCATCTAAACACATATTAAAAATTAATTTGGTAAAAAAAATGTAAAAGATTTATCATTTTTATATAATTTTATCTTTGATGGGTAGAAATAATTTTTAAATATTTAAAAATAATTTTTTGCATTTATTTTTGTCAAACTAATTTATATTTTATCAAATTGACAACTTTGCTCTTGAAATTGAGTAACAATGTCTTCAATTGTCTTTATTTAGAACGAGATTTAAAATTCTGGGTTAAATGTATCACAATTGAAAGGTAAAAATCAAAGTCACATAAATTTTAAATTACAGGAACAGTTAGTATAATTCTCCCAAAGAAAAATTGAAATTAAGAATCGAGATGTGGGTTCACTGTTCGCTCAAGGCATAGCAGTGATCACAAATTGTTCTCTTTTTTTTATTCTTATTTTCTTTCTTTATGCAAATATTTTCTCAAATTGTTTTAGGATAAATTGCAATTTTCCTTTTTATGTTTAGTTGTTTTTTTACTTTGGTCCTAAAGTTTATTTTCCCACTTATGTCCAAAATAATATAGAAAATGACACATTAATAGTCACGTGACATAAAAAAGTTTATTAAAACAAATCTAAATCCTAATATAATAGTATATATTTTTATGTCATGTAGTAGCTAATGTGATATTTTCTGCCTAATTTTAAATAGAAGTTAGTTTATGAGTAAATTGGGAAAAAAAAAATTGAAATATTAAAGGTTAAAGTGAAGGGAAAAAAACTTCAAAGATCATAGTAGAAAATTTGACAAATATAGATAGTGTAAAGTATAATTTTCCCAATTTTTTACCAAAACAAAATTTCGGGTTGGTTTGGGATGTTCTAAAAAAGTGCACTTTTTGACTTATTGGCTTATATGGGTTGGGTTTGATGTGATGTGTTAGAGAGGTGATGTGATTTAAATAAGATGATGTGACTTAAATAAGATAGTGACTTTTTGACTTTTTGACTTTTTGTACTATTTAGATTATGCCAAACTTGACCTTATGAACAAAAAATAAGAAATTACATTTAAGTGGTACAGTGAGAATAAAAATTTATTTTTATGATAGTGTAAGTTTTGAATGTACATGCTAAAAGTTCTTTCCCGTGCGTGTGTGATGCAAATTGTTCTTCCATGTAAGAGTTGTACCAATTTTTTAAAATTTTATTTTTATTTTTATTATCTATAGTCTAATTATTTTTTACTATCCCATTCAATTGTAATTTTTTTTTTCTAAATATGGAAAAGCTGACGAAACCAGATTCCAAGGGAATGATGTTAGGTTTGAAAAATTCTATTTCTATACACCTGCATATCTCAATGCAGATTTGGAGTGCCTGTTGTGTTGAGTGCACAGCAAGCACCGTTGGGCGGCTTTATAAACTTATTTCGAGATCCGTTCTAATAATTCGAATTGTTCACATTTTAGAGTATATCGAGTAGAACATACCTGTAAAAAATTAAGTTAATCAGATATCATTAACCCTTTCATCCACTCACATTTGTATCTTCAAAATAAATGACATTGTAATTTAAAGTATTAAAATGAATACAAATGTGAATGGATGAAAGAGTTAACGATATCCGATTAACTTAATTTTTTACAAGTATGTTCTATTCGATATACTTCAAAATGTGAACGGTTCAAATTATCAAAACAGACTCCAAAATAAGCACATAAGGCCGCACAGCAGTGCCTATTGTGCTGGGTGCACAACAAGCACCCCAACTTTCCTCAATGCACATCATTTCTCAGTACACGCACTTAGTAATTTGATTATTAATTATTTTTCTTAATCCACACAATAAATGTTCAATTATACCCTTTATTCATACTATTGTACACACACTAACCCTCCTTCCACAGACTTGTTGAGTAGATCATTGCTACGGTTTCAAACTTGTTGACAATTGTAGACCCACATTGCTGTGGTTGCAGACACACATCGAAGAACAAGTGAAGACTGTTGGAGCACTTATGTTCACCCCATGTGTGGAGAGTGCACTAGTGTGTGGAGAGTACACTAGGAAGAAGTGGCAAAAATGGAGCCTCCACCAAATGGAGTGGGGTGGTTGAACCCACTACTCTAATGGAGCATTTGGAGAGAGTGTTATGGAGTAGGTGGTGACCAATGAGGCTCTCCCTCATTGGTGTATAAATAGGTGAAGAGAGGAGAGTTGAAATGTGAGCAAACCTAGAGAGAAAGAAAACCAAGAGAACCAAGAGAGTGAGAGATGTGAGAAACCGTCTCCCTCGGTGTGAGCGAGGGAGACGGGTGAATGGGTGAGTGAGAATAGTGTGAGTTTCTCCTCTGTAATATTTCTGTAATCTCTCCATAAATGATAAACGGTTACTCTCCCGTGGACGTAGGCATTATTGCCGAACCACGTTAAATATTGTGTGTCTCTTTCTGTGTGGGTGCTTGTTTTCTGGTTGTTATAATTTCTATAAGGTCTTGGGCGGGATCCCCGATCCCAACAAAGACCACAGTTCTCCATTCCATTGAAGACCATATCGCCATCGCCCTCATACACAACAGAATCCGTTAGGTCATTGATCATGGGCATAGAAAATTTCCATAAGGTAATTGATCATGGGCATAGAAATAAACAAGAGCATCACCCTTCTTCACCCATGGAAACATCAATTGGTGGTAACAACTGTAGTAAAATACATAAATTTGTCATCAATCTAGATTTCAAGAATAGTAAATTTTGTCTCCTTAAGGTAGATAGAAGAGCTCGGCATATTCAGATAATTTTATTTGGACAATTTTAAGCTTCGGGATATTCGGAAAATTTTATTCGTTGGCATATTCGATATGAAGTTCTGGTGACTCAGCTCTATGCCTTTGGATTTGCCGGTAGTTCCTGAAGAGTAGAGAATTGCCGCCGTATCAGACTCAGAAACACTAATTCGGTGAAATTTTCCAGTTCAATTCATCACATGGTCTCGAACTCCGGTGAATTGAGAATAATCGTACGGTGGAGAAGGGATAGGAAATACGGCGGCGTGTGGCGGCGTTGATGAGTGTAATGGTGATTTCCGGTGAGAAAGGAGAGTTTTGGAGGAGGAGAGAGAAAACGAAGTTGGTGATGGAGAAATGGGTGGTTTCGGGAGGGAGGAGAGAGTGGATCTAATGCTGTGGTATGTTTTGGTCTCTAAGCAAAAACCACTATTCAGATCTATGGAAGAAGAAGATGCATTAGGATATGGGGTTTAGTTTTTTTTTTTTTTTTTTAACTCAAAATGTGCATTGAGATTTTTTATTTTTATTTTTAGAAGTTGAGTACAAAAAATATTTTGATATAATATTATAGGTGCATTTTGATATCTATTATGATCATTTTATTTTAGGATCTAATTGTCATTGAAATATATTTTATTAAGTGTGTATATTAAGATAAATATGTGTGTAGAATTTTCCGTTACATTTGGTGTGGGATTAAAAAAAACAAAGAAAGAAAAGAGAGAGCGAGAGCGTCGGGGTCGCACGCGGAGTGGTCTGTCTCCTCCCTACACAACAACAACTAGGAGTGTAAAAATGACCCGAGGTTCGTGGGCGACCCGGAGCCCGCCCGAAGCTTGAGGTGGGCCCAGCCTGTTTCAGCCCGCTTAAGCTGGGCCCGAGTCCAGCCCAGTACCTTGGGCTTGAGACTTCCATTTGGGGCCCGGTCCGGCTCGTTGGCCAAAAAAATTTCGGGCGTTGTGCGCAGCTGCCCATCCGACTCTCTCTTTACTAATTGTCAAATTTAAAAAAAAAAAAAAAAAAAAAAAACTTGCAATGGTTAAATAATTAAAATAAATAATTAAATAAAAATTAATCTTGTAAGAATAAAATTTTATATAATTAAATAAATAATTAATAATTTAAAAATAAAATAAAAATAATAATAATTTATTAAATTAAAGAGTTGTGATTGGGGGCCCGAAAACGGGACGCCCCGAATGCCCCTGATTTTTTATTTTTTTTTTTTATTTTTTTTTTTTTCAAGCAGAAGAAGGAAGAAAGATGAAGAAGAGAAGGAGGGGAGGGGGAGGAGGGGGAGGGGGAGGGGGAGGAAGGACTGGAGGGGGCCTAAAAAATGGAGGAGGAGGAGGCAGAGTCGAGGCAGACGCGATCGGCGGAGGTGACGCGATCGGCGGCGATTGGTTCTGCTTCCCCTCTCTCTTTTTCTCTCCCTCTCCCTCTCCCTCTCTTTCTCTCCTCTTCCTCTGCAACTCAAAGGTCCAAAAATGGCGGAAAAAAAGAAAAAAGAAAAAAGAAAAAAAACCTAATGCCCAAAACGACGTCGTTTTGGGCATTAGGGGCATTCGGGGCGTGAGATTTCGGGCCCCAAATCATTTTTCTAAATTAAAATCAAACGAATAATAATTTTCCACGAGAGAGAGAGAGGGGGGGAAATGGAGTGTGGTGTGACACTGGCACACACACTGTCACTGTGTGGCAGTGGCCAGCTGAAACAAGAGGGGAGAGGAGAAGAGAGGAGAGAGAGAGTGTGTGGGAGAGCCAGCCTACTCTCTGCTATGGCAGCAGCAAAAGCATCCATGAGTTACCTATAACTTATAGGCTATAAGGCTATAATTATTTTACAAACATAAAAATACTATATATCAATTAATGTACTAACAAGTATACTAATAGATGATGTGACATAATTTTAGAAGTTTTGAGTATTTGTAATTTTTATAATAGGTGGGGTCAGTAATAATAACATAACACTAATTGATATACTAATGTGTACATTAATTGGTGCATGTAGCACCACCGAAAAAAAGTGATCAAAAAGAACAACTGCCTGCCCCTCTCTCTCTATCTCTCTATGTGTCCCCACTCGCCCGTACTAGCCTGACCGAAATTGGTCTGTTGTATCTCTTTATCAATCATTCAACTCAAACGATAATATATATACAAACAGTCCTAATTTAAACTATCATAATTAAAATTATTATAAATATCTTTTATTTTTTAAAATAAATCTCACAACAAAAATTCTCTCTTAAGCTCTCTCAATCTCTCTTAAACTCTCAATCTCTCTCAACTCTCAATTAATTTTGAAGTGTCATCCATAAGTGACAATTATAATTGTGCAACAAGAACCTTTTATCAAAAGAAGTAAATTTCTGTATCGCATTCACCAGTCGGTAACATTAATTAGTTTAATTAAATTTATTAGCTATTCATTTTTTTATTAATTACTTCTACACATATATTAATTATTATTTTTTACTGATTATATTTACACATTATTTAAATTAATTGTTTATTTTTATATAGTATTTTACTTGTTAGAAATGGTTTTAGAAATTAGATTTTTCCTCAACTTTGGTCTATTTTTTAGGTGGGAACCATGCGCCAAATTTGGCGGGTCTAAGTGATAACGCGTTCTATGCCGCGTTGTGATTCACATGGTATATTTGGTTGCTCAAAACCATTATCGGATGAATGGGAAATTGAAACCAAAGAGAACTCCATAGAAATGGTGTTTTTGATGAAATTTCCTAAAGATTTGAATAAAGGCTTGTCCTACATTGATTTGGTGGGAAACTTTGAGTGGGTTTATAAGGCTTGGGGTTGGAACTTGGGGTAGGCCTCTAGGGGCACCCAAGTTTTGTAGAGAGGAAGGTTATAGGCAACGTGGGCTAAACCCATTGGATCCAAAATAGGCACACGTGCGTCGCCGTCCGGGTAGGCTGGGCTTGAGCGTAGGTGTATGGTTGGGTTGGACTTGTCCGGCCCAATACTTATCTTTTTGGGCAAAAAACATTTGAATTTTATTTTCTAAAATTAAATTCTAATTTTTTGGAATTTAAATTTCGAAAATTAATTTAAAAAATTGGCTCCGGTTTTATTTTCCCCACTTGAACAGATTCAAATCTGTTCAATACAGGTTTTATCTGTTCAAAATTTGAACCCAACAGATTTGTATTTGTTTATTCAAACTGAACAGGTACTATACTTGTTCATTCAAATCTGTACTTGTTTAATTCAAATTAAACAGCCACCACTCCATCTATAAATAGGCAGCCCCTCATTTGATGTTTTCACTTCAATTTTCGTCCAAAATATTCTGCAATTTCTCTCTACATTTTGCTGCATTATTTTCTTGTGAGAAAGAGTGTAAACACAAAGTGTGTTCGTTGTGCAAACAATTTGTAGTGCTATTATTATTTGCTATTGATCATTTTATTCTTGGAGATAGACATCCACAATCTGAAAGCACCGTAGAGAGGATGAATCTGTCTTAAGGATACAGTGTCAAACACTAGACTTGATCAGAAAATTTGTTCAAGAAATTAATTTGGTAAGTAATTAATTTATTTTCTGTTTTATTATTTTTCTATTTCAGATTTTCATTTTGTTTTTGTAACAAAATAAAATTCTATTTTATTTATTTTATTTTATTTTCTGGTTTGATTTTTGTAATCAAACAAACTCTCTCATATCCTTTATTTCTTCTGTATTCCATTTGTTGTTAAATACACAAACAGAATTTATTTATTTCATTAAATACAGTGAAGATTGTCCAACAATCTTAAGACAGATTAATTTTTGGTGTCTTCATTGTATTTATTTTTCTGTGCTTTTACAAAATGATATTCTGGTTGAAAAATACAAATAGTAGTAATATACTGTTTATTTTCTTTGACAACTAATAGTAATATACTAGTGTCATTAACAATTGCAGAATATTAATTTGTGTTACAGAAAATTATTGTGGTATTTTATTTTTCTAGTTTTAGTAACAAGAAAAGTAAAATTATTTTGTGTTATAATTTATTTTTTGATTTTAGTAACTAGAAAATTAATTTGTGTTTTGGATTTTTTTTTTTCTGATTTTTGTAATCAGATATTATAGCTACTGCAACTGAAACTGCAACTGGAAGTGATACTTCAATTGTTACACCGACTCCGATCCCTATCCAGAACCATGTTCAAGTTCCAATAAATCATGGAGAAAAATCGAAAAAATTTAACGGTACTGAGTTTAAGAGATGGCAGTAGAAAATGCTGTTTTATTTTGCAACTCTAAATCTGGTTCGGTTTCTCCATAAAGAGGCTCCAGTACTTAAAGAGGGTAAAAGTGATCGGCAAGTTATTGCCCCTGTGACCGCTTGGAAACATTCTGATTTCCTGTGCAGAAACTACCCCTTAATGGCCTTGACAACATGTTGTATAATGTTTATAGCCCTCTAAAAACAGTAAAAGAATTATGGGATTTTTTGGAGAAACAATACAATACAGAGGATGCCGGCACAAAGAAATTTGTTGTCGGTAAATTTCTGGACTTCGTTATGGTAGACTCCAAAATGGTAATTTCTCAAGTTCAAAATTTTCAAATAATTTTGCATGATATTCATTCTAAAGGTATGTCTCTTAGCGAATCTTTCCAAGTTGCTGCTTTAGTGGAAAAGTTACAACCAGCTTGGAAAGATTTCAAAAATTATTTAAAACATAAACGCAAGGAGATGACCATGGATGAATTGATTGTAAGACTAAGAATTGAGGAAGATAACCGAAAGGCTGAAAAGAGGAATGGTAAAAATCTCATTGAGCCTACGGCTAATGTGGTTGAACAAGTGCACAAACCATATAACAAAAATAGGAAGTTTACTGGAGATAGTCCTAAACAAGGCGACAATAATGGTAATAAAAAGTTCAAAGGTAAATGCTATTATTATGGCAAGACCGAACATTGAGTTTCTGATTGCCGTCGCCCTAAGAAGGATCGCTGAAGTACTAGCAAGAAGACCACCAATCAGGTCAATGTGACAGAATTAGATTACATCTCTGATGGGGTAAATGACATCAATCTCTTTGCTATGGTGTCTGAGGCTAATTTGGTTGGAAATCCCAAGGAATGGTGGGTTGACACTGGAGCAACTCGTCACATTTGTGCGAACAAGAAGATGTTCACTACCTACAATGAGGTTGTAAATGGTGAACAACTTTTCATAAGAAATTCTTCTACTTCTACTGTGGTTGGATAAGGAAAAGTGATCTTGAAGATGACATCAGGGAAGGAACTTACCCTCAACAACGTACTGCATGTACCAGACATCCGATAGAATTTAGTTTCTGGATCTTTGTTAAGTAAAAATGGTTTTAGGCTTGTATTTGAGTCTGATAAATTTGTATTAACAAAGAGTGGTATGTATGTTGGTAAGGGATACATGAATGATGGTCTCTTCAAGTAGAATGTAATGACGGTTATACCAAAACTTGTTATTAATGAGAATAACACATCTTTTGCTTATATTCTTGAGTCGAATTTACGACATGGTAGATTAGGACATGTAAATTTTGATGCTTTGCGTAGATTAATTGGTTTGGATTATATACCAAAGTTTGAAATTGATCATAATCACAACTGTGAGATTTGTGTAGAAGCGAAACTAACTAACGTTCCATTTAAATCGGTTGAAAGAAAAACCGAACCTTTAGAATTAATTCATACTGATGTATGTGATCTTAAATTTGTTCAAACTAGAGAAGGTAAGAAGTATTTCATAACATTTATCGATGATTGCACAAGATATTTTTATGTATACTTACTTAGAAGTAAAGATGATGCTTTAAAAATGTTTAAACTCTACAAAACGGAAGTTGAAAATCAACTTGGTAAAACTATTAAAATGATTAGAAATGATAGGAGTGGTGAATATGATGCACCATTAAATGAATTTTGTGCACAACATGGCATTATTCACCAAACTACAACACTCTATTCTCCACAGCAAAATGGAATTGTTGAAAGGAAGAATAGAACCCTTAAAGAAATGATGAATGCTATGTTACTAAGTTCAGACTTACAGCAGAACTTTTGGGGGGAAGCAATATTGTCTACTAATTATGTTCTTAATAGAATACCCCACAAGAAAACCAACAACACTCCTTATGAATTATGGAAAGGTCGACCACCTTCCTACAAATACTTAAAAGTGTGGAGGTGTTTGGCAAAGGTAGAAGTTCCTGTTCCTAAAAAGACTAAGATAGGACCAAAAACAGTGGATTGTGTGTTTATTAGTTATGTTCAGAATAGTACTATATATCGGTTTTTGACTTATAAATTAAAAATACCTGATATAAATGTGAACATTATTATAGAGTCAAGAAATGCTGGGTTTTTTGAACATGTCTTTCCTTACAAGAACGGACAGAAATTAAGTACACAGAAAAGAACTTATGATTGTACACAAAGTCAAGAGACCAATGACAATCAAACACAAGAGACTAGTAATGGTCTCAACCAACAGGATTTAACTGATAATAAACTAAGACGAAATAAGAGAGCAAGAACATCAAAATCCTTTAGTCTAGATTTTCTGACATACCTGTTAGAAAATGAACCTCAAAGCTTTAAGGAAGTAATGACAGGTCCTGAAATACCTTTGTGGAAAGAGGCTGTTAATAATGAAATTGAATCCATTATGCAAAATTATACTTGGGAATTGGTGGATCTTTCACCTGGTTCTAAACCTCTTGGATATAAATGGATATTCAAGAGAAAAATGAAAGCAGATGGTTCAATAGATAAGTATAAAGCACGACTTGTAGTAAAAGGTTACAGACAAAAGGAAGGTCTGGACTATTTTGACACATATTCTCCTGTGACAAGTATAACATCCATCCGCATGCTTATTGTCATAACAACATTGTATAATTTAGAGATACATCAAATGGATGTTAAGACAGCTTTCTTAAATGGTAATCTATATGAAGAGATCTGTATGGAACAACCCAAAAGGGTTGTAGTGCCAGGGCAAGAAAAGAAAGTTTGTCGGCTTGTAAAATCTCTTTATGGATTAAAACAAGCACCTAAGCAATGGCATAAAATATTTGATCATGCTATGCTTACTAATGGATTTAAGATAAACGAATGTGATAAGTGCGTCTATGTCAAAAACACGGAAAAATGTTATGTCATCATTTGTCTTTATGTGGATGACATGCTTATCATTGGAAGCAGTCAAAACATGATCAAATCAACTAAGCAAATGCTGAACAAAAGATTTGATGTGAAAGATGTGGGGGTCACTGATGTAATATTAGGAATGAAAATTACTAAAACATCTGACGGATATGCATTATCTCAATCACATTATATTGAGAAAATTCTTGGTAAATTTATTAAGGATGATATGAATGTAGCTAAAACACCTGTAGACATCAATCTTTATTTATCAAAAAATAAAGGTGATGCTGTGTCTCAGTTAAAATACTCTCAAATCATTGGAAGCCTAATGAACCTAATGAATTGTACTCGTCCTGATATAGCCTATGCTGTCAGTAAATTGAGTAGGTACACTAGTAACCCTGGATAAGACCATTGGAAAGCGATCATTAAGGTTTTTAGATATCTAAGATTTACCCGTGATCATGGTTTGACTTTACTCGATATCCAGCAGTACTCGAAGGTTATTGTGATCCCATCCCCTTCGATGAATTAAAGCCTATTAGATAAGAGTCATCATAATGGTAACCCTACTTATATGACTGGAGATCTTAAGAACTAAATTCAAAATGACAACTAAGTTATGTGTGGCTCGCCAGAAATCACCAAGGGATTAAAATTCCCTACCCATTCCTATGGTGAGAGTGATATCTACAACATGTATTGTATGCAGGGGTTTAAGGATAAACTTAGCTTTTAATGATTACTTATATCTTGATTTAGGCATAAAATCAAGACGAGTATAAGAAATACTCACAATAAGAATCACCTATATGAGTGTCGAACTAGGGCCGGTTCTATGAGAATGAAGAGGTTAAATTCTCTAGAAGCACTTATGAACAACCAAGAGTGTTCAAGGCCAAAATGAACATAACCGTGAGAACTACAATGTGTCAGAAGATATTTTGTGTGAAATCTATTGTCTTGGCTTACACAAACAGCTGAACAATTCAAGGCATCACGTCCATTGGTTAGCTAGTAAGTTCAATAGGTTATCACTAGGGAAGGTTCAAGGTCGAAAGCTACATATTCTGATGCAAGATATTTTTGATTTATACTCTTTCGACAAATTTTGCATATTGTTGTCATCAAATTCCATTAATGTGGGGGATTGTTAGAAATAGTTTTGGAAATTAGATTTTTCTTCAACTTTGGTCTATTTTTTAGGTGGGACCCATGTGCCAAATTTGGCGGGTCTAAGTGGTAACACGTTCTATGCCACGTTGTGATTCACGTGGTATATTTGATTGCTCAAAACCATTATCAGATGAATAGGAAATTGAAGCAAAAGAGAGCTCCATGGAAATAGTGTTTTTGGTGAAATTTCCTAAAGGTTTGAATAAAGGCTTGTCCTACATTGATTTGGTGGGAAACTTTGAGTAGGTTTATAAGGCTTGGGGTTGGAACTTGGGGTAGGCCCCAAGGGGCACCTAAGTTTTGTAGAGAGGGAGGTTATGGGCAAAATGGGCTAGACCCATTGAACCTAAAATAAACACACAAGCGTGCGCCATCGCCGCCGTCCAGCCGATCGGGCTGGTTGGGCTGGGCTGGGTTGAGGCGCGGATGTATGGTTAGGTTGGGCTTGTCCGACCTAATACCTATCTTTTTATGCCAAAAACATTTGAATTTTATTTTCTAAAATTAAATTCTAATTTTTTGGAATTTGAATTTCGAAAATTAATTTCAAAATTTGGCTTCGGTTTTATTTTCCCCACTCGGACATATTCAAATCTGTTCAATGCAGGTTTTATCTGTTCAAAATTTGAACCCAATAGATTTGTATCTGTTTATTCAAATTGAATAGGTACCATACATGTTCATTCAAATATGTACCTGTTTAATTCAAATTAAACAGCCACACTCCATCTATAAATAGGCAGCCCCTCATTTGATGTTTTCACTTCAATTTTCGTCTAAAATATTCTACAATTTCTCTCTACATTTTGTTGCATTATTTTCTTGTAAGAAAGAGTGTAAACACAAAGTGTGTTCATTGTGCAAACAATTTGTAGTGTTGCTATTGTTTGCTGTTGATCATTTTATCTTGGGAGATAGACGTCCACAATTTGAAAGTACCGTAGAGAGGAAGAATCTGTCTTAAGGACACAGTGTTAAACACTAGACTTGATCAGAAAATTTGTTCAAGAAATTAATTTGGTAAGTAATTAATTTATTTTCTGTTTTATTATTTTTCTATTTTAGATTTTCATTTTGTTTTTGTAACAAAATAAAAATCTTTTTTATTTATTTTAATTTATTCTCTGGTTTGATTTTTGTAATCAAACAAACTCTCTCTTATCCTTTATTTCTTCTGTATTCTGTTTGTTGTTAAGTACACAAACAGAATTTATTTATTTCATTAAATACAGTGAAGATTGTCCAACATTACTTACATTACTATGGATCCTAACATGCTTAATGTTTATGTCGATGTTGATACATATACTATACAACGTGAATCTGTTGATTCTCCTTCTAATATCCCTCTTACAACAGTTGGATCATCATCTAGGAGCAGAAGTAGTAGTGGTTGGGAACATTTTGAAAAAATATCTATAAATAATTCTGATGGTACAATTACATTTAAAGCAAAATGTAAATATTGTGCACATTTACTTAGTGCTGCATCTACAGGGGGTACTAGTCATCTAAAAAGGCATGCTAACAAATATTTACAAAGTTGACAACCTGATATTCGAAGTCAATGCAATTAGGGGCTTCATCAGCTGGTAATTTGCAAATATTTTCATATGATCCTATACGTGCACAAAATTCTATAGTTGATTATATTATAAAAAAATAACAATCTTTTACTATTAGTGAATGTCCCGATTTTACAGAAATGATTCACGAAAGTTTTGCATCGCAATATTAAAGTTTTTCAAAAAATACTACTAGAAACAGGATTTTAAAAAAATTTGAGGATATTAAAAGTGAATTATTTGACATCTTTAAAAATTTGAATGGAAGAGTTTGTTTAACATCTGATCTGTGGTCAAATAATGGTTTTGAATATCAATGTATCACTGCACATTTTATTGATAATGATTGGAAATTAAATAAAAGAATTACTTTATTTAAATTAGTTGAATTTCCATACACTGGTCATTCGCTTAGTGTAGAAATAATAAATGTACTATATAAGTGGGCTTTACAAAATAAAATATTTACGATTAGTTTAGATAATGTATCATATTATAATCAAACTATAACTCATTTAAAATTAACTTTACAATTACTTGTTGATGGTGATTTATTTTACGTTCGTTGTTGTGCTCATATTTTAAATTTGATTGTTAAAGAAGTTATGCATGTATACGAAACTTCTGTACTTGTAATAAAAAATGCAGTTCTTACTATTATGTCTTCTGGTAATCGAATTTCGAAATATAGAAAAATTTGTCAATGAGAAAATATGTCATTTAGAAAATTAATTTTAGATGTAGATAGTAGGTAGAATTCAACATATAATATGTTAAAAATAACTTGTAAACAAAGAAGTGCAATAGATTTATTTTTTGCAACAATATCAATAGGATGAGTATTGACTCTCACTAAACTTAATTGGCGCCAAGTAGCCTTGTATAAAGATTTTTTAAAAGTTTTCGATACTTCAACAAAATTATTTTCTTATATATATATATATATTCCTACTTCACCATTTGTTTTACATATGTTAGCAGAAATAATTAAAATTTTTATAAAATATATGGGTAATGAATATTATATAGCAATTATTACTTCAATGAAAGAAAAATTTGATAAATATTTTGATCATTTGCCTCATCTATTAGGTTAGCCATAATAATTGATTCTAAGTATAAATAAATTGGTTTATAAGATTTTTTAGAGCGTCTTTTCGCTGATCAAACACAATTTGCCCCTATTATGCAAACATGCAACAGATTATTTGAAGAATACAGGACAGCTGCATCTGTACCTACACACACTACACTAGCAGTCTCATCTCGAGACGGGAGATTAAGTGTTTTTTCAGCAATAAAAAGTAGAAAAATATCTCAACATACAAGTGTAAGTAGTTCTGAACTACAACGTTATTTACAAAGCCCGTCAGTGGATGATTCCAATGATTTTGACATTTTGGAATGGTGGAAACAAAATGAAACTATATAGTCCGTGGTTTCACAGATGGCCCGTGATACACTAACCGTTCCTATTTCTACAGTTGTTTCGGAAACAACTTTTAGTATAGGTGGATGGGTGCTGAACGATTACCGGAGCAGGCTTTCACTCGAAATGGTTAAGGCACTGATGATATCCAAAGATCATATGCATGCACTTACAAGAAGACAAAATTATAGTGAAAATGAGCGAATTCAAAATAATTTGGATGACATATCCTTGGGCAACGCGACGGAAATGTCTGTCTCCTCCGATGATTGATCAACAATTTATTTTTTTACTATTTTATTTCATTTTTTTTTTTTGTATTAGATTATCGAGGTGGAGTATAATGCAAATGATTGGTAGGCTAGTAGGTGCCAACCTAGTTGGGATGTACTTGACCTATAATGATGCAATTACTCTACCATCATCAATAATCTACACCTAATTTATTTAATAATATTAATTTTTGTAATATTTTATTTCATTTTGAAATAAAAATTATTCATTCAATAAATGTTACATAAATAATTTAATATTGTAACATTGAAAGTTTCATTTTCATATATATGAAATTATTTATTTCGAAAGAAAAAAAATTACATAATTGCATACTTTTTTAATTATGAGTTCATAATTAAAAAATATAAGTCATACATAATTAAATTTGAATATCACCATAAAACATTATATAACCAAACAAAACATCTTATTAATCTTAACTAAAATAGCCTAATATAATTTTTTTTTTTTTTTATTCCTAATATTATAAAAAAAAAAAAAGCCCGACTAGGTCCGGCCCAAGGCCAGCGGCCCAGGCCCTAGGCTCGAGCCCAGGCCCAAGGCCCAGCCCTAGGCCCTATCATAATTGGGTTTGGGCTCCACTTTTTAGCCCATGGACCTGCCCGACCCAGTTCGACCCGTTAAAAAAGCGGCAGCCCATGAGACTCGCTTGGGTCAGGCCGGGCCAAGCCGGACCATTATTACATCCCTAACAATAACCCACCATCACCAATAACTCCCCAAATCAAACCTTCCCCAGTCTGCCACTAATTGAATAAAAGAAGTTTCCATAAAAACCAAACGACGCTTAACAAACCAACAAACATACAAACAAACAAAAGTCTCTCTCCCAACCAATCCCAAATGATTTTTTTTTTTTTTTTTAACTCAAATGAAAAATTGGTTGAATAATGTTATATGTATTAATTAGTATACTAATTAATATATTAATTGATGATATAACATAATTTAAGAAGTTTTTGATATTTATAATGTGATTAATGAACTTGATTAATAATAATAATTAATGTTAGTACACTAATTAATTCATTCAACATCACCCAAATTGTTTGGAAGAAAAACCTACGCCAATGCACATAAAAGGCTAGTCCAGTCCCCGACTCCCCTCCACCACCCACTTGCTGACACGTGTGAGCACCACAGCTATTAATTTCTCAACATATATATTTAAGGCAGCAGCTTCTCTCCGGTCCAAATCTAGACTGGACGGTGTTGTCCGGACCTTGGGGGCCCACTACGGGTCCTGTTTCGATAATCTAAACCATTCAATGTGTAGAACTCGTCGAGTACTATAAGCCTGTAAAAAATCACATTGATCGGATATCAATAGCTATATGATCAAACCAGTTTTGTATGAAAAAAAATGGACGGCGAAAAAGAAACGGCTTACAAAAAACTGATTTGATCATATAGCTATTGATATCCGATTAACGTGATTTTTTACAGGCTTATAGTACTCGACGAGTTCTACATATTGAACGGTTTAGATTATCGAAACAGGACCCGTAGTGGGCCCCTAAGGCCCGGATAGCACCGTCCAGTCCAGATTTGGACTGGAGAGAAGCTGCCCCCTATATTTAATATACAATAAAAAATTATGCATAATTAGCCTAGTAATTTATATAACTGTTTCTTGCGATAGTGAGAGAATCAAATATTCAAGATTCGAGTCGTTAGAGTAACTATGAGACTGTTTGGTGAAGTTGAAGTGAACTAATTATAGTTTATTTTAATTTGAGTTTTTGCTATATTTCGTATTACTTCTACTTATAACTTATTAGATAGAAATAATTTAAATAAATTAAATTTTTTTAATTATTTGAAAGTTTGGAGAGAAGTGTTGTTAATTTTTATTTTTTTATTATCAACTTTTCAACTGCACCAAATAGGCCAATATCTGGAATCTTTGACATATTTATTATTATTTAAGGTTAAATAATTAGTGTATGAATCAATTTATTTATTAAATTACGTTAAACCGCTTTATGTTTTTCTTAAAAATAGTATAAAAGTAATTATTAATCATGTTTTTTTAAAAATGTGAATAAAAATCTTGTTTAAATACACTAAGGAAAATAAATTTCCCTCTCTAGTTTCGAAAAAAAAAAGGGATGCAAATCAATCAATCAAAGAGCCGAATATATGGCTCTTTTGATTGACATTATCTATTTCAAAAATGATTCGTAACTCGAAATTCATTCGGCTCGAATGGCCTGACTGCCCAAAATGACGTCGTTTTGGGCGGTGTTTTTTTTTTTTTTCCTTTCGTTTGAACACAGATAGAGGGAAGAGAAGAGGGGAGAGAGAGAGAGAAGAAAGGAGAGGAGAAGAGGAAGAAAGAAGAGGCGATAGAGAAGAAGGAGAAAAGATGATCGACGGTGATGGTGGCGACCCCGGTGGGTATCGCCGATCTCCTCTTTCAGATTCTGTTTTCTCTTCTATTTTTTTTTCTAAGTAGATCTGGATCTGAAAAAATAAAAAATAAAAATTGTTAATGATGGTAATGTGTTGATGATGATGATATTGTTGTTGATGTTGATGAAGATGTTGTTGTTGATCAAGATGTTCTTCATCTTCAGATGATGATTATTTTACAACTACCCTGCAATTTGATGTTCTTCAGACTCTGTTTTCTTCACTTTTATGTTTTGATGTTGATGACAATTCATATTTTGATATACTCTTTCATCATATTTTGAAAGTGAAGATAATTTGATGAACTCATCTTCAGACTCTGTAATTTGATGAACTCTTTCATGTTTTGATGTTCTTCAGGCCCTTCTTCTTCTTACTTTCATGTTCTTCATCTTCATCAAAAAAAAAAAAAAGCACCAAAACGTTGTCGTTTTGGACTCGGGCCATTCGAGCCTCATACTTTTCGAGCTACAAAACGGGGTTGTATCTATTTATTGAAAAAAAGTCAAAATTAATTGGGTGACAAAATAAAAAATAATAAAAACACTACTTATTTTATATGAGTTTTTTTTTTTAGAATGGTTTTTTATATTTTTTTTTTCAATTTTAAACATATATATATTTTTTGGTATTCTTTATTTTTGTCAATTTAATTTTTAAAAAAAATCAAGAAAAAGATTATGAAAACTCAACCTAACATATCTCAAAGAACAAATTTAGATGCAGGAGAGCTATTGACAGACGGGTAATTATTCAGTAATTTCAGAATATAGACACGTGATATTTTTATAGCATTGTGATTGGTAAAGAAGGTAGGCAAGTGGAGTATTGTGTTGGGTGATTGAAGAATATGAAAAGACATATTGAATAATGATTGATTAAAGAATACGAACATATAATACTCTAAAAACATCGAATAATTTCTCTTGACGGACTCATCTACTCTCACAAGACTTGTTGAGAGCCTTTTCTACCTTATTAATTATTGCCCGGACTCAATTATCACTGAAAATATTGCAACAAACTCTTTTCTTTTTGCGTACGAAAAAACTCTTTTCCTTTTTTCATTTAACAAATAAAAAAGGAGAAATGCTACTGTATACATCTCCAAGGAGTGCATAGTGTCACAATGATTCAAAGTTTCAATAATTTGGGTCAGGGTCATATTTAAGACCAAATTTATATATTATATAAAGAAAATAGAGTTTTTAGTGAGGAGTTTTATGAGAGTTTTAATATCTCATACTAATTTTTTTAATTTTAAATAATTAAAGAAATCTCTATTAGTTAGCTTCCATTTAACCATATAAAAATAAAATTCTAATTAGTCTATGATTTATTTGATAATCCCACATCGGGAAAAGAAAAAAAAAAAAGAGTTATTTTAATCATATAAAATGAATCTTATACTCCCATTTAATATTTTAGTGTTGTGCATGTTTCAATTCAAGACAATTAAAATTTTAAAATTAAAATACAATGTAAAAGTTTTAATTAATTAATTTTTGTTTAAGTTAGGTCGTCATTTGACCTAACCGATTAGGTTGAACCGTTTTCGGTTTGACTGATTTGCTGGTTTAATCACGATTTTTTATATTGATTTTCTTAATTTTAAACATTTAAAAAAAATTTCCATTGGCTAGCTTCCATTTAACTATATAAAAACAAAATTATAATTAGTTTATGATTTATTTTATAATCCCACATCGGGAGAAGCAGAAAAAAGTGAGTTATTTCACTTATATAAAGTGAATCTTATACTCCCATTTAATATTGTAGTGCTGGCCATGTTTCAGTTCAAGACAGTTTAAATTTTAAAATAAAATTTGAAAGTTTTAATTAATTAATTTTTGTGTAAGTTGGTTGGTCTTTTGACCTAGCCGATTAGACTGAATCATTCTTTATTTGATTGATTCGTTAGTTTAACAGCGATTTTATCAAAATATATTTGGAAAAGTGAGTTGTCATTTGGTATGTTTATGATAGCTAAAATATTATTTCTATTATGAATAAACATCCTATATTTTTATATAATGTACTAAGATGACTTCGTAGATTTTGTTGGTTAATGGGAATCAAGCCAATAATCTTATGCTACCTGAGCTCTTTAGCCACCTGCTATAGACCATGTTCTGTTCCGAAATGCCTTGAGAATGTCCTTGCTATGTATATGCTTGCAAGTTCGTGCAAATTATATTATGTTCAAAATGAGATTGTGCTTGATTTTAAATAAAATTCATCGGTGTTTATTCATTTACCACTTTACTATATTGCTATTCACTGGGTTTTAGCTCACCCCTCTCCCATATATGTATGTAGGTGATGGTGAGGATCCTGTTATGGATAAGAGATCAAGCTAGAAGTCTTTTATTTTGTTTTTCTACTTTTGGGAGCAAGAGTTTTTGGTCAAAGATCTTGTGTTTAAGTTTTGGTTTTTGTTAGCTGTATATTTGTAAATGTTGTACTTTCCCTTTTGGATGTTGAACTTGTAGAAGCCAAAGATAAATAAATAAGGTTGCTTGTATGTATCATATGATCTATGCACAGGCTCTGGATGGACTCTTGATAATTAATGGACAATGTCAATTTTTCCACATAAGCCCCAATGTTTTAGTCTAACTTTGTTTTGTCTTACTAGGCCTTTGGTAGTCAAACACTACTGACTGGTCATAACTACTATCCTCTTTGGGGTGGGATGGGGTCGTGACAATTACTAAACAAAACCTTAATAATAGGCAAATCAGTACCGAACAAGCTCAAACAAAACAACAACCATCGAAAACGACCAAGAATTGTTAATACAAGATAGATAAACTTACTAATGCAATGCCAACTTCATCAGAGTTGTTGTCGTCGTCCTTCATTGCTCTATAAATATCCTCACTCCCCCTCCACCATCGAAGACGGCGGAGTTATTGCAGCGCTTGTTGCCTCTAGACTACCGTCATCATCTTTTCTTTGACTCGTTAAAAATCTCTCAGTCGAGATCAGTGACTAATGAAAATCTTTTCGTTTCGTCAGAAATTATGTTAGGTTGAACAATGCCGCAAATAAAAGTTTTGTTCGGAACCCGTATATCAAACTAAATGTTTCTGTTTAGCACTGTGTTACTGAACAAAACCTTAATAGTTGACAATTCAGTACTGAACGAGCTCAAACAAAACAATAACCATCGAAAACGACCAAGAATCGTTAATGCAAGATAGATAAACTTACTAATTCAATGCCAACTTCATTAGAGTTATTGTTATCGTCCTCCATTGCTCTATAAGTATCAACAAATGGTGAAAATAACCACAGGTGATGGAAATTTGATTGGAAAAACTCGAAGTTTGTAATAGGATTGTTTGAAGCGTTACTGAGTTAGACCGGACTATGATGGTGATGAAAATGAATACGTTTAGGGTTTAGGATGGTTATAAAGAAAAATACGTTTAGGGTTTTGGTTGGTGAGGAATACATTTAGATGGTGCTGAAGGTAGGTGTACAATATTGTAGAGTGTCATTTTAACTGTCTTCATTTGGTGGGTGGTTGTTCCATTAAAAGTTGTCGTTTAATATAGTTTTATTTTAGGATATAATTGTAATAAAAAAAGTAAAAATTATAAAGTCCAAAGAAATTGAGTAGATGTTAATAGCAACACTCTTATTTTTTCCTCATCTCTCCCACTTCCAACCCTTCTCCTCTACTTGACCCTCTTATGCCTTCACAACCATTATTGGAATTTATTTAAGCGGCTGGTGTACACCCCTTTCTCAATCACCCCCACTCCCTTCCCTAACTTATCCATCCACTCTCATCCCTCACAGCCCTTCCCACCATTCATATCCCTACTTGTACTTGGGAAAAGGAAAAAAAAATCTTCAACAACTCATCCCCTCAACCAAATGGATCTTGTTTCAACATCTAGAATAGATAACCATTGCTGTAATTTCAAGAAAAGAGACTTGCTTACTATTTTTATTCTTTACTTTTTTGTTTTTTGATAAATGCTTTTGTGATTACTTTATTCTTACTATGTAAGACCGGCTATTATTATTCATTTCCACCTTTATTTCCACATTCTAATTGATGTTTTCACACTTAACTTTCTTCTTCTTTGTTTTTTTTTTTTTTTTTTTGTATTATTTTTTTTACGCTACGCTTTTTAATGGTCACGAATATAACATCAAATAGAGTGTGGGCATAAAGTGAAAGTGAATAATAATGGTGGGTATCACACGGAAAGAATAAAGTAGTGGAAAAAAAGCATTAAGCAACTCTCTCGCATAGAAATCATAGCAATGATGCTTACTTTATATGTGGCCCATTACTATTTTACAATTTCTCAGTCATTTCTCTATATTGCATTAACAAATTGTCAACTTCGAACTCAATATACAATACATATTGATTTTTATGAAAAGTGTTGAAGTTGGGTAAATAATTTCGGGACGAGCTGGCTGGTTGATCCTTGGAAATTGTTGTCCATTCCAACGATCTTGAAGTATCAACCTATTCATTAGCTACATTGGAAAACAGTGAAATTTGTTGGAAAGATTGGTCGAAAATTAAAAATTTTGAAATTGATGAAATATACTGCAAAATGCTCTCAATTGCAATAAATTTATAAATAAAAAAAGTATATATTATATATATACTTTTTTTATGTAAAACCAATAGACTATTCGTATCATGTGATTCAAGTGCAATTGCAATTCCTTGTTTGTAAGTTGCTTTAAAAAACTACTTTTGAGGTCGTTTGGGATGTGGGTTAATTTTTTAATTTTTTGATTATTTTAATTTTGGGTTAAAAAACCTTGTTTAAAATAGACTTTTTAACTTTTTTGACTTTTATAAAAAAAAATGAAATAATTATAAATTATATATAATATTTTATCTTATTTAATTAAAATAATCTATTTTGTCGCATATGACTATTTTAATTTAAGGAATGGACATGCCAAACCAATTCTTTAAAAAAGTATGCTTTTTAAAAAGCTAAAGCTAGTGAAATTATTAGCTTGTCTGTCTATAATTATTCCCTTACTTCTTTTTTTTTTAAATTTATATCTTCTGTTATAAAAATAGGAAAAGCCTATCATAGACACCTTATCACAAAATTTCATAACATGATGAGATTAAAATGTTTAAAATTAACGTAATAAAATATTTAAAATATGTGGTTGATATTACAAAAGTTTATAATTTAATTATGATATTTTTTGTTACATCAATTTGTGATGAAATTAAATATTTTGTGCTTAACATTACGAAATTTTATGATAAAATTATGTCAATTTGTGATAACCATATGTTTTCCCTAAAAAAAATAAAAAATTGACTTCTTTTTTTTGTTTTATGAATTATTTTGAAGGATTTTTTTTGGGGAGAGGTTTGTAAACACCATTTTCTTAACAGACAGTTTGACCTTATTCTATGCATACCCTTATCATAAGAATGTTACAAATTTTTGTAGTGAAAATTATAAATATTTGTAATAAAAATAAAGAATGATGAATAACCTTAAAGTGAAAGTTACAAACCATTTTGATTAGAAAAGTTATGACATGATAGGTTGTGATATTTATTACGGAATACTATGATTAAATTAGTGTATATTATGCCATTTTGTTTGGTTTGATTTTCACAATCAATTTTATGAAAAATTAAAAAAAAAATTAATTTATTTTGAAAGATGCAAAATAAAAAAATACATATTATTGGACATTCCATTTCTTAAACACTGATTTTTAAATTTCTATTGTTTTTATTTTTTATTTTTTAAACACTCTAAATTAATTCTAACCCTACCACCTATTAGCATTTTTTGCTTGAAATGCTTTAACATTTTTTGTTCGGTTTAAAAATTTTAGGAAAAAATTGAAAACAAAAAAAAAATAATAAAATAAAATATACTCAAATTTGACACATAATTTTCTTTTGTCTTTTTTAATCTCTCCAAATTCTTAAACAAGACCCAACTTTCTGCTTTTTCTCACCACTTTCTTCTTCGGTCTTATTTTGTTTGTTTCACAAATTAAGCTTTTACTGAAAAATCTGCAATCTCTTCTTGATTTGCTTCTGATTTGGGGTTTCCCTTGCCTTCCCTTCTGCAATCGGAATCAATGGCTATGGTAGAAGTCTTTCTCGGTGCGTTCATCACTGTGCTCTTGGAGAAGATGGCCTCTGGTGAGTGGTTGAAATTTCTCCGCCACGAGGGCATTCATACCCAGCTGAGCAATTGGACCGACGCTCTCTCCCAAATTCAAGCACTTCTGACTGACGCAGAGGATAAGCAATCGACCGATCGAACAGTGAAAGAATGGCTGGAAGATCTCCAGGATTTGGCATATGATTTGGATGATTTAGTGGACGAATTCTCCACTGAAGCTTTGCGGCGGAAGCTGATGTCAGAGCGGACCCAGGCTAGTTCCAGCAAGGTATGGAACTTCATCCCCACTTCTTGTACCAATTTCAAGCCAACTTCTGTCATGTTTAATTACGAAATGAGGTCCAAGATTAAGGAGATCAATACCAGATTAAGCAAAATTTTTGAACGAGGTTCGAAACTTAATTTGGTTAAGATTATTGGAACCACCCCTACACCTACGACTAAGACTTGGCAAAGACCAGAGTCTACATCTTTAATTGATGAACCTCGTGTTTATGGCCGAGAACATGATCAGAGTAAGATAATTGAGCTGCTCGTAAGGGGGGATGAATCAAGTCATAGCAATGTTGGTGTAATTCCCATTGTGGGTATGGGTGGGATTGGCAAGACCACCCTCGCTCAGATGGTATACAACAATGAAACCGTGAAGGAGCATTTCGATTTGAAAGCATGGGCTTGTGTGTCAGATGAGTTTGACATTCTGAGAATAACAAAAGCTATTTATGATTCAGTCACTTCCCAAACATGTAGTTTTAGTAACTTGGATCAAGCTCAAGTTCAACTACAGAAGGCTTTGGCTGGAAGGAAGTTCTTAATTGTTTTAGACGATGTCTGGAACAAAAACAAAGGTGACTGGAATCATTTGAAGAAACCTTTTAGTGATGGAGCCCAAGGGAGTAAAGTCCTGGTGACAACACGTAACAGAGATGTTGCAAGAATGATGGGAGCTGTTGAACTTCTTGACATTGAGGTCCTATCAGCTGAAGCTTGTTGGTCATTGTTTGCACAACATGCCTTTGAGAATAGAAGTATTGATGCAAATCCAAATTTGGTATCAATTGGTAAGAAAATTGCGGAGAAATGTAAAGGTTTACCTCTGGCTGCTAGGACACTCGGTGGCCTTCTACTATGCAAAGAACGAGATGAGGAATGGGAGGATGTATTGCATAGTAAAATATGGGAATTACCACATCAAGAAAGTGATATCCTACCTGCTTTGAGATTGAGCTACAATCATCTCCCTTTGCATTTGAAGCAGTGCTTTGCATATTGCTCAATAATACCCAGCTACTATGAATTTGAGGAAGAGGAGCTAGTCTTGTTGTGGATGGCAGAGGGCTTCGTTCAACAACAAAGAGAGAAGCAAATGGAAGATGTAGGAGGTGAGTACTTTCGGGAATTATTGTCAAGGTCTTTTTTCCAACTATCAAGTACCGGTAAAAGCTCTAAATTTGTGATGCATGACCTCATCAATGCTTTGGCTCAAGTAGTTGCAAGAGATACTTGTTTTAGATTGGAGGGATTGAAATATCAGGAGCAGTGCAAAAACATAAAGAAAGCTCGACATTCATCTTACATGCGGGAGAGACGGGAAGGTACAAAAAAATTTGAGATCTTTGACAAGGCCATGAATTTACGGACCTTCTTACCATTTAACTCACCATATGGCCTGAATTGTTATTTGGAAAGCAATATTCCTCTTAATCTATTGCCGAAGCTAAGACGCTTGAGGGTGCTCGATATGAGTAGATATGACATCACAGAAGTTCCAAATTCGGTTGGAGATTTGAAACATCTGCGGTATCTTAACCTATCCTACACCTACATTGAAGAATTACCTGAATCACTAGGCTCTCTTTACAATCTACAAACATTGATGTTAAGAGAATGCACAAAACTGAAAAAGTTGCCAGCAGACTTGGGAAACCTAATTGACCTACGGCATCTCGATACTACAAATTCACATTCCTTAGAAGAAATGCCATTGGGAATAGGTAAGTTGGCTAATCTTCAGACACTGTCCAATTTTATTGTTACTAAAAACAGTGGGCATCGGTTAAGAGAGTTGGGGAATTTAATTTATCTGCGGGGAAAGCTTTGCCTATTTGGGTTACAGAATGTGGTGGTTTCATTACATGCAAAGGAAGCGAATTTAAATGATAAGAAGGGGTTAGATGTGTTATCAATGGAATGGAGTGTGAACTCAGATGATTCACGAGATGTAGGAGTTGAAACAGAAGTGCTTGACATGCTACAACCTCACAAGAATTTAAAAGAGCTCCATATCAAAGGCTACCTTGGTACAGGATTTCCAACTTGGATAGGAGATCCTCTGTTCTCCAATATGGCTGACCTAAGTTTAGACAATTGTGGAAATTGTGCATTCTTGCCACCACTCGGACAACTACCCTCCCTTAAAAAGCTTTACATTAAAGGAATAAGTGCACTAAAGGATATCGGTCGTGAGTTTTATGGGCAGGGTGGTGCCAAACCTTTTCCATTATTGGAGACTTTAAGCTTTAAGGATATGCCAGAATGGGAGTATTGGTACACTTTTGAAGATGATAAGGAAGTTCAACCATTTACACACGTTAGTGAGCTCTCCATAAAAAATTGTCCTAAACTTCTCAAAATGTTGCCCAGTGATCTACCTTGTTTGAATAATCTAGATATTACGGGGTGCCCACAATTCCTAGTTGAAGTTTCCAGCCTTGTCCTCCCATCACTCACCTCCGTGGCTATGAATGACGTTCCTCTAACAAGCCTTCAAGCGGTCCTTGAGATGAGGAGCATGGTTGATGATGAAATGATATCAGCAAATGCAAAGTCTAAGCATCTGAGTTCAATAACTTCCTTGAGCATTGGGATGATTGAGGAACTTGAGTTCTTGCCGAAATGGGTTACTCATGGGCTGATGGAACTCGAAGCATTGAAGATTACTGGCTGTGAAGAACTTAAGACACTGTGGAGGAATGAGGTGAGAGTGCAACACAGTCTCCCTGCATTCCGAAGTTTGGAAATTCAAGGCTGCCCCCAGCTTGTTTCATTGTTTGAAGAAGATGAGGATGAAGAAAAGGAAGGCCAACATCAGCAGCAGCAGCAACAAGAGGGACTCCCTAGCATAGTGAGGCTTGAGCATCTAAGAATATATAATTGTGAAAATCTAGAGAAACTACCACGGCTACTACATACGTTCAATTTTCTTCGAGAGTTGCATGTCAGTAATTGTCCAAGTCTCAGCTCTTTTCCAGAGACAAGTTTTCCGTGCACGCTGAAAACACTTGAGATATATGATTGTGAGGCTCTGCAATCCTTATTCAAGTGGATAACGCAGATTAATGACAATAATCTTGAAGTATTAGAGGTTCATAATTGTCCGTCCCTTAGGTGCTTGATATCGTGCAGAGGTGGGGGGCTACCACCCACACTCAAAGAGCTTCGGATTTTGAAGTGTAAAAAGTTGGAGGCACTGCTAGTAGAGGAGGGGATGGCAATTAACTGTCCATCTATTGAGTGTGTTTCAATAAGTGATTGTGATAGTCTCAAATACTTGCCAGATGCCCTTCCTAATAATAATAATAATCTCGTTGTATTGGATGTATTTGGGTGTGAGAATTTGGAGCCTATTCCGGAAGGATGGTTCCACTCTGCAACAAATCTGAGAAAATTGGAAATCAGGGGATGCAAAAAACTAAAGGCCCTACCAGTTTTGCCACACGGATTGCAGACCATCAACTACCTCACTTCTCTTGAAGAGTTCTGGATGAATATTTCACATTGGAACAACAACTTTAAGAAGATTGGTTTGCACAGTTTATCCTCTCTTACATCACTGTTGATTGAAGGACCAATTAGTGTGGCAGAGGATGAAGAAGATGTAGCGGTGTCTAGCTTTCCCATAGATGGGATGTTGCTTCCCACCTCTCTGATCAAGCTTACCATCGCGGAATTCCCAAATCTGGAGAAGCTATCTTCCAAGTTGTTTCAAAACCTCGCCTCTCTTGAATATCTTGAAGTCAGGGGTTGCCCTAGGCTCAAATCTTTACCAGTGAAAAGGCTGCCTCCCTTACTTGAGAAATTGTCGATCTGGGGATGTTCGAGACTAACAGGGAAGTGTGAAAAGGGGAAAGGCAAATATTGGCCCCACTTAGCTCACATTCCTCAAGTCTACGTCCGTTGATGTTGATGATGATGATGAGTTCTACACCGTGTGGAGATTCCCACCGCGATACAAGCAGTCAAATTGCCAGGTACCCCAAATATATAAATAGTTGGTTTAAAAAAAATAAAAATAAATGCATAAATGTTAAATATTAGGATAAATTATACGTTGTCTTTTTTATGTTTGGTCACTTTCTCACTTTTATCCTTTAAGTTTGTTTTTTCTCATTTTGAACTTTCATATTTCAAGTTTTTCTCACTTTATTCTTAAAATTAATTTCTGTTAAAAATTTGTCCTTTAAGTTTGTTTTTTTCTCGTTTTGGACATTCATATTTCAAGTTTTTCCTATTTTGCTCTTGAAATTAATTTCTGTTAAAAATTAGACAAAAAATAACACATTGATAGTTATGTGGCGTAAAAAATATTTTATTATATATACTCGCACCTCTAACATAAACTTAAATTCTAATATAATAATATTTTTTTATGTTATGTGACAGTTGTTGTGAAATTTTCTATCTAATTTTGAACAGAAGTTAGATTTAGGAGTAAAGTGGGAAAAACTTGAAACATGAAGTGTCAAACTAAAAAAAAAAAAAAATTAAGAGCCAAAGTGAGAAAATGGCCAAATATAAAGGGGGCAAAGTATAATTTATCCTAAATATTATTATCTCCAACAACAAAATAAAAACATGTTTGGTTGAGTTTTTAATTTTTAATTTTTTTCCTTTTCAAAAAACAAAAACTAATTTGATTAAAATAAACATTTAAAAAATATTTTCAGATTTAAAAAAAAAAAATAGAAAACCTTATGAAAAACAATAATTGTTTTTTATTTTTTTACTTTTACAGATTTTAAAAAACTCAACAAAATAGTCTAATTGATAGCAAAGAATTCCAACATTGCTAATTTTTAATGTCTCTTTGCTTATCGATTTTCAACAATTTTGTCTGCTGATGGATGGCTATGCATGACAGTGTATTTAAGGGTTCGTTATGAGGTTTTATTTCTCCGTTTCTGGCTCCTTCCGTGCTTAATGTAAGTATTGTCAAACCTAACTTTGTTTCTCAAATATTCTCTCTTTTTTTTTATTTTGTAAAATTTCTTCTCCACCTATGAAATCAAACTCTTTAAATAGAACCATCTGTGAAGTTTTTAAATTTCATTTATTAGCTAAACTTTTCATTGAATAGTTTTTGCAATTAGCATGTTGTTGATTGGAGGGTATGACATTGGTTCTGCTTCAAATACGTCAATATTAGAAAATTATGAACTACATTTACGCTGTGTTTGGTTGGGAGATTTGAGAAGAGATTTGGAAAGCGAAAGAGAAAAAAGAGGTGAAATGAAAATAAAATATGCTTACATTTCACCTAGTTTTATACACATTTTCGTTTTCCATTTTCAAATCCCTCCCCAAATCTCCCAACCAAACACAACATTAATGTTTTGGGCATCATATATACATACATATATATATATATTCAAGAGCAATTATGTCAAATCAAACCAACCCATACTAAGTTTTAAGTCCCATCAAATGGGGTTGGCTACCTGGATCCTTCTTCTTCATTCATTCAAAGTAGGATTCATGTTTATAAGGGATTAGAGCTGATTTTTTTACATGTTGGCTGTCGGTTACCAAATACAAACCCTCCTCCGTTACCCGGGCCTGGGATCGGCAGAGTTGATAAACAACCCTGGCAGAGTTATTCAAAAGCAATTATGTATTAGATAATTATTCAATTATCTCAAAGAATCAAATGACATTGTTCATGCGATGCTCTAAAACAATGATATAACAAAAAACTTTATGGGTGGGATAATACTAACCCATCTTATTAAGTCGTGATAAGGGATGACACACTGGAGTTGTTTTATAATTTCTTATTTGTTAGGAGTACCACATAAATAATATCACATGGTAATATGAGGCCACCTAAAAATTTTCCCCAGTACACCACCCACATAGTGAAGACTAGGGTTGCACAAAGTCTCAAAAAAACTTGAGAATCAAACCAACCCGACTTCTATGGGGTTGGGTTGCTTTGGTTTTTTATTTTTTATTACTTTGGTTTAGTTTTGCGTAGACCAATAGGATTGATTCAACTCTTGATTTAGGACTTGACTAAATTAAACCAACCCAACACCCAAACTTAGTTATAAATATTGCATAAATAATTTATGTCGAGTTGTCGTCATATTACTATTGAAAAATAACTACTAACGCAGACATTGATACACCTGATCATGCCATATAAGAAAAAAATTATAACAAATCATTCTCATTCTTTAATTTATGCTATTGTACACTTGTATTTGAATAATATGAATGATTGTTTATAATTGTTAGCTTGTATTATAATTTGAAATGTTGTGTTTTTCTTTGTGTTGTATTTTAGAATGTTGAAGATGCTATGCTAAAGCTTCCAGGGAGTATTGAAGTCAAAATAATGGATAATTGTTTATGATTGTTGGCTTGTATATAAATTTGAAGCAATATTTATTTTCATTTCTATGTTATGCAAGTATAGTAAGTTTTGGTTTGTTTATATGAGTTAAAACAATGGATAATTGTTTACGGTTGATGGCTTGTATTAACATTTGAATCACATTTTTTTTTTTTTTTGTTTTTCCTCTACGTTATGTAAGTTTTGGTTTGGTTTGACTATGTAAGTTAAAACATTGGATAATTGTTTATGATTGTTGTTTGATTTGTATAAAAATTTATTATTTGATTGTTTATGTCAACATTTTTTTTCTCTCATTTATGCTTTTGATCTATACTTCTGATCTATTGATCTATGAACTAACTCTTCCTTCCAAACATAAGGTATATATAACTTATTTGTCTAAATCTCAAGAAATTTAAGCTACTGATTAACTCTAGCTACTTCAATTTATGTAGTGTTGATAGCACAAAATCTTATAATTAAATCACTTTCATTCATTATGAAAGAAATCACCATGGATTATAATCAAATACTACGTAAGGCATAATTAAAAATACTTTTGGTCATAATTAAAATAACAACCACACTGGAGATTAGTATATAAAGAAATAATTGTTCCATGCAGAGACTAAGGTGGGCTTGGCAATAATTTTTGGTGTTGTTCTTTTGCTTTTTCTTAAAAAATAAAAAAATAAAATGATGTGATTTTTCTTCACTTTACCTTTTTTTGATATAAGCTATGTGTACATAATCTTTCCATCATTTGAAAATATTTACTCAATTCTTTGTAATTTATGAATTAAAATGCACTACTACATTTTTCGTTTAAATTAGCACTAGAGCATTGCACGTTTATATTTGTAGTTGACACCAAATTAGCACTAGTTCATTACACATGTTTATATTTGTAATTGACAGATTTACGTGTAAATAATCTAGACCACTGGTGTAAAGTGGTGTATAGCTCAAAGAATTAAGAGAAAGGTACTTAATTTATAAGTGTCGCTAACAAAAAGTAGTAGTGATTTTTTTTTTTCTCAACAAAGAAATGATTTATTGATTAAAAGAGGAAGGATACAGAGGATCAGATTAACGGTTAAGAGGGATATCAAACGACTTTAAACTTACAAAATCTAACCCTGCAAGTATGTTGGCCACGAGCCAACCCAAACAAACAAAAAGAAAACAAAGGGGTACAATACTACAACCCAAAAACAGAGCCACATAACAGAGTCAAAAACAGCTATCCTTTCCTCCTCAAATTCTTCAATTTCAATCGATTCACCCCTTCAATTCTATACATGAAGCCCTCCATGGAAAAAAAGCCCTCTTCAGTCTTCGTCTTCACCAAAAATGCTGTTGTGATCTTGATTTTTTTGATAAGCTCCACCCTTCTAACAACAAGCCCTCTAAAAATCAAATAATTCCTTGAAATCCATAATGTCCACATGTAAGTACAACTACAATAGCATCCAAATTAGAAGTCAAGAAAAAAAAAATTAAAAATTAGAACCAAACTTGATAACTGTCCTATCCTTGCTCAATTCTACAAATAATATGATGGCAAGAGCAAAATTTCTGTGATAACTTTCTTGCATGAAACAGATGAAAAATTCATGTGGTCCCAAAACTACTCTTGAAATGAAGGATTTTATTTTGCATCCAATTCAACACTGTCTCATCACGAGTAGTTACTCTTTTAATTTTGTTGCTTTGAAGTCAGAAAAATTAATTGAATTTTATCGAGTAATACTGACGACGACCAAATTGGTTTTGATTGCATTGTCTTAGTTTGATTCACCTCCAGCTATAGCTTCATTATTTTCCAATTTCTAACCATAGTGATATATAAAAATTAAAATTAAAAAAAAAAAAAATTCTACTCAACAAATATAGCACTCAGCAACTTTGATTTCTACTTTGAACCATCAACTGAATGGAGTACTCAAATATATTAAACAATAGTTCTCAATAAACTATACTCAAACTTTATACTTACTTCTAGCGAGACAATCCGAGTAAATTGACAATTAAAAAAAAAGCACACAGATTGTCAAAACAAGAGTATTTATGGAATTTCATATAGTTAATCCAATGATAGAATGACAAAACAAACATGAATTCTTACTAATTCAGTAGTCATCAAACAAACACAATTTTTCTTAGTCCCATCACTAACAACCTCCACATTAACAATCCTATCCAACCTAACCCTAAAAACAAACAGGGATTTGCATGTCTTTGCCTGAATTCTGTTCTGTGTGGTTTTATCTCTGTATGCAGCACAATTAGGGTTAGGTTTTTGTTGAAGAAGATTTGAAGCTGTCTGGCCGGAAACTTTACATTGATATCTTCTATGTTCTTTTGCTTCTTTCTTCCTTCTTTTTTTATTTTTTATTTTTTATTTTTTTATCATTATTATTTTTGGGTGCACCAAAACGACTACAAAATGCACTACACTCATTGCATTGCAGAGGATCTAGACTCCATAAATCTACCTTCCCCAAGTCATAAGTTCGCACAAAACAAAGTTTAACAATGGATTTCTAGTAATATCTCCAAGGGACTCTTTAAACGAGATATGTTAGCTATTATAGCTAATATATTACAATAGTTATTTTAATAAAAAAGTTTAAGGCTAGTTGTATTTAAAGAGTCTTAGGAGGCTTTTTGAATAGTTTGTGGTATAGATAGGTAAATCAAACACTAGCGTTGGAGTACATAAATGAAAAAAGAATTAGGAAAAATAAAAAATATTTTTTCTTTTATATTTGAGCTAGTAAAAATGAAGAGTATAATTGGAATTGCTCTAACAATGGATTTTTAGTCCAGCGACATATTTTCGTCTCTCTATATACAAGAGGTTAGGAATTTGACTCACAAAAAGTGAAATTGAGTAATAATGGCTCTGTTTGGATGTGTTTTCAAATTACATTTCTACCCTATCACTCTCGCTTCACGTTTAGATACGACTTTCAAAATAGAATTCCACCATATCATTCAAAATACAATTCAAAAACCCGTTTGGCAGCTTGTTCTTCATTTCTCCACTTTCAACGTCTTAAGTCTTCTTCCTCTTCCTTTTTGAAATGCTTCCATGTTTATCATCTCTGAAAAGGTTCACGTGCAAAAAGAAATATACAGGCCTAAAAGATTTACTCGTCTTTCTCTATTTCAAAGATCAGGGCTGAGATTCGTCACGGGTAGTGTTCATAGAGAACTCAGACCATTTTATAAATTGTCTGTGAACCCGCTCCCTACTCATACCATGTCCCACAAATCAAGTGAGTTACAATTTGTGCGTTGTGGAAGATTCATTCTACGGGCAACCAAACAACGACGACACTGAGGTCAAATAAATCACAAATTTATTTCAAATATTTTCTTACAGGTCATTGATTTTCTGAATCATCCCTAATTTTATTCCCAATTTTTTTTTTCTTTTTTTTTTTTTTTTTTTGTCTCAGGTCAAATTTATCAAACCTATTGTCGAATCAGACGACTACCAAAGAGTCGCACATTCAGTCACTGTACCCACTCCATCACCGGTGATAACTATTCAACTCCCACTAATCTGGTACGTATATCCTTCAATCATTTGTTATGTACAAGTGAGTTCTGAAATAGTTTCTGAGAAGTCCAAATGAGTATGAAGATAGTTTTTGATCTGCTTGAACTCTTTGAATGGTTGAAGTTGAGCCGGTCGTCCCTCGGGTTATTCGGTAGGTCATCCCCCGGGTCATCTGGCCTCTCGACCGGCCGGTCGACCTCCCTGCTCATCCTTCTCTTCTTCTGCTCTTCTTCTTCTGCTTGTTTGTGGTTATTTTTTTACTGTGTAAACTTGCTTCACAAACTTTTTATAGACAATGTTATGTGATTTTTATTTTGTCTCTATTTTGGCTTTCAAATCATCCATCTTTCCTATAGTTGAAATAAACATTGATGCTATGTGGTTTTTATTTTGTCTCTGTGTTGCCCTTCAAATTATTTGCTTCTCCTAACATTATTTAACAAGTTGAAGTAAACATTAATGTTATGTGGTTTTATTTTTTTCTTTGTGTTGCCCTTCAAACCATCTGCTTTTCCTAACATTATTTACCAAGTTCAAATAAATATTAATTTTGCTTCCTACGTAAATAATTGTAATTGGTTTTTGCTCTGTTATTTTTAATATCCACTCCAGAGTAGTTTGCTCTGTTATTTTTTTATATCCACTCCAGAGTAGTTTAAATATAAATTGTATGTTTATAGATGGATGGAAACAATTCAGATGACAATCAGGATACAAAAATGTGAACTCCCAGAATTGAAATGAAATTAATAAACATGTTGAGAGGAGGTTAAAAAAAATCAAATAACATGCCGTACTACTGTGTGGACAGTTAGGCATTGGAATCATTTTGCAAATCAGTTGCACAATCTGTATGGCTTTCGGTATACAGCAAAGCAGGTGTGCCAAAAATACCAGCGATTGAAAGCTGATTACCAGACGTTTAAGCGACTGCAGGCACAGACTGGTCTGGGATGGGATCCCATTGTAGGCACTATTGTTGCACCCGATGAATTTTGGGATAAGGTTTTTCATTAACCTGTACCATTTTCAATTTTTTTTTTTTTTTTGGTAACATTTCATCACACGTACAGTATGCTTAATTCAATATTTTCAATTGTTGTAGGCTACCAGAAATGTAAAGAAGTTTAAGATAAAAAGATTTGAGTATTTCCAAGAAATGGTGGAAATTGATGAAACTTGTTGTGCCACAAGGGTCTTGTCTCGTGCATCCACACAAGGAGCCCTTGACTCAGATAAAGAAGATGAAATGCTAAATAAATTCTGGAACCCTGAAGTTGGTGGGAGTAATGCTGCCGAACCCATTCCTGTTGACTTATTCAGCGATGAGTACATGGATCCAGCGAAGGGCAAAAGTCACAAGAGGGGCCCTACAAGCAGCCAGACTAACAATGGTCGTTCCAAAAAGTCACGGTCAAGTGGGTTCGATGATGTGTGTGCAGCTTTCACATCTTACGTACAGGCAAAAACAGAACATTCACGCGCACGATCAAATGATACAGAGGCTGTAAGTGCAGGTGGTGATGAGTATTCCCTTGATGTATGTCAAGATGCATTGCTAGAGCTTGAGGACATACCACCGGTGCAGTACGTTAGGGCACTGACACTGTTTAAAGACAAGGAATGGCGAAGGTTTTTTATGCGTATTCCTACCCATATGCGCCTAGCTATGAGAAGTGAGAAGTTGTGTTTTGATTGAGTTAGTGATTCTCATTGTCGTTCTGCAAGATGATTTGATGATTCCTGATTTGTTTTTTATCATTTTTTTTCATCCCATGAGATGCTTTTTTTTTTTCCATCTTCGTATGTTTATTTTTATTGAACTTTTAAGTAGTTTCTGTTTTACATCAATATGTTGTGTTATTACAAGATGACTACATATTAAACAAATTTTCTTCTCATATATATTTTAGTGGATACTGGTAAATGACTAAGGCCGACTATTCATGTAGCCACTTTTTAGTTCACTTTCACCAATAATGGTAAGCGTTAGCATGTTGTCAAACATTATTCTAAAATTATGCTTTTACTGTGATATAGACGAAACAATATGCCATCCGACACAGAAAGCAATGCAATGGAGATCTCATCAGAGGAGAATGAAGTTATTGAAGATTTTATGTATTTTTTGATGATTGTTTTCATGCATGACCGTATCAACGCGTCAAGTAGTCGGCGACCGTAGCGAACTTGTCCATTTAAAGGTGATGATTACATCTTCAGCTTATTAAATGGCCATCCAGAAATAATGATAGACATTATGCGAATGGATGCACAAACATTCATTTTATTGAAAGACACCTTACTCCAAAATGGCTTTATCGATACTAAACATATGCATATCAATGTCGAGGAATCACTTGGAATTTTTTTATACACTTTCACACAAAATGATCGCCATCGACTACTGGCAGATAGATTTCAACACTCCACAGAAACAATTTGTCGACACATCAAAATTGTTATACGGGCATTGTGCAAGCTTGCATCAACGGTTATCAAACCACGTAACCAAGACGAGATACCGGCAAAAATTTTAAATGAGAGGAGGTTTTTCCTCTAGTTCAAAGTATGAATTTAATAATTGTCCTGTAAGTTTTTAATAACAATAAGGGACGACATTTTTTTTTTTCCTAAATTTGTAAAAGTAATATCCAAGTTTGTTTCGCTTTTAATGTCAAACAAATATCTTTCAATTAGGATTGTGTCGGTGCTATCGATAGCACTTTGGTGGATGCATGGGTCCCTCCTTCAAGACAAAATACATTCCGTGGTCGCAAATCTACGGTATCGTAAAATGTACTCGCAGCTTGCGACTTCGACATGTTGTTCACATTTATTAATTCTGGATGGAAAGGTAGCGCTCACAACAATGCTATTTTAGTTGACTCTATTACAAGAGCTGATCTATAGTTCCCACACCCACCCAATGGTGAGTGTCACAAAATAACATATGGTACACATTTTGAAATTATTTTTTTGTACATCTGTTTAACAGAACAGTGCATTTATTATTTACATGTAGGCAAGTATTATTTAGTGGATGCTGGCTTCACGACCATGCCTGGATTTCTTGCACCATTTCGTTCCCAACGCTATCACTTGCAAGAGTTTTATGGCCGTCATTATTCAGGACCCAAGGAATTGTTTAACCATCGACATTCGTCGTTACGCAATGTCATAGAAAGAACATTTGGTGTTCTGAAGAAACGATTCCCAATATTGGGGTCCATGCCAAATTACAAGTCTACAAGACAAGGCCCTCTCGTGATCGCATGTTGTGTACTGCACAATTGGATCCGTTTGCATGTAGATATAGACCCATTCTTCATGGAATCTGATAATGAAATGGCAGCAGAAGCGGAAGCAGATGGGTTTGTTGGAGACCAAGCTAACTATGTTGACATGTCACAACATGGGTTGACGTACCAATTTAACTTTAGGGATACAATAGCTATTGCTATGTGGCAAAATCATGTTGGCCATGGATAGATTTGTGATGTGAACAAGGCAAGTGAATATCTTAGTGACTAATGATTTTAAATGTATAATTATTTTACTAGTCTCAATCATTATGACACCTTTATTACATAACTTCATCTACTTTACGTAACTGTGAATTTAATGACTTCTTTCCTCTTTTTGTAGGATAACTAACAATGAAGACAACGATTGGGCTAAATGGCAATTAAAGGAAAGGGAACACAAAGATCATCACATGGTCAACCAACAAAATGTTATTACGTTAATTAAGACACTTAAATATGTTGTTGATGCAATGTATAATATGCAGGGTCAAACACTTTATTGAATTTGATGGTTGAATGATGCATGCAAAAATTGTAGTTTATGATATTCATTAACTTTTTATGAAAAAAAAATTGTTGGCCATGGATAGATTTGTTATTAATTTTAATTTTTTTTATTAATGTGTAGACGACATTTTTTTATTACTTTATTTTTTTCATTTTATTGAAATTTTGGCTTTGTTATTAATTTAAATGTCTTTTTATTAAATTTTTTTTTTGGTTCATATTATTAACATAATGATTTTGTTAGTAATTTTTATACCAAACAAGTTTTTATTAATTTTTTTACCTTTTTATTAAAGAAAACGTATAATTACTAATTTTTAACTTTTTTTTTTATTTCATTTTAGCCGAATTTTTTTTCTTAATTTGTTTTTTTCATTTTATTAAAATAATGGTTTTGTTATTAATTTAAATTTTTTATAATTAATTTGTAGACGACATATTTTTATTAATTTACTTTTCTCATTTTAAAACAATTTGAAGGCTTTGTTATTAATTTTAATTTCTTTTTATTAATTATTTTTTTGTTCATGTTAACATAATTGTTTTGTTGTTTTCAAATATTACACCAAACAAGTTTTTATTCTTTTTTTTTTTCCTTTTCATTAAAGAAAATGTACAATTATTAATTTTTAACTTTTTTTATTGCATTTTAGCTGAATTTTTTTTTCTTAATTTGTTTTTTTCATTTTATTAAAATAATGGTTTTGTTATTAATTTAAATTTTTTATAATTAATTTGTAGACGACATATTTTTATTAATTTACTTTTCTCATTTTAAAACAATTTGAAGGCTTTGTTATTAATTTTAATTTCTTTTTATTAATTGTTTTTTTGTTCATGTTAACATAATTGTTTTGTTATTTTCAAATATTACACCAAACAAGTTTTTATTCTTTTTTTTTTTCCTTTTCATTAAAGAAAATGTATAATTATTAATTTTTAACTTTTTTTATTTCATTTTAGCCGAATTTTTTTTTCTTAATTTGTTTTTTTTCATTTTATTAAAATAATGGTTTTGTTATTAATTTAAATTTTTTTAAATTAATTTGTAGATGACATATTTTTATTAATTTACTTTTCTCATTTTAAAACAATTTGAAGGCTTTGTTATTAATTTTAATTTCTTTTTATTAATTATTTTTTTGTTCATGTTAACATAATGGTTTTGTTATTTTCATATATTATACCAAATAAGTTTTTATTAATTTTTATTTCCTTTTTATTAAAAAAAAAGTATAATTATTAATTTTTAACTTGTTTTATTTCATTTGAGCCGATTATTTTTTAAATTTGTTTTTTTTTCATTTTATTAAAATAATGGTTTTATTATTAATTTAAATTTTTTTTATTAATTCGTAGACTTTTTTAATTTTAATTTTTTCATTTTATTGAACTGAAGGCTTTGTTATTAATTTGAATTTCTTTTTATTAATTATTATACGATTTTTTTTTAAATTTCATAATATAACTCACAAATTGTTATAACATTGTCGCTGGTTAATTTCACAGTGCAGGAAAAAAAAATACTATTCATTATGTCAATACAAAAGATTACAACAAAATAACAAAATAAAATAACCACAACAAAATAAGAAAACAAAATGTAACCACAGTATGTGTGAACCATTTAAACGCTCATCGAAACAAGTTAAGCATCATTGTTAGGTGGTGGTGGAGGTAAAGGGAAGTAGTGATGGTACACCTGAGTGACTCGATGGTCAATCTGATCAATGCGATTCCTTGTCATTTCATCACGTCTCCCTAAGTCTACATGAAACTCACCAAATTGTTGAATTAGTGAATTCTGAGCGGCGGCAATTCATCGAACCGAGTACCCAATGTATTGACCTGATTAGACATTTGTTGTTCCCATTGTAGACACTGATTGTACCATTCTTGTTCCAATGCTAAATAATCAGTTCAGTATTGTGGTTGTTCATTTGGTGGCATGGCATTGTCATTGGGTTCTTCCTCATCAGATATTGGTTCATTTTCAAAATTAATAGAGCCCAGTAAGTTTTCAACACCACCAGCTCGGGTCAGTGTGTACTCAGAAATTGGTGAAATGATTCTCACATCTACTTCACCTTCAAGGTTGACATGATGCGCTTTGAAAATTTTGGTTAACAAAGCTCCAAAAAGTAGTGACCAGCCATTGAGAGTACCAAGTTTTGCAACCATTATTTCTCTCAGTAATATGTAGCATAAATCTAATTTTTGTCCAATTTCAAAATAATATAACAAATAAACATTAAAACATGGAACAACATCAAAATGCCTTTTTTTGGGAGTGGCATTTTCAACTATCTATCGATGAAGAATACGAAGGTGGGGTTTTAAATGTCTTGCTTGTAAATTAGTGCCGGTAAATCGGTTATCACAAATTGTGGTATAAACCTCAGTTAGCTAAGGTTAGATCACCAACAATGTTAGCTAACTGAGCCTCAGTTTGAAAATAGCATTGCAATTCTCCTGTTTCAACTCCAATAATTTGTGCAAAAGTGCGGGGGTTGAGTGTGATTACTTCCCCCTTCACATAAGAGGCCAGACTGAACTATTCCACTTGTCCCTCAGTAGATGTCAAGTGAAGGTAAAATAAATATACAAGACGGGGATATACCTTATGTGGTAAATTAGTTAAAGGTAACCATCCCATTGTATCCAGTCTGCCAAGCAACAGTGGATCATATTGAGAAGGTAGATTTACCTTTCTCCCCGTAACAATTTGTCGATTAGCAAAATTTGAATAAGCTTGTTCGTGATTATATGTGAGAAAATCAATAGTTGGGTAGTGATGATGTTGTTGCTGTGGTTGACATTGTACAGGGTTAGAGGTTTCGCCACGTTCGGGTCTCGCTTTTTTTGTTCTCAACATGATGACTGCAAAAGTTAAGAAAAATGTATAGTAAAATGTATGATATTGGTGTGAAAAAAAAAAAGGAACAGATAGGCAAACTGAGCCTCTACTAAAAGGCAACCAACAGATAGCGAAACTAAACGCAAAAGGCGAACTGTGGGCTAAAACCGGATGACCGGCTGGTTGACCGGCAGGATGATCGGCCGGTTGTCCCGTATGGTGGATTCTTCGCCTTCCTGCAACTCAACTCTGAAGCTATCAAGAATATGAACTGTGCTTCAAACTAACCTCTTCTCTCTTCCTTCATACGGATATGTACACTGAATGTAGTCAATATTGTAGGGTGAAGGAGTTGTTGAGGTTGTTGGAATGAGATGGTGAAGATGGTGTGATTAAATGAATGCAGAGATACTAACTTATATAAAAGCTCAAGTACAGAAGGTCCAGAAGGGTTTTTTTTTTTTTTTTTTTCATTTCTTACTGATTATTTTTTTTTTCCTTATTTATTTTTAATTTCTTCCGTATACTGATTACTGACTATCTGTGCAGGTTTTTGGCTTCTTCTTTCTTTTCCTTCATCGCACAATGATGAACTGACACCCAACATAGGAGGGGGTGGGTCTATTGGATGAGCGAAATTACAGTATTACCCTTTTCATTTTGTTCTTACATAACAACCTGCCATTCAAATCAAGAGGGGCGAATTGGTCATTTTGTACACAAATATCACTCTTGCCCCCAATTATATGAGCTTCACGGATGGGTGAGAGTTAGGTGACAATAATGCACCAACAAAAAGAAACGATTTATTTATTAAATTAATAAAATTTAATAAATGAAAAAATATTGATAATGTTTGGTAACGTTTATGTTTTGGTTTGTATTTAAAAATATTGAACACACTGATTTTTGTTAATTTTTATCAATATGTAATCTCCAAAGTTGTTGACTTCAACAAAATTTTTGAAAAATATTAAAAATGTATTGCACAAAATGTTTGTACAGGCCTAAAAAATGAATTGATAGAAAAATTAATTGACACAAAATAATTGACATAGAAGTTATTTAAAAAAAAATTATTTGAAAAAAAAATTATTCAAAAAAATTACTTAAAAGCAATTACTTGAAAAAAAAATCATTTCTTTATTTGAGTATTTTAAAAATAGTTTGGTTATGACTGTTGATAAAAAATACGGATATCGATATATGAGTTGTGTGTTTGATTATCAATTATAGGTTCAATTAAGTTTTGAAAACTATTGTAAAAACTCATCATCAAACAAATTTTCTTATTCACATGTCACATCAAACTTTCAAAACTCAATTCCACATACAATTCAAAACTCAATTCAACACTCTATTCAAAAATCATAACCAAACAAATTTTCTACACGCAAATTATAATTCCACAACTCACAAACTCAAAATACAACTCATACTCTCAAATCATATTTGCAAAACTCTACCAAACGCAACCAATATTTTTGTTTATATTTGTACAATTTATGACTTGTTACAATTGCCGCTTAATGACTACTTTTACATATACCCTTGGCTAAATATATAAATTGCATTTGAAATTTTTACATTAAAAAAAAAAAAAAATTACAAAAGAATTAACTAGAGTCTGAACCAATCCCAAATAAAAAGTTAATCTATAAAACGAAGGTTGGAGTTGGTATAGATGTCACGAAAATTCTTTTCCAAAAATATCCCAAAACTTATTAACTGTTATAAATTATTTCAATTTTCTCCCAATGTCTCAAATAATTTTCATAATTATTAGATCCAATTACAAATTACACATAATTTATGCTCACCTCTAGTGCATAGAAAAGGCGAGACTACAGTCCACAGTCCCACAACTGTATATTTTATTTCCATATATCTAATATAGTTTGTTCATATGGGAGTAAAATATCGTCTCCCAAGAACCACCTAATTCGGTTATCACCAAAATTGTCATAGAAGTGTTATTAGAGAAAATATCATTTTATTTTTTAAATTATCAATCAAAAATCAATTTAACTCATGTTTTTTTAATAATATCAATTTTACTACCACCATTAGCTACAATTTATAATCAAACGAAAATTGTTGACATGACACCAAAATTTTATTTGAAATTTCATTTTACCTCCAAACTATCTTTAAAATATCAATTAGACCCCCTAATTTATGTTTGATTATATATGACAATTTAAGGTAGGGCAAAATTGATGCAAAAACGAATAGTATAGGTATAAAATTGATATTATTAAAAGAACAAGGATTGAATTGATTTTTGATTGATAGTTTGGAGTAAAATGATATTTTCTTGTGTTATTATGTATAGGCCTAATTACACTAAGACCCTCTCAACTATTAGTAAATATCAATTCACCCCCTCCCCTCCCTCCCAAAAGATATATATATATATATAAAAATTGTACAAATACACCCCTTTTGGAGGTGGTTTGAAGGAGGTCTACAAGGGTGAAAGTGTCACACTTTTATAGTTGAGGGTCAAAATGTACAAATCCATAAATAAGAGGGGTAAAGTGATATTTGCTAATAATTGAGGGGGTCTTGGTGTAAATAACCCTTGCATATATAGTATGTACTCAAAATTTTAATTACAATGATTCATAACTTTTAATGCGTAGTTAAAATTAAATTGATTTATATAATAAAAATATTGATAAAGTTTTATAATCAAATATCACAAAATTTCATAAATAAGAATAATTTGAATTTTTTTTTTCGGTACAGCGGAAAATAAAACAGAAAACAGAGGACCAGATCCTCTCCCTACCCAATTCCAGCATATCTGCAACTAGCAGCTCTCTAATCTCAGCAGGAGGTTCATTAACAACTAAGATGTCTTCAGGTTGAGTAGCTCTCAATTTGGCTAGAGCATCCGCGCAGAGATTGCCTTCACGATAAACATGTTGTGCAGTGCACTGGCAGCCATTGAATTTGATCCTCGCATCTTCCACCAGGCCTCTGTAAGGGTGTTTCTCTCCAGGGCCTTCTACAAGTAGTTTCACAACTTCTTGGGCATCAGTTTCCACAATTACTTTATTGAAGCCTTTTTGGAGAATGATTGTTAAGCCTTTATACACTGCCCATAGTTCAACTTCAAGGTTGGTACAACTCTCCATCCTTCCATAGTAGCCACAGATCCAAGCTCCCTTCTCATCCCGAATGAGGCCTCCAAAGCCATCGGGGCCCCTGCTCCATTTGCTTCCATCCGTGTTCAATTTCAGAGTACCTACAGGAGGGCGAGACCATTTAATTAGTCTAAATGAAGGTCTAGGATGAATAATAGATAAACTGAAAGTAAGATCAATTTCAGCAGCGTAATTAAGAATAAATTTCAAACTCTCAAATTGGCTAGATAATTTGTTTTCGAAGACTTTGAGGTTCCTGTTCTTCCAAATTTTCCAAAGAGTGACCAAGAAGACAGTGCTCCAAACAGACTTGGTACCAAATTTAGCCTTCGTTTTGGAGTTAGAGATCAACCAATGCATCCAATTTTCATCTAACATCTTCAAATACCACTGCTGGTTTCTGACAACAGTCCAAACTTCCTTAGCTTTGAAACATGTTCTAAATAGATGGTTGAGATCCTTAGTTTCACTGCAAAATGGGCAACAAGAGTTATCTGAAAGCCCTCTTTTCATTCTCACGTTGTTGGTCAGGAGTTTGCCATGTAAAATAATCCACAAGAAGCCTTTCAGCTTTTGTGGAATTTTCTTTTTCCACAACCATTGCCAATCCTCCTTTGTACCAGCACAATCTAAAGCAAGCTCAAAGGCACTGGATGTGGAAAAAGTTGCATCGGGAGCCCCCGTCCAGACCAATAGATCAAGGTTGGAATTGTATTTAGGGGGTTTCTCTTTGAAAATAGAGGCAGCCACAATTGGGGGGAAGATTTGATTAATTAAATTTATATCCCAATCACCTTCCTCATCAGTGATATCTTTAACCTTGGATATAGCAAGATTGATTGGTATGGGAGAATTTGAGGTCATGACTTCCTCAATAGGTTTCTCACCACACCACCAATCTTTCCAAATGTCAACAGTAGTGCCATTACCAATAGACCATTTAGCACCTTTTCGTAAGACGCTTCTAGAATGCAGCATTCCTCTCCATACATGAGAGGTTCTGCTATTCTTTTGGTAGTTCAAAAAGTGGGCGTCTTTCAAGTACTTAGCTTTTAAAACCTCAATCCACATACCTCCCTCATTGGTAACGAGTTTCCATCCCAATTTACAAAGTAAAGCTAGATTATGATCTCTAGCCTTCTTGATGCCAAGGCCACCATGTTTTTTCTTTTTACAAACCTCACTCCAATTGACCAGATGAATTTTCTTTTTCTCTAGGGTATCACCCCAAAGAAAATTTCTATTAATCTTATCAATATCGTTGCACACTCTTTTAGGAATCTCCATAGTTTGCATGGTGTAAGAAGGAATAGCAGAAGTAACAGATTGTATAAGAGTAGCTCGTCCTGCCATAAAGAGTACATTCATTTTCCAACCTGCCAACTTGGTTTGTAATTTCTCAAGGATGTAGTTGAAGTGGCTTCAGGTCACCCTTTTAGTCAACAGGGGAACACCCAAGTATTTACCCAGATCAGTAGTTAATGGAATGTTACATCTAGCACTCAGATCTCAGGCCTTACGAGGATCAAGGTTAGGGGACACAAAAAGTTTAGATTTCTGAAAGTTAATCTTGAGTCCAGATATGAAACTAAACTCATTCATAACTTTAGTCATAATAGCACAATTTTTTTTGTCCGCTTTAGCAAACAGAATTAAATCATCAGCAAAAAAAAAGGTGAGTGATACAAGGGCCTCCTTTAGTAATAGAGATTCCTTTCCACCTCTTCTCCTCAGCCCTTAATCTAATCATGTTAGACAGTCGTTCCATGCACAAAACAAAAAGGTAAGGGGATAAGGGGTCACCTTGCCTTAGGCCTTTCAAAGGCCTAAACTCTTCAAGTGCTTCACCATTCCATAGGATAGATGTTTGCACTGAGGTAACACAACACATGATTAAGTCCACCCAATTCTCATTAAAGTTAAAACTCAAGAAGAGTTTCTTTAAGGAAGTGCCAAGAGATATTGTCATACGCCTTTTCAAGATCAATTTTTAAAATCATACTACCCATTTTACCTTTTCGAAAGTGTGGATAACTTCCTGCATCATAATGATGTTATCACTGGTATTTCTACCAGGGATAAAACTGCTTTGATTAGGCCCCACAATTTTATCAAAAAAGGGTTTGATTCGATCCACCACAATTTTGGTTATGATTCTATAGGTAACATTACAAAGGCTAATAGGTCTAAATTGTTTAACCCTCTTAGGGTTCTCCACTTTCGGGATAGGAGCAATAAGTGTCTTGCTTATCTCCTCAGGGATATGATTAGAGCTAAAGCAATTTTTAATGAAGAAACAGACAGTAGGGCCAACAATATCCCAATATTTATGAAAGAAAATAGCTAGGAATCCATCCCTTCCAGGAGCTTTGAAAGCCTTAATATTATTCACAGCTTCCTTCACTTCCTCATCAGAAACAGCTTTGGATAACTCAGCATTATTAGTATTAGACAATGTGCAGATTATTTTGTTACACCAGTGAGTCAAAGAGTTGGTAATGGGATTCCCAAACAAATTTTTGAAGTAGGTAACAAGAAGATTTTGGAGGTCAGTGGGGTTATCAACCCAGACCTCATCATCATTCTTAAGAACATCAATTCTAAGTCTCCTTCTCTTAATAAGAGTGGTAAGATGGAAGAACTTAGTGTTGCGGTCACCATGGATAATCCAGTTCTCTCTGGATTTCTAGAACCAAACTAGTTCCTCCTGGTAGAGGGTATGATTATACTGTTTCACAAGCTCTTGTTCGAGCAAATGAAGATTATGAGTATAGACACGGGATTGGGATTTTTGGATCCCTTCAATTCTTCCCAGCAGCCATCTCTTCCGTCTAAAGATGTTACCAAAAGTATCTTTATTCCAATCAATCACTTTCTCAACCATGATTTTAAGTTTGTCTATAAGATCAGGACAAGAGTGTTTCCAATTGTTCTCAACAATAGCCCTGAAACCCTCATGGGTTATCTAGGCTGCTTCAAATTTAAAAGGTCTAGATGAAGGATTGAAGGGAATTTTACCTTGAGTGAAGACCATCATCAGAGAGTGATCCGAATAGGTTCTAGGGAGGTTACGAACAAAGCCATCAGGGAATCGGGTTCCCCATTCTGCATTGCATAAGGCTCGATCTAGACGGACTAAAGTGTTAGCCCAGCCTTGCCTATTGTTTGACCAAGTGAGTTTAGGTCCAGTGTATCCAAGATCCATGAGATTGCAGTTGTTGATTCTATCATTGAATTTCTTGCTGCGCCTTTGGCTTTGAGTAAGATTCTGATTTTGGTTCATAGTGAATCCTCGCTTTGGTTCATAGTGAATCCTTGCTTCTCAGCACTGTTAGCATAATCATTGAAATCTCCAGCAACAAGCCAAGGCTGATTCATATCTTGGGCTATGTTATCCAGATTTTCCCATAGTTCATCACGAACTCTAGGATTGGGACTTGCATAGACTGCTGATAGCATCCATTCTGGGTAGTTTTGCCTAGAGATTGTGGCGAGGATTATTTGAGAGTTGGCTTCTGAAATTCTAACATTGACATTGTTAGGATTCCATAACATCCAGCTACCACCACTCCTGCCAATGGGATCTACATGTGCTGAGGTTGTGAGCCCAAGAGTGTTAAAAGAACATATCCATAGATTGAAACTCAACCTTTGTTTCCATGAGTACTAAGATGTCAGGCTTGTGTATTTTGATTAGCTCCTTTATGTTCCTCTTGAACTTCTTGTTTCCAGCTCCACGACAATTCCAAAATAGCATATCCACAAGAGACATGTGAGGAAGGTTTGGGATGGGCGACTGTTCTGGGGTTCCCAGCAACTCCCTAACTCTGTTGTGGTTGTCCTCCATGGAGAGCTTCGAGCTCGCCATCGCCAAATGCTGACTCTGGCTTGCTTCGAATTGCCACCACGGTTTGATCTTTAGTTTCACCTCTTCTATCCACCATTCTGCGATGACAAGGTGAGATGCTTCTTTGTCTGATACGAGGAACAGCATCACTCGGTGTTGTGAGATCTTGTGTTGGATTGGATTCATCACTTGATCCTCCATCTCCTCGCTCTCGATTTACATTTTTCCGCTGCTCATCCTTAGGCTTATCAGGAGGTTTTTTGCTGTGTCTAGGGTTGGTGGTGGTCAAACTTGGTTCTATGCGAGCCACTGGGTTTAAAGCTGAAGGTAGCTGGGTATGGTTGCTAGGTTCAGATGCCTCAGTTAACACAGCTGTGGCAGATGTCATAGTCTCCTTGCATGTCACTGTTTCCTGAGCTACTTTTTTCCCTCTTTTGATCTCATCTCTGAGCAAATCTTTTGCTAGTATAGCTATATGTTGTTGACCCATCTGGCTACCCACTGGTTCTTGTGGTTTTTGTCTATATTTGAAACCTGCTCCCTTTTGCTTGAGGTCCATTTGTGTATAGCCCTGTTCAGCTTGGGCTGATTGATCCCCTTCAAAAAACCTTTCCTCTTGGAGTATATCAAATCTGTTTCGTTGTTGCTGGGTTGGGTTTTTTGAGGGCTTTGGGTTGTGATTCTGTCGCCTTCTGTTTGGAGCTTTGGTCCATGGCCCATAGCTTGGGCCCATTTGAACTTTGTTAGTGTCACTGCTACTTGGGCTCATGGCTATGCTTGGCCCAGTTAGGTCCTTTCCTCCTTCAATGGCTATCTGTGTCGTCTTCTCCGGCACCATCTGCAGCGTATCAGAGCAACTGTCCTTCCGGTGACCAATCCTGCCACAAGAGAAGCAGAAAGTGTGTAAATGCTCATATTCAATAACATAATTATACTTAGCGATTGCAAAGTGAGAGAGTAGCGGTTTTCTCAAGTCCATTTCCACACACACGCGCGCATATTTTCCCTGCGCGGCCATGGCTGTGCTGATATCCACCTTCAGTGGTTTCCCTAAGACTTTGGCAATATGAAAGAGAACTTTCTCACTGTAGTATTCAATTAGGAGATTTGGGAATCTGACCCAAATAGCTATTGTATCTTCTTCTGTAACATCTGATTTGAAATCGTGTTGCCACTTACGGACGGTCACATAGTGGTCCATTACCACCCATGGCCCGCATGTGTATACCCTATTATAGTCTTCCATCATATCAAATTTCACTATAAAGAATCCATTTCCAATGTCTAGTGTTTCAAAATCTGCTTGTAGGCCCCAAATTTTCTTCATCTTATTGATGAATAGTTTGTACCCAATATTCTTGCCCAGTAGCCTGACTATGAGGCACTTTTTCCATGGGTCTCTAATTTTCCTGAGGAGTCTAGGTGGGAGTTTTACTCTTGGGATGCAATCGTTCGGGCTCAACTTTGGATCCTTAGCATCAAGATCATCAATCATATCTTCTTCGTCCGCGGATGATAGCTCTTCAACATCGCAATCAAAGTTTTTCTCATTGCTGTTCTCATTGAACCTTGAGTGAAGGAGTGCCTGTTTGCATGATTTTGTAGTGGCTTCGTCACCTATTTCCTTCTGCTCTTCGGTCACTTCCATTAGTTCTTCTTCTGGGTTCAATTCCACTATGGTCTTTGTCATGTCTGTTTCAGGCGACTCAGATTTGCTAGTCAGTGGATTCGGTGGTTGTTCATCCACGGACACATCAGCTTGTTTCGATTGATCTCCTTTAATTTTCTTCGTGCTCCTAGCGACGTGATCATCCTCTTCAGATGATCGGCCATGAGAGATGGTTTCAGTTGCAACGGTCATATTCTAGAGAAAGAATTTCTTCTACCAATTTAGGCTTTGGACAGTTTTTGAATAATTTGATTCATAACTAAAAACAGTAGTCTCATAATTGAAGCATCCAGTGGTGGAACTAAGAAATTAAATTAGAGAGGGCACTAATTAATTACAACATTAAAATTTTTTACAAAAATATTTCACATAAATTTTTACGATTGACTTCAAGAAAGATAAATATATATATATTATTTGTAACTAGTATATCATGGACAATATAAATGAAAAAAAGTCATGGATACGAGTTTTAAAATAAATTATATAATGAAAAAGTAATTTTTTATACAAAATTTTAGTAAAAATTCAATATAATAATAATACCACGTCATCATTGACATATGATATCACCAACCAATAGTAAAGAAACACATAAAGGATGAACCCCACATGTGAAATATAACTAACAATTCAATAAATTTCATATCCTCATTGAGATTAATTATATTTGCATGTCAATAATGATAAACATTAATATTGTATTGAAATTTTCATAGATACTAATATGACTTATCATAATATCATTATTTTCAATAAAAAAAATTACCATTATTATTCTCATAATTTTAAAAATGTCATTAACATTTCACTCTAAATAATATTTTATAATTTTTGTTTATTTAAAATATTTTATTATGTTTACACAAAAAAAAAAAAAAAAAATTCCAAAACCCAAGGGGCACTGGACCCTCTATGCCTCCGCCACTGGAAGCAACATCAATTCATAATCAATTGCCACAAATTTTATAACCAATTTTTTTTATAACCAAACATTACATGATTTTTAACCAGAATTACAAAATTTCATTTTTTTTTTTTTTTTTTAAAACTGAGTATCCAGGCTAGCTTGCACACATTTTGACTAATCTTCAATTTCATTCTCAAATCTTTCCTACTCAACAACCCTTAGGGTCTAAGGAGAGGTTTGGGATTTTGAGCTTATGAAAAAAAATTGAACATCTATTCATAGTAATGCAACTTACTAATTTGCTAACATTCTATTCTTAGGGCGAAAAAATTAATACACTCCTTTTAAGAAATGTGTATAGTAGAATTAACAGCAAAAAAAATAGTTATTTATTTATTTAGATTGTATTTAAATTTTGAATTTGAAATAAAAAAATTATAAAAAGAAGATACATGTATATAAAATAACTTATATTTTATTCATATTTTTCTTTTTCTTCTCTGCAATTTATTTCCCAAATGTAAGATGGAAATTCAGCCTCAACTTCTATTGGCTTCATAAATTCTTGGGGTATTACACAGAGACCTTCTAAATTATTGTTAAGTATCTCTTTGTCCTCCTATATTGAAAAAGGGATAAATTACACCACTAGTCCTAATTTGAGCAAAATTTCATTTTGGTTCTAATAGTTTCAATTTGAACCCTACACTTTTAATTTTGTGGCAATGCGTCCCTTTGTCATGCATTGTTAACATTTTGAATAGAAAAAAAATCACGTGAAAAACTAAAGAGACCAAAATGGAATTAAAAAAACACAGAGACTTTTTGTTCTTTACCCCAACTTGCTCACGTGACACGTGTTATGGCACTCGGGTGCTACTTTTGAAGTGGGGCCTCACGAGTCACATGATGAAGTAAAGACATCGGATTTTGATAAAGCTTTTTTTTTTTTTTAATATATGGATTTAGATGAACTTCGATATAATTTTTTTGGTACAAAAAACTTTGGTATAATTTGTTAACATACGTCTTCAAGCTACATGTTAAGGAATTAAAAAATAAAACTTACAATTTTATAAAAACAAGTGAAATAAAAAATATATGATCTTTCTAAGTTATAATTTTTTTAAGAACAAATACAGATCTGTATGTGTACGCGGTACTTACCAAGTGAAATAAAAAATATATGATCTTTTTAAAAATATATGATCTGTATGTGTACGCGGTACTTACCAGGTAGAAAACATGAGAGACTTTAGTGAAGCAGTATAAGCGAAGGACTTCACATGAGGTTTTAAAAGATTTTACAAAAAGTGTAAGTTACCCTATAAATGTCTCAATTCTCTTTTATTACAAAACATGCATTATTAATAACTTACCTTTTAATGTTCAAATAGTTAAAGGAAAACTCTAAAGTGTGCAATGCATATGGTATGCAATGCTTATACATATTTGTGGTATCAATTATTTAATTTTATTGTTTATTTTATGTATTTATGTTTTCTAGGTAGGGGTGTAAAAATGACCCGCGACCCGTGGGTGGCCCGAAACCCGCTCACGGCCCGAGATGAGCCTAGCCCGTTTAAGCCCGCTTGGGCCCAAGTCTGAGCCCAACCCGAGCCCCTGGGCTAGGGCTAGGGCCATTGTTTTGAAACCCGGTCCAGCCCATGGCCCCGACCTGTTTGGCCCAGCTCATCGGCCCACTTAGGGCCCGACCCGAAGCCCGGCCCGCCCAAGGCCCAATGTATTTTTTAATGGAAAATAATAAAATTTTGGTAAAAAAAAATTTAAAAAAACAAAAAAAATTTGTTAGGTCCACCCAAGCCCGAGGCCAGGCCCAAAGGCTCGATCCATCGGCCTGAATACCCCTGGGCTTGGGCCTAGGCTTATTTTTTTAGCCCGTGGGCCAGTCCGGCCTTGCCCGAATTTTGGCGAGAGCCCGCGAGGCCAGACATAGGCCGGGCCAGATTTACACCCCTAGTTCTAGTAAATAAATTATTTTGAAGGTAACCTGTTTAGCAGGTTACCAACAGGTCAGCAATATTAAAATTACTAGTTATGGCATAATAGAACTACAAAATTTCATAACTAATCTAAAAAATATTTGGAGTGTCCTAAATAAGTGCACTTTTTGTTTTTTTGAACTAAAAAATTGAGAAAAAAAAAAGATGGATGTTTGGATTAATTGTCTTTTTACAAAAAAATATGTAATAAAAAATTGTATAAACAAAGTGTATAGGAGAAAAAAGTTGAGTGTCCCATTTTAATAATCTAAACCGTTCAATATGTACAACTCGTCGAGTATTATATGCTTGTAAAAAATCACGTTGATCGAATATCGATAGCTATATGATCGGATTAGTTTTTTTTCAACAGTTAACTATTACACCATCCGTTTTGTTTATACAAAACTGATTTGATCATATAGTTAACAATATCCGATCAACGTGAATTTTTACAAATATATAGTACTCGACAAGTTCTACAGATTGAACGATTTGAATTATCAAAACGGAACCCTTAGTGGGCCCCCAAGGGCCCAACATTACCATCAAACTTTGTGGCTTTACGTATATAATTTTTTTTTTTTGCTCAAAAAGTGTATGACCTGCCTTCTTGTTGGGGCAGTACGGGTGACAGTGTAATTCAAACTTTTGTATTACAAAAATATATAAAATATTTTTTTAATATTTTTTTACTTGTGAATAGTAATAACTTTTTTGCTTTTTGTGTAATTTTTTTGGCTTTTTGTATTTTTTGGGACTTGCCAAACCTGGTCGTAATACTACCATAAATATGCATAAAAGTAAAAATTAAAAAAATGACAAACTACGTTAATAGTCCTTGTATTTTGGTCTTGTGTGATTTTGGTCTCTATAGTTTGCTCGATTTTGACATTGAATTTATGATTTTTTCTCAATTTAATCCAAATGCTTACAATAGTTAGCATTTTTTAATGAAAAATATCCACACAAGTGACATATGTCATGCTTTTCAAGGAAAATTTTTAAACTTGTTCAACTCAGTGAGTTAACTTCAACCAATTTAGTGATAATTTTTCATAAAAAACACTAATAACGTTATCAATTGGCCCAAATTAATACAAAATCTAAAATTAAGGTCAAAATTGAGCTAATTGAAAGTGCAGGAATTAAAATAAGAGACAAAATGTAGGGACTATCTATGTAATTTCACCCCCCCCCCCCCAAAAAAAAAAAAAAACCATTAAATTATGTAACGGATCATTAAGTGTCGTAATGAACGATATGGTAGCATAACTTGTGTGTTAAAACATAATAGAACTATAAATTTGCGTACTGAATCCACAAAAATACGTAATGATACCATTAATTTGCGTAATAGTTTTAAAAAATTGAAAAAAATCATTAAAATATGTAGCTGATCATTAAGTGTCGTAACTCATCATAACCAAAAAACAATACTTTGAAATAACTTGTGCATTTAATATTAAAAAAAAAAAAACATTGATATGCGTAACGCTACCATTAATGTGTAAAAAATAAGAAAATTAGGAAGAAAAAAAAACATTAAAGTACATAGCGAACTTAATCATAAAGAATGAATTACACTTGGGCATAACTTGCGCATTTTATATCAAAAAACCACTAGTTATGGCATAATAGAACTACAAAATTGCATAACAAATTTAGAAAAAAATGCGCAACACTACCATTATTATTCACAAAAGTTTAAAAAAAAAAATTATTAAAGTACATAGCGAATCATTAAGTATTATTACTCACCATAATCATAAAAAATGAATTATACTTTGACACAACTTGGGCATTTTATATTAAAAAAACCACTAGTTATGGCATAACAGAAGAACAAAATTGCGTAATGAATCTACAAAACTACGTAACGCTACCGTTAATATTCGTAAAAGTTAAAACAATAAAAAAAATATAAAAAAAAACCCATTACAGTACGTAACGGATCATTAAGTATTGTAAGTCACCACTTTGTACCCTTGCATTTTACACCAAATCCTACTTTGGCCCTTACAATTGAAATCATGACAGTTAACCCCCTGCACTTCTGATCAAATCTTACTTTGATCCTTACATATGAAATCGTGACAGTCAATCCCTTGCACTTTTGCTCAAATCCCACATTGGTCTCTACACAAGTGTTGATGTCTCTTCTGTTACTTCATTTTCAAATCTTTAACAAAATCCAATCATGTGACAAAAATGTGACTACGAAATGAGAGTAAGAAAGGAAAATCATCCATGTTTTCCACCAATAAACTCTGTCTTACGTGATAAACACGTGAGTCATATAATACAATATATATATATTCGTATGCTAAAAATTGGAATGAAGAGGCAAGAAAATAGAGCTTTTGAAATAAATAAAAATGCGACAAAAAAATTAAAGAGAAAGGAAGATGAATAAACAGAAGATTGTGTTACTGTGAAAAATAAAGTTTCATGACTACAATATATGCAAAACCCTAATTCATCTTCTTAATCACTCACAATTTGCGTTTTATTTTAGCATAATACAATCATAATTTGATGTAAATTTTGAGACATTGTGTGTATTGGTAGAAAATGTAGATGATTTTCCTCTTACACTCATGTCGTAGTCACATTTTTGTCGCAGGATTAGATTCTATTAAAGATTTAAATAATTGAGTAATAGAAAAGGGGCATTGACACTTGCATAGAGACCAAAGTGAGATTTGACCAAAAATATAAGGGATTGATTCACCTGTGAAGCACCGACACGTCCCCAGGCCCTGCGTACGAGTGTCAGACACGGACATGCGTTGGACACATAGTAGACACGTGTCCGACACTCTTTAACGTGTCCCTTTTTTTTTTTTTTGAAATTTTCCAGTCGGACAAGCCATGGACATGCCGGGATACTTTCTGGACATGCATGAGGTGGATCTTAGTAGCAGGAATCGTGGAAGGGACTCACGCTTCTGAGGAAGAAGCGCGATTTTGCGCTTCCAAGGAAGAATCGCACAAGAATCGCGCTTCTAATACGAGAGAATCGCGCTTCTAATGCGAAAGAATCGCGATTAGGGCTGAGACCTTACCTTCTCTCACGGTCGATCTCGACTGTCTGTCTCTCTCTCTCTTCTGTCAGTCTCGATCTCCTCTTCGTCTCTAGTCGCCTCTGTTTGCTTCGTCTCTCTCTTCGTCTCCCTCTCTCGTCTCTGTTTTCTTCGTCTCTCTCTCTTCGTCTCCCTCTCTCGTCTCTGTTCTCCCTCTCTCTCTCTCGATCTCTGTTCTCCCCCCCTCTCCCTCTCCGTTTTATATTATATAATATAAATATAATTTATAATATAATATAATATAATATATTTATATTTATATATATAATATAATATAATTTATTATATTTAATATATATAAATATATTATATTATATTTATATAATTTATTATATAATTTGTCATAGATAATATAATTCTTCTGTCTAAAATAAAAAATTATTTATTAAAATTTATTATTCCTAACTTTTTAACATATAATAAATAAAATAAATCATCCAATTATTTAAAAGAAATCTATTTAAATTATATATAATAAAAAAAAGTTTAAAAAATTATAAAATAAAAGATCTAATTTTTATTTTTTATTTATTTGAACATAATTTATTATTCATTATTTATTATTCATTATTTATTATAATAAATAAAATATAATTAATAAAAATAATATATAAGCGCTCCTAATTTACGACTCCTCTAAGTGGCCACGTTCCCCCGCTCCCGCTCCCGCTCCCGCCCCCGCTCCCGCTCCCGCTTCGTGCAACTAAGAGGTGGATCGAAGAAGCCCTAACTGTTGGAGAGGAGACAAAGAAAAGATCAAAGAGATCGAGGGAGGAGAGGAGACACAGAAAGAAATCGAAGAGAGGAGAGGAGACAGAAAAAGAGAGAGATCGAGGGAGAGGAAGAAGCCTAACCTGTTCAGATCAATCGAAGAAGCTGAGGTGTTCTTCATCTTCTCTCTTCTTTTTCTCCTTTTTCTCTTCGTCTCCTCTATCTCTATCTCCTCTGTTCTTCTTCTTCTCTTCAATTTCTTCCTCTTCTCCTCCCTTTCATCTCTGCCTTTTCTGACTCTCTACCTTTTTTATTTCACTCTCTCCTCTATTGTTTCTCTTATTTTATTTTATTCTCTTTTTCTTGATTCACTCGTTTCTCTCTCCCTCTTTTTTTTCTTTTTTTTTTTCCTGTTTCTCCTTTATTTTCCTGATTTCTCCCCTTTTTTTTTCTTTTTTATCCTTGTTTTTTGTTAAACCTAAAATTTATAGAATAAATTATTTTTATTTAAAAAAACTCATTTTTTATTAAAAAAATTTAAAATGTGTTTATTAATTTTATTATTATTGTACTTGTATAAGAATTAATGATTTTTTATTTTATTTTAGATATATAATAAATAAATAAATAAAATTATATATACTAAACGTGTCCCCAGCGTGTCATGTCCCTCATTTTTTGAAAATTGCATATCCGCGTGTCTGTGTCGTGTCGTGTCATGTCGGTGTCTGTATCCGTGCATCATAGACTGTCACAATTTCATGTGTAAGGACCAAAATGGTATTTGATCAGAAGTATAGAGGGTTGACTGTCATGATTTCATGTGTAGGGGTCAAAGTAAAATTTGGTGCAAAGTACAGGCGTGCAAAGTGTAATTTACCCATAATGAAATTATATTTTGGCATAATTTGTGTGTTCTAACTTAAAAAACCACTAACCATGATGTAATAGAACTACAAAATTACATGACAAATCAACAAACACTACCATAAATATTCGTAAAAGTTTAAAAAAAAAAAATTAAAAACCATTAAAATACATAGCGGATCATTAAGTATTGTAACTCACCATAATCATAAATAATGAACTATACTTTAGCAGAACTTGTGTTTTAACTCAAAAAACCAATAGCTATGGCATAATAGAACTACAAAACTACGCAACAAATCAACAAAAATACATAATGCTACCATCAATATTTGTAAAAGGTAAAAAAATTAGGAAAAAACCATTAAAGTACGTAGCGAATCATCAAGTATCATAACTCACCATAATCGTAAATAATGAACTATACTTTGGCATAATTTGGGCATTTTACATCAAAAAATCACTAGTTATGGCGTAATAGAACTACAAAATTGCATAATAAATTTACAAAAATACATAACGCTACCATTAATGTTCGCAAAAGCTAAAAAAAATTAGAAAAAAAAAACTACTAACGTACGTAGTGTATCACTAAGTATCGTAACTCACCATAATCATAAATAATGAACTACACTTTGGCATAATTTGTGCATTTTTTTATCAATAAATCACTAGTTATGGCATAATAGAACTACAAAATTGCGTAATGAATCCACAAAAATACGTAACACTACCATTAGTATTCGTAAATGTTAAAAAAATAGAAAAAAAAAAAAAAAAAAACCATTAAGATACATAGCGATCATTAAGTATCGTGACTCACCATAATCATAAAATGCTTATGTGAGATCCCCAAATGTAAGATCTTGTTAAATAACATACGCGAATCTTTTAAAGCTTGCATACTTTCTGCTAGGGACAAGCCAATCTTGACCATGTTAGAAAGAATTAGAACTTATTTGATGGATAGAATGGCAAAGAGAATATGTTCACAAAAGTGGCAGGATAACCTAGGCTAACATACACAAAATATTGGAGAAGAATAAGAATGGGGCAGCTACATATATCAAAAGCACTAGCTGGAGGTAGAAAATTTGAAGCTAGGGGAATGCATGGTAATCAATTTGTAGTGGACCTAAACATGAAGACATGTTCTTGCAGAAGATGGGATCTGACTGGGATCCCTTGTGAACATGCTATTTCTGTGATTTGGGCTTCTGTGGAAGAGCCTGAGCAATATGTACATGATTGGTACAAGAAGAATACTAGTTTGAAATTATACGGCCATATTATGTATCCAATGAATGGTCCTAAGATGTGGGAGAAGTCAGGAAAAGGCACCATTGAGCCTCCAAAGTATTCTAGACCACCTGGAAGGCCCAACAAAGTGAGAAGAAGGGAACCAGATGAGGCTTCAAAGAATACTCACCAGCCAAGGAAGTTTCAAAAGGCATTGAACTGCAGAAAATGTGGACAAAAAGGACACCAACACTAGGACTTGTAAAGCACAAATGCAGAATAATGTAAGGGCCTTCAAACATATTGCCAAGGTTGTTAAGATCGGGATCCTACATAGGATCGTTTTGGGGGTCTGTCGGATCGGATCATAGGATCGGATCGAGGATCGTAAGATCCTACCAAAATGATAAAAAAAGGCAATACTTTTTATATGGCTAAGTAATACTATCAAAATGTATATAGAATGACCCTCCAAAAAAAGAAATATTGCAATTCAAGTAGCATTCAAGTATTTTTTCTCAATAAAAGAAGTAAAAAACATTATAAAAGAAATTTTTTCTCCAGCAACATTTTTCCTCTGCCTCCCTTTTCCTGAACCAGAGGTTGACATTGTGTTGTGATGCTACTATGCTAGTTGTGTGCTGCAAATTGTGAAAATTAAAAGAAATTTTTTCAGCAATGTTTAGGGAAAAAGAACCAAAGAAGAACAGCAGCAACAACAAAGAACCAAAAAAAATGAAGAAGAAAAAAGAAGTAAGAAAAATGAAGAAACAGAAAAAATAAAAAATAAAAAAATAAGACTCCGTTTAATTTAGTTTTAAAATCATGATTTGAGTATAGAGTTGTGATTTAAGTGTGGAGTTGTAAGTTGAGTTTTGAAAAAATAAAATTTGTTTGGTTATGAATATTGAAATTTTTTGAAATTTTTTTTTTTAATATTTAAAAAAATATATAATTTTTTGAATTTTTTAAAATTTTTAAAATTTTTAAAATTTTTAATTTTTTTTGAAATTTTTTTAATTAAAAATTATTTTTTAATTTTTTGAATTTTTTGAAATTTTTTTAATGTCTAAGAAAATTTTATTTTATTTTTATTTTAAATATATAATTTTTATTTTAAATATTTTATTTTATTTTTTTTAATATTTTAAACTTGAGTTCAAGTCTCTCTCTTTGATCAGGACAAGCAAATATATATGTATATATATAATACTCAGAAACAGAGAATACAACTACAGAGATGAGAGAAGATGAGGAAAAACGAAGTCGGGAGAAGAAAAAATGGTGATTCAAACTACATACGAGGAAGATTCGAAGAATCGAACACATACAAGGAAGATTCAAAGAAGAGCAGTGAAGAAAAAGAAAAGGAAGAGTAGCGAAGAAGAAGACCAGCAGCAATGAAGAAGAAGAACCGAAGAAGAAGACAGAAAAAAGCAAAAAAAAAAAAAAACAGAGAAGGAAGATTTGAAGAAGATGCATACCTGGTAACACAAAATCTAAAGCTTTGATGTCCAATTTCTCTTTCCTGTATTTCTCTTGCCCTAATCGCAGCTCAGAGGATCAATTTTTTTTCTTTTTTTATCCTGACAAAGGCTTGTTTGACTTAAAGTTACCAAAAAAAAACCCTATTAATCAGGATCGCATGGAATCGCGATCCTAATACGATCCTGTCGATCCTAACGATCCTTCAACGATCCTGCCACGATCCTGTCATCGGCTCGATCCAGAATACGAGTCGGATCGAATAGTATATATTGGATCGCAGGATCGTACGATCCTGCGATCTGGATCGCGATCTTAACAACCTTGCATATTGCTTAGAGTTTGTGGTGTTTTCTTATTGTTGCTTACTTACATCCAGTGTAAGTAAAAGGCGCGCGCATGAGGCACAACGAGGTGCAGCCTTGCGCTTTGAACAGGTCGAGGCAAGGTGCAGCTTAGGCGCTAAGGCGAGGGCTTTTTTTTGAGGCACGGGCTTCATGGGCTTTACTTATTTTTCTACCCCAACTGTTAATTAAGTGCTTTTTATTTCTTTTTTGAACTGCAAACTAGAAGCTTAGTTGTTATGAATTTTATGTGGATGATCTTAAAACTTGAGGTTTTTGATGGATGTGAATGTGATACTTCATATCTTTTGTTAGATATTATATTTCTAGTTTTTAGAAAATTGAATGTTAGGTTTATCAATTATTTGAAATGGTGAAGCTTGCTTTATTATTTTTGGAGTTCTATATATATTTGTTATGTTGAAAAATTTGCCTACTTTATAATTTTGGTTTTCTTCTACTACTTGTGCCACACTTTGGTAAGGCGCGTGCCTCGCCTCGCTTTTCGCTTAGGCTATAGGAGACCTTATCGCCTCGGTGCGCCTAGCGCCTTTTAAAACACTGCTTACATCACCTTATGCAAGAGTAACAAAGGAAGTGGGGGAAGACCAAGGCCCCTTGTACTGAAGAGTGATACAGGTGTTGAGGGAAAACAAGGGCCATCTACAGGCCAGCAACATCAGCCATTAGGCCAATATACCTATCAGGCCGCCATCATCTTCTACACCATTCAACATGACAAGGGAAATGCATATTAGCTCACCTCCACCATTCAGCTCTCCAAGGCCAGGGGCCATTAGGCCACTTGTGCCATTCAACACTCCAAGAATTTGAAAACTTGTCGTAATCAAGTTATAGGAATGGCTTTTTTGTTTAATGAAGTGATCATTTTTGTTTAATACACTTAATGAATTTTGATTGTCATGGGAATTGCTTCTGTATTTAAGGGTGGAAGAAGTGATGGGAAGTAAAGATGACTTTTAGTTATTAAGGGGTGAATGAAGTGAAGTGATGACTTTTTCTAATGGAACTAGCTTTAGCATAAACTTAATGTTATATGAAGTGATGACTTCTAGATGTTTGCTACATTTGTTAGATGTAAACAAAAATATGTTTGATTGTTTTCCTTATCAATCAAAATTTTAATTAGGATTATAAAGAATGATAGAGCTTTTGGCAACAAATGTTATGTTTACTGCTTAGGCCTACTGCCATTGTAGGGACAGAGAGTATGAACAAGTAGAGCACAATTACTGGCAGTTGATCAATTTATAATACTAAACAAGTTTCATATGGGACAAATTTTATAATGTTTACTCACAGTGGATGTTGTGGGTTCAAGCCTATGTGGAGTGTTAAGGTGATTCCATTTTCTTTTTCTTTTTCTTTTTCTTTTCCAACATTTTTAGACTAAATCCTAGCAAAAAAACAAAAAAAGTCCTAACGGAACAGGTTTTACTACAAAAATAACGCCTCGCTCTAGTGCTCTGTTTTTCCTTACTAGATGTTGCAGATATATAGCTGTATGCAGTGACAGAGCCAGGGAAGAATTTTAGGAGGGGCAAGTATACTAATCACAATAACAAGAAAAAAAATCATAAACAAAAACTTAATACTTTGCCACAGCAACGAACTAATATAAACTTATATTTCATTAACAAAATCACAAATAGTACCAATTTTCTAATATAAATGTATTCACTAAAAAAAAAACATCAATAATGCATCAAGAAACAAAAACAGAAGGGGGGGAAAAAATTAGAACAGGGCAGATTGATCATCAAAAAAATTTCAGCCCTAATCAGATAACCTAATCAAGCCATCACAAATCCATCTCCCAGAAGTTAAGAAAATACTACAAATCAACAGATAAAGTAGACATCAACCAAGAATAAGACCCAAAAAAGGAAAAACCCTCAGTTCATGATCACAATCAGAAAGAGAAAAGACAGACTTACAGTTACAGATTGGAAGTTGAATCGAACTTGTTGATGGCAGTCAATGATCTTCAATCTTCAATAGCTATTCTTCATCGTCGATACTTTGATCGTCAATTACTGATTTAGGCAACTTGGAGAGAGAAACAGTGGGAAATTGGGAAGAAAAATAGAGAGCAGAAAAAAATGTGGCAGTGTTTTTAAGTTTTTTTATTTTTTACTTTTTTTGTTTTTTTGAGAACATAATTTTTACTTTTAAACGAGTTGTGTTTTGCAGTAGTAAATGGTTAAAGTACAATAAAAAAAAATAAGACTGGGTTTAAGAGCGAGAGAGAGAGAGAAAGAAGAGGGTGGGCATAGTAAAACTTTTTTGGTGGGGGGCGGGGCATTGGTAAATATTTAGGAGGGACAAAGTTGAAAAAAAAAAAAAAAAAAAACCTATTGGAAATTTGAGGAGGGGGCCCCTCCTAACCCTATGGTACATCCGCCATTGGTTGTATGTGATGGCTAACTGGCGGCAAAGTTCCCCCCCCCCCCCCCCCCCCCCCCAAAGTCCTATTGTGAAATGTCCATGTTGTTGTGTTGCCCACCATGTGCAATTCATGTTCAAGCACTGCTGTTACACGTTCCAAAAGGATGTGAACAATTAGACAACTTAGACTGAAATCCAAAAGTTTAGGGATGAGACAAAATGTAAAAGTGAAATTAACCTCTTCATAAAATGTTATTGACATTGTAATGTGAAGTCTAAAAAAAAGCAAACAAATAAAATAGCACAAACACTAGTGTCTTGCTATCGATTAAAAAGCAACAAAATAAATTGGAACACCCCCACTAGTGCCCTGCTATCAATTAAAAGCAACCAAATTAATTGGCACACCCGCCAGTGCCCTACTATTAATTAAAAGCAAGCAAATACAAACAAACAAATAAATTGGCACACCCGTCAGTACCCTGCTATCAATTAAAAACAACCAAATAAATTGGCACACCCGCCAGTGCCACTGCTAGGGAGGAGGGAGTTATACCTTTACTTGTACATAAATATGATGAAATTGAGGACCTGCAACAAAAGAAAATAGAACATGAACGTGGGAGTTAGTAAATAAGACAATGCTTTAGGAAATTTAAGATCATGGGAAGAAAGGGAAGAGTATATGTGCTACATGTTGCCTTCTCATCTTAACTATTACATTGAGACAATCCTTATTTTGTATGCTAAGATATTAGATATTTCATGAAGTGAATATGAAACGTTTCAAGTGTGCATTATAATAGAACAATCACTACGCCAAAAATGAGCATTAACGGCGGTTTTTTTAACGGCGGTAACGAAAACCGCCGTTAAAAGTACTATTAACGGCGGTTTTCGTTACCGCCGTTAATAGTACTTTTACCGGCGGTTTCGTTACCGCCGTTAAAAAAACCGTCGCTAAAAGTGTCTTTAACGACGGTAATTAAATTCACTTTTAACGGCGGTAACGAACCGCCGTCAATGCCCACTTTTAACGGCGGTAATAAAACCGCCGCTAATGCTCAACCATTACCGCCGTTAATGCCGGCGGTCTTTGCCGGCGAAGTTCCGGCGACACTCCGGCGGCACTCCGGCGAAACCATCTACAAAGTAAAAGTAATGTTTAAATATTTATTTAGGTGATATATTTCATGAAAAGTGATTGTGGCAAAGTGGTTGGTGGTGTGGGTGGATGAGAGGTCATGGGTTCAAAACTTGGGGAGTGCAAGAAGAAAGAATTATTTTTTGAAAAATTCTAACCTATTTACGGCGGTAAAAAACCGCCGTTTTTTGGCCCTACGAAACCGCCGTTTTTGGTCAATTTTTAACGACGGTATTTTGCCTTTTTACGACGGTTTTACTTTTTCCGACACGCGCATAAACGGCGGTAACGAAACCGCCGTTAAAGGCTTTAACGGCGGTTTTACATCCTTTAACGGCGGTAAAAAACCGCCGTTAATGCTCATTTTTGGCGTAGTGAATTTTAAGAGAAACTGATAAAGAAAGAGAACCTACTCAATCATTTAAGGTAGTCTTCGATTCAGTGGAATTAAATGGAATGAAATGATCATTCCATCAAAGTATTTCATTCTTGTGTTTGGTTAGAATAAATATATAATGACAAATACATTACAAATAGAATAATCTTTCACCATTTTAAGGGCATGGTTATTCCATAAAAGTCTAAGGAACCGCCATTCCATTCCATTCTATCTTATTTTAATGAACCAAATAGAGCATAAGTACTCTTTCTTTCAGTAGAATGATTGGCCAAACTATCTTATTGCCTCATTGGTATACTTCAATCATAATGAAATGACAAGTGCCTAAATCGTTTAAGTTTGGAATGGCGCTATCAAGCATCTCAACTGAGTACTTTGAACCCACAAGTGATGATGTGCCTCACTTTGCACAATTACTTGACACTCTTGGGCTAGCACTAGTTAGGACTAATGGCAAGAAGTCTCGGTCTAGGAGGGTAGGATTTGCACCTAGGGGGGGTGGCAGTCATAGAGGTTCAGGGCTAAGAAAAGGGAAGAGGGAGCTAAGAAACCTTGAAAGTAGCATGAATTATGAGGGACGGGGGAAAGAGACAAGGGGTGATGGTGGTTCTAGATGAAGCTTTTAAGTTGGAATGTTAGAGGCCTTCAGTCTCGTAGGAAAATGGTGGTAGTTAAAGAGGCTCTGAAAATTCACCAACTGGATATAGTAATGTTTCAAGAGACAAAGTGTGAGGAGTGTGATAGGGTTTTTATTAGGAGTGTTTGGGGGACTCGATTTAGAAGATGGGTTGTTTGCCTTCTAGGGGGAGATCAAGGGGTATTTTGATTACGTGGGATGAGAGAGTTGTATTGGAGTGTGAGGTAGTTGTTGGGGTATTTTCATTGTCTATTAGGATTAGAAATAGGGATAACAAGGAATGGTGGCTGACAGGGGTTTATGGTCCTAATAGACCTGAGAATCGTTAGGAATGGTGGGATGAGTTGGTGGGGTTATTTGGGCTTTGTTCCCCTCATTGGTGTGTGGGTGGGGATTTCAATGTAGTTAGGCTGGCTTCGGAAAAACTCAATGAGGGTTCCACAAATCAGAGTATGCGGGACTTCGATTCTTTTATAAGGGAGTGTGAGTTGATTGATCTTCCCTTGAGTAATGCGCAGTTTACATGGTCTAATCTCCAGGAAATCGGGTGTGTTGTAGGTTGGATAGGTTCCTTTATACTTTAGGGTGGGAGGAGTTGTTTCCGGATGTTAGGCAAGAGGTTGGGCCAAGAGTTGTGTCAGATCATTGTCCGGTGATTCTTGAGACTTGTCCTTTTAAATGGGGTCCCACCTCATTCAGTTCGAGAATATGTGGTTGGAAAATCGATCTTTTAAGGAATACTTTAGGGAGTGGTGGGAAAATGGTAGAGTCCACGGGTGGGAGGGTTTTAAGTTTATGCAAAAGTTGAGAGGAGTCCAGGATAATTTAAAAGTTTGGAAACGTGAAGTTTTTGGGGATATAGGTGAGGTGAAAGCGGGATTAGTTCAGGATATTAAGGAATTAGATGTGAAGGAGGCCGGGGAGGGTTTATCTGGAGTGTTGAGGGATAGGAGGTCAATGATTAGAATGAAGCTGGAAGAGATCATTTGTAGGGAACAAATTTTTTAAGGTCAAAGAGCTAAGTTGAAGTGGGCTAGAGAGGGTGATCAATTCTAGTTTTTATCATAGAGTTGCGTCGGGGAGGAGGAAGAAGAGTTTTATTAAAAACTTGGTGGTGGGTCAGGGTGAGGTTGTGTGTAAGGAGGAGCTTATTGTTAAGGAGATTTTTAATTTCAATTCAAATCTATATTCTGATGGGGGTGTGGATTGTCCAAGGATTGAAGGCATTAATTGGGTTCCAGTGGAGGTAGCGACAGCTGGTTGGCTTGAAAGGCCCTTTGATGAAGTTGAGGTGAGACGGGCTATATTTGAGAGATAAGGCTCCAGGCCCGGATGGTTTTTCAATGGCTGTATTTCAAGATTGTTGGGATATTGTAAAAAATGATCTATTGAGAGTGTTTGGTGAGTTCTTTGCGAGTGGGAAGGTTAATTTTTGCACCAATGCATCCTTCATTTGTCTAATTCCCAAGAAGGAGAAATCGGTCAAGATTGGGGATTTTAGACCTATTAACCTGATTACATCTCTCTATAAGATTTTAACAAAGGTGTTTTCTAGGAGTCTTAGAGTTGTCCTTAGGGAGACTTAGAGTTGTCCTTAGGGAAACTATTTCTTCGACACAAGGTGCATTCCTGCAGGGTTGGCAGATATTGGATGTGGTCTTAGTGGCTAATGAGGTTGTGGAGGAGTATAGGGGATTACAGAAGGAAGGTGTTATATTTAAGGTAGACTTTCAGAAGGCTTATGACCATGTGGATTGGGGCTTTGTGGATTTTGTTTTGGAAATGAAGGGGTTTGGAGTTAGGTGGAGAATGTGAATTTGGGGGTGCTTGTCGTCATGTAATATGTCGGTCATTGTGAATGGTAAGGCTAGGGATTTTTTTTAGGCACCCAAGGGTCTAAGGCAGGGTGATCCTTTATCACCATTTTTGTTTATTTTAGTTGCTGACGTGTTGGGTAGGATTATTGATTTAGCTAAGGATAAGGACGTCATTGAGGGGTTCGTGGTGGGAAGGGATAAGATTAGAGCTACTCATTTATAATTTTCGGATGATACTATATTCTTTTCATCAAAGGAGAAAAATAAGGTGGGGAATTTGCTAAAGATTCTGAGAATTTTTGAAATTGTGTCGGGCCTCAAGGTCAATCTTAGCAAGAGCAGTGTAGTGGGTATTAATTTGGAAGATAGCTATGTGCATAGGGCGGCGGATATGTTGGGATGTTCCATTGATTCATTTCCTCTCAAATACTTGGGGCTTCCATTGGGAGGAGATCCTAGATTGTTGTCCTTTTGGGAACCTATTCTTGTCAAAATTGGGAAAAGAATGGAGGGATGGAAGCAAGCTTTGTTGTCTAAGGGGGGGAGATATACGTTGGTACAATCTGTATTAGGATCTGTTCCTATTTATTTTCTGTCCCTCTTCAAAATTCCGGTCAGCATTGCAAGGAATATTGAGAAATTGATAAAAGATTTTTTTTGGGAAGGGTGTGAAGAGGGCAAAGGGGTTCATTTGGTTAGGTGGGAGACTGTTTCTCGTTCTAGGGAAAAAGGTGGCTTGGCTATTGAGAACATCGTTGCTAGGAATATTGCTCTCTTGGGCAAGTGGTTATAGAGATTTTCTATTAAAAGTGACTCGCTATGGTGTTCAGTTATTAAAAGCAAAAGTACGGCGTTTAATCTAATGGTAGAGATTCTAATGTGGTTAATAGAGGCAATTGTCGTTCACTGTGGAAATCCATTTCTCGTTTGTATCCACTTGTGTCTAATTTCTCTTCATTGAGAGTTGGAAATGGGGTGAATATTCGTTTTTGGGAGGATGTTTGGTTAGGGGATATTTCTTTTGATAGATCTTTTCATCTTCTTTACCGATTGGTTCGTTCTCGAAATGTTTCAATAGCGTCGGTGGTAGGCTCTTCTATGGATCCTATCTCTTGGAATTTTGACCTCATTAGAAACTTGAATGATAGGGAGGCGGTGGAGTTGGCATCTTTATTGGTAGTTGTAGACACCCCATTTTTGACCGTCCTCAAGACTTGGACGTCACCGCTTGAACACTCGGTGATCATCCATGTTTGTGTTCGTCTTGAGTTCCCGGAGGTCTCGGCTGCGCGCCTTGCCTCAGGATCTCTCGACTCGACTGTGTTGTGTCTGGTTTTGCACCAAACACTTGTGCTTTACCTTGGAGGGGCAGGAAATGGCTTGTGGGCCATCCCCACACTCCACCGGCCATGGCTTGAGGCCACCGGCTGTGTTTTGTTGCCATCGGCCAAATGTTTGGCCGGCCGGCACTATAGATGGCCGGCCGGCTATCTTTTTTTGGTCAATTGCGCTTTTGGCCGGCCGACCACTGTGCATCTGCTTTTGCAGATATTTTCGTGCAGCTGGCATGCACTTTCACCCCCTCCATACACGTGTATGGAGGGATTGCCCTCTTGTTAGCTTCCTTTGGAAGCTTTACAAGACTAAATTGTCTATAAGAGGAGGTCTCCTCTCCCTCCTTTAGGGTTAGACAAGTTAGACAACATTTTTCCAGAGCTTAAGCTTTAGGGTTAGGGTTTACATATATCCTCCATCTCTATATCTCTCTCTCTCTTTTGTTTTGTGTGTGTTTAGGCTTATTATTGCTCACAAACACCCACCATTACACCTTACCTTGGAGCTGAGGCCCTTGGAGGTTGTTCTTGGAGGTTTTGGACTGATTTGAACCTAAAGAACCAGCTGGTCCACCATTTTTGAAAAGGGTCTACAAGGGTAAGACTTTTGTCCCTTTTTACCCCATTTTTGCATACTCTTTTTGCTTATCTTGCAACTGTTTTTGAGCTTTGTGTATAACATATAAAAGTTATGTTTTTGAGTGCTCTAAATAGTTGGTTAGGTTGCTTTAAGCTTTGGGGTTGTTTGACCCCTCTTAAGCCTTGCTAGGCTCCATTTTGTGCCATTTTGGTTGAGCTCCGGGACCATTGTGTTTGGGCCTCCTCACCACTGAAATCTTGGGGGATTTCAGAGGTCAGGATGGTGCCTTGAGGTCCTAGGAAGGAGAGGGCCACCCCCTCTCTTTGTTGTCCTTGAAAAGGGCCCCTTTTTTTGCCTCATGTTTGAGCATCTAATTTAAGTGCATGTTGGCCATGTCTTAAGTGTTATTTGGTAGTATTTTGCCATGTATTACCTCTGTTTTTGCTTGGTTTTGGCACACCATGCTTGCTTAGCATACATGCCTTGTAATGTCATGATTTGCCTTAATACATGCATAGCATTTAGACTACCATGCTCATGTGTTTTGGCCAAGCTTTGTGAAGCTTATATGCTTATTTTAATGTGTCCAAGGTCTGTTTTTGGTCATTCGGGTCATTCATGTTTTGCTTTGCATAGCTACCATGTAATCCCCCTTTGCATGCCTTGATGCATTGACCATGAGCATGCCATCCTTGCATCATTTCAGTGGTTTGGAACCACTTACCATGTCATTTCAGTCCTTGTAATATGTTTACATGCTTGCATTTTATCACTCCTTTGATGCTTTAAGAGGTTGTGTTGTATGCTCCATGTTTAAGCATTTGTGCATGCCTCCATGTGTAGATCATTTAGATGCCATCTAAGTGGTTTTTGGGGCTTACCTTAACATGATTTGGGACTGTTTTGATCCATTTTGGTCATTTGCTTCATGTGTTACATGATCATGCTTTAAGTACTTGAACCAATTACATGCTATGCTTGTCTTGTTTGCTGGATTTGGCATCATCTTTAACATGATTTTCAAAGCTTACATTGCATGCTAATTGTCCATGTTTAGTCTCTTTTAAGTGTGCCTAAAAGTTACTTGTTTCATGCTTAAGTGTTGGCCCATTCGCATGCATGTTTGTGTGCACATTAGCCTTCATTTCCTTGGCATTGGCCATTGATTTTGGCATGCTTGTGAGCTATCCATGTTAGTTTAAGCCCACCCCCTTTGCATGTTGTTGCATGCTCACCTTGTATGTTGTCGCATATTTGTGTGTTGTTGCATGATTGAATGAAGTCACATGTTTGCTTGCATGCTTGAACATCCACATTGTGCCTTGCATACTTGTTGGTTGCATTGTCTCATGCCTTGCATGTCTTGCATGGCCATTGTATGCCTTGTATGCTTCTTTGCATTTTCTATGGTTGCATACTAGCACACATGCTTAGGATTGCATTGCATTGGCATGTATGCTTTGCCTCTTGAATTGCTTGTGATAGAGGTTAAGCCCCATTGTTTGATTATGTGCATTGCATTCCATATCAAAATGCACACTTGATTCTTTGGGCCATCATGCATGGAAATGCGTGATTGGTGGTCCGAGAATCGAGGCCCATCTTCCTTTGAGTCATACACATGATAAGGAGTGTGGTTGGTGCATACATTGCTTGAAATGCATTGCCATGCCAAGTATTGTCCTCTGCTGCTGTCAAATCAGTTTCTGCAGGGAGATTTGGCCGGCCGGCCATCTTCAGTGCCGACCGGCCATCCATTGTTGGCCGATGGAGTATTTTGTGGCCGGTGACCATTATACATGGCCGGTGACCAATCCCTTTAGCCGGTGATGTTCTACAGCACTCAGAGAAGTAACCCTGGGACTTGTGCAGTCTTCAGAGGAGGATAACAGCCAAAGTAGAGGCATTTTGTGCATGGCAGTGACTTCTGAGTGGAACCAAGCGCGCATGCATTGGACCCTCTTCCCGAGGCTGCTGTTTACTGCTTAATTATATTCAATTGATTTGTCAATTAATTAGGTGGTCTGTAATAATTAATTAGCTTGTAGGTTAATTAAATTGTATTATTCTTTTGGCCTCTCCGAGCGAGGGCAAATTTGTAATAAGTGTGGGTGCGTGGCTGCATGTCTTCCAAACCCCCACTTCTTTCTCCCTTTTACTTACCTGCTTTTGATGGTTAGTATTATGACATATTTAAATTAGCATACCTTATGCTATGCATGCGTGCATCCATACATTTGTCTTGCATGCACTGGGCTCGGCGCATCATGCTAACTGCATAAGTATTTCAAATCTAACTTGAATACATGCTATCTGTGCATTTTCGCATGTCATTCTTAGATTAGCCGAGCCTATTCTAGCGATATTCTGTACGCGTTGCATTAGCCATTTTAACATGAACTAGGGTCACGCATGTTTGCTAACTAGTTTACTGTTTTGGCACGGAGTACCTTGTAAGTATTTTACGCTTTAGCATCTCGCATGAGTGTGAATGTTAACATGACAGCATGCTTACCCTGTGGCTAGATGCTTATGTGATATAATTGCCTGAATGCCTGTGGGTGAAGGTTGGATTGTTTGAGTTGGAACAGCTCATTGAAATCCGTGTTTTAGCCTACTTGCGAGTAGCAAATTCCAAAGCGCTTTCCAAACAAACGGATATGCAATGTTTCATTCCAAATTAGGCAATCTAGTCTATACTTGTTTGCTGTGTGCATAACATAGTAATTCTAGGCTAATAACCGGAATAAGAACACCTAACGTTTTCAAAATAAGATATCACGGTTAGTAGAAGCCGATCTTCGGATCGGGCGAGAGGGGGTGCTCATAGCTGACCTTCCCCAATCGTACCCAAGTTCCCGAGTCGAGGCAACTTTGGTGATGACGGACACGTGGCCTTTGGCACCGAGTCAGGGTTTCCTAAATTCCCCCATTAAAAAATATTTAGGTGGCGACTCTGTATCTGGCAAAGCAGTCCATGTTTGGCACTTCTTTCAAAAATCTGTTTCTCAAAACGATTTGCTGGATTTGGACTCTTTGGTTCAAGATTAAAAACCGTGACAAATTGAGTCCGAACTGTAACCCATGAGGTCCCTCGCGGACTTGTTACAGTAGTGTTTCAAGGGGTCTCTCTTTCTTCATCTTGTGATATTAGGGTGTGGAATCTTGTTTTCTCAAAGGTCTTTTCATATAAATCTTTTTTTGATAATCTCATTGATAATCCTTCTATTCCATTGTTTCCTTATCATAAGAAAATTTGGAAAGTGGATGTCCCTCATAAAGTGAAGTTTTTCATGTGGTCTTTGGCTCAAAAGGCACTACAAGAAAAAGCATTTTCGGCAACCAAAATTTCATTTTTCGTCGCTGAAAGTAGTACAAATGGCGACTAAAATGGAATTAGTCGCCAAAATTAAACACTTTTGCCGACTAAAAGACTTTAGTCGCCGAATACAATGGTTTTAGCGACTAAAAGGTAGTTTAGTTGCCGAATGTAGGGGTTTTAGTGACTAAAGGTTGTTTAGTAGTCAAAAGTGACGGTTTTTGGCGACTAAAAGTGATGGTTTTGGCGACTAAAAAGCAGATTGGTCGCCGATTGTAGGTGTTTTGCCGACTAAAAACAGATTGGTCGCTGAAAGTGAAGCTTTTTGGCTACAAAAAAAAAATTAGTAGCTAAAAACTGAGTATTGGCGACTAACATTCAGTTTAGTAGCCAAAATGGGACGTTTTTGGCGACTAAAAATAGGTTTCGTTGCCAAAACTGCTGATTTTTAATTGGAACTTCTTTTTTTAGCGACAAAAAAATAATTAGTAGTCGAAAATAATAGAATTGGCGACTAAATAATGGTTTAGTCGCCAAAAGTGGCCTAAATTTTTTTTTAGTAAATAATTTATTTTTTACATAAATTATATTGAATTAAAAAAATTATACTTATAAATATTATTTTGTATTAATAGCGGTTAATATACTATATAAATAATATGTATTGCATATATATTAATGTGATGTTGTAGTGGCATAGTGGAGGGAGTGTTTCGTAAAAGGTTTGGAATGTGGTGGTGGTATGTCTCAAGGTCGAAACCTGCGAGCAACAAGTTCAAATTTTATTTTATTTTTTTAAATATGCTTTTGGCGACTAAAACAGGTGGTCGCCAAAAGCTTTAGTATTGGCGACGAAAAAACATAGTCGGCAAATGTATAAATTAAAAAAAAAAAAATTCACTATTGGCGACTAAAATTTTAGTCGCCAAATGTATAATTTAAAAAATATAAATGAGCTTTGGCGACGAAAATTTTAGTCGCTACAGAGTTTGTTTTTGGCGACTAAAAGTGGGTTAGTCGCCCATACCTTCCGCGACAATTTTCCAGCGACAAACATGGCGACTAAAAAATTTAGTCGGGAAAACCTAAAACCCAACTTTTGGCGACTAAAAAATCTCTTTTGGCGACTAAAAATTTAGTCGCCAAATGTGTATTTTCTTGTAGTGAGGGTGTCACAACTAATGATGTTTTCCAAAGGAGAAGACCTAATCACTCTCTTTGCCTTCAATGGGGGTGTGATGTGCAAGAGAAACTTGGAGGTAGCGAATCATCTATTCCTTCATTGCCCAATGGCTCGTGTATTATGGAAGCATCTTTTCAACTTATGTGATGAGTAGTGAATTGCTCTGCAGGACTGCATTCAGATGCTTCTTATTCGGTTTATAGGGTTTGGGAGAACCAAGAGAGCAAAAACAATGTGGACCAATATTGTTTTTGGTATTTTTTGGGCTATATGGATGGAGAGAAATGCTAGAATCTTTGATGGGAAGGAAGCAAGTGTAGAGCTTTTGTGTGATAGGGCGGAATATTTGGCATCTTTTTGGGCATTTGTATCCCCTCCTTTTAAAGGAGTCCCTTTATTCTTGATCTCTAGGGATTGGGCTATTGTTTGCCATCCCTAGGGCTAGGAGTTTTGTGCTTTTGTTTTGCTCTTTCTCTTTCTTTGTATGAGAACTTCTTGTCCTCTTTCGCTTCTCTTTTTTACTAAGATTTATGTTGATGCCCAAAAAATAATAATAATAATTATAAAACAAAAAAGATCAAGGAAACAACGACATAAACGATATCTTGAATATTATGTGAATTAAGATTTGCTGGAGAATTTTATCTATAAAGACGGAAAAATAGTTTTAAAAGTGGGGGAAATTCAACATAACATTTATAAGGACAATGATTTCACCCAAATTTTTGTTTAAAGGTACAATTTACAATAATTTGTGTTTGGATATTGAATTTATAGAGGAAATATGTGAAGAAAAAATTGAATGAAATATAAGTTGATTTTTTTCACCACACTACCACACCATAAATAGAAACAAATGAATCCAAATATTCCACCCATGCATCAAAAGAGAAATGTTGACAGAACAAATACAGACAAAGAAGTTAACAATTATCATGTCATTGGATTCTTTTCTCTCTCCAAATAGAAAATTTGCAAACCCAATACATCTCGCCATATGTGATTGCCACAGTTTCTATGCTTGCTCTCTTCTTCCTCCTTGTAAGTTAACGACTAAGATAAAGAGCTCCTTGAAGAAAACCATGGGCCAACAATTGATTACAACCACCACTCTACCATCAATGCCGCAACTCCACCACTATCACCTAATGTTACTTGTACTTCAATTAATCGTGTTCATTTATTCAACTTATATCTAATTCAACTCAATTCGTTTAAACCCGTTTACTAAACGAAGAGCCTTAATCAAATGTGAGTGTCATTTTTACTTGTAAATAATACGAACATTTTCATGGGGAAAAATTGGGCGATAATGCCACAAATAAAAGTGATGGTGCCACACATATTTATACAAAACAACATATTTACGAGAAATTATTTGGTGGTCTTGAAGCATTACTCCACACATACACTTGCCATATCGTCCCAAAAGACACACAAAAATGGTGTGCTCCACTATTTTAGCCAATACAATTCAAGTTTTGGCATTGAATTGATTGCCCCTAAAGCAAAATATAATTTTTTTCATATTTACCCTTCAGATAAAAATGTTTGGATTACCAAAAGTTCTGGTATTCATATCACCCATCAGTTGATCACTATAATCCATGGTCTCTATTTTACATTCTCTCATCTTCTCTCTCTACTCTATCTTTCTCTATAGACCATCACACACCTATATATTTTTCTTCTTTCTTTACTCTTTTTTTTTCTTTCCACACTCTGTACAAACCATCACTCACCTCTCTATTTTTTTTTCTTCTCTTCTCTTCCACATCTCTCCAAAAATGTATCACTCACCATGAGGGATCTTCACATCATCAAAAGTCATAACATAATTGCAGGATTTCCTCAATCACCCAAGTCAATTTTCCATGTAAAGCCTTGCACAACACACTGCCAAGCAATGGTCAGAAAACTTCAACCCACCACGTTCTACAAAACATACTGCAAAAGCTAGGCACTTCCACACACCAATGGCACTACTGTAGCTACTAGTTCTAATGATAGTCAACAACACACACCAACAAAAATACCAAAGAAAGATAAGAAGATTGCTCTCACAAGTGCCCCCATTTCCATTCTCCTACCTCTACCGAACTAGTCAATACCCAATTAACATTCATATGAATTAACCCATAACCAAAATCGGACAATACAAAAAATAAAAAATAAAAAAAGGGAAAAAAAGCAAGAGATAGAATGAGAATTACAATGAAAGGAAAGAAGAAGGTGATACTTAAAGCCATTACACTAGGAGGTTTTGGAAATTACATTTTCCTCCCAAAGGTTTTGTGTTGCATTACATTAATCCCCAAACCACCCCGCGCGGGAGGGGGGGTCAATTGTTAGAAGATAAATCTTTCAAAAAATCAATTTTGACTCTAATGTGTAAACCAACACTGCCTCTAAGAGTACTTCCCTCAAGCAACCTACCAAGCATATTCAAAACACCAACATTATCTCTCATAGCAATTCCATCAAATAACTAACAAGCATGTTCAAACCACCTGTACAATTGAGAGACCTAAGTCTCACCTCCACCAACTCACGTATACATATTTAGATAAATTGCATATATACATACACACACAAACATTGTGAATCAAAAGATACAGGCAACCTACTCACAATGAGAGAGAGAGAGAGAGAGAGAGAGAGAGAGAGAGAGAGAGATGAAAAAATTGAGATACAAATGAGCTTAAGCATGAATAGAAATCGACAATTTTAATAAAATATCTGTACTTCACCCTACCCCTTAGGTCTTTAATCTAATTCCAATAACTAATTCTAACATATATTACGCAAAGTCAAACCCCGAATCCCCTTCATTTCAAATATTTTTTATCCAGATGCAAGGGACTTTTTCTTTTTTTCTTCTTTTTATTTTTTTTATTTTATATTTTATAGATAAAGGGCGTACCCAGTGCACAAAACTTCCGCTTAAGCAGGGTCTGAGAAAGGGTTGATGTACACAGCCTTACCCCTGCAAACGGAGAGATTGTTTCCGCGATTCGAACCCGTGACCACCAGGTCACCAAGGGGTAGCTATTTTATATTTTATAGATATTATTAATAATTCTAAATGGAAGTATCAATCTTATAATTGTATGGATATGTAATTCCAGCTCTTCCATTGTACATAAAACACAAAGTAGTAGCCCTCCCATGTCCCTATCCTTGTCATTCTTTCTTCAAAGTTTACCATGTGGATACGACCATAATTGGTCATATCATCTCCATACCCAAGTCTATTACTTTTAAGCCAACCACTCTTTAGCCTAGATCCTTATCTCGGCTGAAGAGAAGAGAGTGTTGGTTTTTCCAGCCAACCTCTTCAGCCTAGATCCTGATCTTGGCTGAAGAGAGACAAGTGTTGGTTTTTCCAGCCAACCTCTTTAGCCTAGATCCTGATCTCGGCTGAAGAGAGCTCAAAGTTGGTTATTCATGCCAACCTAGAGCGAAGTGTTTGGTTATTCTGGCCAAACTTCCTGCAGCCTAGATCCTTATCTCAGCTTAGGAGAAATAAATGTTGGTTTTTCCAGCCAACCTCTTTAGCCTAGATCCTGATCTTGGCTGAAGAGAGCTCAGAGTTGGTTATTCCTGCCAACCTAGAGTGAAGTGTTTGGTTATTCCTGCCAAACGTCCTATAGCCTAGATCCTTATCTCGGCTTAGGAGAAGTAAATGTTGGTTTTTCCAGCCAACCTTTTCAGCCTAGATCCTGATCTTGGCTGAAGAGAGCACAAAGTTGGTTATTCCGGCCAACTTTGCTTTCAATGCCCTAGCTCATTAAAACTACTTTTACAGCAGAAAACAATTATACTGAAAAGAAACTACTTGTTTTATTGAAAAAAGAAAAATTACAAGTACTTTAAGGAAAAGCTAAAAATAAAATAGTTTGAGATTAGCAGTGTTCCATGGCCTGGGAATGGCCTTGCTGTCTCCATCCTCCAAGTGGTATGCCCCTTTTCCTGCTAATCCAACCACTTTGTAAGGTCCTTCCCAATTAGGCTCTAACTTGCCATCTCCGGGTACCAAGGTGTTTCCCATTACTTTGCGTAGCACCCAATCTCCAGTCTTGAATTGCCTCGGATGTACGGTCTTGTTATATTTTCTAGATAACTCTTACTGGTATGAGGCAATGTGAACCAGTGCTCTTTCTCTTCTTTCTTCCACAAGGTCGAGTTCCAAGGCTATGGCTTCCCCATTTAACTCTGGGTCAAAATTTTCGCTTATGATGGTGGGGAGGCCAATTTCCAGTGGGATTACTGCTTCCATGCCATAGGCTAAGGAGAATGGCGTTTCTCTAGTTGATCGTCGAGGTGTGGTACAGTAAGCCCATAAAACATGAGGAAGCTCCTCAGCCCACTTTCCTTTTGCTTTCTCTAACCTTTTCTTTAATCCATCCAAGATGACTTTGTTTGATGCTTCCTCCTGACCATTTGCTTGGGGGTATGCCGGTGTAGAGTTGTAGAATTCTATCTTGTATTCTTCACAAAAGCCTCTAAAAATTTTGCCATTGAACTAAGTGCCGTTGTCAGATATTAGAGCCTTGGGTATGTCGAAACGAGTGATGATATTCTGCCAGACGAACTTCTTCATATCTTTCTCTTTTATTGAGGCGAGTGCTTCTGTTTCTACCCATTTCGTAAAGTAGTTTGTTGCTGCAAGAAAGAACTTTATGTTGCCGGGTGCCGTTGGAAGTGGTCCTACTATGTCCAAGCCCCACATCGCAAAGGGCCATGGGCTAGTTAAAGGTAAAAGCTCTCTAGCTGATTGATGTATTTGGTGTGTGAACTTTTGACATTTTTCACACCTCTTGACATACTTCTCTGAATTTGCTTGCATGTATGGCCACCAATATCCTTGTGAAATTGCTCTGTAGGCCAAAGATCGTCCCCCTTGGTGGTTTCCGCATACGCCTTCGTGTATCTCAAACAAGAATGCCTCGACCTTGCTAGGATGGACACATTTCAAGTAAGGCCCTGTGAAGGATTTTTTGTATAAGGCCATTGATGGGGAGAGCCAAAATCGCTGTGACTTTGCTCTTATTTTGTTGGCTTATTTATTCTTTTCGGGTAAGATGCTGTCCTTTAAGAATACTATAATGGGATCCATCCACGAAGGGCCTAGTTCAGCACAACATACTTCTGCTACTTCGGGTTCTTCAATGCTTGGTCTTGGTAGGAAGTCGATTAGTAATGGATGTGGGATGGATGTATCTGCCATCGAAGCGAAGCTCGCTAGCTCGTCTGCTCTACTGTTTTCTTCATGGCCGATCTGCTCTATCTGTACTACCTCGAATTTCATGATCTCTTTCTGACTAACTCTTGGTACTTAGCCATCCTCTCATCTTTTACCTCGTAGTTGCCTGAAATCTGGTTTACTACCAGCTGGGAGTCACTGTAAACCATTAGCTCGGTGGCCTTCATGAAGAGTGCTGATTTTAGGCCTGCTAAAAGTGCTTCATACTCCGCTTCATTATTTGATGCTGGGAAGCCAAAGTTGACTGCTTGTTCCACTATTAGGCCATCTGGTGAGATGAGGACTATGCCGAGTTCTGCACCGTGCCTGTTGGATGCTCCATCCACAAAGAGCTTCCACATCTCTCCAACGAATAGCTTCTAGTAAGTTGAGGGGTCGGATGATGTTTTTGGTTCGTGAGTGTTGCTGATGTTTTCTTCCAAGTCCACATCTATTGTTTGCCTCTCACTATCTGACTGTACCAAGTTTTTGTTTGTTGATGAGTCTTTGCTTGGTGCAGCATGGTTTGCCTCTTCTGCACTTTCCTCAATCCGATATGCCCTGGGATGTGGCTGAGTATCCTGTATTAGGGGTTGCACATTTCTTGCAGCACTTTTCGTCCTCATTTTGATTGTACCAGTCAAGTCAACTAGGCAGATGTGATGGCTTCCTGGCGCAAACTATGCCAAAGCTTGAGCTTTTATTGCGGTTATGGGTTGAAACTTGATATCATATTGTCCCAATTCCACCACCCACTTCAAGATTCGCCCAGAAAAGTTCGCCCTCTCAAACAAAGCTTTTAATGGGAAAGCTATTAGGACGATTATGGTATGGGCATGGAAATAATGCGACAGTTTCCTGGAGGCCATCATCAGGGCTAAAGCCAGTTTTTCCAATGGTAAGTACCTGGTTTCTGCGCCCAGCAAGGTCTTGCTGACATAAAAGATGGGCAGGTGTTGGATTTCTTCCGTTCTGACCAACACCGCGCTAACTGCGTGTTGTGAAACTGCCAGGTAGAAAAAGAGCTCTTCTCCAGGTATTGGGGTTACTAGTAACGGTGGAGAAGACATGCACTCTTTCAGGCTTTCTAGGGCACGGTCGTATTCTTTATCCCACTCAAACTTGGCCTTTAGTGCTTGGAAGAATGGTCGACATCTGTCTGACGATCGACTTATGAACCGGTTGAGCGCAGCTGCCATGCCAGTGAGATGCTACACTTCTTTTACTGAGTTGGGCCTCTCTAGATCCTGGATTGCTTTGATTTGAGAGGGGTCTGCCTCAATACCTCGGTTGGTCACTAGAAAGCCTAGGAATTTGCCTGATCCTACGCCGAACGCACACTTGGATGCATTAAGGCGCAACTTGTTCTTCTTCAGGATCTGGAAAATTTCACCTAGGTCCCTAAGAGGGTCCTTCTCATCCTTGTTCTTGACCACCATGTCATCTATGTAAGCCTCCATTATTCTGCCTAACAATGGTTCAAACATCTTGGTGACCATCCGTTGGAATGTTGCCCATGCGTTCTTTAGGCCAAAGGGCATGACCTTATAACAATACAAACCTCTAGGCGTTGTAAAAGATGTGACCTCCTGGTCAGGCTCATACATAGCGATCTGATGGTAACCTCTATACGCATCAAGGAAGCTAAGTCGATTATGGCCTGCCGTCAAGTCTACCAGTTGGTCTATCCTGGGTAATGGAAAGCTATCTTTTGGGCATGCCTTGTTGACTGTTTTGTAGTCCACGCAGACACGCCATTTTCCATTCTTCTTTGGCACTACTACTGTATTGGATATCCACTTGGGATAGTGCACTTCTTTGATAGCTCCTGCTTCTAGAAGGTTTCCCATTTCTTTCGCCACTATCTTGGCGTGGTGGAGTGCTGATCTGCGAGTGCGCTGTATAATTAGTCTGGCAGTTGGGTGGACATTTAATTGGTGGCAAATGAAGTTTGTAAGTGGAAGGGACTTTCAATATCCAAAATTCCACCTGTTTCGTCATGCTTCCTGCTCTGACTGGGAGGATTATCTTGCCCACTGGCCACTCTGGCATTGAGTTGAATTCGATCAGGGGAGATGTTGTAGGTGCCAAGTCTTTATCCTCTAGTTTCAGTTGTTTGAAGGTTTCGTAATACATTATCTCACATGAGCTCCCTTGGTCAATCAAAATCCGTTTGACGTCGAAATTCTTGACGCGGAGAGTGACAACCAATGCATCATTGTGAGGGCAATATATCCTTGCCAAGTGTCTGTTTGAAAAAGATATGACATTCGTGGCCTCTGTTCTCCCCTTTTTGATGGCATGTTGTGCACTTAATACCTCCCTTAAGTGCTCAGCCTTTTTAATCATTTCCCTGAGCTCACATACCTGCTCAAGTTCGAATACCCCATCTATTACTTAATTACACCTTGAGGTGGGGCATCGATCGGCATTCCGTTTGGGTTGTTGTGGTTCTGGGGGGCTAGTTGTGTTCCTCCTTCTATGTACTGGTCCAGGTGCCCAGCTGCCACTAACTCTTCCAAATGCTGTCTCAACGGCATGCAATTTTCAGTGTGGTGCCCCTTTTCATTATGGAAGGTGCACCGGGATCTTTCGTCGTAGTCCTTGTGTGCTTCTCCCAATTTAGCTGGCCATCGGACGAAAGGTTCATCGCGTATTTCACTGAGAATTCGGTAGATCGGTTTTTTAAATACTGTGGTAATGGCGGCGTGGACTCTTAACCTTCTTTGGTCTAGGTCCTCTCTGTTGGACCGCCTGCCTCGCCCATTCCTGTTTGATTGCTCTACCATGTTGACTTTTGTCGTAGTCTTTTTATCTGGCATTGCTGTTGTGCCAGATTTTGCTTTAGCATGGGTGCCATCCTCCTCCACCCGAATATGCTGGTGTACTCTCTCCATCAAGGCCTCCATCGTGAGGGGTGGCATCATAGTAATTGAGTCCCTCAACTTGTTTCCGACTGGTAGACCCCTTTTGTATTGCGCGATGGCAAGATTTGTGGGGCAATCTCCTATCTGGTTGAAAGTCTCCCAGTAGCGACTATTGTAGGATCTCAACGTCTCTTTGTCGCCCATGTCAATGAAGAGTAGCTGATCGATCTCCACTAGAGTTTTGGTGTTCGTTTTGAATTTAGTCACAAATGCCTCTGCCAATTGCGCCCAGGAGGTGATGCTGCCTTCTGGTAGTTTTTCGAACCAGGTTAAACCTAGGTCACCAAGGTTGGACGGGAACAGGATACACATCAAGGCCTCGTTCCGCCAGTATACTGCCATAACCTGGCGAAAGTGGCTTAGGTGCATGTAGGGGTCTGTCTTCCGCTCATAAGTGGTGAACTTAGGCTGGTGGAAGCCTGAAGGTAATGGCACGTTCTCAATTGCCGGAACAAATGGCGAACTCTATAACCTTGCTAAGACTTTGTCTGCTGATTCGTAAGCAAGGCGCGACATTGGCATTCCTACTTCGACGCTCCCATGCGTCTGAGGGGCCAACCGCTGAAGGGCTGAAACTCTGCGCGGGTCACGTGCCTTGGTATCCTCCTTTCATCGGGCCCTTTCTTCAAGCACAGTTTGCAAATCGGGCAATCTAGGAAACTCCGTCTGCCTGGATGATGTCTGGTGCGTGCGCGAGGGCCGATAGGTGCTTCCCTCAGTATATGACCTCTTAGTTCTCGTTCTTTCAGACCTGGAGTAACGAGTCCTGGACGTCCTTGTTTGAGTGTTGCCTGTTCTAAGGCTCCTACTCTCTACTTGCGATGGTGTGGTACGCCTATCACGATCCTCCGAGTGGCGAGAGGGCGAGTTGCTTTTGCGCCCCTCTCCTGTCGCCACCCCTTTTCCTTTTATTTGGCGCTTCATCAACTCCATGTCTGCCGCCATCCTCCTTATTAATTTGTCCTGCTCCTTCACGCGATCCTCCAGAACTTGAGGGTCGATCCTCCGCCTCTATCTTTCAGGACTTTGAGAGCGACGGGGGCCATTAGCCCGCCTCCCCCTTGCATCCCTCCGGGGGTTCTGTCGTTAGGGTTCTAAATCTGCCATGGGACGGATAGAAGGCAAACCTTCGCGCCTCCCACCCACCTCTGGGGTTTGTCCATCAATGGCTGATTGCGGTAAGTCTTCGTTGTGCGCTATTGCCTCCAACTAGAGAGGAAAGCTTGATCAAAAGGTTTTGTTCTTTGTGGAATTCCCACAGACGGCCCAATTGTATAAGCGTGAAAATAATGTTCTTGTATGATCCTATTAATCAAGTCTGTGCTCCTCCAAACGTCGTCGCTCTACTCCTTGAAAACACAAACGTGAGCTAGCCGGCGGGTGTGTGCCAGATACCTCTCCGATGCCCAAGTCAGCAAAATAGACAAATAGACAAAAGCTCTGTGTACTTCGAAAGTCAAAGTTATGTTACCTCTACATAGGTTATGTTGTGAGGTTTTATAGGTTCCGCGTGACACAATCCTAGTAGGACTCTTATTCCTTCGTGTAGAGTCCTCCTAGGAATCACACTCCCGAAAAATAATGCTTATCCTTCAACACCCCCCCTCACTGCATAAACCAAGTGAGATGGTTTTACCACGGTTGGATGACAGTATGACCGAGCTAACACTTACCTTGACATACTCAATTTGGTGATTCTATACACAGTGCCTAGCTCGGTCCCCCGTCCAAGTATACCTCGGCTCTAGTTGTTTAAACCAAGCTAACTACAACAATCCCTCACCGGGCTAACCAGGACGAGGTCGATCACGCAAGGCCCAAGCTTCTCAATCCATAGCTCGGCCTGAACTTCGCCTGGGTCAAGCTTGCTAGCTTTAAGACCGGGCTACAACAAACCTTACCCCGGTCCATTGTGCGGCCCAACTCACAAAGAAGCCTTTAGCTCGGCCCAATTATAAATTACCCTCTCAAATATGAAGGTCTCGTTTGATGACTAAATATTTTAGTTAAAAATTCAAAAATTATTAAAAGTTATCACATCATTCTCTTTATTTTTCTACACATATTTTTGTAAACGAGGCATAAGACACTTGGTAAACAAATAAAGAGTGTTATGAAATTGGCTTTATAATTGAGATGTCGTTTGAGAAGTTGACTATTTTAGTTGGTTATTTAAATTATTATTTATTATTTATTTATTTTTTGTGACTATTTTAACCTATATAAGAGCATCATCAATGGACCATGAATTTGTTAGTGTGTATGTTAGTGTCAAATCCTAATTTTTGACCATCTAAAAATACTCTTTTGTGTTGCAATGGAGTTGTTAAACCGTTGCTAATAACATCTTTAATTGCAAATGCTATAATAACATTGTCATTATTATAATTTGGTGATGAATAGTAACAAATTGTCAAATTATAGCAATGGGGCTCTAATAGTTAGATGTCATTTTGGCAGAATCAAACACAGAATCATTCGGCCGGTCATCCAGAACACAATAGTTTCTATGTTTGGTTCTGCAAAAATTTATTTGTCTTGTTGGGAGGGAGGAAAACAGTTAGTTTTGGCTGAGTTGGCACTAGGGTTGCAAATGAGCCAAGCCGAACCAAGCTTTACTATGTTTGGGCTTATTTATTAATATTTTAATGTGTTTGAGTTCGAGCTTGTTCACGAGCCTTAACAAGCCAAAAAATTTATAAATTCATACTTACGTATGAGACTAAAGTTACAATTAAAATTTTGATTCAGTGGCGATACAGACCCCCTCAGATTCCCACCCTCACCACCCCCCACACACACGTGGGGGTTGGTGAGTGGGGGAGAAGAAAAAAAAAAAAAAAAAAAAATTTGGACCAATGAAAGGTAGAGGGGGTCGTGGGGGTTGCTTCCAAAAGGGGGTCTAAGTCTTTTTTGATTTTGATTATACAATACATATAAACATACTAAAAAAAAAAGTCAATATTTTATCAAAATAATAATATATACCACAACTATTATATAAATGTACTATCTATAGTGAACTATTATTTACATTTATATTTTTTAAATATATAAATAACATATTGATCTTATTTTTTATACATATTTTTACATTATTTAATATATAAATAATAAATGTTAAACGAACCAGTTAACAAGTTGAGTTTTAGTATGTTTAGATTTGTTTATTAAAAATTTAATGAGCTCAAGCTCAAACGCAAAAAATAAATAAAAAAATAAATAAAATTAACAAACCGAGTTCGAACTTGTTCACGAATGACTCTATTCATTTGCAACCCTAGTTGGCAAATATGGTGGCTTAACACAAGTTTTGGCATTTGTCAAATCTGATAGCTATTATATTCATTATTGAAGCACCACTTTTCAATGATAGGTGTTATATTATAGTAATAACAATTCTAATAGAGTAGTGCTATTAGTACCCCATGAATTATTTTGAACACTCCATTTTTTTGGACCTCCACTTATAAATTTTGAAACCCTCAAAATTTCTTTCCCCCCCTCCAAAATAGTATCAAAATTATCCTTGTGAAAACATTCTACCCATTGAATGCACAACCCCCACACCCCAAAAAACCTCTCTTCCAAAAAACCCTAACAAACCCACCAAAAAGAAAAAGAGCCAATGTGATTACTGTTTCTGTTGTCTCATCCACCATTGTCACAGTTGGTATGCTTTCTCTCTCTCTCTCTCCCTCTATATATATATATATACATACATAATTTTTTAGTTTTTTTCATAATAATTTCTTTTCTTACAAAAAAAAAATTATAATAATTGATTTGGTTGGTTTTGTTAGTAAATATTATAAAATTGTAAGTTCAGTAGAGAATTACGTAGCAATATTATCAAAACTACGCGATGAAGGAATAACTTTTGAACCTGATAATGGATTTAGGCTACTTCCAATAACTTCTACAAGTGTTAAAAATTTTGACCGTTCAATGTGTTAAGAAATTTCCATGTTCGGGCCTGTATTCCTGAACTTGAAAAAATGAAAACTTCTGCAAGAGTTAACAATTTTGACCGTTCAATATGTTAAGAAATTTTTATTCCTAAACATTACTTATTTGTTTAGGAATGCCTTCCCGAACAAATAAGTAATGTTTGGGCTTGTATTCCCGAACTTGAAAAAATGAAAACTTCTGCAAGCGTTAACAATTTTAACTGTTCAATGTGTTAAGAAATTTCCATGTCCGAACTTGTATTCTTGAACATTACTTATTTGTTCGAGAATGCTTTCCTGAACAAATAAACAATGTTCGGGCCTGTGTTCTCGAATTTCGGTCATATGTTCGGGGAGTTTAGTTCCGAAAAAATGATGGACATATTTTATTATTTTTGCCATTTTTTTCAAGAAACTTACCCTTTCAAGGTCAATCTCCTTTAAGCTAAGAACAATATCAAAGTATGAACCTCCTCTAAGCTTTTGTTATTATACTCCTTTCGTCTTATGAAGTTGTGATTACCAGAAAAACTTCCACTCATTGTCATTGCCGGAGAAGTGTAGGTAGTCAAATGATTGCCATCGTTGCCGCCGAAATATTGCCGCCAAAGGGTTTTCAAGATTTTGAGGGTGGGTAGGTTTTGAAGGTGGGAATTGGGGAAGATGGATGGATGGTGATGGAGGTGGGTACTCTCATAAACCCTAATTCATGATGTAGTGGATGTGTATGTTTAATTGTGAGATGGTGTGTTCCAAAATTATTGATATCCCTTTTAGTAATTTTATTTGAGGTTATTATTGTAATAAAAAAAGTTAAAAATTGGAGGATCCAAAATAATTTGTGGGGTGCTAATAGCAGCACTTTTCTAATAACAAACTATTAGAGATGCTGTAAGTATAAGGTGTTAAAAAGTAATTTTTTAGTTTAAAAAATTGAGGAAATTATTTGTGGTATTTCCAATGAAGTTCTTGAGTAATGTTAGAGATCTCAAAAATTTTACCAAATGTTTCACATGGGTGTGGGGCCCACACAATATGAGTCTCACACCTATGTGAGATATTTGGTAAAACTTTTGATAAAATTTTTGGGGTCTCTAGTATTTTTGTTTATTTTAATGTTAGCAAATTAGAAGAAATAATAATAAATTCATAGTGATGCTCCATTTGAATGACTAGGAGGTGGAGTAATGGAACTAAAGATTTTCGAATTTAAAAGAATATTTCCCACATTTATATATGCCTAGGTTTGGTTGAGGCCAGAAAAAAGCCTCACAAAAATCAGCTTATTTTCAACACCTTTTTTCAAATTTGATCATTTTTTTAGAGTTTTTTAGTTTAGAAAAAACTAAAAATCAAACAAATTTCGAACAAATTTGAAAATAATCTAAATAAGATGAAAATAAGTCAAAGAAGCCTGCACCAAGAAAAGGCCTGAGTTTCACCAAAGTTGCACTTTAATGAATAGTAGCAAAGAGAAGGAAGAATATATTTCTTCAAAATTATCAAATTTGGGATCAGTTAAATTGCTCATTTTATTTTGTAACCATAACTTAAATTAATGAATTAAGACATTATTAAATGCATCAATAGATATATTAATTAGTGTACTAATAGATAATGTGATATAATTTTAGAGATTTATTTTTTTATTTTTTTATTTTTTTTAGTGTCTAACTGAAATAAAATCTTCTCAATTTTTTTTTCCTTCATAGTACCCAAATTCGAAGGGAATAACGTGGGTAGGGAAACTCTGCCCCCCAATACCACAACCACCACTATACTTTCTACAGTCGCTCACTAACAACTCTGTTTAGTGTTAATTTTTTAAATATATTTTTTTGAGTTTCCAAATTCAAAAAAATATTACAAATATAAGTGTATCTCCAAAAATTAAAAAAGAGAGAGATATTAAAATATTAAAAAAATATGATTAATATAAAAAAAAAACTTAAAAATTAATTATGTTTGAGGACTCAATTGCAACTCATATACAAGACTTAAGGCTTATTTTGAAAAATAGAAAAAAAAGAGTTTATTTATTGGTTTTTTTTTATTATAAAAAAAGTGAAAAAAAAAATAGAGATGTGATATGACCTAAATAAATTAATAAATTGCTTTCAGTAATGTTAGGGATCATAAAAAAAAAATCATGAATATGATTCTGAAAGATTTTTTACTCTTGGATTACACATATAATAAAATATCACACACTAATCAAAAGATAAAAAAAATTTATAAAACATTTCATAATAATTTTTTTTTATGATCTCTAATATTATTCAATAGGTTTTTTTTTCCACATTCCCAAACGTGGCCTTAGCGAGATCAAAATTTTGACCCACGGTAAAAGTGAAATTATTGACTTATTAATTACATTTTACCTTTTTGTGGTTTCTAAAATGGTGGAGCTATATGTACCAATTAGTGTACTAACTAGTGTACTAACATTAGTTATGACATTATTATTGAACCCACTCATTAATCACATTACAAACAACAATGCTAGGTGACCTAAAAAAATATGGCTCAAATGGCTCGAAACGACGTCATTTTGGGTGTAAAATGACATCGTTTTGACACATTCGAGCCATTAGAGCCACAGAAATTCGGGTCACAAAACATTTTCCCATTACAAATACCAAAAACCTCTTAAACTATACCACATAATCAATTGGTACACTAATTAGTGTATTAATTGGTACATATAGTATTATTCTTTCTAAAAACAGGTTATCTCCCTTTGATTTTGAAATATACATTTAACCCTCTTTTGATTTGAAGCGAAGGGTAAAGACTAACTCTGTTAACAATCTTTGCAAAAGGTCTATATTACCCTTAATTTTGTTTCAAATTTTCTTTTCTAAGCCATCATAATCGCAGAACCAAGATTTTTACTCTTTTTTGTTTTTTTCATTTTTCTCTTTTTCTGCTTTTTTCTTTCTATGTGTGTTGTTTTCTGACTACATTGCCAAACATGTACTCAGCTGGAGAACACCGGCAGAATAGATTGCGCCCGAACGACTTGTCATAGAAAGATAAGACTCCGGCGGTGGTTCGTCCACCCGGGGGCACTCCGACGATCAAGTCAATACTCAGGTATCTCTCAAAGATAATAATTAGTGCTTAACTCACTAGCCAGGAAACAAAAAGCGTACCTTAGACCCATGAGGGTGCCTTACTTTTATAGTCAGTACTGACCTGATCCCTGTAGAAGCCTAGCTTCCCTTGGACTCTGGCCCAATGCCTATACTGGACTCTTTAATAGATAAAGATAAACTCCCTAAGAGTTTTATCCTTATCCAGGCTGAAGTCCTCCCAAACTCTAGGACTCTTATCCTTTATCTGTTCATCTCGGATTCTGGTATCTTCGCAGGTAACCTCGGCCTAGCCGAGATTACCTCGGCGTCAAGACCAGGACACGTGACACCTCGGCTGGCGCTCTGGTGCCACCTTGGCCACATGTTGCTACTCATAAAATATGTCCCCACAACTGCCTCCTAGGTTCTATTACCTCGGCATCCTGAGGTGATGGAACCTATATCATTTGACCATATAGCACGTCGGCTAAGCTTGCTCTATCCTTCATTACCGAGGTCATCATTCGTTGGCTCCATATGTCCAAGACTTATAGTCTGTTTTCATCAATGCCTTAGAACCAAGAACCAAGTTTTCCGAGGTTCTTTAACCAAGATCATTCCCATAGCCGAGGTCTTTGCTTCATTAAATCAAGAACTCCAAGAGTTTTTACATGCATGCGAGTTGTCACGCACAGTGACTCAATCGTTTCTGCCACGCGTCTCGCCCCTATTGAATCGTACCTAACACGCACCATCAGGTCTCGTCATTTTTACGTGCGCCGCCTGACAGACACGTCGTCTTAGGCACATTCAATACCATTTTGCCGCCCTTTCGTGTTTTGATAAAAAACACTCCTCTTTCTTCGTCTTTTCACTTTCACATCACCGTTTTCGTTCAAGCTCTCTCTCTCTTTAACTTTCTCTCTAAAATCCTCCATTGTTGCCTTTTCAAAGCTTTCTACAACTACTCCATTCACCTCCTCCAGTGAAGCTTTTGCTGCTCTTCTTTGCTCACTGCCACCGTCTGACTTTGGCATACTTCATACCGGCCTTATTTTCCTCTGTGAGTCATTGTTCTCCTTTTTTTAGTTTCGAATCTTGCTGTTCTTGTACACTGCTTTCGTGAATGCATTCACATTCTTGAATATACTTGTTTGCGTTTTGAATCCCATCAAAAAGCATGCTTTGTTTGGGGATTTCTATTCTTTCAATCTGCCTTTAACTCACTGTCCTTATGCACGCATGTGCACTGTTTTCACGCATCTTGATGTTCTTGATAGTTCATCACTATTCTTGATTCTAAATCACATTTTTTGCCATGTTTTCTTGTTGTATTTTCCAGATTTCTGCCTTCAATTCTTGTTTGCATAGTCTTAGGTTTTGGATTTGTTTTAGAACTCTAATTCTTAGGAAAAATTGAAACGAACTCCCCTTAGATCCTCAAAAACTCTTGCCCCAACATACGTTTTAGGTTTTGCCGAGGTCCTTCAAACCTTAACAAAATAATTCCTTCTAAAATCTAACACCTTGTCCCTCTAGCCGACATTATGGGAATGTTTAGGTGGAGAGTAGATACTCCTACTAAGCTAGAGTACTTCAGGCAGGAGTTTTCTATACCAGCCGATGTTCAAATAAGGTTGGCTGGAGAGAATGACTCCATTATGCCGAGAAAGGACTACATGCCATTTCCCGTTGTCTCGATTATTGAGGGAGGAGTCAGATTCCCTCTTAACATCCTTTTCAGAGAGGTCCTTTACTTCTACAAATTGAACCCCATGCAACTAGCTGTAAACTCCTTTAGGATCATAAACGGAATCGCCGAGTTGGAGCGTCGGCAAAATGCTAGAACTTCCCTGTCTGATATTTAATACTGCTACACAATGTGTAGCCTTAAAACCAAAGCCGGTTATGCATACTACCTCAAGCCGAGATCAACCCAATACAAGCTGATAGCTGACATCCCAAACTCTAATAAAGGCGCAACTGATGACTACTTGATTGTGTCTGGCAATTGGGAGTTCGCGACAGACGACGAACTCTCCCTCTTCCTATTACGCCGCAGGGTTTTAGGGATGATATGGGTAAGGACTTAGTTTCCCTCCTTAGAGTCCCTTTTACTTTTTTAATCATCATATTCTTGCGACTTTGTTTCTAACATATGTTCTCTTTTTGCAGCTCTCCCTCAGCCAGAAAAGGATTTTCGCTGGCACTACACGCCAAGCAAAGACTTGGTCCGCCTTCTCGGCCTTCCCTTAGAGCTTTGCAAGGCTCCAGTCCTCCTCAACTACATCCCAACATACCAGAGTCCTCTGCCTGACGTCCCTCGAAAGAACAAATCTCCACCTTCCGTCACAACTCCTCCTACTACTTCATCACTAAGGCCTGATCAAGGCTTCACCTCTGACCCAACAGAGCAACCATCGACATCTGCTCCCCAACTTATTTCACCAGCCCAGTGCCAATGCCGACGTTGTTCTTCTGCCAACACTCCTGCTGGTAAAACACGTAGCCGAAAACACCAGAGTGCTGAGGCGTTGGCTTACGACCCAGCAAATCCACCCACAGCTCTACCAGCAATCCACTTTGGTACAAGGGTCATAGTCACCGCCACAGCCGACGAGATGGGGTGAAAACCTGCAGTAGTTGATGATTTGCTCGCCAACCTTCTTGGCGTTGTTTCCATCCAGTCTTCATCCTCCCCTCAGCCAACCCCTAAGCCAAAACGAGTGAAGAAGGCCAAGGCAAATACCACAGTGACCCAGATTGATTCTTAGGACACTGTGCCTATCTCAAAGTTAGCCGAAGCCAAAAAGAGCGCCCCCTCCACCGAGAAGCGCCTTGCCGAGGACCCATCTTCCAAGGCCCCACCTGCTAAAAAGCCGAGGTCAGACCACCAAGAGGGCAACAGCTTCCCCCGATGCATAGTCTGGGCGCCCGAGATCATGCTCGACGACAGACCTCTTACCGTCGGTGACAGTGTTGCCAATCTTGAGGTTGACGCGGCCTTGTCCACGGTAGTTCTTTTGCCCGAGGACATGAACCGAATGGCCGAGCTACACGAATATGAAGACTTTGCCTTCATGATGTAACACTCGGTCTTGGTAAGCATTCTTCCTTCCCCTTTGACAATCCTTCCATACTTAGTGAAATTTTGCTAACTTGTGTTACTTCTTTGTAGGCCATCCAGCATGTCCATTCCCATGCCACCAAGACCGAGATGAGGAGAAAGGATTTGGCAAAGAAAACAAAAGAAGTAGCCAATCTCCTGTCTTCGCTCAATCAGGCCAAGGCCAACAACCGTTCTCTTATGGACCAGGCCAAGGCCGCCAAAATAGCTCAGAGTCTGGCCAAGGAAAAGGCCAAGGCGGCAAACGACGAAGCCGAGGCAGCAAGAGTCGACCTAGAAGCTGCTAAAGCCAAAGTAGTCGATCTGGAGGTCAAGCTGCAGGAGGCCATCGCTAATAAAGAGGCCGAGGTTAAGACGACCAACGAAAAGGCCTTCGAAGAGGGGCGGGCCGCCGTTCGTGACCAATACAGGGAGCAAGTCAACCTGGGTTGCAACCGAGGTTACTTCCTCGGCTGGACAGCGGCCCTCAACAAGTTGGATGTTGCTATGGACTCCGACCTTTGTGATATTAGCAAGCTCCAAGTGCCATTCCCCCCAGAGAATAAAGAGGCTGACGTTGAAAACGAAGATGATGCCAATGATGGCGATGCCGACGAAGAGGATGGGGAGGCTGCCATTGATAACAAGTCTCCTACCCTCAACGAGCAAATAGACTTAACTCAGGATGAGGAGGATGACTTGGCATCCAAGGGCGTCTCTCCCACTCCAACAACTTCTGAAGTTGAGATCTGTTGTGCCGAAAAGAGTCTAGATAAAACCTTGCAAGAGGTTGATGCTAAGCTTGAAGCCGAGAGGACTGCAATGCTACCTTCTGATCAAGCCAAGTCTAGTACTTAGAATTTTTTCTTTTCTTGTTCTGTTCCTTCTTAGCTTGTAATATTTCGTTTGAACAATGTTAGTTCTACATCTGGTTGGGGTGCCCCTTTTTTGTAACTAAACAAGTAATCCTTCTGCAGGCTGAAGTGCCTTTCTTCCCTTTGAATGCAATTATAACTTATTCTTTGTGTTTGAATGCTTTTTTCCCTTCTATGTATGTTTATTACTTCCATACATAGAATAATTTTGCATGTCTTCATTTTATTCCTTTAGCTGTATATTCTCCTTGGATTAACATACCTCGGACATACCTGCTGACTGTTTATCTAGGCCTTGCCTTAACACTTAAAAAACATTGTAACAAAGTTTTCACAAGTGTTTATCTAAAACTTGCCACTTTACTTTCAATTATCAAGACTTTTGTCTTCAATTATCTCAAGGCTTGGTAATCTGGTCATCTCGGCAACCAAAAATGTACTTCTTTGTAATATTACCTCGGTGTATCTTTAACTTGTAAATTTTTCCTGAAATTTCAACAAGTGTGTAAGCCAACTCCAGCTTGTAAAATGTTTGACAAGACTTCCCAGGCTTTTAAACTTTCTTTATTAATCTCTAGCTCTCTGCCCCTTAATGTGAACTTAAGTTTCACTTATGTTCACATTAAGCATGTACCTATGATCTTATCGTCGAGATCATATTCAAACAGAGACTGGACGAGGTTATCAACCTCGGTCTCTCTGTTAATCTAACTGATATGTACTTAGTACCATTCAAAGTTTTCATTCTGTCGACAACAAATCTAGGTTAATTTAACTTAGTTCAACTCTATTATATGCAAGTATAATTTCAACTCTGCCATATAATGAGTCTAAGTTATTCATCATGTTTCAATCAGAAACATCACCAACTTAATTCAACTCTATTATATGCAAGTATAATTCAACTCTGCCATATAATAAGTCTAAGTTATTCATCATGTTTCAATCAGAAACATCGCTAACTTAGTTCAATTTTATTATATGCAAGTATAATTCAACTCTGTCATATAATAAGTCTAAGTTATTCATTATGCTTCAATTAGAAATATCGCCAACTTAGTTCAACTCTATTATATGCGAGTATAATTTAACTTTGCCATATAATAAGTCTAAGTTATTCATCATATTTCAATCAGAAACATCGCCAACTTAGTTCAATTCTATTATATGCAAGTATAATTCAATTCTATCATATAATAAGTCTAAGTTATTCATCATGTTTCAATCAGAAACATCGCCAACTTAGTTCAACTCTATTATATCCAAATATAATTCAACTCTGCCACATAACAAGTCTAAGTTATTCGTCATGTTTCAATCAGAAACATCGCCTAAGGACTGGTCAATCGTTTTTCACAAGTTTGAAAAAATCGAGCTAAAATTTTATTATAACTACGGCTAATAACAAAAGACTTAAAAAAAAAAAGGAAATCTAATGATAGAAAAACTTCAGGTTGTAAGTGTTCCAGGGTCTTGGCAACTCTTTGTCTTCAATGTCTTCAAGCCGATATGCCCCATTGCCCAGGACCGAGATAATTCTATAAGGTCCCTCCCAGTTTGGGCCAAGCTTGCCCTCTCTAGGATCCTTCTTGTTACCGACGACCTTTCTCAGGATGAGGTCCCCAACTTGAAACTTTGGTGGTTTGACCTTCTTGTTGTAAGCCCTAGCAAGCTGCTGCTGGTATGCCCCCAACTGAATTGCTGCTTTCTCCATTTTTTCTTCCAATAGGTCCAGATCTCGGGCTAAAAATGCATCATTAGTCCCATTCTCTATTCCCTAGGTTTTGATCCCTGGGATGCTGACCTCTAATGGGATTACTGCCTCTGTGCCATAAAGCCATAGCAAATGGGGATTCTCCAGTTGATCTTCTCAGCATAGTTCGATATGCCCACAGTCATTGGGCAACTCATCCACCCACTTTCCCTTTGCTGCTTCCAGCTTCTTTTTAATCCCATCCAATATAGTTTTGTTGGATGCTTCTGCCTGTCCATTGCTTTGAGGAAAGCTTGGAGTGGAATAGCAGTTCTTGATTTTGTACTTTGCACAGAAGCTTTTAATCAGCTTGTTGTCAAACTATGTTCCATTGTCTGCTATTATTGCCCTTGGGATCCCAAACCTGGTGATGATGTTCTTCCATATGAAGCTCTTCACATCAATATTTCGAATCTTTGTAAGGGGTTCAGCTTCCACCTACCTGGTGAAGTAATCTGTTGCCACTAGCAGGAACTTCCTTTGTCCAGTCGCTTGAGGCAGCTGTCCAACAAGATCCATGCCCCATTGGGCAAATGGCCAAGGGCTGGACACTAGGTTCAAATCTGCTGCTGGTTGGTGTATCAAACATGCAAACCTCTGACACTTCTCACATTTTTGACATAAGTTTCAGCATCTTTCTGCATGTAGGGCCAGCAGTACCCCCGAGTAATGGCCCTATAAGAAAGTGACCTGCCCCCAGTGTGGCTTCCACATACTCCTTCATGTATTTCATACAGGAAGTCTTCAACTTGTGAAGGATGCACATACCTCAGAAGGGGACCAGTAAAAAAATCTTCTGTAGGGATGCCTTTCTGCTGTCAGACTGAATCTTACCGACTTTAGTCTGATCTTGTGTGCTTCTTTATGATCATCTGGCAGTTTTCCATCTCTAAGGAATACTATTATCGCATCCAACCAGCTTGGTCCCATCTCCACATACATTGCCTCATGCTCTGTGTTCAGTGGTTCTACACTTAGACCTGACAAGTAGTCAACCATTATTGTCCTTGCCTCTCTTGGTTTCATTGCACTAGCCAGGTTGGCCAAGGCATCAACATGGCTGTTGTCATCTCGGCTAACTTGCTGTAGTCGGCAATTTTGGAATAATGCTATTAGTCTGCCCACCTTCTTTACATAGGCCATCATCCTTTCATCTCGGGCTGCGTATTCGCCTGTTGCCTGGTTGACGATAAGTTGGGAGTCACAGAAGACCATTACCTCGTCTGCTTCCATTGTTGTTGCTAACTTTAATCCTGCGATCAGTGCTTTATACTCTGCCTCGTTGTTTGAGGCCTTAAACCCCAAATGAATGGATTGTTCTAGCATCTGCCCATCCGGTGATACTAGTACTACTCCTGTCCCCGTTCCTTGTCGGTTTGAACTGCCATCACAAACAGGCGGAAGGAGTCGCCGACGTAAATATTGTAGGGCCTGAGTTTCTCTTCTTTCCTCTGTTTTGCTATCCCCAGTTGGGTTTCTCTTGTTCACTTGGACATCGTATACCCGGCTCAATGGAGCCTGATGTATGATGGCACCTAGTGTGAACTCAGCTACGAAGTCGGCTAGAACTTAGCCTTTGATTGCTATTCTGGGTTTGAATTCCAGGTCATATTGGCCTAACACCACTGCCCATCTGGCTATCCTGCTTGTCAGATCTCCTTGTTGTAACAGGTACTTCAAAGAATGTTCAGTTAACACCACAATCTTGTGGGCTTGAAAGTAATGATTCAACTTCTTGGAGGCCATTACTAAAGTTTGTGTTAGCTTCTCCAAGGGTAGGTATCTGGTCTCTACATCTACTAGGGTCTTACTCACTTAGTAAACTACACTCTGTTCTCCCTTTTCTTCCCTGATTACCACTGCACTTATTGCATGCTCTGAAACTACCAAGTATAAGAACAACTCATCTCCAGGTACTGGATTTGAGAGACCTGGAGCGGTGGTCAAGTATTTCTTCAAGTCAACCAAGGCAACTTCGCACTCTTCTGTCCATAAGAAGTCTATGGCTTTCTTCACTAAACTGAAGAAAGGTCTGCATTTGTTAGAACTTCTGCTTATGAATCTATTTAGGGCTGCAGCCCTTCTAGTCAACATCTACACTTGTTTTGCCGACGTTGGGCTCTTTAACTCAAAGATGACTTTGATTTGATCCGAGCTTGCCTCAATGCCCTTTCTAGTGACCAAGTATCCCAGGAACTTCCCTAACCCAACTCCAAATGCGCACTTCGATGCATTGAGTAGGAGCCGAAATGTCCTTAGGATATCAAAGACTATCTTCAGGTCGGCCAGATGATCCTTAGGTTCCTTGGTCTTCACGACTATGCCATCAATGTATACCTCCACTGTTTTGCCTATTAGATGTCTGAACATCTTGGTCACTAATCTCTAGTAAGTTGCTCCTGCATTTTTTAACACCAAAAGGCATCACTTTGTAGCAATACAGTCCTTTTGGGGTGATAAATGCAGTCTTCTCCTCATTTAGGGGGTACATGGCTATCTGATGGTACCTTCTATAAGCGTCCAGGAAGCTCATCCTTCCATGCCCTGAAGTGGCATCCACTAATTGATCAATCTTGGGCAGTGGGAAACTGTCTTTGGGACAAGCCTTGTTTAGGTTGGTGAAGTTCACACAGACCCTCCACTTCTCATTCTTTTTCTTCATAACAACCGTGTTTGATAACCATGTTGGGTAGTTTTACCTCTCGAATGGCTCTGGCCTCCAAAAGTTTATCCACTTCCTCTTTTACAACCTCAACATGCATCAACGTAGGCCTCCTTGCTAGCTGGATGACAGGTTTGGCTGACCTGTCCACATTCAGTTTGTGGCAAGTGACCTCGGGGTCAATGCCAGGCATCTCATATGGTGTTTAGGCAAACACTTCAAGGTTTGCTCTCAAGAACGCCTCTAATTCCTTTTCTTCCTCCTTGGCCAAGCCTGAGCCGAGAAGGAAGAAGTGCTCTTCATCCCCTTGCTGAACCAAGATCTTCTTCAGGGCTTCCTCACTTTTCTCGGTTGGTTCTTTGCCGACGTCCTCAAGGACCTCCACGTCCTCATCTTCAATCTCTGTTGCTTCTGCTTCTCATATGTTGTAGGTGGATTTCATTGCTACCATGGAGAAATTCTTTGCTTGCACTGATCCCCTCTGACCTTCTCAATTCCATGCTCTGTTGGGAACAGCAACAACTGGTGCAGTGTTGAGGGAATTGCTCCCATTGCATGCAGCCATGGCCTTCCAATGATAACATTGTAAGGGGAGGTGGTGTTAATTATTGTGAACTCAGTTTTTACCTTCTTGGTGCCAGCCTGTTCCTTCAAACTTACTGCTCCCAGGGGCCACATCGGCATTCCGTTGAACCCAACCATTGTACCATTGGATTGTTCTAGATCATCTTGGTGAAGGCCAAGTTCCTTATAACATCTGACATACATGATGTCACAAGAGCTACCCTAGTCGATCAGAATTTGCTTTACCTGGCACTCTCCAATCTGGAGGGATATTACTAAGACATCGTTGTGTGGATACTTGCACCATCTCTAGGTCGTCTTCAATAAAGGACACCATTGGTCCTTGGCAATCGTCTGCCGTAGGTCTCTTTTGCCGAGAACCTACACATGCTGTAAGTGTTTTACCTTCTGAGTTTCTCCACGTATCTCGTTCTCATTGACCTTCGAGTGAATCACACTGATCACTCGAGGTCCGCCTGCTTGCGGCTGTGGTGCTGGAGGAGGTGGTACTACCGGTGCCTGAGGTAGTCTCGCTTGCTCTTCCCTTGTCCTGGTCTCATCTACCAGGTCCCTTAGATGACCTTGTCTTACCA
>CM069908.1:14554624-14848624 GCA_036172215.1 Camellia granthamiana | reverse complement strand
TCTGAAATTTCAACAAGTGTTTAAGCCAACTCCAGCTTGTAAAATGTTTGACAAGACTTCCCAGGCTTTTAAACTTTCTTTATTAATCTCCAGCTCTCTACCCCCTAATGTGAACTTAAGTTTCACTTATGTTCACATTAAGCATGTACCTATGATCTTATCGCCGAGATCAGATTCAAACAGAGACTGCCCGATGTTATCAACCTCGGTCTCTCTGTTAATCTAACTGATATGTACTTAGTATCATTCAAAGTTTTCATTCTGTCGACAATAAATCTAGGTTAATTCAACTTAGTTCAACTCTATTATATGCAAGTATAATTTCAACTCTGTCATATAATGAGTCTAAGTTATTCATCATCTTTCAATTAGAAACATTGCCAACTTAGTTCAATTCTATTATATGCAAGTATAATTCAACTCTGCCATATAATAAGTCTAAGTTATTCATCATGTTTCAATTAGAAACATCGCTAACTTAGTTCAATTCTATTATATGCAAGTATAATTCAACTCTGCCATATAATAAATCTAAGTTATTCATTATGTTTCAATTAGAAACATCGCCAACTTAGTTCAACTCTATTATATGTGAGTATAATTCAACTCTGCCATATAATAAGTCTAAGTTATTCATCATGTTTCAATCAGAAACATCGCCAACTTAGTTCAACTCTATTATATGCAAGTATAATTCAACTCTACCATATAATAAGTCTAAGTTATTCATCATGTTTCAATCAGAAACATCACCAACTTAGTTCAACTCTATTATATGCAAATATAATTCAACTCTGCCACATAATAAGTCTAAGTTATTCGTTATGTTTCAATTAGAAACATCGCCTAAGGACTGGTCAATCGTTTTTCACAAGTTTGAAAAAATCGAGCTAAAATTTTATTATAACTACAGCTAATAACAAAAGACTTAAAAAAACAAAAGGAAATCTAATGATAGAAAAACTTCAGGTTGCAAGTGTTCCAAGGTCTTGGCAACTCTTTGCCTTCAATGTCTTTAAGCCGATATGCCCCATTGTCCAGGACCGAGATAATTCTATAAGGTCTCTCCCAGTTTGGGCCAAGCTTGCCCTCTTTGGGATCCTTCTTGTTACCGATGACCTTTCTCAAGACGAGGTCCCTAACTTGAAACTCTCGTGGGTTGACCTTCTTCTTGTAAGCCCTAGCAAGCTGCTGCTGGTATGCCCCCAGCTGAATTGGTCCTTTCTCCTTTATTTCTTCCAATAAGTCTAGATCTCGGGCTAAAAATGCATCATTAGTCCCATTCTCTACTCCCTAGGTTCTGATCCTTGGGATGTCGACCTCTAATGGGATTACTGCCTTTGTGCCATAAGCCATAGCAAATGGGGATTCTCCAGTTGATCTTCTTGGTATAGTCCGATATGCCCAGAGTACATTGGGCAACTCATCCACCCACTTTCCCTTTGCTGCTTCCAGCCTCTTTTTAATCCCATCCAATATAGTTTTGTTGGATGCTTTTGCCTGTCCATTGCTTTGAGGGAAGCTTGGAGTGAAATAGTAGTTCTTAATTTTGTACTTTGTACAGAAGGTTTTAATCAGCTTGCTGTCAAATTGTGTTCCATTGTCTGTTATTATTGCCCTTGGGATCCGAAATCTGGTGATGATGTTCTTCCATATGAAGCTCTTCACATCAACATCTCGAATCTTTGCAAGGGGTTCAGCTTCCACCCACTTGGTGAAGTAATCTGTTGCCACTAGCAGGAACTTCCTTTGTCCAGTCGCTTGATGCAACTGTCCAACAAGATCCATGCCCCATTGGGCAAATGGCCAAGGGCTGGACACTAGGTTCAAATCTGCTACTAGTTGGTGTATCAAACATGCAAACCTCTGACACTTCTCACACTTTTTGACATAAGCTTCATCATCTTTCTGCATGTAGGGCCACCAGTACCCCCTGAGTAATAGCCCTATGAGCAAGTGACCTGCCCCCAGTGTGGCTTCCACATACTCCTTCATGTATTTCATACAGGAAGTCTTCAACTTGTGAAGGATGCACATACCTCAGAAGGGGACCAGTAAAAAATCTTCTGTAGAGATGCCCTTCTGCTATTAGACTGAATCTTGTCGACTTTAGTCTGATCTTGTGTGCTTCTTTATGATCATCTGGTAATTTTCCATCTCTAAGGAATACTATTATCGCATCTAACCAGCTTGGTCCCATCTCCACACACATTGCCTCATGTTCTGTGTTCAGTGGTTCTACACTTAGACTTGACAAGTAGTCAACCATTATTGTCCTTGCCTCTCCTGGTTTCATTGCACTAGCCAGGTTGGCCAAGGCATCAACATGGCTGTTGTCATCTCGGCTTACTTGCTGTAGTCGTCAATTTTGGAATAATGCTATCAGTCTGCCCACCTCCTTTACATAGGCCATCATCCTTTCATCTCGGGCTGCGTATTCGCCTGTTGCCTGGTTGACGATAAGCTGGGAGTCATAGAAGACCATTACCTCGTTCGCATTCCATTGTTGCTGCCAACTTTAATCCTGCGATCAGTGCTTCATACTCTACCTCGTTGTTTGAGGCCTTAACCCCAAATGAATGGATTGTTCCAGCATCTGCCCATCCGGTGATATTAGTACTACTCCTGCCCCCGTTCCTTGTCGGTTTGAACTACCATCAACAAACAGGCGGAAGGAGTTGCCGACGTAAATACTGTAGGGCCTGAGTTTCTCTTCTTTCCTCTGTTCTGCTATCCCTAGCTGGGTTTCTTTGTTCACATGGACATCATATATCTCGGCTCAACGGAGCCCGATGTATGATGGCACCTGGTGTAAACTCAGCTACGAAGTTGGCTAGAACTTGGTCTTTGATTGCTGTTCTGGGTTTGAATTCCAGGTCATATTGGCCCTAACACCACTGCCCATCTGGCTATCCTGCTTGTCAAATCTCCTTATTGCAACAGGTACTTCAAAGGATGCTCAGTTAACACCACAATCTTGTGGGCTTGAAAGTAATGATTCAGCTTCTTGGAGGCCATTACTAAAGCCAGTGTTAGCTTCTCCAAGGGTAGGTATCTGGTCTCTGCATTTGCTAGAGTCATACTCACGTAATAAACTGCCCTCTGTTCTCCCTTTTCTTCCCTGATTACCACTGCACTTATTGCATGCTCTGAAACTGCCAAGTATAAGAACAACTCATCTCCAGGTACTGGATTTGAGAGAACTGGAGCGGTGGTCAAGTATTTCTTCAAGTCGACCAAGGCAACTTCGCACTCTTCTATCCATAAGAAGTCTGTGGCTTTCTTCACTAAACTGAAGAAAGGTTTGCATTTGTTAGAACTTCTGCTTATGAATCTATTTAGGGCTGCAGTCCTTCTAGTCAACATCTACACTTGTTTTGCTGACGTTGGGCTCTTTAACTCCAAGATGGCTTTGATTTGATCCGAGCTTGCCTCAATGCCCTTTCTGGTGACCAAGTATCCCAGGAACTTCCCTGACCCAACTCCAAATGCACAATTCGATGCATTGAGTAGGAGCCGAAATGTCCTTAGGATATTAAAGACTATCTTCAGGTCGGCCAGATGATCCTCAGGTTCCTTGGTCTTCACAACCATGTCATCAATGTATACCTCCACTGTTTTGCCTATTAGATGTCTGAACATCTTGGTCACTAATCTCTAGTAAGTTGCTCCTGCATTTTTCAACCCAAAAGGCATCACTTCGTAGCAATACAGTCCTTTTGGGGTGATAAATGCAGTCTTCTCCTCATCTGGGGGGTACATGGCTATCTGATGGTACCTTCTATAAGCGTCCAGGAAGCTCATCCTTCCATGCCCTGAAGTGGCATCCACTAATTGATCAATCTTGGGTAGTGGGAAACTGTCTTTGGGACAAGCCTTGTTTAGGTTGGTGAAGTCCACATAGACCCTCCACTTCCCATTCTTTTTCTTCATAACAACCGTGTTTGATAACCATGTTTGATAACCATGTTGGGTAGTTTACCTCTCGAATGGCTCTGGCCTCCAGAAATTTATCCACTTCCTCTTTTACTACCTCAACATACATCAACGTAGGCCTCCTTGCTAGTTGGATGACAGGTTTGGCCGACCTGTCCACATTCAGTTTGTGGCAAGTGACCTCGGGGTCAATGCTAGGCATCTCGTATGGTGTTTAGGCAAACACTTCAAGGTTTGCTCTCAAGAACGCCTCTAATTCCTTTTCCTTCTCCTTGGCCAAGCCTGAGCCGAGAAGGAAGAAGTGCTCTTCATCCCCTTGCCGAACCAAGATCTTCTTCAGGGCTTCCTCACTTTTCTCGGTTGGTTCTTTGCCGACGTCCTCAAGGACCTCCATGTCCTCATCTTCAATCTTTGTTGCTTCTGCTTCTCGTATGTGTAGACACCCCATTTTTGACCATCCTCAAGACTTGGACGTCACCGTTTGAACGCTCGGTGATCTTCCTTGATTGTGTTTGTTTGGGGTTCCCGGAGGTCTCGGCTACGCGCCCTGCCTCAGGATCCCCGAACTCGACTGTTTTGTGTCTGGTTTTGCACCAAACACTTGTTTGTTGCCTTAGAGGGGCAGGGAATACCTTGTGAGGCATCCCCACACATCACCGGCCGTGGCTAGAGGCCACCGGCCAGGGTTTTATGCCATCGGCAATGTATGTTGCCGGTCGGCATTCTTTGTTGCCGGTCGGCAGTAAATTTTGTCAAAATGACATCTTTGGCCGGCCGACTATTGTGCATCTGCTTTTGCAGATATTTTAGCACAGCTGTCTTGCATTTGCTTCCCCTCCATACACGTGTATGGAGGGATGGCCTTCTTGTTAGCTTACCTTGTAAGCTTTACAAGATTGGTTCCTCTATAAGAGGAGGCCTTCTCTCCCTTGTCCTAAGGTTAGAGATTTTAGAAACAAAATATCAGAGAGAGCTCTGGACTAGGGTTAGGGTTTGTGTATCACCTATCTCTATATCTCTCTCTCATTTTGCCTTTGTGTGTGTATAAGTGTGTTTGTGTCTTATTATTGCACACAAACACATAGTGTTACACCTTTGCTTGGTTCCTTGCAGGACCAGAGTTTGTTCTTGGTGTTCTTGGCTGGATTTGAGCTCAAGGAGGCAACAAGATCATCATTAGTGAAGAGGGTCTACAAGGGTGAGACTTTTGTCCCTTTTTACCTCTTTCTTGCATACTATTTTTGCCTACCATACAACTGTTTTTGTGTTTAGCATATAACATAAAAAAGTTCTGTTTTTAGGCCCTCTAAATAGTTGCTTTAGAGTGTTTTGTGGTTTGGAGGTGTTTGACCCCTCTTAGGCCTTGAGAGGCCCCATTTTGTGCTATTTTGAGTGAGCTCCGAGACTTTGGTGCTTGGGCCTCCTCACCACTGAAATCTTGAGGGATTTCAGTGGTAAAGATGGTGCCTTGAAGTCCCAAGAAGGAGAGGGCCACCCCCTCTCCTTATTGTCCTTGAAAAGGGCCATTTTTGCCTCTTTAATGAGCACCTAGCTAAGCCTTATGTTGACCATGCCTTGGCTGTCATTTATGCTTATTTTGCCGTGAAATAGCATTGTTGTATGTTGGTTTTGGTACACCATGTTAGTTTAACATACATGCCATGTAATGCCTTGTTGTTGCCTTAATATGCCTTAGGTTGTAAACCATTGTTCTAGCATGTTTTAGGCTTGGCTTTGTGAAGTTTTTGTGCTTATTTTGCTATGTTTGAGGTCTGTTCTTAGTTGTTTGGGTCGACTTTGGCATGCTTAGTATAGCCTCTTTGCATTATTGGCTTGTTAGCCTTAAGTGTATGAATGTATAGCATGCATCCTTGCTTCATTTCAGTGGGTTGGGACCATTTTCCATGTTATTTTAGTCCCTTTAGCATGCTTGTATGCTTGCCTTGGATGCCTCTTTGAAGCTTTAAAAGCTTGTCTTGCATGCTCCATGTTTTGGCCATTGTGCATGCTTTTGAATTCAAGCCATTTAGATGCCATCTAAGTGGTCTTTTAGGCTTTGTTTTATGTGCTAAAACTCTGTTTTGGGTCATTTAATTCATGCCATGTTTGGTCTTGCTAAGTATGGTCCAATCCCCTTTTAGCTTGCTTTGAATTTTGGGCCTTGTTTGCATGCCTTGTTTACCTTGTTAAATTGGTTTAGCACCTTTTGTAACATGATTTTCAAAGTTTGATTTGCATGCTAATTGTCCATGTTATGCTCCTTTCAAGTGTGCATGAGAGTTGCTTGTTTAATGCCTAAGTGTTGGTCCAACTTACTTGCATGCTTGTATGTGTGTTTGGTCCCAATTCCTTGGCATTTGGCCACTGTTTTAGGCCTAATTAGAGCTGCCTAAACCATGTTTAAGTCCCCATCTTTGTTTGGTTTGCATGCTCATCTTGTATGCTTGTTTGCATATTCGTATGTACACATTGCATTGCCTATGTTGCATGCTAGCTAATATGTTTAGGATTACATTGCATCAATGTGTATGCTTGGCCTCTTGAAGTGAGTGTGATAGAGGTTGGCCCTCCTATGTGATTATATGCATTGCATCACATTTGAAATGAAAGATGCACACTTGGTTCTCTTGGGCCATCACGCATTGAAATGCGCGATTGGTGGTCCGAGAACCAAGGACCATGCCCCTTTGAGTCATACACATGATAAGGAGCTTGGTTGGTGCATACAATGTTTGGATTACATTGCCATGCAAGGTTCTGTCCTCTGCTGCTGTCAAACAGGTTCTGCAGGAACTTTTTGCCGATCGACTTCACATAGTGCCGACCGGCAATCCATAGATGGCCGATGCATCTATTTTGTGCCGATGAACATCAAATCACGGCCGATGAAAATTCTACCCAGCCGGTAGTGATCCCCGACATCCAGTGAGCACATTCTGAGATTTTGGCAGTCTCCAGAGAGGCAGAGCAGGGAAAACAGAGGCAGCCTACGCATGGCAGTGGACTTCCGAGCAAGACCCGAGCATGCATGCATTGAGCCCTCTTCCCGAGGCCCTTTTTCTTGCTTTCTTAACTTAATTAATTTGCTTAATTAATTTAGTTGGTCTGTAATAATCAATTAGCTAGGATAGTTAATTCATTATTTGAATTGTATTATTCTTTTGGTCCCTCCGAGCGAGGGCGTATTTGTAATAAGGGTGTGTGAGTGTGTGCATGTCTTCCAATCCCACGTCTTTCTTCCTTTTTATTTACCTGCCTATGATGGTAGGTTAGGGCATATTTAAATTAGCATACCTTATGCTATGCATGCGTGCATCCATACACTTGTCTCGCACGCACCGGGCTCGGCGCATCATACTAACTGCACTGTATTTTCAATTCCAAGTTGAGTACTTGCTAGTTGCAGCATTTCACATGCCATGTTTAGGATAGCCGAGCCTATCTAGATTGCATCCTTGCATGTGTTGCATTAGCCACCTTAACATGAACTAGGATCATGCATATGATTACTAACTAGTTTCTGTTTTGGCACGGAGTACTAGGTAAGCTTTTATGCTTTAGCATATTGCATGCGTGTGAATGTTGCCATGATAGCATGATTACCATGAGGCTAGCTGCTTATGTGATATAACTGCTTGAATGCCTGTGGATGGAGGTTGAATTACCTAAATTGGAATAATGCATTTAAAACTGTGAGTTTTAAGCCCACTAGACAGTGGCAAAACCATCTTTTCTAAAAGCCCACTCGAGGGTAGCAAAACCTACATTTTAGCCTACTTGCGAGTAGCAAACCATTTTCAAAACAAACATGCAATGTTTTGCTCCAATTTAGGCGATTTAGTCTATACTTGTTTGTTGTGCGCATAAAATAGTAATTCTAGGCTAATAACCGGAATGAGAGCACATAACGTTTTCAAAAATGGATATCACGGTTAGTAGAGGCCGGTCTTCGGACCGGGCGAGAGGGGGTGCTCATAGCTGACCTTCCCCGATCGTACCCAAGTTCCCGAGCCGAGGCAACTTTGGTGATGACGGATACGTGGCCTTTGGCACCGAGTCAGGGTTTCCTAAATTTCCCCAAAATAAAATATTTAGGTGGCGACTCTGTATCTGGCAAAGCAGTCCATGTTTGGCACTTCTTTCAAAAAATCTATTTTCTCAAAACGATTTGCCGGATTTGGACTCTTTGGTTCAGATTAAGAACCGTGACAATTTGAGTCCGAACTGTAGTAGACCCGCAAAACGAACAGAACGGGACTCATCCTCCCGGGGCGTTCGGGGACCTGTCTACAGTATGTTACAGGTGGATTTCATTGCTGCCATGGAGAAATTCTTTGCCTACACCTGATCCCCTCTCACCTCCTCAATTCCATGCTCTGTTGGGAACTGCAACAACTGGTGCAGTGTTGAGGGAACTGCTCCCATTGCATGCAGCCATGGCCTTTCAAGGATAACATTGTAAGGGGAGGGGGTGTTAATTATTGTGAACTCAGTTTTTACCTTCTTGGTGCCAGCCTGCTCCTCTAAACTTACTGCTCCCAAGGGCCACGTCGGCATTCCGTTGAACCCAACCATTGGACCATTGGATTGTTCCAGATCATCTTGGTGAAGGCCAAGTTCCTTATAACACCTGACATACATGATGTCACAAGAGTTGCCCTGGTCGATCAGAATTTGCTTTACCTGGCACTCTCTAATCTGGAGGGATATTACTAAGGCATCATTGTGTAGATGCTGCACCATCTCTAGGTCGTCTTCAGTAAAGGACGCCATTGGTCCCTGGCACTCGTCTGCCGTAGGTCTCTTTTGCCGGACCTAATACACATGCTGTAAGTGTTTTACCTTCTGAGTTTCCTCACGTATCTCGTTCTCATTGACCTTCGAGTGAATCACATTGATCATTCGAGGTCCGCTTGCTTGCGGCTGTGGTACTGGGGGAGGTGGTGCTGCCGGTGCCTGAGGCAGTTTCGCTTGCTCTTACCTTGTCCTGGTCTCATTTACTAGGTCCTTTAGATGACCTTGTCTTACCAGGTCTTCTAGATGTGCGTTTAGGGCTCTGCACCCTTGAGTTAGATGCACATCCTTATTGTGGTAGGCACAACGTTTCCCCAGACTTCTTCCCATAAATTCACCAGGAATCTTCTCTGGTGCTCTATAATGGGGCTGGTTCCGGATTCTTTCTAAGACTTTGTAAACCGGAATTTGGAATACGGTTGTGACTGCCTGTGCAGCCCTTAGTCCTGTCTTCTGCTTACTGTATCCACTATTTCGGTGAGCCGTTTCTCTTCTCTTGTTTTGACGCCTTTGTCCCTGGCGTGTCCTCCTCGACCCTCGCATATTTCTCTATCCTGGCCATTAGTTCCTCCATACTTTTAGGCAGTGTTTTAGCCGGTGATGTTCGAAGCAAAAAATCATCGTTCAGGCCGTTCTTAAAAGACACGACCGCCATCTCTTGGTTGCATTCTAGCATTCGGTTGAACACCTCGTAATACCTCTTGGCATAGGCCCTAAGGCTTTCATCCTCGACAATTCTCAGAGCCATCAGGGAGTCCACCCTCAACGGCTGTAGTTTGTTTGTCACAAACCTGGCCACGAACATCTCGGCCAGGCCTTCCTAGCTTTTCACAGTTCCTTTCGGCAACTTGTGAAACTAGTCTGATGCGAGTTCCCCAAAGGATGAGGGAAACACTTTGCAGAGCAATGGCTCGTTTCCGGTGTATAATGCCATTGAGTTTAGGTACAAGCTGACGTGAAAGTTAGGGTCAGACTTACCGTCGTATATCTGGAATCTTGGCTTGTGGAACCCTTTCGGTGCCTTAAATTTGTCCAACTCCACCGAGAACGGCGTTCTCGGCTTGACCGGAGAGGTTACTTCGGCATCTTGTCGCTTCCTCTGGAGGTAATCCCTCAGATCCTCCTTGGTTCGTCCAGGAGCTCGGCTATCAATGGATTTCAGCCTTTTTGGTGCGCTACTCCCAGTGTCGTTACGATCCTTTTGGACCTCTCTCCGTTAGTTGCGTCGAAACAAAGTTCCTTCCCTTGAACATGCCGATGTTCTTTGGGGTCAGCTTCTTTGGTACGATGTGTCCTCTGAGAATCTCCCTTCATTGACTCTCCTCACCCGACCTCCTTTAAAGGCCAGTGAGAGTGTTCCTTAGTCCTGGTGTGCTGGGGGATTGTAGGGACTATTTTCTACCCCCCTTTCTGGGCATTGTTCTTGGCCGCTGGAATCGGCGTGTCTTGTAACAGAAACAGTGGCTGTATGACATTGCTCTACATCATAAAATTGACGACCGATTGCAGGTTTGCCAATTTGTTCGCCATTCCCTTCATCTCTCCGTCCCTCCGCAGGCATCTATCTTTCCATACCTAGAGGTCGTTCTCGTTATAATACCCGCCTCGGTCTGCCTTCTTTGGTACGTCTCCCTTCTGGCCAAAGTCCTTCTCTCCGGGGTTCTGATCCCGAGTTTCTTCGTTGCAGTTATCCTCCTCCGTGTTAGGGTCAATGCGTTTACCACTCCTAGTAGGGGTGTCGTCCCCAACCTTTTCTTTCTGTCCGTCGTTGGCCATCTATTCTTCTTTCTTTCCCATAAACGGCGCCAAATTGTGTGTGCTGTTTTCTGACCACACCACCAAATAGGTACTCTGCTGGAGAACACCGGCAGAATAAATTGCGCCCGAACGACCTGTCACAGAAAGATAAGACTCCGGTAGTGGTTCATCCACTCGGGGGCACTCTGACGATCAAGTCAATGCTCAGTTATCTCTCAAAAATAATAATTAGTGCTTAACTCGCTAGCCAGGAAACAAAAAGCGTACCTTAGACCCATGAGGGTGCCTTACTTTTATAGTCAGCACTGATCTGATCTCTGTAGAAGCTTAGCTTCCTTTGGACTCTGGCCCAATGCCTATACTGGACTCTTTAATAGATGAAGATAAACTCCCTGAGAGCTTTATCCTTATCCAGGCTGAAGTCTTCCCAAACTCTAGGACTCTTATCGCTTATCCGTTCATCTCAGATTCCGGTATCTTCGCAGGTAACCTTGGCCTAGCCGAGATTACCTCAGTGTCAAGACCAGGACATGTAGCACCTTGGCTGGCACTCTGGTGCCACCTTGGCCACGTGTTGCTACTCATAAAATATGTCCCCATACTTTTCCCTACCTCATGGCCAGCACCTCTTCTTTTAGCTAAGAAAAAAGGATTTATCAGCCTAAAAGGATTTTCCATTTCCAACTGACACACCCACTGTCTCCATGTTGTAAATCATAATCAAAGAGATTTTCTAAATTAAAACCCCACATAGATACACATGTATATACTCCTATCCTATGTATGTGTAAATATATATATATATATATTAATTAATATGTATATTTATATATGCCATGTACGTATAATTGAAACCACCCACCATTTCTTCTTCTGATTGGCAGTAGTTTTCTATCTACCACTTCTTTTTTTTCCACATGCATGCAAGCAACCATGGCTTTTCTAGGAAGAAGACCCACATATATAAATACATACATACATACATATGGTAAAAAAGAAATGAAAATGAGAGGGGGGTAATGGGTAGTGGCAAGAAGTGTTGGACAATCTTCACTGTATTTAATGAAATAAATTATATTTGTGTACTAAACAACAAACGGAATACAAAAGAAAAATAGGAAATGAGAGAGATTGTTTAATTACAAAAATCAAACCAACAAAAAAAAAAAAAAAAAAAAAATAGATTTTTATTTTGTTACAAAAACAAAATTAAAATCTGATTTAAGTAAATAATAAACCAGAAAATAAAATAACTTACTTGATTAATTTCTTGAACAATATTCTGATCAAGTGTTAAGACAGATTCGTCCCCTCCATGGTGATTTCAGAATATGGACGTCTATCTCCCAGGATAAAGTGATTAATCAACAAAAAATAGCAACACTACAAATTTTTCGTACAACGAACACACTAAGTGTTTATACTTTTTCTCACAGAAATTTAGATGTAGCAAAATGCAGAGAGCAGTAGCAGATTTAAGGACGAAAATTGGAGTGAAAATCCAAATGAGGGACTAGTTTATTTATAGGTGTAATGGTGACTTTTCAGTTTGAATCCAATAGTTAGCAAATCTATTTTGAACAGATACTACTTGTTCGGTTTGAATTTTGAATAGATAATTGAATCTGGTTTGAATTTCAAATAGATAAAATAGTTTTGGGTTTGAATCTGGACAAATTCGGATCTATTTGAACCTGTACAAAATTCTGAAGAGATGCAATAAATTTGAATTCAAAAATTGAAATTTAAACTGAACATATTTTATTTTACCAAAAAATAAAATTGAATTAAAATGTTTTTGGCCCAAAAAGATAAGTATTGGGCCGGACAAGTCCAACTCAACCTCACACCACACACCTGCGCCCAGCACGGACGGCGGCGGTGCGCGTGGTTATTTTTGGGTCCAATGGGTCTAGCCTAATTTGCCCATAATCTCTCCCTTCTACAAACTTGGGATGCCCCTTGGCTCTCCCCAAGTTATAATTCCAAGCTATATAAACCCATAAAATTCTTCCCACCAAACCAATATAGGACAAGCCTTAATTCAAACTTTAAGGAATTTCTACCAAAAACTCCATTTCCATGGAGCTCACTTTGGTTTTAATTTCTCATTCACCTGATAATGGTTTTGAGCAACCAAATATATCATGTGAATCACAACGCGGTATAGAACGCGTTACCACTTTGACCCGTGAAATTCGGCGCATGAGTCCCACCTAAAAATTAGACCAAAGTTTAAGAAAATTTTTGTTTTTTCTAGAATTTTCAAAACCATCTCTAACAAGAAGAAGTAAAGAATGGTAGATTGAGTCGGCTGCTGCAATAAATTGATGAAAGGGCGGAGGATGGAGGAAGAAGGGAAAATAAATAAATAAATAAAATAAAATAAAAAAGAGTAAAAAAGTCATTTTATCATTGGAGCCATTGTCTTTTTGATATCATACTTTAATTAGAAGGTGTGATTAATATATATATAATCACACTTTAATTAGAAGTGTGATTAAAATGTATATATATATATATATATAATCGCACTTAATTAGAAAGTGACATAAAAAATAAATATTATCACATTCAATCAAATTAAGTGTGATTAAAAATTAAAAATTTGTATATTTTATATAAAAATCAATTTGGAATATTTTATACAATCACACCTATTTAGGAAGTGTGATTAAATATATATGTATAATCACACTTATTTAAAAATTGTGATTAAAAAGTAGTAATGTATATATAATCACACTTTAATTAAAAGGTGTGATTAAAAAATATATAAATAATCACACTTTAATTAGAATGTGTGATTAAAAAAATATATATATAATTACACTCATTTAAAAAGTGTGATTAAAAAGTAGTAGTGTATATATAATCACACTTTAATTAGAAGGTGTGATTAAAAAATATATAAATAATCACACTTTAATTAGAATGTGTGATTAAAAAATATATATAATCACACTTATTTAAAAAGTGTGATTAAAAAGTAATAGTGCATATATAATCACACTTTAATTAGAAGGTGTGATTAAAAAAACATATATATAATCACACTTAATTGAAAAATGACATAAAAAATAAATATTATCACACTCAATCAAATTAAGTGTGATTAAAATATCAATCTAATTTTTTTTATTACACTTTCAATAAAAGTGAGATATTTTTTTTGTCAAAGTGTGATCTTTAACTATTTTTGTAGTAGTGAATGCGCTTAATTGAATTGTAATTATATCCAAATTGTTGATTTGGATGGAATCTATTACTTTTACGCTTCACTTCGGATCACAACAAGATTAAAGAGTTGTTTGAGATGTTCTAAATAAATATATTTTTTGATTTTTTATGAAATATGAGTTGGATTTGAAGTGATGTGATAGAGATGTGATGTAACTTAAATAAGATGATGTGGCTTAAATAGGATAGTAACTTTTTGACTTTTTTAATATATACTAAATACGGCCTAAATGCCTATTTCTAAACTACGTGAAAGTGATGTGTTTTCGAGTTAAATTATAAGGGAGCAAAATGTAATTACACTTATACGAGTGTTTTGGAAAGTTGGTAAAAAGTTAATTTTTTTGACTTTTTTAGTCTATTTTATCTTTTTATGAGTAAAAAATGTAAGAGGTGATATGACCAAAAATGAGTAAAAAGTTAAAAGTTGATTTTTTATTTTCGTCCCAAAAGACCCCATATTTAAACTATATTTAAAATTTAAAAAATCTCGAATAAAATTTAACAAATCAACAAATAAAAGCCTGAACCAATCCCAAATAAAAAATGCTGGGAGAAAACCTAAGCTAATATATAAAAGAGAAGTGATTGGTAGCTCGAATGGAGGCCCCCGAATCTCCCCCAAATTAAAAAACGACGTCGTTTCGTTGTTTTGAAATTTTTTTTTTTGGTTCAATCAGAGAAGAAGCAGAAGAAAGAAAGAAGAAGAAGAAAGAAGAAGGGAAGAAAAAGAAAGAGGCAGACGGCGGAGGCGACGGCGGCCGGGCGGAGGCGACGGCGGCCGGGCGGAGGCAGTGGCGGACGAGCTGCGACGGTCGGCCAGGCGATCTGCAACGATCGGCCGAGCTACGACGATCGATTGGGTGATCGACAGAATGGAGGGGCCTCTCTCTCTCTCTCTCTCTATTTCCCTCTCTCCTCTCCTCTCCTCTCCTCTCCTCTCTCTCTCTCTCTCTCGCCTTCCCCCTCTTCAGATGTAAATGAGAGAAAAAAAAAAAAAAAACGGGGGATTCGGGGGAATGATTTTTCGGGGGAAAAATCATTTCTCTATATAAAAAAGGCAACACTATAGTTCACACCTCCCATCCACCACAAGTCCCCGCACACTATTTATTTATGTATATATTGGTAATTGTGCGTCAGCTAATAAACGTACTGTCAAATTTATAACATATGTATTTTAGGATAAATTATATTGATTTTTTTGAGGTTTATATTGAGAAATCTCTTATGTTTTAAAAATTACATCTCATTTCTTAATGAAAACTTCTAGAAATTCTCTAAATATTGATTTGTGATTATGTATCAATTTTAAGAAGTAAATAACAATCCTAATCAAACAATCAAAACAAATCAACACAACGATTTTAATGGGGAAAAATCACAATTAGAGCGCCTCCAATTGTGATAAAAAATCACGGGAAAAAACTACAAGACAATCCACTAAGAAGATAAAAGGAATTACACAAGTGTACTCTCAATTACCTAGCGAATCCATGTCTAAATTGAACCGACCCCTATATCCCTCTTACACCACGGTCTTCACCTCGGAATTGTTTTGCCCAATGTTGAATCTACAACGCCAATGTTGAATCTACGACGATGAGCCACTCCAGAATTCACCAAAGCTTCTGGTCCAAATTCTCCGGAATCCACCGAAGAACAACTATCTCTTTTGTATTGAACGAAACAAACAATCCTTTGATGTATACTTTTCAAACCATGAGTTAAACTCAAACAAACATCAAAGAAACTAGCAAAGAAACTCCAGATAAAAACCTTAATACCCAAGAAGAAGATCTGGAAGCCGTACTCTAAAACTTGATTGAACTGCACTTTTTATAGCAAATTGTTCCGCGATCTCCGCTCAAGCGCAAGAATGGCCGCTCAAGCAGATTGACGCTCGAGCGTAGGAAGTGCTGTTCGAGCGCAAAAACACAACTTCCAGTACTTTTGCAGACAATTCAAACTTTTGGAACCAAAGATTCTCTGCTCGAGTGCAGAAAGGGCCGCCCGAGCGGACAAGCAACTTCGACTGCAATTTTGCTTCTGGCTTCGGGGGCGTTGCCCCTCAACCCCGCCTGGGCGCTACCTCGGACCTGCCAAGGGGTGCTGCCCCCTGGACCCCCACGAGCTGACCAATCAGCTCGTTCCTCGATATAGTTAGCGAAGTGGCAAACATAAAAGATTTAACTTCTGAAACATCTCTGCAAGGCACAATTCGGGTTGGATTCGCATCTAAAACTCATAGCCTTACTGAAATAAAAAATCGAATTAAATTACAACTGAAAAAAGTTTTGTCAAATAGGTTTGCCAAGAATGAAAACCTAACACTTAAGATTTCAAGTTTTATTACAATTATTCGGAGAGAGGTTTTCCGTGCACTCTGAAAAGACTCGAGATACGTGATTAAGAGGCTTTGCAATCCTTATTCGGGTGGATAATATAGATTAATGAAAACAATCTTGAAGTGTTACGGGTTCAGAATTGTCCATCCCTTACGTGCTTGATATCATGCAAAGGCGGGCGGCTACCACCCACACTCAAACAACTTCAGATTTTCTAGTGTAAAAATTTGGAGGCAGTGCTAGTAGGGGATGGAAATTAACTGTCCATCTCTTGAGTCTGTTTGGATCAATGATTGTGATAGGCTCAATTACTCACCAGATGCCCTTCCTAATAATCTCAAGAATCTTAGTCAATTAAAGGTAACTTGGTGTGAGAATTTGGAGTACATTTCGGAAGGATAGTTCCACTCCGCAACAAATTTGAGAAAATTGGAAATCAGGGAATGCAAGAAACTAAAGGCCTTACTAGTTTTGCCACACGGATTGCAGACCATCAACTACCTCACTTCTCTTAAAGAGTTATGGATGAATATTTCACATTGGAACAACAACTTCAAGAAGATTGGTTTGCACAGTTTATCTTCTTTTACAGAATTGTGGAGTGAAGGCCCAATTAGTGTTGTAGAGGATGAAGAATAAGAAGATGTAGCGGGGTCCAACTTTTCGATAGATAGGATATTGCTGCCCACCTCTGTGATCAGTCTTGGCATCTTGGATTTCCAAAATCTGGAGAAGCTATCTTCTAAGTTGTTTCAAAACCTCGCCTCTCTTCAAATTCTTGGAATCAGTGGTTGCCCTAGGCTCAAATTTTTACCAATACAAAGGCTGCCTTCCTCACTTAATGCTGTGTTTGGTTGGGGGATTTAAGGAGGGATTTGAAAATGGAAATGAAAAAGGTAGGTGAAATATGAATAAAACATACCTATATTTTACCTAGTTTCACACATCTTTTCCCTTTCCTTTTCAAATTTCTTTCCAAATCTCCCAACCAAACATAGCATAAGAGATTGTGGATCAGGGGAGGTCGAAAACTAACAGAGAAGTGTGAAAAGGGGAAAGGCAAATATTGGCCCACTTATCTCACATTCGTCTAGTCGAAGTTGATGATGGGTGATAAGCTCTGTGGAGATTCCCACTGCAATACAAGCAATCAAATTGCAAGTACCCCATATCACAATAAATACATAAATGTAGAGTATCATTCGACAAAATTAAAACTAAAAAAAAAAGGTGTTTGGTTAAGTTTTCAATTTTTTTTTGTCCTTTTCAAAAGACAGAAACTAATTTTATAAAAATAAACATTTAAAAAATATTTTCAGATTTTAAAAAATATTTCTTTTTTCAAAAATAGAAAATCATGAAAAAACGATGAGTGTTTTTGATTTTTTTACTCTTTCAGATGTAAAAAAACTCAACCAAACAATCTGATTCAGAACAAAGATTTTCTTGCATTGTTAATTTTTATTGTCTTTTTGCTTATCGATTTTCAACAATTTTTTGAATGAGAGATGGCTTATTGATTTTTAATGTATTTTAAGGGTTCGTTATGAGGTTTCTCTGTTTCTGGCTCTTCTTGCACTTAATGTAAGTATCATCATGACGTAGGACAAGATTTTAAGAATTTTTATATTTTTAGTTTTAATATTTTTGATATAGTATTTCTTAATTTTATTATTTTGGAATTAGATTTTAGCTAGGATTTTAAATAGTTTAGAATTTTAGTTTTATCTTAGGTTTCCTAATTTGTATTGATTTAAATTTCCTAGTTTATTTTAAAATTACTTTTCCTACAAGTAATGGAGGATTCAATCAATAATATTAAAATATTTTTTCTTCCTTGTGGATTCAAGATTATATTTTTCTTGTAGATTTGAGAGCTCCTTTCATCTACTAGAATGATATCTAGTCCCCTTGTATTCCGTTGCGTCAAGTGGTATCAGCACAAGGTTTCTCTTGGCTCGATGTCATTCATCGAAGGAGGAAGCACAAGCTCTATTGACGATGATCGTAGAGAAAGATCTAATAGGATTCGAGTCATGGGACTTGTCCAAGGCCGACCTGTTAGTCACAACGTTAATAGGAACCGCGCTATGGGATTTGCCCAATGCCAGCCTATTAACCACAACGTCTTGAGATGAGCTTCTTGTTATCAATATGATAGTGAGGATGAATCTCAAGATGAGTTATTCGAGGTTTATGGTGAATATTAGTTGGTAAGGCGACAACAAAAATTTAGTGATGTGTTCAATAGGAATAATTGCATCAATCATGACTTTTCAGATTATCAAGTACCACCAGAAATTCTCTAGTTTAATGCTTCTTGTCATGTCGAGGATTTTATTTATTGGTTTCACAAAGTTGACAAATTCCTTGAGTGTATGGAAATCTTTGAAGAAAAGCAAGCCAAATATGTCGCACGTAAGTTACAAGGTTATGTTTCTATATGGTGGAAACAATTGCAATATGATCGAAGGCAACAATACAAACAACTCATCAGGACGTGACATAAGATGAAGAAGTTGATGAGTTCTAGATTCCTTTAATCAAATCATGGGCAAATGTTGTATCAACAATATCAAGGAAAGCTTGAATCGAAACAATTGTTCCAAGGTAATTCTAATTCACAATATTCTTCACAACTCAACAATTATTATGCAATTGGGGATATAGATTATTCGACAAACATGACTATGGCTCTGCCAAGTTTGGGTCAATCAAGTCTTGTAGGTCAACAAATTTGTTATGCTCCACTATGCATGGAAGAAGAAAAGATTTTAAGTATCTCAATGTTTGAAAATTTTAAAGACCCAAACGGGCATTCAATTGAAGTAGAAAATCAAGTTCATTTCAACAATGGTGAGAACATTGAAATTGATGAAAGAGAGGTCACTGAAATTATTTTGAACAAGAAGTTTGAAGAAGACAATGAAGAGGTGAAGCAAGAGGAAAACGTTGAAGTTAACCAAGAGCTTCTAATGACAGAACTATTATCTCTTGATTATTATGATGGTTATGAGATTGCAAAAGAAAGAGATCAAGTTGAACTCAATGAAAAAGAAGAAATAAAAAATGAGGTAATAAAGTTGACATGTGCACCAGAGAAGTTGATTGAAGATGCAATTGATGTTCAAAAGATGATAATTGAATGTCCAACTGAATCTAAGACACAACAAAGTTTAGAGAGTATCCAACATCAACATAAAATACACTTCGTTGATTTTGTTGGTGTAGAGCAATTTAATTTGATTTTCAATACTTGTCTAATTGATCTTGTCAACCAGTTGAAGCATATAGAGAACAACTTTCAGAAAGTAGACTTCTCTGCATATAATTTTTGGAAGAGGGACAAACAACTGAAGTATTCAAAATATTTCTTTATTTGACATGGAAGATGGCAGATCTGTAATATGAACTCGAGGACGAGTTCTTTCAAAGAAGAGGAGCCTGATGTAGGACAAGATTTTAAGAATTTTTATATTTTTAGTTTTAATATTTTGGATTAATTACCTAAAAGTCCTATCTACATATTTGGTAGTAGCTTAGGTCCTGTCAAAAAGTTTTTGAACCAATAAGTCCCATTTACAGGTAAAAAGACGTTTTGCCCTTTAACCCAAACAAGTGCATATATAATAGGATTGCCAAACATCCATTGCTGTCTTCATTCTCTCTCTTACTTTTACACCCACTCCCCAACAACAACCACCAAACATCCCCTTCTCTCTCATTTGTCTTCTCTCTTTTTTTCTTTCTCCACCGCAAATGGTTCGGAAGATTTAATCACGACAACTCACGATCTTTGTATATCTACAATTGTAGCAACCACAACAAAATTTCCCTCAGCACTCTTGGAATTCCCTTTGGTTGGAATCTCTTGAACCCAAACAAAACCATCCGAATAACTCGTCAACATTCGATGCATCTAATCTTGAGAAATCTGTGCCTCTCGAATATTTGAAATTCATCAGCAATTTGGAAAATGAGATCCTTAATGCTTCTATGAAGAGAGAGACGATGAAGCTTGAAGTGATGAGGGCCCAAGCCATGATTAACATTCTTCAATCGCGTATTGATCTTCTGAACAAGGAAAACGAGGACTTGAGAATCTCTCTCATTTGTCTTCTCTCTTTTTTTCTTTTTTCTTTTCTTTTTTGGTTTCAGACTCTCTCTGTGTCATATAAAAAATGGAGCCAAAATACATTCGAAGTGGTCAAATCATAATTTTGTGCTCTCTCTCATATTCTCTCCCAAGGACCATTTCAAAGGCTTTCGAAGAACAAAACAGCCCCTAGGCTGAGAATGTTTGTAGGTAAGAACTGAGACATTCTCAGTTCCAAAATTGAGAATAATTTCAGTTTACAAAAATATCCAATAAAATTGAGAAAATTTTCAATTTTTCTGTGTTAAAACTGAGAATATTATCATTTTTTAATTTTTAAACTGATAATATTTTCAATTTTAAAACTATAAAAAATTGAGAAATTTCTCAGTTTACACATCTTGAAATCAGGAAGCAATGAAGACTTCTGTTTTTTCAGTTTTTGCATTTGCTTCTATATGTGGTCCATGGTGGAACAGTGCTTTTTGGTTGCGTGCTATTCTACTAGTTAATAAACTCCTTTATGACATGCAGCCTGTATTTAGTCCTTCTGTTTTAGCTGAGATGATTAGACCTGACGGCTCATCCACAATCTCTGTATTATGTGGTGAATCTCTATCTGCTGAGTTGGCTCATGGAAGAAGTGGTCAGCGGCATCGGCGAAGAAGACGTCACTGGTGTTGGTGACAGTGATACCACAGTGGTGGCAGGCGGTAAGGTCGACGTGGTCGAGGTCGGCGCTGGAGTCGACGACGCACTAGACGGAGGGAAAGGAGGAGTCATACGGAGGAGACCAGAGACTGGGTCTGTGGGGAGGGGAGAGAGAGAGAGAGAGAGAGAGAGAGAGAGTGTGTGTGTGTGTGTGTGTGTGTGTGTGTCTGTTTTGTTGTTGTTGTTGTTGTTGTTGGGGAGTGGGTGTAAAAGTAAGAGAGAGAGAATGAAGACAGCAATTGTTTGGTAGCAAGGAGATCTTGAAAGGGTAAATTGGTCTATTAAAAATTAATAGGACTTAAAGGAGCAAATAATTTTGTATAGGACTTAATGGATTATAAGTTTACAAAATGGGACTTGTATGTAAATGCCCCTAATATTTTTGATATATTATTTCTTAATTTTATTATTTTGGAATTAGATTTTGACTAGGATTTTAAATTGTTTAGAATTTTAGTTTCCTATTCTCTTAGGTTTCCTAATTTGTGTTGATTTAAGTTTCCTAATTTATTTTAAAATTACTTTTCCTGCAAGTATTATATTTAGTTTGTTATAAATAAGTCTACAAACATATGTAATGGATGATTCAATCAATAATATTAAGATATTTTCTCTTCCTTGTGGATTCAAAGTTCTATTTTTCTCGTGGATTCGAGAGCCCCTTTTGTCTACCAGAACGATATCTAGTTCTCGTGTATTCTGCTGTGTCACATCAAATCTAACTTTGTTTCTTAAATATTCTTCTTTTTTTTTTTTTTTTTTTTTTTATATTTTGTAAAATTGTTTCTCCACCTATGAAATTGAACTCTTGAAATAGAACCATCTATGAAGTTTGTCAATTTAACAAAATTCTTGATTTCATTTAATAGTTTTTGCTATTAGCATTTTGTTGATTGGAGTCCAAAGGGTATGAAATTGATTTTGCTTCAAATACTACACATAAGCCAATACTGGAAAATTGTGGACTACATTTAATGTTTTGGGCATCATATATATATATATATATATATTCAAGAGCAATTATGTGTTAGATAATTATTCAGTTATCTTAAAATATCAAGTGACGTTCATTGCGATGCTCCGAATCAATGATGTAACAAAAAACTTTATGGGTGGGATAATACTAACTCATATTTATTAGGTAGTGACAAGTAATGATCCACTGGAGTTGTTTTATAATTTCTTATTTGTTAGGAGTACCATGATAATATGAGGCCACCTAAAAAAATTTCCCTAATACCACCCACATAGTGAAAACTAGGGCTGCACAAAGTCTCAAAAAAACTTGAAAATCAAAGCAACCTGACTTCTATGGGGTTGGGTTGATTTGGGGTTTTTATTACTTTGGTTTAGTTTTGTGTAGACCAATAAGATTTATTCAGCTCTTGGTTTAGGACTTGACTATACTGAACCAACCCAAGACCCAAACTTTAGTTATAAATAAATATTACATAAATAATGTATATTAAGTTGTCTTCATATTATTATTGGAAAATAAATACTAAGGTAGACATTGATACACCATGTAAGAGAAAAATTATAACAAATCATTCTCATTCTTTAATTTCTACTATGGTATACTTGTATTTGAACAATATGAATGATTGTTTATAATCATTGGCTTGTATTATAATTTGAAACATTGTTTTGTTTTTCTTTGTGTTATGTTGAAGATGCTATGCTAAAGCTTCCCGGGAGTAGTGAAGTCAAAATAATCGATAACTATTTTTGGTTGTTGGCTTGTATTAAAATTTGAAGCAATATTTATTTATTTTCTACATTATGTAAGTAATGTAAGTTTTGGTTTGTTTTTATGAGTTAAAACAATGGATAATTGTTTATGGTTGTTGACTTGTAATAAAATTTGAAACACTATTTTATTTTTTTTCCTATGTTATGTAAGTTTTGGTTTGGTTTGGTTTCACTATGTAAGTTAAAACATTGGATAATCATTTATATTAAAATTTGAAACACTATTTTATTTTTTTTGGATGTTATGTAAGTTTTGGTTTGGTTTGGTTTGACTATGTAGGTTAAAACATTGGATAATCGTTTATGATTGTTGTTTGATTTGTATAAAAAATTAAAACAATGTTTATGATTGATTGTTTATGTCAACATTTTTTTCCCCTCTCATTTACGCTTTTGATCTATTAATCTATGAATTAACTCTTCCTTCCAGTGAAACAATGATTTTGGGCATTGTTGGCATTTATTTGTCTAAATCTCAAGAAATTTAAGCTGCTAACTCTACCTACTTTAATTTATGCAGTGTTGATAGCACAAAATCTTATAATATTAAAAAATCACTTTCATTCATTATGAAAGAAATCACAATCGATTATAACCAAGCACCGCTTAAGGGATAATTGACTATATTTTCAGTCATAACTAAAATAACAATCACAATGCGTGAGTTTAGTATATAAATAAATAATTGTTACATGGAGAGACTAAGGCGGGTTTGGCAATAATTTTTTATTGTTCTTTTGCCTTTTTTTTAGAATATACAAAAATTGATATGATTTTTCTTCACTTTTTCCTTTTTATGATATAGGCTACGTGTATATAATCTTTCTATCATTTGAAAATAATTACTCAATTCTTTGTAATTTGTGAATTAAAATGCACTACTGCATTTTTCGTCCAAATTAGCACTAGTGCATTATACATGTTTATATTTTTAATTGACGGAGATTTATGTATACATAATCTATACCACTGGTGTAAAGTGGAGAGTATAGCTCAAAGAATAAGAAAAAAAAGTATTTAAGTTAATTTATAAGTGTGGTTAACTGAAATTAGTGGTGAGTTTTTTTTCTTCTCAGCAAAGAAAAGATTTATTGATAAAAAAAGAGGATCAGATTAACAAGGGGATGCAAACCCACTCTAAACTTACAAGATCTAACCCTGCAAGTACGTTGGCCAGGAGCCAACCCAAACAAACAAAAAGAAAACAAGGGGGTCCAATACTACAACCCAAAAGCAGAGTCACATAACAGAGTCAAAAACAGCTATCCTTTCCCATTCAATTTCAATCGATTCACCCCTTCAATTCTATACATGACCATCTGAGGAAAAAAGGCGCTCTTCAGTCTGTATTTACCCAAAATGCTGTTGTGATCTTGATTTTTTCCACAAGCTCCACGCTTCTAACAACAAGCCTTCTAAAAATCAAATAATTCCTTGAAATCCATAATGTCCACATGTAAGTACAACTACTATACCGACCAAATTAGCAGTAAAGAAAAAAAATTAAAAATTGGTACCATGTGACAAAAGAACCAAACTTGATAACTGTCCTATCCTTGTTCAATTCTACAAATAATATGATGGCAAGAGCAAAATTTCTCTGATAACTTTCTTGTATGAAACAGATGGAAAATGCATGTGGTCCAAAACTATTCTTGAAATGAAGGATTTTGTTTTGCATCCAATTCAATACTGTCTCATCACGAGTGAGTAGTTACTGTTTTAATTTTGTTGCTTTGAAGTTGGAAAAATTAATTGAATTTTCTTGAATAATAGTGACAACGACCAAATTGGATTTTGATTGTATTGTCTTAGTTTGATTCACCTCCAGCTAGCTTCATTATTTTCCAATTCCTAACCATAGTGATATATAAAAATAAAAAAAAATAAAAAAAATCTATTCAACTAATATAGCACTCAGCAACTTTGATTTCTACTTTGAACCATCAAGTGAATGGAGTACTCAAATATATTAAATGGTTCTCAATAAACTGTACTCAAACTTTATACTAACTTCCAGCGAGCAATCCAAGTAAATTGACAATTCAAAAAAAACAAAATACACACACAGATTGTTAAACTATCAATTATTCCGCATGAATTCTTATGGAATTTATGGAAAAATAAAGGTATTTATGAAATTTCATATAGTTAATTCCATGATAGAATGACAAAACAAACATGAATTTTTACTAGTCCAGTGGTCATAAAACAAACAATTTTTTTTAGTCCCATCACTAACAATCCTCATACTAACAATCCAACCCAACCTAACTCTAAAATCAAACTGGGATTTACATGTCTTTGCCTGAATTCTGTGTGGTTTTATCCTAAGAAGCACGGACACTTTTAAGAATGTGACATATTTGTATTTGTATTGTGTCCATGTCGGATGCCAACACTCTTTTGACACTTTCCCGACACGTTTAACACTCTTCAAAACATATTCTATTTTTTAATCTTTTTTTTAAAGACCCAGACACTCTTTGGACTCTTGGAGGACACATGTCTATCGCTTAAACACACATGTCTATTGATTAAACACAGGTGAGAATAATTATATGTTTGAGCAAAACAACTAAAGATATAATAATAAAACAAAAACTATATAAATTTATAAAAATTAGTGTCATATTACATTTTTTTTTATTATCTTTGAATATTATGTTCATATATATAACATATAATTAATATATAAAATTATATATTTCATATGTGTCTCCCACGTGTCGTGTCTTGTATTTTTTAAAAATTAGCATGTCGGCGTGTCTATGTCATATCAATGTCGTGTCACGTGTCTATATCCATACTTTTTAAGTTTTACCTATGTATGGCCAGAAACTTTACATTGGTATCTTCTATGTTCTTTTGCTTCTTTCTTTCTTCCTTCTTTTTGTTTTCATTTATTTATATTATTTTTTGGTGCACCAAAACTACTACAAAATTCACTACACTCTTTACATTACAGAGGATCTGGACTCCATAAATCTACCTTCCCCAAGTAATAAGTTCCCACAAAACAAATAAAGTTTAACAATGGATTTCTAAAAATATCTCCAAGGGACTCTTTGAACGAAATATGTTAGCTATTATAGCCAATATATTACAATAGTTGTTCTAATAAAAAAAGTTTAAGGCTAGCTATATTTAAAGAGTCTTAAAACATCTCCAAGGGGCTCTTTAAAATAGGCTTGTTAGTTATTATAATTACTTCCATATTATTTTACGCACTCCAACGAGCTAGCTAATACGATAGCTATTTTAACAAAAATTTTGCAGGCTACCTACATTTAGAGAGCATTAGAGCATCCACACCAACCTCTTCAAATTTTTAGTCAAATTAAAGCTACTTTGCTATTTTAGCTAGTCACTTCTTTACCTACTGCATCAAGCTCTCTATTCTAACTTAATCTTATTAAAATATTATTTTCTTATTGTGTTTGTTATTCTTTCTTTTTTATTAAATTAATAAGTTACAAGCCAAACAATTCTTAAAAAATGCAAAAAAAAAAAAAAATAAAAAATAAAAAAAATTGTCGTTGGCCGATTGACCGGCCGGACTTTTGGACATACATCCAGTAACACTAATTAGCGATGAATAGTACTTCGCTTGTTGTAGCGAGATACTGTAGCAATCATAAATTTTGACGAGCTGCAAGCGAGACTGATGAACTTGATTTTTTGAAGTTTATTAGCTGTGGAGACATAATTTTTGAATGACAACACGTGGCTGAGGTGTCACCGAAGTGCCAGCCAAGGTGTCACGTGTCCTGGTGTAGACACCCCATTTTTGATTGACCTTAAGACTCAGACGTCATCGATTGAGCGCTCGGTGATTGCGTATGTTGTGCTCGTTTCGAGATTTCGGAGTTTTGGCTGAGAGCCTTTGTAACGCACCCAAAATATTGCAATAAAGATAACTCATATGCAGAATAAATATGAGAAACAACATATTTTCATATATCAGAGTTTACTGTTTAACAAGCAATTAAATGCCATATAGGCTTTCATCTTTCCAAGACATTGCTTGGTTACACAAATTGAGTCTCACTCATTACATCTTAAGCCCTTGGCTTTACAATTAACAAACATGCACACATAAAGCATAACTAGGAAACTCTTGCTTCCCGAGAGTCCATCCATGCTATTGCCTTGGAGGTAACATCTCACCTGCACCTGAAAATGATATTCCCGTATAGGGTGAGCTAACAGCCCAGTTGAAATAATCTAACATAATTTATGAAGTTTAGCAAAAGTATAAATACCACGTACATAAACAATACCGATATGGAAGCATCCATAAGACCTACATATCTATATGCCACTGAGGCCAATCTTATTCCATGTTCCATCTATTCATTTCCAGTTCATATACACTACTCAATTCATGAGTTAAATTCATTATCTTTCAACAACCAAATAAGACTACAACTCAATGGTTTCCAATTATGCAAAACACACATAAACACTTCAAATCTGCCATTTTACGGATATTTCGTCCGAAGGAATCGGCACCCATGTATATTTTCTCAAATATGCCATTTTACGGATATTTCGTCCGCGGGAATCGGCACCCATGTATGTTTTCTCAAATATGCCATTTTACGGATATTTCGTCCGCAGGAATCGGCACAATGTATATATATAATTTTTGAGTCTTTCACCCAGGACACTTCGGCCAACTTGCTTTCAGTGGAGTCCATCCCCTTTTTCCTCCCAAATAAACATTCATATACAATGCATTTATAAACATAGTCATATGCAATGACAACCAACATTTGATTAGCATTAAATCGCCTAATCTTCATGCAATTTCTACAACAATCATAGCTATCGTCCACCGATAACGCAATACATTTATCTTTAAACAAATATTCAATCTCGGATTTAATAGTTTATTCAAAACTTCCATAGGTGATATAATACATATCCAATATCACCATTTATATCAATAATCATCCAATTTAACATATTCAATGTTAATTCCAATTATTTATACAAAATAATCATTTATTCAAATTAGGGCAAAAATCCCCCTTTTTCCAATAATAACCCAAATACCCAAAATAAACTATTTTGGTACATCAAGAGTTTATATTCAACCCCAAACATCATTGATCTTATATACATCAAAAACCCCTCTTTTCATTTTACACCCAAATCTTAGATTTGTCCAAACCACAACCAAATCTCATCATCTATACACAATAGCAAATAACTAAGCTAAAAACCATACTAGAGTGTAGAAAATCCCTATCTCAAGTTTTGAAGAGAATCTGAGATGAAACCCCAAAAATCAACAATGCCTAAACTCGATCTCCACCGCACACAACGTAGCCCTCGCCTAGATAACCGACTTTGGTGAAGAACTTAGGTCCAAATCCCAAAGGATTTGAAGAAATCAAAGATCTTGTGAGGTTTTTGGTAAGAAATGTAGAGAGAAGGGAGAGGAAATGTTTTTAGAGATAGGGAGATACACAAAAGTAATGTGAATTATCAGATTCACGAACTGATATAATACATGGTCCGCTCGAGCGTGGAAAGCCCCGCTCGAGCGTCAAATACACTATCCCAGTACTTTTGCAGACAGGTCAAACTTCTGAAATTAAACATTCTCCGCTCGAGTGCATAAACGGTCGCTCGAGCGGACAAGCAACTTCGAATGCATTTTGAATTTTTGTTTTGAGGGGCGCTGCCCCTCAATCCCGCCAGGGCGCTGCCCTTGGAACCCGCAAGTTGACCGGGCAGCTCGACCCCTGCCAGGGCGCTGCCCTTGGACCCCTGCGAAGGGGTGCTGCCCCGTCGACTCCCGACCGGTCCAGTTGAAGTGGCAAAACATAAAAGAAGGATTGAAACCGGGATTGCTACAGCCTTGCCTCCGGGCCTCTGAACTCTTTGTGCTTTGGCTCGGTTTGCGGACCAAGTCTTGTTTTCTTTTCCTGAGGGAGGGAGAGGTCCTGCAGACCACTCTTTTGTGGTCGTAGACCACTTTTCCCATTTGGAGACTAGTTTCTGGTTTTCGGAGCCTTCGGCCGGGCGCCTTGTCTCGGGATCGCTTAACGTTCTCCGTTTGGCGTGGTTTTTGCACCACACCTTGTTTCCTTGGCCTAGAGGGCCACTGTGGTTTGGAAGACCACTTTTGTGGTCATAAACCACTTTTGGTGCTCGACAGCTTGTTTTCGAGGCTCCTGGTTGCGTGTTTTGCCTCCCGAACTTTCGTCTTGCATCTGTTTTGGTTTGTTTTTGGTACAAACCTTGTTTTCCTTGTTTGGAAGGTGGTACAAGGGTGGGAGACCAATATTTCCCCTTGAAGACCACTTTTCCTCCTACCAGCCAGTTTTCTGGTCTGACAATTGGTCTCCCTGATCTTTGGACCATCAAAAGTGGTCGGCCACCACACCATTTGCTTGTTTTCATCCCCTAGACTCTCTCCCACCATGGCCGACCAGTTATTGTTCTGGGAGACCACTTAAAGTGGTCGGCCGACCACTTAAGTAGCTAGCCGACCACTTTAAGTGGTCGGCTGCTTTTTGGCACCTTTTTGGAGATATTTTCCTCCAGTTGTGGCATTAGAGCTATCCTCCATACACGTGTATGGACGGACTGGTTTGAGGCTTAGCTTCTCCAAGAAGCTTTGCCTTTTTGTTTCTATAAGAGGGAGGCTCCTCCTCCCTCCTCTAGGTTCAGAAAATCTTGGCTTAAGAGATAGATATAGACTTGTATCTATTCTTCCTTGTTTGCTCTTGTTTTGTGCCTTAAAGTGTAGATCTATCATACTTTTGTACACAAACACACACTCAAACACCTTGCTTGTATTGCTGAGACTTCTTGAGGTTATTTTTGAAGTTTTTGGGCTAGTTTGAGCTCAAAGAGGTTGCTGGAGTTGCAGTAGTAAAGAAGGTCTTCAAGGGTGAGTTTTTAACCGTTAAATCCCCCATTCTTGCTTAAGCTTTTGGACCCTTTTGCATACTATTTTAAGCTTAGCTCTTAGCTGGAAAAAGTTCTTTTTTTACATGCTTAAAAAGTTTGTTTAAGGTCACTTTTTCGTTGGGGGTGATCTACCCCCTCTTAGGCCTTGTTAGGCCTTGTTTTGAGCCATCCCTTTAGGCTCTTGTTGTAGCCTTTGCATGACCTTTCTACCACTGAAATCCAGAGGATTTTCAGTGGTGGAAAGGTGGTTTTGGAGTCCTAAATAGGAGAGGGTCATCCCCTCTCCTTGTGTCTTGTTTACTTGCTTTATGTGCCTCATGTTTGAGCATCTTTGTTAAGCTTATGTTGGCCATATCTTAGCTTGTATTTGTAGTTATTTTGCTAAGGCATGCCACTGTTTTTTACTTGGTTTGGTCACTCCTTGCATGGTTTATACACTTGTAGTGTAAATCACACAAACTAGTCTTGTATGCTTCATGAACTAGCATGTCATTCTAGCTTCTGTTGAGTCCATTTCAGCATGTTTTTGGTGATTTTTTGCCATGGCATGACTCTGTTTTGGGTTTGTTTGGTTGGCCTTTGCATGCTCCTTGCACTTGTAGTGCATTTCCATGAAATAGCCTAACATGCATCATGCTTTCACATGTCATTCTAGCATGCTTTTGGCTTAACTTCATGAAGCTTTTGTCCATGTTTTAACATAATTTAGCTCTGATTTTGGTTGTTTTGGCCAGGCATGACTTGCTTTATATAGTCATAGTTCAATCTAGCTTGTTAGCTTTGTGCATCAAGTCCATTGGCATACTTTACTTGGCCTATTTGAATGATTTGGCATCATTTCATATGTGATTTCAGTCCATGTTTCATGCTCATGCACTTGCATTTATCACTCATTCAATGCGTTGGAGGGCTTGCCCCTTTATGCCGTGAAATGAACCATTGCGTATGCCTTCATGTCTTAGCTTGCGAGCCATCATTTTAGTGCTTATTTGGGGTTATTTTGCCATGATATAACTCTGATTTTTATTGGTTAAGTCATCCCATGCTTGGTCTTAATAGGTGTAGTGTAATCCACCTTATTTGCCTTGTATGCATCATGCCTTATGCCCTCCATGCTAGCTTATTTTGGCTTCCTTCCATGCATATTTTAGACTTATTTTAACATGTTCTAGGACTGTTTTGGGTTGCCTTGATCACATGCATCATGTTTTGCATACTTGTAGTACAAGTGCTCTTGCTTGCTTCAAGCTTTGAGCACCATTGCATGCTTCATTTGTGTTGTGTACATGATTTGGCATCATCTAACATGACATTTTAGAGCTTTTAGCATTGCCATGTTCCCACTTCATTCATGCTTTAAGTGCTTTAAATTGTTGTGCATTGTTGCCTTACTTGTGGCCTAGCATGTATGCCATCTTGCCTAGGTATTTGGGCCTCCATCTTAGCATGTTATGGTCTTTGTCTTGACCCATTTCAGCTCTGTCCATAGTTGGTTCATGCATATTTTCCATGTATCTCATGCCCCCTTTGTAGTCCTATTTACTAGCTTCATGCTTTAGGACCTTCGCATGCTATACTTGTGTTTGTTTGAATGATTTGGCATCATTTCTTACTTAATTTCAGTGCATTTAGTGTTGTTACACTTCCGCATTTATCACTGCTTGAGCCCTCTTGAGAGTTGTACTCTTAGGCCTAGTTGGTTGGCCATGGCATTGTGCATGCTTACCTTCCCTTTTTGTGCCTTGATTTTATCACCAATGGCCACTAATTTGGGCATGGCTGAGGCCTATCCATTTTGGTTTAAGTCCATTGTGCATTGTGTATGCCATGTTAGTTATTGCATTGTGTATGCTAGTTAATCATTGCATTGTGTTTGCCATGTAGTTCATTTGCATTGTGTATGCTACGTTACATTGCATTGCATGTTTGCATGATTGTCCCTTGCATGTTTGCATGCCATTTGCATTAGATGTTTGCATGCTTAAGTTACATAGCATTGTGCATGCCATGTTTGTGTTGCATTGTGTTTGGAATAGGTGTTAGTCCAAACACGGGAAAAGAGGGACGTTTCATACTTAAAGTGATGAAATGTGCCTCGATTCTCGGTCGCTGACGCTCTCGATCATACATGATAGAGTTTTAGGCTTTATGTGTTTACTTGTGCATTCATTTTACATTGAATTGTGCAACTTCGCCTCTCGGCCATCATGCATTGAAATGCGCGATTGGTGGCCCGAGGGTCGAGAATCGCACTCCCTTGAGTTCATGACATGATAGGGAGGGTGGTTGTGCACACATATCTTGCAAATACATTGCCATGCCCTTTCTTGCTCTCTGTTGCAGCAAACTGGAATTCAGCAGCAACAACTGGTCGGCCAGGTAGAAAAACTAGCTGGCTGACCACTTTTTCTGGCTTTCAACAAAGAAAGTGGTCGGCAGGTGGCTGCAGAGACCAAAAGTGGTCGGCCACCCTCCCACAGGACTCCCAAGGTGAGGTTTCAGCTTTCTGGAGCTTGGTGCAGTGTTCTGAGAACAATTGAAAACAGAGGCAAATCGGGGCATCGTATTGGATTTCCAAACGAGGCGACCGGGCTTGCATGCATTCCTCTCCCTCTAAAGCTCCTGATTTACTGCTTTCCTTAGCCACCATGCTTAGATAGCTAGCTCTTGCTTTGTTTTGTAACTTAATAGTTAATGCATTTAGCTATTTAAATTTGTTTTGTAATAATTAGTTAACTAGGATTAGTTAATTAATTGTTTTGTAATAATTAGTTTAATTAGCTTAGATTAGCTAGTTAGCTTCTTATTCGGTCCCTCCGTCGAGAGGGCGCAATGTTGTAATAAGCGTGCGTGTGTGTGATGCATGTCTTCCAACCCCCATTTCTTTCTCCCTTTTACTTAACCGCTTATGATGGTTAGTTTTAGGGCATATTTCGATTAGCATACCTTATGCTTGCATGCGTGCATCATTCATCTATTTTGCATGCACCGGGCTCGGTGCATCATACTAACTACATTGTATTTCAATTCCAAGTTGAGTACATGTATCAAGTTGCATTTCATATGCCATTTCTTAGAATAGCCGAGCCTATCTTAGTTGCATTTTCGCATGTGTTGCATTAGCCATCTTAACATGAACTAGGATCATGCATGATTTCTAACTAGTTCTCTTTTTTGGCTCGGAGTACACTGTGAGTGTTTACGCTTTAGCATACTGCATGTGTGTTATTGATTGCCATGTTAGCATGCTTACCATGAGGCTAACTGCTTACTTGATATAACTGCCTGAATGCCTGTTGGTGAAGGTTGGATTACTTGAATTGGAATAATTCATCGAATCCCGAATTTAGCCTACTTGCGAGTAGCAAACTTCAAACCGTTTTCAAACAAGCGAACATGCAATGTTTTGTTTCAACTTAGGCGATCTAGTCTATACTTGTATGCTGTGCGCATCACATAGTAATTCTAGGTTAATAACCGGAATAAGAGCACATGTGTTTTCAAAAACAAAATATCATGCTTAGTACAGGCCGATCTTTGATCGGGCGAGCGGGGGTGCTCATTGCATGACCTTCTCTTCTCGTACCCAAGTTCCCGAGCCGAGGCAACTTTGGTGATGACGGACACGTGGTCTTAGGCACGAGTCAGGGTTTCCTAAATTCCCTCAAAATAAAATATTTAGGTGGTGACTCTGTATCTGGCAAAGCAGTTCATGTTTGGCACTTCTTTATTAAAAATCAGTTTTCCAAAACGATTTGCCGGATTTGGACTTTTTGATGATTTATCGATCTTACATCACACATTGTGAGATTAGATTCAGAACTGTGACATGAGTCCAAACTTGTAGTAGCTAGAGAGCAAACGAATTTTGCGCCTTCACAGTGCGGAGCTCGGGAGTCCTCGGGCACGTTTACACCTGGTCATGATACCGAGTTGATCTCGGCTAGGCCGAGGTTATCTGCGAGAATACCAGAATCCGGGATAAGCGGATAAGGGGCAAGAGTCCTAGAATGAGATAAGACTTCAGTTTGGGTAAAGATAAGACTCTTGGAGAGTTTATCCCAATCCTACTGGGAGTCCAAGATTAGCAGTAATCCTGAGTCCATTGAAGTTAGGCTTCTATTGGGACTAGGTTTGTGTTGGCTATAAAAGAGAGGCACCCCCATGGGTCTAAGGTATGCTTTTTATACTCTGTCTAGTGAGTTAAGCACTTTTGCTATCTTTGAGAGATAACTGACTTGATCGTTGGAGTGCCCCTGGGTGGACCAACCACCGCCAGAATCTCTTCTTTTTATGACAGGTCGTTCGGGCTTAATCTATTATGCCGGTGCTCTCCAGTTGAGTTCTTCCTTTGGTTGTGTGGTCGGAAATCAACACCCACAATTTGGCACCGTCTGTGGAAAAGAAAGAAGAATAGATGGCTAACGACGGACAGAAAGAGAAAGTTGGGGACGACACCCCTACTGAGAGTGGGAAACATATTGACCTTGACGTCGAAGAAGACAACTGCAACGAAGAGTCTCGTGATAAGAATCACGGAGGAAAGGACGTCGGCCAGGAGGGCGGTGTACCGAAGAAATTGGACCGGAGCGGGTATTATAACGAGGACGACCTCCAAGTATGGAAAGATAGATGCTTGCGGAGGGACGACGAGATGAAGGGAATGGCAGACAAATTGGCGGACCTGCAAACGGCCGTCAATTTCATGATGTAGAACAACCTCATGCAGTCACCGTTCCCTTTACAAGATACGCCGATTCCAGCGGCCAAGAAAGATGCCCAGAAAGGGGGGCAGAACACAGTTCCTGCAGTCACTTAGCACAACAGGGCAAAGGGGCATTTTTACTGGCCTTCACGGGAGGTCGGGCATGGAGAATCAAAGAGGGTTGGAGAATGATGCCTGGGAGCTGGAATCTATAGGCTAAGACTAGTTTAACGCTTGTTGAAATTTAAATTTACAAGTTGAAGTTAAACCGAGGTCATGTTTAACGCTTGTTGAAATTTTAAATTTACAAGTTGAAGTTAAACCGAGATCATGTTTAACGCTTGTTGAAATTTTTAATTTACAGTTGAAGTTAAACCGAGATCATGTTTGACGCTTGTTGAAATTTTAAATTTACAAGTTGAAGTTAAACTGAGATCATGTTTGACGCTTGTTGAAATTTTAAATTTACAAGTTGAAGTTAAACCGAGATCATGTTTGACGTTTATTGAAATTTTAAATTTACAAATTGAAATTAAACCGAGGTCATGTTTAATGCTTGTTAAAATTTTAAATTTACAAGTTGAAGTTAAACCGAGATCATGTTTGATGCTTGTTGAAATTTAAATTTACAAATTGAAGTTAAACCGGGGTCACGTTTAACGCTTGTTGAAATTTTAAGTTTACAAGTTGAAGTTAAACTGAGGATATCTTAAAGGAAGATTGATTTGAATGCTTGTTGAAATTTTGAGAAAAATTTACAAGTCAAGCCAAGGTTATGTTGAAAGAAGTATCTACATACTTGCCGAGATTACCATGTTGCCAAGACTTGGAAGATATTTGAATATAGAAGTCTTGCTAAGTAAAGAGTGAAGTATTGAGTTGTAAATAACACTTGTGAAAATATTGTAAAAAATATTTTCAAGTGTTAGGCCAAAGCCGAGATAAACTGTTAGTGGGTATAACCGAAGTATTCCACACTGAGAAGATTACACAGTTAAGGTGTACGTTGAAGACATGCAAATTATTCTAAAGCATTGATGAAAACAGACTATAAGTCTTGGTTATATTAAGCCGATGAATGATGATCTCGGTAGCAAAGGATAGAGCAAGTTTAGCCGATGTGCTAAAAGAAATAATATAGGTTCCATCACCTCAGGATGCCGAGGTAATAGAACCTAGGGGGTAGTTGTGGGGACATAATTTTTGAATGACAACACGTGGTCGAGTTGTCACTGAAGTGCCAGTCGAGGTGCCAAGTGTCCTAGTCATGATGCCGAGATGATCTCGGCTAGGCCAAGGTTATCTGCGAGAATACCGGAATCCGGGATAAGCGGATAAGGGGCAAGAGTCCTAGAATGAGAGAGGACTTCAGTTTGGGTAAAGATAAGACTCTTAGAGAGTTTATCCCAATCCTACTGGGAGTCCAAGATTAGCAGTTGTAACGCCACAATTTTCATGCCCAAATAGTAATACAATAATCATGGCCATTTAAAATAAAACTGATAATAAGTCCTCATACTTGCATTACATGATGTAAATAGCCTTCATGTGATAATACAGTTAATCCCACAACAATTAATTAAACAATTAATACCCCTAAGGGATTACAAGTTTCCAAGGCTTGAGCCTGGTTACACAAAATGGTTATTCAAACCCACACATACAAAGCCCATGGCTTACACACAGAGTCACAGTAAAATGAGAGTCTCATACTCTCAATACACATTTTCTCGGCTTTAGTTAGACGGTATCACCACATCTTTTCCTACACAAAAATCCCGTAGGGTGAGCATAAAGCCTAGTAGGAAATCCTTAATAAAGTATATACATTTTATACAAGTCTCAAGAGATGAAATGCACATGCCATGCTATGCCCTTCTTGAACGTAAAACACACCTTCATTTATTCAAAAACCATCATGCTCAATGATGTCATGCAATTTCAGTTGTTCAAAACTTAACAATTTATTTCAAGAGCGCTAAATATGTCTCTGGTAATCCCTAGGCTGGTCTCTGCAAGTAGACTATACGAGTACTACCAAATTGTCCTTTTTACCGGTATTAACCGGAAGGCTCGACACCTATCTGCGCGAATTTTTCGGTCTTTCACCCTGGACCCGCAGGCCAACTTATTCAATATTATCTACACCACCTATCAAGACTTACCAACATATTTACCCCAAAACCATTTCATGAAAACTTATTCTCAACATTCTTTTCTCAATGCACGTTTTCAAATCAAGCTTCAAAGTCTAATGTAATGAAATGAAATGATATGTCAATTTCACAAGATGAACACAATTACTTTTATTCCAATTCATCATCCAAGGAATAAACACAATTTCCTCTTCTCAAGTATTCTCAACAATTTAGTCATTTCAAGACTATATCAACATTCTAAATAATCATTTCTAAAATGAACAGTAATTCTCATAATCCACAAAATTAATCATTTATACAAATATAAATAATAAATTTTCTAAACATCATTTATTTTGGCACACAAAAATAAATATAACAATATTACCCATGGATTTTTAATCTCTTTTAAAATCCCCAATTTCTAAGTTTTCTCACCAAAACCAACCATTTTCAAATATTCGAGAAGATCTCACCAAAAACATCTTTCTTTTACCAACATAGTACAAAACCCTCAATTTCTATTTAAAAAAAAAGAAAAGAAAGTAAACCCACTTTCAAAATCACTCCTCTTTTTGCATCAACAAAAATCCATTTTCAAAAAGAACAAATCAAAGGTTGATTTCGAAAATCATCTACATCTTGCAAAAATATATATATAACTCAAAGAAAATCCCTACCTCAAGCTAGAAGAGAAGATGAGCAAAAATCCAAATTTTCGATTTTGCCGGATTTTGATCTCCACTGATCAAAATGTTTCTCTCACCATGCTTCTCACTTTGGCTTTAAGAACAAGTTAAACAAATTAAATTATATACTAGAGAGGTTCTAGCTCTAATGCCCAAATACACTAACGCACAAAAAGATGGAAGGTGAATGTGACCTAAGCTGCTGGGCTGTCTCCTAGATAGCCACTGAATAGAGTTCCTTTGTTGAACTAACAATATATATATATATATATTTTATCTAATTTCTCAAAAGAATCTGCTCACCTTGGCACCCATCCATTGATAGCTTCACCAGCTACTGTAGCAAACCAAGAAGGCCAACCAGTGGCGACCTGTTCCGCCTCTGTAGCATTCGGGATATTCCCTATAGCAGGATAATTAGGAAGAACAACTTCAGAATTCTCTTTCTTCTTCTCGAAATGGTCATCACAGTACTCAGGTCCTTCTTCATCAGTATTTCAAGATATTCAGCCTATAATTGTGTCTCGTGAGAAACATATTCTTTGAGGCTTTCAACAGAAAAGCATGGTGAGCAACAGAGGTACAACTGCTTCAAACTTGCCGTGCTTTGTTTGTCCAAAGAAATAAGCGTAAGATGAACATCTAACTCATCATTCTCCTTTGCATTTTCGAGGTATTTAGTCAGCTTCATTATGTGGGTGTTCCGGACACTCTTGCTCCGAGCACCACCTCCGTCCCAAGCAAGCATTCCTGTGCTCCGTACAAGCCCAGAAGTACCTTTGCTTTCTCTGCTTGCTTCTAAGTCATTTTCATTGCCTCCACCATCTGAATTTGCAGCTGATGGAGAAGGCTCAGAGGACTGTGCTCCTGCCTTTCTCTTGTACCTCCTTTGCTTAATTTATGTTGACCGTTCATCAATCGAAGATGAATCTTTGTTCGCATCATGATTATTTTCATCCTCATTGTCATCAGATCCTTCATGCTCAGTTCCTTGGTATTTCTTCTTCTTCTAGAATATTTGCGTGGTAATCTAGAACCTGCTGTAGATTCTATATCTTTACCTATTTTGCACTTAGTTACCAATGTTTCAGATTGTCGACGAAAAAATTTTGGGCAATTGATGTCAGAATCTTTTGACCCCACTCCAGCACCTCCTCTTTTCTGACCATGCCTCCTCCCTCCTATCATTCTCTCTTTGTTTTAAAGAAATATTCTTCATGACCCCCCCTTCATCATAATGACCTGAGGCTTTAATTCATGATTTTACCAAAAACAATTCATGGAGGGCCCTTCACAACTCATCCTATCTCCACCCAAAAAAAAAAAACACATCAATTATTCTTCACCGAAAGTGAGCAACCCTCTCAAATAATTTTCCACCACCACATTTTTTTTAATTTTTATTTGGGTCTTTACAGCAGTAATCCTAAGTCCATTGAAGTTAGGTTTCTATTGGGACTAGGTTTGTGTTGGCTATAAAAGAGAGGCACCCCCATGGGTCTAAGGTATGCTTTTTATGCTCTGTCTAGCGAGTTAAGCACTTTAGCTATTTTTGAGAGATAACTGACTTGATCGTCAGAGTGCCCCCGGGTGGACGAACCACCGCCGGAATCTCTTCTTTTTGTGATAGGTCGTTCGGGCTTAATCTATTCTTCTAGTGTTCTCCAACTGAGTGTTTGATTGGCAGTGTGGTCGGAAATTGACACACACATTAGCTAAAAAACGATTTTATCGAGTGTGATGAGGATGCTCTTAGGAGGCTCTTTAAACTAGTTTGTGTGGATAAATATAAAATAAAGAGTAGTGTTGGAGCATATGGATAAAAAATTAGTTAAGTAAATTAAGATCATACCATTTTCATACTTTAACTAGTGAAAAATGAACAGTACCATTACAGTTGCTGTTAGGAGGCTTTTTGAATAGTTTGTGGTATAGATAGGTGGGGGGACATAAAATTTGTAGTATAGATAGGGAGTTGGAAATTTTAAACCGATGTCATGTTTAACACTTGTTGAAATTTTAAAAAAAATTTACAAGTTGAAATTAAACAGATGACATATTTAATACTTGTTGAAATTTTAAAAATTTAACAGTTGAAGTTTGTCACGCCCTCAAAATAAACCCATAATATATACAATATTGACATGCATTGACATAAGAGAATAAGACATTCTTCCATTCATCAGAGTATTCTTATTGAAAGACATTACATGTAACAATGAAAGTAGATGCCCTACGGGCTTACAGCTTTCCAAGCCAACACTTGGACACAAAAAATGAGTTCTAACTCATCTACAAATTAAGCCCGTGGCTTGAATTTACATGTAATATCAAAATAGCAAAATAACTAAAAGGAGTCTTCAACTCCAAATTCTTCCAAGCTAAATCCTTGGAGGTAGCATATCACCTAGACCTGAAAATGAAGTTCCTATATAGGGTGAGCCACAGCCCATCAGAGATATACTAAACCAAATATAAGAATTGACTAAAGTAATAGCATTCGATAGATGGTTAACACTTAAAATTCAATTTGCATCACAATACAGTTTCATGAGCATTATGTCCATGATACGTTTCACTTTCCATTATTAATCCAACTTTCCATTATACAAACATGGCTCAGAACCTGGCCAAACAACAAAATGAGTCTACATCTCATATTAATATTACCTCCAATATCAACAACTCAAATGAGGCTAAGGCTCATACTAAAACACTTCCACAAATCAATAAGTACACATATTTGCTGTACTAGTGGAGTCCATCCCCTTTCTCCTCCCAAACAGGTTTGAGAGTCCATCCCCTATCTTCCCTCAAACTATGGAGTACATCCTCTATCTCCTCCCAAACAATATGCATATACAATGTATTTAACACTTGTCATATACAATATTTAATCAATACACGTATTTGCTGTATTAATTCATCCGTCATATTCAATGACTTATTCAATGTGATTAGTTTCAGTTTTCCCTAATCAGCATGCAATGTCTACAACAATCACGACTATTCTCCACCGATAGCCCAAAATAGTTATTTCTAAACAGGAAATAAATGCATCAACAGATACAATCTCAACATTTTCATAGGTGAGTGATTAAATTATCCAACTACACCATTTAATCTCTCAATTCCCCAATTTCATGAATTAGACTTGATTCCACATTTTCCCAAAATTAATTATACAAATTAATTTGTTTCAACAATTAGGGCTTTTCCCCCTTTCCTCAAAAATCAACCCTAAGGTTCAATTTTCTCTATTTGACACTATCAATGTCATTTTTCATGAGTTACAAACACATGTAGTTTAATATGTATGAAAAACCCCCTTTTTCCCAAATTACAAATCAAACCCTACCTTTCCCAAAATCACCAAACAACACCAACATATCAAAATGACCAAAACTTATGAAAAAACCTATAAAATGGAGTAGGGTATCCCTACCTCGAAAATAGAAGCCCAAAGGAGAAGATGACCAAAACCCAAAGTGCTCCAAATCCGAGATTTTTCAGATTAAAAGAGAGCCCTTGCGAAGCTCTACCTTTCTTCCAAAGGAACTAGGGTAGAAGACCACCGGAAATAGATCAAATCTTATAGAGAAGGTAAGTGTAGAGAGAGAAGCTCTCAAATGGCAATTTTCAAAAAGTAAGAGAGAGAAAGGAAGTCAAAAAGTGATCTAAAAAGTGAAATCTCGGACTGATGTAATCGTCTCCCTGCTCGAGCGTGGAAAACCCCGCTCGAGCGTCAGACACAGACTCACGCTCGAGCATCGATTGCACACTTCCAGAAGTTTTGCAGGCGATGGTCCCCGCTCGAGCGGAGGAACAAAATCAAAGGGTCACGCTCGAGTGTCAAAACTACTGCTCGAGCGTACGAAGACCTGCAGAGCAAAGTACTGGGAGATGGAAAATTATGCTCAAGCGTCAAAATGCCTGCTCGAGCGGAGAAGCAATAACGAAGGGCCCGTTCGAGCGTTAAAAGCCCCGCTTGAGCGTGAAGACCAAAATCTGGGCATCAACTTTTGGTTTCAAAGTACAACCAACTTGTTTCAAACCTGCCCAACATAACCCAAGACTCAAATACAAAGAGTAAAGGCTAGAAATGAGAATGAGACAACAACAAGTCCACGGAACCAAGTCCGGAATACAGTATACAAAGGAAGGGAAGACCGGGATCGCTATAACCTCCCCCCCTTAAAGAATTTCGTCCCCGAAATTAAGTACAAGTTTTCAAAAACAAGTTTTCTCTATTCCCCACAATATTAAAACATAATATTAAACAACCTGACCCATTACCGGTCAATCTCATCTCTTTTCAAGAGGCAAATCACATTATATAACTCAATATGCATTATTAACATGCTTTCCCTTGAAATTCACCAATTTCAACACATTCTCCCCAATTCTATAACATTTGCAACATTAATATCATGCTTGCATTTCCACAATATATTTAACATACACAATGTTAAAACAAACTTCCATTTCAAGGCAAGTTCTACTACATTTCCATAAATCAAACATTTACAATGTTTTACAACTTAAGACATATATAATGCTCTTAAAGTTCAATGATATTACAAAATCTCAATACATGATTACACATCAACAAACATGTCCAGATATTTCTCACGGACTTCTAACTCACGTTCCCAAGTGGCTTCTTCCACTCTGTGATGTTTCCACAAAACCTTTACCGAGGGAATGGTCTTGCCTCGCAAGACTTGATCCTGCCTATCCAAGACTCGAACCGGCCTCTCCTCATACGAAGCATCCTCGTCAACCTCTAAGTCGGTCCAATCCAATACATGCGATGGATCCGGCTCGTACTTCCGAAGCATACTAACATGAAACACGTCATGTACCCCGGACAACTGCGGCGGCAAAGCCAAGCGGTATGCGACCTCCCCAATCCTCTCAAGGATTTCAAAGGGACCAATAAATCGAGGGGACAACTTCCCACTCTTCCCAAACCTCATTAATCCTCGCCTAGGTGATATTTTCAGAAAAACATGATCACCCGTCTCAAATATCAACGGTCTCCTCCTACGGTCGGCATAACTCTTTTGACGACTCTGGGCTGTAACAAGCCTCCTACGGATAAGCTCAACCTTCTCCATCGTTTCTCGAACCAACTCCGGGCCCAACAAAGGTGCATCACCCACTTCGGCCCAACAAACTGGAGACCTACAAGGTCGGCCATACAAAGCCTCAAACGGTGCCACATCGATACTCGACTGGAAACTGTTATTGTAGGCAAACTCCACCAAAGGCAAGTGCCTCTCCCACAACCCACTAAAGTCAAGGACACAACCTCGAAGCATATCCTCAAGGATCTGAATAGTACGCTCGGACTGCCCGTCAGTCTGAGGATGATAAGCCGTGCTAAAGGTCAACTTAGTGCCCAAGGCACTCTGCAAACTCTGCCACAACCCGGCAGTAAAACGAGGATCTCTATCCGAGACGATCATCACTGGGACCCCGTGCAATCTCACTATGTCCCGGATATACAAGTCAGCAAGATGATCTACCGAATCTCTCACGCGCATAGGGATAAAGTACGCCGACTTAGTCAACCGGTCTACAACCACCCAAACAGCATCACTACCCCGCTGAGTCCTCGGAAGACCTACAACGAAGTCCATAGTGACATGCTCCCACTTCCACTCGGCAATAGGCAAGGGTTGCAACAAACCCGCTGGCCTCTGATGTTCGGCCTTCACTTGCTGACAAGTAAGGCACTTCGATACGAAAACTGCCACATCTCTCTTCATACCCCACCACCAAAACTGGCGACCCAAATCACGATACATCTTGGTGCCCCCCGGATGCACTACAAGATGTGAATGGTGAAACTCTCGGAGTACCTCCTCTCGGCAAGCCTCCGGCACAAACAGACGGTCTCGGTATCTCACACTCAGGTCGGGATACACAGTCAAACCCTTTTCAACCTTCCCACTGGAGATCTTCTCTTGGAGGGATTCTACCTCAAGGTCACCTCCCTGTGCCTCTAACACTCTAGTCATAAGTGTAGGCTGCGCAACAACAGAAAACAAGGCCGCAGCCTCAACGGATTCGCTCAGAAGCAAATCGAACTCTCCAAGTGCACCCAACATTTCCCACTCCCGGATGGCTATACAAGCTACATCACTAATGGATTTCCTACTAAGGGCATCGGCCGCAACATTGGCCTTCCCCGGATGATAGTGCAACTCAAAGTCGTAATCTTCAATAAATTCCATCCACCTCCTCTACCTCAAGTTGAAGTCTTTCTGTGTAAATAGATATTTTAGACTCTTATGATCCGAGAATACCTCGAATCTCTCACCATACAGGTAATGCCTCCAAATCTTCAAGGCAAAGATCACTGCTGCTAATTCTAGGTCATGTGTAAGGTAATTCTTCTTGTGTATTTTCAACTAACGTGAGCCATAGGCAACCACTTTCCTCTCTTGTATCAACACACAGCCCAAACCCTCTCGTGAGGCATCACAATACACCGCATAACCCAAACCTCTCTCCGGAATAATCAAAACCGGAGCGGTGGTCAATCTAACTTTCAGCTCTTGAAACGACTTTTCACAAGCCTCACTCCATACAAACTTGACCCCTTTCTGCGTTAATCTAGTCAACGGTGAAGCTAGCCTAGAGAAATCTTTCACAAACCTGCGGTAATACCCAACTAATCCCAGAAAACTGCGGATCTCAAAAACACTCTTAGGCTGTGCCCAATCTTACACTGCCTCAATCTTGGATGTATCAACTGACACCCCTTCCTCGGAGACCGCATGGCCTAAGAACTTGACTTCTCCTAGCCAGAACTCACACTTCCCAAACTTAGCATATAGCTTATGGACTCTAAGCAACTTAAGCACCACTCTCAAGTGTTCCTCATGCTCCTCCTCAGAAGGTGAATAAATCCGAATGTCGTCTACAAAGACGACTACAAAACGGTCCAAGAATTCTCGGAAGATCCCGTTCATCAAATCCATAAACATTGCCGGTGCATTGGTGAGCCCAAAAGGCATCACCAGAAACTCATAATGGCCATACCGCGTACGGAATGCCGTCTTCGGGATATCCTCCTCCCTGACCCTTAGCTGTGGTAACTCGATCTCAAGTCTATCTTAGAGAAACAACGGGAACCCTTCAACTGATCGAACAGATCATCTATATGAGGCATAGGGTACTTATTCTTGACCGTAGCCCGATTCAATTTCCGGTAATCAATACAAAGTCTCAAGGCACCATCTTTCTTTTTAGCAAAGAGGGCCGCTGCTCCCCACGGTGAAACACTAGGGCGAATGTAGCCCTTATCTAGCAACTCCTGGAGTTGAATCTTCAACTCACTCAACTCGACTGGGGCAAAACGGTAAGGTGCCATAGAAATCGGTGCCGTGCCATGCACTAGGTCAATAAAGAACTCGATCTCTCGATGGGGTGGCAAACTGACAAGATCCTCGGGAAAAACATCCGAATACTCACAAACTACCCTCGGTAATACAGTCTGGGTCTTATCACACTCACTACTCATAAAGCTAGCAAGAAGACCACTAAGCTCACTCCGCCCTCGCGGATCATACACCGGTGGCAAAACACTACCAACCCGATCCCCCAAGAAATGGAAACAATCCCCGCTCAAGGTATATACAGTGACCCTCTGGCGATAACAATCAATTATAGCCCGGTATGACGATAGCCAGTCCATACCCAAAATAACATCGAAACCCGACATGGGCATAACTACAAAAGGAAACGGAAGCCGACGATCGACGACCTCTATATCACAACCCCGACACCCTTGTTTCAAAATCAATTCACCCCCAACAGGTGATACAACACATATAGGAGATGCTAACTGTGCCAACTCCAAACCCAAGACAGATGCAAATGTAGCAGATATAAAGGAATGAGATGCACCCGTATCAATCAATACATTGGCAACTGAGTTGCAAAACAAGAAGGTACCTCTCACGACAGATGGAGCAGGCACAAGATCTTGCGCAGTAACAGCATACACGTGCCCTGATGGTCTCTGATCTACCTGCTTACCCCTAGGAGCATAAGACTGCTATGCAGACTGGGACGATGAAGCTCCCTGATTGGCTCTCGAGGCCCAAACTGACTGAGCTGGCTGATGGCTCTGAGTCTGCCTCAAACCAGATGCACCAGATGTGCCACCCAATTGCGGGCAAAACCTTTTCAGGTGCCCCGCTTGACCACACTGGTAATAAGAAAGCGGCTGGCCCCTGCCCTGACTCTGGCTCTGAGGTTGAGCCGAAGATGAAGCTGCTCTCTGCCCTTCTCCCTTCTGCAGGCAAACTGGGGACTTGTGGCACAGCTGACCACATTTGAAACAGGTAATGTCTCCCTGACTGCCTTTCCCAAAACCTACACTCGACACTGGAAAGGTCGACCTAGAAAAATCACTCTGAGACTGCTGAGGGTTAAAACCCCTCTGTCTCCTGCCATCACTCTGGCCATCCTGACTCGTCTTGGAGCCCCTCTGTCTCTCCTCCTCCTCCTGCATCATGATCTCCATATGGGCCGCAGCATCCACAAGGCGCCCATAGTCCCGGGTCATAGAACCCCCAACTCTCATCTTGAGGCCATGCCTCAACTTCTTCTCAAACTCCAGACAACGACGTTCCTCAGACGCCACAAGCTCAGGTGCAAACCTGGATAAACTGGTAAATGCGGCCTCAAACTCGGCCATTGAAGAACTCAGCTGCTTAAGTTGGCAGAACTGATCCCTTAACCTTTCCCTGACAGCTGGAGACAGGAACTTCTCTTGGAAAGCATCTACGAAGGCCTCCTAAGTCCCTCCTATACGGCCCCTCGTGAACTTCCACCACTGACCTGCATCCCCCTTTATCTGGAAAGATGCCAAGGTCACCTTCAGAACCCCGTCCTCGATGCCAAGCATCTCAAGCGTCTTCGTTGTCTGTTCGAGCCATTCATCTGCCTTAAGCGGCTTTTTTGGATCACCCACAAATTCGTCCGGGTTAGACCGAAACTCCCTCTTCAGAAATGAAGATCCTATGTCTGCAACATGAACCTGTGCTTGATTCTAAGCTCTGAGAATGCCCACGGACTCCCTGAATGCTCCTGCTATCTCGCGGGCTAAGGCGTCCATAGCCTGCTGACCTACTGGCTCGGCTACATTGACCTGACCAACACCCTCCTGCTGCCCCGGAATTTCATCCGGTATAGGCATCTCCTGCCTACCACGTCCTCGTCCTTGTCCTGACATCCTAATAAAGGTAATAAAGACGTTAGCACATTAACAGATGTGCCGAAGCTATAACACTCGCGTCCTAATGCATTGGACAACAATAATTCACTCCACGTAAGCACATAATCACATAAGCACCTACGAATTTCATTCCTGGATGATGACAGTCCCGAGACGTTGCTAGAGTTCCGGTTGGAAATAGCATTGATCAAGTGCTTTTCCAACAAGACTCAAAGAAACTCAAGGGTCCAATCAACATCCTAGAAACTACATTCCATACCCACATAGTCACAAAAACATATAACAGTACAGCTAAGTCTCTATCAAACGAGACGAACCCATTGTGATACTAATCACTTCTTACGTACCCAAAGTATTCAAACCTGGTACGCTCTGATACCAACATGTCACGCCCTCAAAATAAACCCATAATATATACAATATTGACATGCATTGACATAAGAGAATAAGACATTCTTCCATTCATCAGAGTATTCTTATTGAAAGACATTACATGTAACAATGAAAGTAGATGCCCTACGGGCTTACAGCTTTCCAAGCCAACACTTAGACACAAAAAATGAGTTCTAACTCATCTACAAATTAAGCCCGTGGCTTGAATTTACATGTAATATCAAAATAGCAAAATAACTAAAAAGAGTCTTCAACTCCAAATCCTTCCAAGCTAAATCCTTGGAGGTAGCATATCACCTGGATCTGAAAATGAAGTTCCCATATAGGGTGAGCCACAGCCCATCAGAGATATACTAAACCAAATATAAGAATTGACTAAAGTAATAGCATTCGATAGATGGTTAACACTTAAAATTCAATTTGCATCACAATACAGTTTCATGACCATTATGTCCATGATACGTTTCACTTTCCATTATTAATCCAACTTTCCATTATACAAACATGGCTCAGAACCTGGCCAAACAACAAAATGAGTCTACATCTCATATTAATATTACCTCCAATATCAACAACTCAAATGAGGCTAAGGCTCATACTAAAACACTTCCACAAATCAATAAGTACACATATTTGCTGTACTAGTGGAGTCCATCCCCTTTCTCCTCCCAAACAGGTTTGAGAGTCCATCCCCTATCTTCCCTCAAACCATGGAGTACATCCCCTATTTCCTCCCAAACAATATGCATATACAATGTATTTAACACTTGTCATATACAATATTCAATCAATACACGTATTTGCTGTATTAATTCATCCGTCATATTCAATGACTTATTCAATGTGATTAGTTTCAATTTTCCCTAATCAGCATGCAATGTCTACAACAATCACGACTATTCTCCACCGATAGCCCAAAACAGTTATTTCTAAACAGGAAATAAATGCATCAACAGATACAATCTCAACATTTTCATAGGTGAGTGATTAAATTATCCAACTACACCATTTAATCTCTCAATTCCCTAATTTCATGAATTAGACTTGATTCCACATTTTTCCAAAATTAATTATACAAATTAATTTGTTTCAACAATTAGGGCTTTTCTCCCTTTCCTCAAAAATCAACCCTAAGGTTCAATTTTCTCTATTTGACACTATCAATGTCATTTTTCATGACTTACAAACACATGGAGTTTAATATGTATGAAAAACCCCATTTTTCCCAAATTACAAATCAAACCCTACCTTTCCCAAAATCACCAAACAACACCAACATATCAAAAAGACCAAAACTTATGACAAAACCTATAAAATGGAGTAGGGTATCCCTACCTCGAAAATAGAAGCCCAAAGGAGAAGATGACCAAAACCCACAGTGCTCCAAATCCGAGATTTTTCAGATTAAAAGAGAGTCCTTGCGAAGCTCTACCTTTCTTCCAAAGGAACTAGGGTAGAAGACCACCGGAAATAGATCAAATCTTAGAGAGAAGGTAAGTGTAGAGAGAGAAGCTCTCAAATGGCGGTTTTCAAAAAGTAAGAGAGAGAAAGGAAGTCAAAAAGTGATCCAAAAAGTGAAATCTCGGACTGATGTAATCGTCTCCCCGCTCGAGCGTGGAAAACCCCGCTCGAGCGTCAGACACAGATTCGCGCTCGAGCGTCGATTGCACACTTCCAGAAGTTTTGCAGGCGATGGTCTCCACTCCGGCGTCAAACTCCCTGCTCGAGCGGAGGAACAAAATCAAAGGGTCACGCTCGAGCGTCAAAACTACCGCTCGAGCGTACGAAGACCTGCAGAGCAAAGTACTGGGAGATGGAAAATTACGCTCGAGCGTCAAAACGCCCGCTCGAGCGGAGAAGCAACAACGAAGGGCCTGCTCGAGCGTCAAAAGCCTCGCTCGAGCGTAAACGCCAAAATCTGGGCATCAACTTTTGGTTTCAAAGTACAACCAACTTGTTTCAAACCTACCCAACACAACCCAAGACTCAAATACAAAGAGTAAAGGCTAGAAATGAGAATGAGACAACAAGAAGTCCATGGAACCAAGTCCGGAATACAGTATACAAAGGAAGGAAAGACTGGGATCGCTATAAAGTTAAACCGAGGACATGTTTAACACTTGTTGAAATTTAAAAAAAAATTTACAAGTTGAAGTTAAACCGAGGTCATGTTTAACACTTGTTGAAATTTTAAGAAAAATTTACAAGTTGAAGTTAAACCGAGGTCATGTTTAACACTTGTTGAAATTTTAAGAAAAATTTACAAGCTGAAGTTAAACCGGGGTCATGATTAAAGGAAGGAATGATATAGGTTCCATCACCTTAGGATGCCGAGGTAATAGAACCTAGGGGGCAGGTGTGGGGACATAAATTTTGAATGACGACACGTGGCCGAGATGTCACCGAAGTGCTAGCCAGGGTGCCACGTGTCCTAGTCATGATGCCGAGATAATCTCGTCTAGGCCTAGGTTATCTGCGAAGATTCCAGAATCCGGGATAAGCGGATAAGGGACAAGAGTCCTAGAATGGAAGAAGACTTCAGTTTGGGTAAAGATAAGACTTTTAGAGAGTTTATCCTAATCCTACTGGGAGTCCAAGATTAGTAGTAATCCTAAGTCCATTAGAGCTAGGCTTCTATTGGGACTAGGATTATGTTGGTTATAAAAAGGAGGCACCCCCATGTGTCTAAGGCATACTTTTTATGCTCTGAATAGTGAGTTAAGAACTTTTGTTATCTTTGATAGATAATTGACTTGATAGTCGAAGTGCTCTCGGGTGGACGAACCACCGCCGAAATCTCTTCTTTTCTGTGACAAGTTGTTCGGGCAATCTATTCTGCCAGTGTTCTCCAACTGAGTACCAGTTTGGCAGTGTGGTCGGAAATTGACACACACAATTTGGCGCCATCTGTGGGAAAGAAAGGAGAATAGATGGTCAACGACGGACAGAAAGAGAAGGTTGGAGACGACACTCCTACTGGGAGTGGGAAACATACTGACCTTCAATTGTAACAAGGAGACTCGTGATACGAATCACGGAGGAAAGAACGTTGGCCAGGAGGGCGGCGTACCAAAGAAATTGGACTGGAGCGGGTATTATAATAAGGTCGACCTCCATGTATGAAAAGATAGATGCCTGCGGAAGGACGACGAGATGAAGGGAATGGCGGACAAATTGGCGGCCCTGCAAATGGTCGTCAATTTCATGATACAGACAACGTCATGCAGCCACCGTGCCCTTTACAAGATACGCCGATTCCAACGGCCAAGAAAGGTGCCCAGAAAGGGGAGTAGAAAATGGTTCCTGCAGTCCCTCAGCATAGCGGGAACAAGGGACATTCTCACCGGCCTTCGTGGGAGGTCGGGCATGGAGAATCCCAGAAGACATGTCGAACAAAAGAAACCTGCACCAAAGAACATTGGGATGTTCTGGGGAAGGAACTCTGTTTCAACACGACCAATGGACGGAGGTCTAAAAGGACTCACAATGACATTGGAAGTAGTGCACCAAAGAGGGCTGGAGAATGATGCTTGGGAATTGGATTTTACAAGCTAAGATTAGTTTAACACTTGTTGAAATTTGAAAAATTTACAAGTTGAAGTTAAACCGATGTCATGTTTAACACTTGTTGAAATTCGAAAAATTTACAAGTTGAAGTTAAACCGAGGTCATGTTTAACACTTGTTGAAATTTGAGAAAAATTTACAAGTTGAAGTTAAACCGATGTCATGTTTAACACTTGTTGAAATTTTAAAAATTTACAAGTTGAAGTTAAACCGGCGTCATGATTAAAGGAAGGAATGATATAGGTTCCATCACCTCAGGATGCCGAGGTAATAAAACATAGGGGCAGTTGTGGGGACATAATTTTTGAATGACAACACGTGGCCGAGGTGTCACCGAAGTGCCAGCCGAGGTGTCACCTGTCTTGGTCATGACACCGAAATCGTCTCGGCTAGGCTGAGGTTATCTGCGAAGATACCAGAATCCGGGATAAGCAGATAAGAATGAGAGAGGACTTCAGTTTGGGTAAAGATAAGACTCTTAGAGAGTTTATCCCAATCCTACTGGGAGTCCAAGATTAGCAGTAATCCTAAATCCATTAGAGCTAGGCTTCTATTGGGATTAGGTTTGTATTAGCTATAAAAGAGAGGCACCCCCATGGGTCTAAGGGATGTCTTTTATGCTTTGTCTAGTGAGTTAAGCACTATTGGTTATCTTTGAGAGATATTTTACTGACTTGATCGTCGGAGTGCCCCCAGATGGACGAACCACCGCGGGATGTTTATCTTTCTGTGACAGGTCGTTTGGGCTTAATCTATTCTGCCAGTGTTCTCCAACTGAGTGCTTGATTGGCAGTGTGGTCGAAAATCAACACACACAATAGGTAAAACAAAGAGTAGCGTTAGAGTGCATACATAAAAAATGAAATAGGCAAAATAATATATATGTATATATATTTATATTTTGAAAATTTTAAAAATCTCTCAAAATATTGATTTGTGATTATATTTTAATTTTAAACAATGAACAACAATCCCTATCTATCAAACAATTAAAGACAAATCAGGACATCGATGTAATGTGGAAACAACCACAATTGAAGAACCTCTAATTGTGATAAAAAATCACGGGCCAAAGCCATAAAACAATCCACTAAGAAGACAAAAAAGAATTACACACGAGTACTCACTACAAAAAATTAAGGTTTTAGAGACCAAAATTTAGGGATAAAATTATTTTTAAGGGACCAAATATTTTTGTTGCAAAAAGTGCCGTCATTATATTTTTAGTAACGAAAATTGGACATTAATGATTAATTATTATCTTTCTGGTACCAAATTTTTTGTTATAGATAGGTAAAACAAAGAGTACCGTTAGAGTGCATAAATAAAAAATGAAATAGGCAAAATAATATATATATATATTTATATTTTGAAAATTTTAAAAATCTCTCAAAATATTGATTTGTGATTATGTTTTAATTTTAAACAATGAACAATAATCCCAATCTATCAAACAATTAAAGACAAATCGGGACAACGATATAACGTGGAAACAACCACAATTGAAGAACCTCCAATTGTGATAAAAAAATCACGGGCCAAAACCACAAAATAATCCACTAAGAAGACAAAAAAGAATTATAAATGAGTACTCACTACAAAAAATTAAGGTTTTAGAGTCCAAAATTTAAGAATAAAATTATTCTTTAGAAATCAAATATTTTTATTGCAAAAAGTGCCGTCATTATATTTTTAGCAACGAAGATTGGACATTAGTAATAAATTATTATCTTTCTAGTACCAAATTTTTTGTCTCAAAAAAAAAAAAAAAATCATTTTGAGACCAAATTATTTTATCCATAAAAGTCTATTTATTAGTAACATTATTAAAATTTTGTCACTAAAAGCCTTATTTTTGAATTTTCGGAACAACCTTTTAGCGACTATCCTCATGACAATAGAAATTGGTCCCTAAATGTCTTTCGCAACAAAATTTTTACTTTTAGAGACTAAAAAATTTGGTCTCTAAAATTCTTATATGTTGTAGTGACTATCAATTACCTCGCGAATCCACGCCCGAATTGAACTAAATCTTGATGTGCTTTTTCCACCACCGTCTTCACCTTAGAATTGTCTTGCTCAACGTTAAATCCATAATGCCGATGTCGAATCTATGACGATGAGCCACTCTAGAATCCACCAAAGTTTCAAGCCTAAGTTTCCCGAAATCCACCGATGAACATCTCTCTCATTATGTGAATGAAAGGACGCAAACAACCGTTGATGCTTGACACTATGTAGTTCGTTGATCAATAAATCATCTTCTATACATCAAGGAAATACATATAAAACACTCTCCAGTCTAGAACACTTTGTATTGTACTCCACTATAAGAATCTGGACGGGTTAAATCCTAAGAATAATAAACGGTGCACTTTATAATAAACAAAGTCGCGAAAACCGCTTGAGCACACACTTCACCACTCGAGCGGTGTGAATAAAGGCGGTGTAAAATATATAGACCAACCACTCGAGTGCAACATCCATCACTTGAGCAGTAAAACTTGCTTCCCAGAAGTTCTGAATGCAGGTTAAAATACTAGAAGCTCCTCTTCACCGCTCAAGTGCATAAATGACCGCTTGAGCGGTCAAACAACTTTGGCTTCGGGGGCGTTGCCCCTCGATCCCTGTACATAGTCAGCGAAGTGGCAAATACAAGTACAATTCGGCTAGGATTTGCATTTAAACACTTATAACCTCACTGAAACAAAATAGTGAATAAAATTACAACTAAAAAGAGTTTTATCAAACGGAATTGTCAATTACAAAAATCTAATATATTTGAGTTAGTGAAAAATGAAAAGTATAATTGGAATTGCTCTAACAATAGATTTCTAGTCCAACAGCATATTTTCATCTCTCTCATATATGAGAAGTTGGGAATTTGACTCTCACAGAAAGTGAAATTGAGTAACAATTTTTTTTGTTTATATTTGTATAATTTGTCACTTGTTACAATCGCTACTTAATAACTCTTTTTCCATACACCTTTGGCTAAATATATAAATTGCATTTGAAAATTTTAAATTTTAAATTTTTTTTATTACAAAAGCGTTAACTTAAGTCTGAACCAATCCCAATTAAATAAATAAAAAATGTTGGGGAACACCTAAGTTAATATATACTAATATATAAAACAAAGGTTGGAGTTGGTATCGATGTCACGAAAATTCTTTTCTGAAAGTATCCTAAAACTTAATAATTGTTATAAACTGTTTCAATTTTCTATTAATATCTCAAATAATTGTCACAATTATCAGATCTAATTACAAATTAGACACATCATTTATGCTCACCTCTAGTGTAGAAAAGGCAAGCCTAGAGTCCACAGTCCCACACAGACTACAGTCCACAGTCCCACAACTGCATATTTATTTCCATGTATCTAATATAGTTTGTCCATATGGGAGTAAAATATCTCTCTCCCAAGAACCACCTAATTCAGTTATCACAAAAATTGTTATAAAAGTGTTAATAGAGAAAATATCATTTTGCCTCTCTCAAATTATCAATCAAACATCAATATAACTCCTATTCTTTTAATAATATCAAATTTACTATCGCTGTTAGCTATAATTTATAGTCAAACGAAAGTTGCTGATGTAACACCAAAATTTCATTTGAAATTTCATTTTACCTCCTAAACTATCTTTAAATTATCAATTAAACCCCCAAACTTCTCTTTGATTATAGATGGCAATTGATGGTGAAATATAAAATTGATACAAAATTGAATAGTTTAGGTCTAAAATTAATATCATTAAAAGAATAAGGATTGATTGATTTTTGAGTGATAGTTTGTGGTAAAATGATATTTTCTCATGTTATTATATATTAGCTTAATTACACTAAGACCCCCTTAGTGAATATCAATTTAGTCCCTCAACTGTAAAAATTATACAAATACACTACTTTTAAACGTGATTTGATGGAGGTCTACAAAGGTGAAAGTGTTACACTTTTATAGTTGAGGAGTCAAAATGTACGGGTTCATAAATGGGAAAGGTAAAGTAATATTTGCTAATAATTGAGAAGGTCTTGGTGTAAATAACCCTTGTATATATAGTATGCACTCAAGATTTTAATTACAATGATTCATAACTTTTAATGTGTAGTTAAAATTAAATTGATTCATATAGAAAAAATATTGGCAAAGTTTTATAATCAAATATCACGAGGTTTCATGACTCATAACTAAAAACATTAGTATCATAATTGAAGCAATGTCAATAATAGGATTTAACTAGTAGACACATGATATATTACAAATAATTAGGTATAAAATAAAATGTTAACGACTAAAATAAAAATATTAATTACAAACATAAAATTTTAAATTAATATTTGCAAAGAAAAAGTTCTCATTATGAAAAGAATGTCTCAAAAAGGAGACGGATAACCTAATTCATAAATTTCTTCAAAGTTTCAGGGAATCCATCCTCAGCATAGAATTCGTCTTTACCTGACATAAAATGCCATGAGTTTGGAATGCCCAATGAATACACATACACACCCAAAACTCTTAAGCAATCTAACACAAGTATAAAATAATACAACAATAAGCACTTTAAGCTGATAACAGTAATGGAATGATAGAATTAACACATTCAAAAGTTAATAAGACCACTAGAGTCCTCCAAAGAAACTTGTCCTCCCAATCGCTAGAACTAGACACCAGACTGTTTGAAACTCTCTCTTTTGCTGTTTTGCAGACCTTACCACGAATGCGTGCAATGATTATATACTGCGTAACGCCATCGGTGGATCTCAAAAGGGGCGGTCAAAAGAAAAGGATTTTATTGTTCTAAACCCAACCTCATCCCTCCAAAACAAAAATGTTTTATCCTCCTGAATATCCCATCTAGACCCAACCTTATCTCATAAAATCAAACCACTGCATAGAGTTCGAATATGTCTGTTCCATCCTACAGTTAATGTGACAACCGCTTGCGCAAGACTTAACTCAAAGGGAACATGTTCTACCATCATTTCAATACCGAAACAACGATTACAAATATCTTTCCATTATCAAACGAACTATTATCATTGTCTTTTTAGATCATTACAAGTTAACGCAACTCATTACCACCCCCTTGATATTTCCACTTTATTAATTAGGTGTTTTATAAGGCGAGTTAGTCACATTTAAGTATAAGCATACATGAGTTTTACATATGAGAGGAAATATAATACAAAATAAAGTGAAAAAAAAAAACATGGCAAAGCAAGAAATTAACAATAAGCATGCTAAATAAACATTTGAGGGCAACAAGCATTTAAACTTTTATTTTCCAGAAATTTTCAGAGCAGGTGGTACGGAAAGAGGAATATGGCAAACACATTTATAGGTCAAATTAAGGGCTGAAATCAAACCAAAATGTATAATAATAAGTCTACTTTCATTTTCAATTGGTAAAATTTGCATAACATAACCAGAAATTAATCTACAAGTCATTTACCAAGTTCTATCCAGATTTGACACATTTTAGGAAAACTAGATTTTCTCTCAATCTACCCAGTAACTTTTTCTCAAATAAATTTTGCTAGAAAGAAGACTAAAAATTATAAATTTGTACTTATTAATCAATATGAGATGATTTTTTCTGGAATTTTATAAAAATATAAGAAGTAGACTATTTTTCTGGGAACACAGGACTAGATTTTTATAAAAAATTGTTTAGGCTATAAAAACACATAATTAGGGGCTACCAAAATTTTGACATGCTCTTCACACCTCAAATATCATCCCATATAATCAGATTTGGAAAATTAGTAAGTTTGATATTTTTTCAAAAATGAGAAAGTTACAGTAGTGCGTGAATTAAGAAGAAAGTGCAAGATAGAATTATTTTTCCATGCTAACACTTGAACATACACCCTAACCATGCATACCAACAATACATACACACAACAAATATACTAGGAGGTAGAGTAAGAACAAGTAAAATGATTAGAGAAGAGAAGAGGGGTGTGTGTCTTACTTGAATTGCAAAACCTTCTTTCTTTCTTTTTCTTTAATTCTTCTCTCTCTATTTTTTTTCTAAGTCTTTCTCTCTTCTCTCTTGCCTACTATTGTCGGTTGAAATGTGTGCATATGAGGGAGAGTGAATTGCCAATTTATAGAGGATTGGTGATTGAAAAGACCAAAAAGGCCTTAGTTGGGTTTGAATTAAATTTTTGACAATTTAGTTGGAATGAAATAGAATAGGGGTGGATTAAGGGCTTAAACTCAATTAATTACAGATCTAGTTGACTTAATCCTTCTGCTTGGAGACCAAGAAAGACAGCATCCCTAGATTTGAGGCTTTACCCATTTTTTGTTCTTTTCTTTTCTTCGAAAAATGACATTTGTTGCATCAAAGCTATGGCCGGCCACCCTATTCTTGTGGTACAACAATTATTTTTAGAGATAATTACCTAAAAGTCCTATCTATATACTCCCATTTAGATGTAAAAAGACGTTTTGCCCTTCTCAATTTTTTTCATGATTAAAATTGAGAATATTATAAACTGAGAAGGTTCTCAATTTCAAAAAGCCCTAGATCTCTCTCTTTCTCTCTAATGGCAGTGGCGTGGCATTTGTGAACTCAGTGAAAACCACCGTCCTCCAAACATATACATTATCTCACTCTGCTCTGCTCTCTCTCTCTCTCTCTCTCTCTCTCTCTCTCTCTCTCTCTTCATATATATATATATATCTATCTAACTATCTATAAAGCCCCATCCATTACTACTGCCAACATCAACAATGGAAAGACCCTTTCGATTCGTTCAAGTTGAAGAAGATGGTCGGTTCATCATCATCGAAGCCATTACCGTCCGATCAAATGACCAAAGCTCACTCAGATCTGACTTCATGGAGTTCCAAGACCCCCGAGAAGCCAGCGAACTGTCACGACCCAAAACCCACCCCTAAAGGTTTGGGCATGACCCATTCAAAAACAGACACTAAACCTGTTATACATATAATACGGGGCCTGAACGGAAGCATTTAATGATATAAAATACATAAAATAACATCCATTGAGCTATTACTAACATGCCAGGATCACATACACGTACTCAGCTCCTTTACTGAGCGTATAACTAAACATTATTAAAGAATAGGGGTCATATACATACATTCTCACTTGTATAGACAATAACCAAATATTTTAATAAAATCATTACAGAGATGCATGGGCTTGGTCTGGGTGCCTGGACACACTGAGGTTGACAACTGAAAGGTGAGTACCAAGGGTTAAGACTGACCTCCAAGGTGATCACCTACAGAACAGACATAACACAAAGTAGGCCAGGCTCAATGAATAATAGTACATAACAAAACGATGCTTAACTTGAAACATAATATATCAATGAGTGTGAAATTGCAGAGTTCACACAGTTAGTCTGATTCTGCACAAATTTCATAACGGCCTTAGGCCCAGTCTTAAAACATAATAGCTTGAGTCATAACGGCTTTAAGCCCTTGAATATCATAGTATTAAACTTTTAAACATGTTGGCATATGGCCCTTGAAACATATGGCATAAAGCCCTTGAACATGTGGCATAAAGCCCTTGAACATGTGGCACAAAGCCCTTATAACTTGTAATGGCATAAAGCCCTTGTAACTTGTAATGGCATAAAGCCCTCATAACTTGTAATGGCATAAATCCCTTGTAACTTGTAATGGCATAAAGCCCTTGTAACTTGTAATGGCATAAAAGCCTCATAACTTGTAATGGCATAAAAGCCTCATAACTTGTAATGGCATGAAGCCCTTGTAAACATGTTGGCATTAAAGCCCTTGAAAATGGCATGAAGCCCTTGTAAACATGTTGGCATTAAAGCCCTTGAAAATGTATCAAACTTTGTAGCATACTTAAACTTGTAACATATTTAAAATATACCTGAAACATACTTGAGCTCGTAACTTACTTGAAGCATACCTGTAACATACTTGAACTTGTAATATACTGGGAATCATACTTAAAACATGTTTGAACTATACTTGAAACCATACTTGAACTTGCAACATGCGTGACTTAGAACATACATGAACTTGTATCATACATAAACTTGTAACACATTTAAGCTTGTATCGTACTTAAACTTGTAACATACTTGAATTTCTAACATACGTGAACTTGTAACATACATGGGCTTGTAACATACGTAAAACTCGTAACATACTTTAACTTGTACATACTTGAACTTGTAAATTTACTTAAACTTGTATGTACTTGAGTTTGCCACATAAATAAACTTGTAACGTTCTTGAGCTTATAACATATGTAAACTTGTAACGGACTTAACTTATAAACTTGTAACACAACAAAGTAACTTCCAATTCACATGGAGTCACATAACTTTCCAATTTTCATAATATTCGTAGAACACTCCCAAAGAACAAAGCATTAATGACAATAATTATCAACAATAAATAACATGTACATTTTTGTACTACTACTCACAGTGTTTAGATGCTAGGTCCGTCCCTGCAGATAATCCTACACAATTCAATTCAACAACATTTAACACAATTCAACATAATCGATATAACTCCACATAATTATCACTATCCAATATAATTCACACTATTTAACATTATTTAACTCAATACTACCAATATAATTCCACATAATTCAAATTAAATTGCTAAGACTCAATTCAATATTCCGTAGCCAAGTTTACATCATTCACATCGTCAACAAACCCTTCCCCCCAATCTCCTTTCTCATTAAGACATGATTCCTAGTGCTCATAACAAAGTTCATTCGCAAATTCTAAACATAATTTCCAAGTATCACCAAATTCCAATTAAACTTGTATATACATAATTCAATACCTTAATTTTATTATTTTACTTTCAATTTGGGTTAAATCTTTGGTTATCATTTTTAATCAACCTAGGGTTTCAAGAAAATATGGAGATTTCAAGAAATAATCAAACTTATTAACCCAACACTTTTATTCCAACTTTTCCATTGATTATACACCTAGGACTCATAATTCATCATTTTAACCCATTAATTAACTCCCAACATCTTCAAACCATAAAACCCCCAATGTTCAAACCCAAAATTCCCAAAATCTCATAATTTCTTCTATATACATAACATGAATGAAAATTGTACCATTATACAATGAAAATACCTCAAATCTATCTATGGATGTAACTATTGAAGAGTATTAAAACCCTTACCTCCATAATCTAGCAAAAGGGTGAGCTTGAGAAGAAGCCTTCACAAAACCAAGTTCTAATCGGGTAAAAACATTGATCCTCCCTTGTTCTTCATCCTTGATGCCAAAAACCATGGTGGATCGTGATCAAAGTAAAGGAATTCAAGGGTTTGGGGCTAGGGTTTCGGACTTAGGCGAAGAGGAAGGAAGAGGGAAGAAGGAAAATATGAGAAATGATCCAAAATCTCGATTTTAAAGCTGCTGTCCCGTAATTCCCGCTCGAGCGGAGGAATTCCCGCTCGAGCGTACCTGTTTTCAGCACAGACTTCGAAACTTTGAACAGGTATAACTCTCCCATCCGGACTCCGTTTTAGGTCGTTCTTGTGTCCAAATTGAAGCCCCGGAAATAAGCTTTCCAATGGTTCCAACCCCACATTCAAATTCAAACTGTGGACAAAGATATGGGCAAAAGAGTGACGGCTGATCATACAATAACTATCCGAATTACATTCTAGGGTCCAACCTTACTTTACCATCAAATTACCACCTCAAGCAACATACCAATAAAAATATCAAAACGAGCCCACGAGCCCCATAAATTCAACTCAACCTGGTGACCCGCTCGAGCGTCCAACTTTGCGCTCGAGCGCGCAGACCAACAAAGCCTTCCGCTCGAGCGGAAAAACACAACTCCCAGAATCTCAGGCCGTCTGTAAAATTGCTGGGAATCCCAAAAGTCCGCTCGAGCGTTAACTCCTCCGCTCGAGCGGAGGGAAAAATTCTGGGTCGTCACACGAACCCTCTGGGTCGAGTTTGGAATCACCAGAAGTCGGATCGAGATGATGGATTTCGTTGAAGACTCGGGAGTAGTATGTGCTGGTGTTATAATTGGATCTATTCATAGACTTCATCTGTGTCAACAACACTCTAATGAAATTGTTGTTCATCGGAAGCTCATTGGTAATCGTGTGGCACCGAGTCAAGAAGGGTAATTCAGTGTATTACAGATTAATGGGACTTATAGGAGTAAAAAAACTTATTTAGGATTTAATGGAGTATAAGTACACAAAATAGGACTTGTGTGTAAACGCCCCATATTTTTATTATTATTTATAGAAGATATTTTGTATAAAATAGTATGATAATAGGTATTTAGTACAATGGATGTTAAAATAATACAATAAAATATTGAAAATACAATAATATAAAAAGGTAGGGACCAAATTTAAAATTGTGAAAAACTAAAATTTATTATTAATATATAATTATTAGAAAATAAATAAAATATTTAATTCGGGTCCCGTCAAATTAAATCACAAAGAAATGCGAGAAACTAAGTGAACACAGCAGAATTAAGATTTTTAAGCAATTAATCTATAATTAGGGGACCCAAAAATCAATATAGAAGTATTACAAAAATGATTTCTAAGTTATTGTCACGCCCTCAAAATAATAACATTAAACCCATCAATTTAGACATGCATTTACATGAGAGACAAACATCATTCTATTCCACAGAGTAATTCTTTACAAGAAGCATTACATATTAACAACAGAAGCAAATGCCTTACGGGCTTACAGTTATCCAAGCTAACACTTGGTTACAAAGAAGAGAGTACTAACTCAAATACATATTAAGCCCTTGGCTTGAAATTTACATGTAGTACAACAAAAGATAACAAAACCACAAACGTCTGCCTGCTTCTAGCCTCCCAGGCGATATCCTTGGAGGTGGCATGCTACCTGTACCTGAAAATGATGTTCCCATATAGGGTGAGCCACAGCCCAGTAGAAATACACTAAACCAACTATGAATAATGACTAAAAGATCAGCAACTGAAAGATGGTCAACACTGATACATTCATTTACGCCTTACTACAATTCCATGACAATCAAGTCTATGCTACACTTCACTTTCCATTTCTTATTCAACTTTGAGTTTGAAAATAAGGCTCAGTACTCTGGCCAAAACATTTGATGAGATTTTAGTTCACCACTAGAACACTTTCGAAATCCAAGGTGAATACACATTTTGGTGCTGTATCAACCTAACATAGAAACATTTCTATACTTCACAATTGATAACGATATACATTTTAGTGCTATATCAAATCAATCCAAATGCTTTCGTACTTCACAAAATGATGATGATATACATGTTAGTGCTATATCAAATCAAACAAACAACACTTCAATTGATAAGCATATGAGCTGTATCAACACTTCAATAGATAAGCATAAGAGCTGTATCATAACTACAATGGGAGAGCATATGAGCTGCATCCCCGGGTCCATCCCCCATTTTCCCATAACCATTAACCGGCTTAGAGGTACATCCCCCATCTTCCCCTAAACCGTGGAGTACATCCCCCATCTCCTCCCATACACAAGTAATGCATATAAGCACAGAATCATATACGCAATCAATCAATACACAAAGTCAATGTATTCTAACAACCGCCCACACATAATGCATATAAACACACTGGTCGTATGCACAATCAATCAATACATAAAGTTAATGTATTCTACTGACCGTCATACTCTATGACACATCCAATTGATTAGTTTTAGTTTGCCTAATCATCATGCTTTGTCTACAACAATCAATACTACCCTCCACCGGTAGTCCAAAGCAATTATCTCTAAACAGGAAATAAATGCACAAATGGATAATATATCAACATTTCAACTAGGTGAGCAATGAATGATTCCACTACACCCTTTTGTCCCATACATTCCCAACTTCAACATTCTCAACTCAATTCTTCAATTTCTTTAATTAATTATCTACATTAATTAATTAAACCAATTAGGGCAAATTACCATAATTCACAAAACAACCCCAAGGTTCCATTTCTATTAATGTTCCAACATTAATCTCATTTCTCTATGCCTAACTTGCATATAGGTTTATTATAAATAAAACCCCAACTTGTAAATTTACACAAAAGACCCAAACTTTCTCAAAATTTCCCAACAACCCCCAACATATCAGAATGCCAAAATTCAAAGACAAAACTCATAAGATGGAGTAGGTTATCCCTACCTCGAAGTTTGAGCTCAAACGGAGATGAAGACTCAAAGGCCAATGTGCTCCAAATCCAAAGATTTTCAGATTAAATTGAAGCTCTCAACACCCTCTATCTTTTTAACAAAGGCCCTAGGGTAGATTCACACTCTAGGGAGATGATTTCTTAGAGAGAAGGCAAGTCTAGAGAGAGAGGCTCTCGGATTTTAGAGTTTGAAATCAAAAAGTGGGTGAAAAATGGTTTAAAATCCGCTACTGCCTCGCTGATTAAGATAGGCTCGCTCGAGCGAAGGCCTTCTCGTTCGAGCGACCAGACACAAGAAACACTCGCTCGAGCCAAGACAGCCTTGCTCGAGCCAACAACCCAGAAGCTCGCTCGAGCGACCAACTCCTCGCTCGAGCGAAGAACGAACCAGATCGCTCGAGCGAAGAAAAGCTCGCTCGAGCCAAGAAATGCAACCTTCAGGTCTGAGCCAGACGCAATCGCTCGCTCGAGCGAAGCCACTCTGGCTCGAGCCACCAGACACAAAAACCAACTCTCGCTCAAGCGACCAACTCCTCGCTCGAGCGAAGGTCCAAAAAATCTGGACAGCAACACTAGGTTTCCAACCCAACTAACCTGCAACCAACCTGCCCAATACATCCTATAACTCAAGAAGAAGGAATTAAAGGACAACAACAACAATTATATAACAACGGGATCTACGGAACATAAGTTCGGATACAACAACTAACTGAGAAAAGACCGGGGTCGCTATAGTTATCGGGGATGATTAGAGTTTATCAAATACACCTACGATGCGTTGGAGTTCTAGGGTTATATTTGTGAGAGAATGATAAATTCAGGGGTTTTATTGAAATAACTTCTAAAATTAGGGATTTAAAGGTAATTACGAAAATTGGGGTCTCACAATCTTAGTTGTTTATATATAACTTTTTCTAGTTCTATTCTATTATTATTTATTTCTTCACCGACTTTATCTAATTGTTCAGTTATTTCTAATATTATTTTATATTTTGTTTTGTTGTCATTTTCTTTTTCAGACATCTCTTCTAACTGTTTTAGATTATATTTACTTAACTCTATCATATTTTTGGTTTTCAGGTGAAACTAATTCAAATGGTTCTTCTGAGTTATTTCCTTTATATGGGTAAGAATATAAATCTAATTCTTTTTGTTTTTCTTCAGAAATAACTATTTATTTTTCTAGATTTTGTGTTAAACGTTTAAGTTCGTTTATTATTTCTAATGGATTATTTTTAAGTTTTTCGATAATTTCTTTTAATAGCCTAATTAAAGTATTGTTTTGTCTAATTATTATTTATGAAAAAGTATTATTATTTAAGTTATCAGATTATACTTCTTCACTATATTTGATACTCATGCAAATGTTATTAACAAGGCTGAGAAATAGGGCTTTGATACCAATTTCAATTTTAGGTTTGCAGATTTTAATTTAATATTAATTCTTGCAAAAACTTTCATTGGTAATCTACAATTGCCTTTTCTAGGATTATTTTATCCACCGCAAGAATTTTCACTTTTGGCGACTAAATTTTTAGTCGCCAAAAGTCACTTTTTTAGTCGCCCATAAGCTTTAGCGACTAAATTTTTTGGTTGGAAAATTAGTAGCCGAAGAGTAGTTGGGAAAGCTAATTGGCGACTAAACGTAATTTAGTCGCCAAATGTATTCATTTGCTAACTAAATATTTAGTCGCCAATAGGTTGGAAAATTAATTAAATAATACATTTTTGCCGACTAATTTTTTTGTCCACAAAAGCCAATGATTTAGTCACGGAAAAATTTTTAGCTACTAAATTTTTTAGTCGCCTAAAGCAAATACTAGTGTTTTGGCTACTAAAATTTTTGTCGCCTAAAGTCAATCTTTTTTGGCTACTAAAATTTTAGTCGGCAAATAGTATTTCTTTTGGCTACTAAAAATTTAGTCGCCTAAACTTCTACATTTTTGGCTACTAAAAATTTAGTCGCCTAAACTCCCACATTTTTGGCTACTAAATTTTTAGTCGGCAAAAGTATTTTTATTCTTCAATTTTTGTTTTTTGCTACAAAATATTTCAGTCGCCAAATGTTTGATTTTCTTTTGGCTACGAAACTTTTAGTAGCCAAAGGTTTGATTTTCTTTTGGCTACAAAACATTTAGTAGCCAAATGGTTGTTTTTCTTTTAGCTACAAAAAATTGAGTAGCCAAATGTTTGATTTTTTTTTAGCTACAAAACTTTTAGTAGCCAAATGTTTGTTTGTTTGTTTTTTTTTTTTTTTTTTTGGCTACAAAACGTTTAGTCGGCAAAAACATGATATTATGTTTTATTACAAATATTATAATGTGTCCATAACTTGTCTATGTTCCATGCTACCTGTAATACGTATATAAATAAAATGATACATAAACTATCAATCATTCCACAATTTGCATCTGTATAAAAAAAATAAATTACTTTCACTGTCCAAGTACATACAAACCAACTATTGTCCAAATTAAAATAATAATTCCATACAAAATATAGAATCATACAAAAAGTAAAGCCCTCCATATATAAAAATTACATTTACTATACCATGTGAAATGACCATTTGGTATCGTAATCTATACCACGACAAAAGGTGATGTACCAAGCCAAAGTACATCTATGTACCACGACAAAAAATCATATATTTGTACGGCGACAAAAGGTGATCTATCTATAATGCCAGTAATTATCTGTTGGATGCCAAAGTTTTCTGTATCAGTAATAGTTAACTATACAAAAGCCAGAGACGACAAAAGTATTATATTACTTCTATATAAAAGTACAATTTCTTCTCCATACACCAAAATATCTCTAGAAGTCCACGCAACAAAGTCACCTACAAAAAACAAAAAAAAATTAGAATTGGACCAAAAAATGCCCAACTTCTTATTAATGTATGTCAATGCCATTTCAGAAAGGATATTAGAACATGTGATAAAAATAATAACAAAAATAAATTTCAATCATAAAGGAAATATGTAAAAATGTATGTTGAGACACCTATAAATGGTTCATCAAAGAAAGAATACTTGATATCTCATGATGCACATGTCCTCAGAAACACCATGAGCATGTTTCATACTTGTATGAAAGCTTAAATATAATATAACATGTAGCAATCCGGGTTTCGATCCTTCTTTTATGTTTTTCCACTTCGATTGGGCTGGTCGAGGGTCGAGGGGGCAGCGCCCCTTCGCGGGGGTCGAGGGGGCAGCGCCCCTTGGCGGGTCCAAGGGCAGCGCCTTGGCGGGGGTCGAGCTGCCTGGTCAGCTCGCGAGGGTTCAGGGGGCAGTGCCCCTTAAAACAAAAATGCAAGACGCATTCAAAGTTGCTTGTCCGCTTGAGCGTCCATTTCCCCGCCTGAGCGGAGAATGTTTGGTTCCTGCACTTTGACCTGTGTCTGCAAAAATACTGGGAGAGCGTATTTCACGCTCGAGCGTAGGGTTTCACGCTTGAGCGGGAGTCTGTGTCTTATGCTCGAGCGGGGATTTCCACGCTCGAGCGGACCGTGCCTTATCAGGTCGTGAATGTTGCTTTTCAAATCACTTTTTGCAATCCTCTCTCTCTCTAAAACTCAGAATTATCCAGATCTGGAGCCTCTCTCTCTAGAAACCATCTTCTTCCTTTGATTTCTTCAAATCCATTGGGATTTTGGCCCTAGTTCCTTCGCCAAAGTTGTGTAATTTCTCGAGGGCTTTGTTGTGTGCAGTGGAGATCGAGTTTCATCATTGTTGATTTTGGGGTTTCAACTCTTTTCTTCTTCTACACTTGAGGTAGGGATTTTCTACACTCTAGTATGGTTTTTAGCTTAGTTATTTGCTATTGTGTATAGATGATGAGATTTGGTTGTGGTTTGGACAAATCTAAGATTTGGGTGTAAAATAAAAAGAGGGGTTTTGATGTATATGAGATAAATGTTGTTTGGGGTTGAATATAAACTCTTGGTGTACCAAAATAGTTGATTTTGGGTATTTGGGTTATTATTGGAAAAAGGGAGATTTTTGCCCTAAATTGAATAAATGATTATTTTGTATAAATAATTGGAATTAACATTGAATATGTTAAATTGGATGATTATTGATATAAATGGTGATATTCGATATGTATTATCTCACCTATGGAAGTTTTGAATAAACTATTAAATCCGAGATTGAATATTTGTTTAGAGATAAATGTATTGGGCTATCGGTGGAGGATAGCTATGATTGTTGTAGAAATTGCATGAAGATTAGGCAAGTTAATGCTAATCAAATGTTGGTTGTCATTGCATATGACTATGTTTATAAATGCATTGTATATGTACGTTTATTTGAGAGGAGAAAGGGGATGGACTCCACTGAAAGCAAGTTGGTTGGAGTGTCCTGGGTGAAAGACCCGAAAATCATAAATATACATGGGTGCCGATTCCCGCAGACAAAATATCCGTAAAATGGCATATTTGAGAAAATATACATGGGTGCCGATTCCTTTGGACGAAATATCCGTAAAATGGTAGATTTGAAGTGTTTATATGTATTTTGCATAATTGGAAACCATTGAGTTGTAGTCTCATTTGGTTGTTAAAAGATAATGAATTTAAGTCATGAATTGAGTAGTGTATATGAACTTGAAATGAATAGATGGAACATGGAATAAGATTGGCCTCAAAGGCATATGGATATGTAGGCCTTTTGGATGCTTCCATATCGGTATTGTTTATATACGTGGTATTTATACCTTTGCTAAACTTCATAAATTGTGTTAGATTATTTCTACTAGGCTGTTAGCTCACCCTATACGGGAATATCATTTTCAGGTGCAGGTGAGGTGTTACCTCCAAGGCAACAGCATGGATGGACTCTCGGGAAGCAAGAGTTTCCTATTTGTGCTTTATGTGTGTATGTTTGTTATTTGTAAAGCCAAGTGCTTAAGATGTAATGAGTGAGACTCAATTTGTATAACCAAGCAATGTCTTGGAAAGATGAAAGCCTACAAGGCATTTAATTGTTTGTTAAATAGTGAACTCTCATATATGAAAGTATGTTGTTTCTCATATTTATTCCGCATATGAGTTATCTTTATTGTAATATTTTGGGGGCGTGACATAACACACGTGTGTACGTTCAAAAAATTAGCAAGTTTATAACAAGACGTAAACTGAGTTCATATTGGTTTCTAAATATTTTCCCCATAATTTTCCATTACTATACATCTCCAATACATTCCGTCAGTTGTCACAAGTCCTATTTGTAATGGGGAAGTTGCCCGTGAGAGTTAGATGGAGGTTCGGGGGCTATTTTGAAGTTTCGCCCCCGAAACGCCCATTTTTGACTAAATTTTGGGTGTATTCGGCTCTAAATCCCAACCTACAGGTCCGAATAAGATTTTGTCAGTTGTTACAAGTCATATTAGGCATGGGGAAGCTGTTCGTGTTGGCCACACAACGGTTCAAGGGCCGTTTTGAATTTTCGCCCCCGATATGCCATTTTTCAACTAAGTTTTGGGCGTATTCGTATCTAAATCCCAACCTACGGGTCCGAATAAGATTCCGCCAGTTGATACAAGTCATATTTGGCATGGGGAAGCTGTTCGTATAGCGATCCCGGTTCTTCCTTCTTGGGTTGTTGTATCCGGACTTGGGTCCGTGGATGTTAGTTATGGGTTATATCTTGTTTCCGTCCTTCAATACTATGTATTTGAGTTATAGGATGTTTGGGCAGGTTTGTTACAAGTTGGTAGTGAGTTTGAACCAAGTGTTGCTGCCCAGAATTTTGGACCCTGGCTCGAGCGAGACTTTTGTCGCTCGAGCGAGCTCTGTGTTTTAGTTCCTTCGCTCGAGCGAGAGTTGAGTTTTGTGTTTGGTAGCTCGAGCGAGAAGTCCTTCGCTCGAGTGAGCATCTGCGTCCAGTGCTGGACCTGAAGGGTGCAGTTCTTCGCTCGAGCGAGCTTTCCTTCGCTCGAGCGAGCGAGGTATATGTTTTGAGTTTCTTCGCTTGAGCGAGCATTCTGTCGCTTGAGCGTGCTTCTGGGTTGCAGATCTGAAGCATCGCATTGTGGGCTCGAGCGAGACTTTCTACGCTCGGGCGAGGATTCTTTGTGTCTGGTCGCTCGAGCGACCAATCCTTCGCTCGAGCGAGCCTGTGTTATATCAGTAGGCAGCAGCGGGGAAAAGTTCACTTTTTCATCTCCTTTTGATTTCAAAACCCTAGAACCGTTTTCTCTCTCTCTCTCTCTCTCTCTACATATCTTCTCTTTAGGGTTTGATCTACTTAGAGTGTGTTTCTACCCTAGGTTCTTTGTAAGAAAGGTAGAGGGTCGTGAGGGCTTCCTTTTAATCTGAACAATAGTGGATTTGGAGCACTTTGAGTTTTGGTCATCCCCTCCATTTGAGTTCTTCACTTTGAGGTAGGGATACCCTACTCCATTTTATGGGTTTTGTCATAAGTTTTGGTCATTTTGATATGTTGGTGTTGTTTGGTAAATTTTGGAAAAAGTAGGGTTGATTTGTAATTTGAGAAAAAGGGGGTTTTTCATATATTAAACTCCATGTGTTTGTAAGACATGAAAAAAATGTCATTGATAGTGTCAAATAGAGAAAATTGAACCATAGGGTTAATTTTTGAGGAAAGTGGGAAAAGCCCTAATTGGTGTAATAGATTAATTTGTGTAATTAATTTTGGAAATATGTGGAATTAAGTTTAATTCATGAAATTGGGGAAATATGAGATTAAATGGTGTAATTGGATAACTTAATCACTCACCTATGAAAATGTTGAGATTATACCTGTTGATGCATTTATTTTCTGTTTAGAAATAACTGCTTTGAGTTATCGGTGGAGGATAGTCGTGATTGTTGTAGACATTGCATGCTGATTAGGGAAAACTGAAACTAATCACATTGAATAAGTCATTGAATACGACGGTTGAATTAATACAGCAAATATGTGTATTGATTGAATATTGTATATGACAAGTGTTAAACACACTGTATATGCATATTGTTTGGGAGGAGATAGGGGATGTACTCCATGGCTTGAGGGAAGATAGGGGATGGACTCTCAAACCTGTTTGGGAGGAGAAAGGGGATGGACTCCACTAGTACAGCAAATATGTGTACTTATTGAATTATGGAAGTGTTTTAGCGTGAGCCTTAGCCTCATTTGAATCATTGATAATGAAAGTAATATTAATATGAGATATAGTCTCATTTAATTATTTGGCTAGGTTCTGAGCCATGTTTGTAAAAATGGAAGATTGGATAAGTAAAGGAAAGTGAAACGTATCATGGACATAATTGTCATGAAACTGTATTGTGATGCAATTAGTTTATAAGTGTTAAACATCTATCGAATGCTATTACTTTAGTCATTACTTATATTTGGTTTAGTATATCTCTGCTGGGCTGTGACTCACCCAATATGGGAACATCATTTTCAGGTTCAGGTGATATGCTACCTCCAAGGACTTAGCTTGGGAGGATTTGGAGTTGAAGACTCTTTTTAGTTATTTTTGTTATTTTGTTATTACATGTAAATTCAAGCCAAGGGCTTAGTCTGTAGTTGAGTTAGTACTCACTTTTTTGTGTCCAAGTGTTGGCTTGAAAAGCTGTAAGCCCGTAGGGCATTTATTTTCGTTATTACATGTAATGTCTTTTAATAAGAATACTCTGATGAATAGAAGAATGTTTTATTCTCTTATGTCAATGCATGTCAATATTGTATATATTATGAGTTTATTCTGAGGGCGTTACAGTTCGTGTCGGCGTTACAGTTCGTGTTAGCCACACGTCGGTTTAAGGGCTGTTTTGAATTTTTTTCCCCGAAATTGCCGTTTTTCGACTAAGTTTAGGGCGTATTCAGCTTTAACTCCCAACCTACGGGTCCGAATTACGTTCCGTCAGATCTCACAAGTCCTATTTGTCATGGAGAAGCTATCCGTGTGAGCTACACAGTTGTTCGGGGGCTGTTTTGAATTTTCGCCCTCGAAACGCCATTTTTCGACTAAGTTTAGGGTGTTTTCGGCTGTAACTCCCAACCTACGGGTCCGAATTACATTCCATCAGTTCTCACAAGTCCTATTGCTCATGGCAAAGCTATCCGTGCGAGCCATACGGTCGTTCGGGGGCTGTTTTGAATTTTTCGCCCCCCAAACGCCTTTTTTTTAATAAATTTAAGGTGTATTTGGCTCTAACTCCCAACCTACGGGTCCGAATTACGTTTCGTCAGTTCTCACAAGTCCTATTTGTCATGGGGGAACTGTCTGTGTGAGCCACACGGTGGTTTGGGGGCTGTTATGAATTTTCACCCCCAGAAAGTCCTTTTTCGACTAAGTTTAGGGCGTATTTGGCTCTAACTCCCAACCTATGGGTCCGAATTACGTTCCGCCAGATCTCACAAGTCCTATTTGTCATGGTGAAGCTATCTGTGTGAGCCATGGCCTCAAGATGAGAGTTGGGGGTTCTATGACCCGAGAGTATGGGCGTCTGGTGGATGCTGCAGCCCATATGGAGATCATGATGCAGGACGAGGAGGAGGAGAGACAGAGGGGATCCAAGAGGAGTCAGGATGGCCAGAGTGATGGTAGGAGACAGAGGGGTTCTAACGCTCAGTAGTCTCAGGGTGGTTTTGCTAGATCGACCTTTCCAGTGTCGAGTGCAGGTCCTGGGAAAGGTAGCCAGGGAGACATTACCTGTTTCAAGTGTGGTCAGCTGGGCCACAAGTCTCCAGTTTGCCTGCAGAAGGAAGGAGGACAGAAAGCAGCATCATCTTCGGCTCGATCTCAGAGCCAGAGTCAGAGCAGGGGCCAGCCACTCTCTTGTTACTAATGTGGTCAGGCAGGGCACCTGAAGAGGTTTTGTCCGCAGTTGAGTGGCACATCTGGTGCATTTGGTTTGAGGCAAACTCAGAGCCATCAGCCAGCTCAGTCAGTTCAGGCCTCGAGGGCCAATCAGGGGGCTTCATCGTCTCAGTCTGCGCAGCAGTCTTATGCTCCTAGGGGTGAGCAGGTAGATCAGAGACCTTCAGGGCGCGTGTATGCTGTTACCGCGCAGGATCTTGTGCCTACTCTATATGTCGTGAGAGGTACCTTCTTGTTTTGCAACTCAGTTGCCAATGTATTGATTGATACGGGAGCATCCCATTCTTTTATATCTGCTGTATTTGCATCTGTTTTGGGGTTGGAGTTGGCGCAGTTAGCATCTCCGATTTGTGTTATATCACCTGTTGGGGGTGAATTGATTTTGAAACAAGGATGTCGGGGATGTGATATAGAGGTCGCTGACCGCTGACTTCCATTTCCTTTTGTGGTTATGCCTATGTCAGGTTTTGATGTTATTTTGGGTATGGACTGGTTATCGTCATACCGGGCTGTTATCGACTGTTACCGCCAGAGGGTCACTGTATGTACCTTGAGCGGGGATTGTTTCCATTTCTTGGGGGATCGGGTTGGTAGTGTTTTGCCACCGGTGTATGATCCGCGAGGGCGGAGTGAGTTTAGTGGTCTTCTTGCTAGCTTTATGAGTAGTGAGTGTGATGAGACCCAGACCGTATTGCCGAGAGTGGTTTGTGAGTACTCGGACGTCTTTCCCGAGGATCTTGTCAGTTTGCCACCCCATCAAGAGATCGAGTTCTTTATTGACCTAGTGCCCGGCACGACGCTGATTTCTATGGCACCTTATCGTTTTGCTCAGCCGAGTTGAGTGAGTTGAAGATTCAGCTCCAGGAATTGCTAGATAAGGGCTTCATTCGCCCTAGTGTTTTGCCGTGGGGAGCACCGGCCCTCTTTGCTAAAAAGAAAGATGGCGCCTTGAGACTTTGTATTGACTACCGGAAGTTGAACTGGGCTACAGTCAAGAATAAGTACCCTATGCCTCGTATAGATGATTTGTTTGACTAGTTGAAGGGTTCCCGTTGTTTCTCTAAGATAGACTTGAGATCGGGTTATCACCAGTTGAGAGTCAGGGAGGCGGACATTCCGAAGATGGCATTCCGTATGCGGTATGGCCATTATGAGTTTCTGGTGATGCCTTTTGGGCTCACCAACGCACCGGCAGTGTTTATGGATTTGATGAACCGGATTTTTCGGGAATTCTTGGATCGATTTGTAGTCGTCTTCGTGGACAACATTCTGATTTATTCACCTTCTAAGGAGGAGCACGAGGAACACTTGAGAGTGGTGCTCGAGTTGCTTAGAGCCCATAAGCTTTATTCTAAGTTTGGGAAGTGTGAATTCTGGCTAGGAGAAGTTAAGTTCTTAGGCCATGTGGTTTCCGGGGAAGGGGTGTCTGTTGATACATCCAAGATTGAGGCAGTGCAAGATTGGGCAGAGCCTAAGAATGTTTTTGAGATCCGCAGTTTTCTGGGATTAGCTGGGTACTACCGCCGGTTTGTGAAAGATTTCTCCAGGGTAGCTTCACCGTTGACTAGATTGACGCGGAAAGGGGTCAAGTTTGTATGGAGTGAGACTTGTGAAAAGTCGTTCCAAAAGCTGAAAGTTAGATTGACCACCGCTCCGGTCTTGATTATTCCGGAGAGAGGGTTGGGTTATGCAGTTTATTGTGATGCCTCACGAGAGGGTTTAGGTTGTGTGTTGATGCATGAGGGAAAAGTGGTTGCCTATGGCTCACGTCAGTTGCAAATACACGAGAAGAATTACCCTACACATGATCTAGAGTTAGCAACCGTGATTTTTGCCTTGAAGATTTGGAGGCATTACCTTTATGGTGAGAGGTTCGAGGTATTCTTGGATCATAAAAGTCTGAAATATCTGTTTACACAGAAAGACTTGAACTTGAGGCAGATGAGGGGAATGGAGTTCATTGAGGATTACGACTTCGAGTTGCATTATCATCTGGGGAAGGCCAATGTGGTGGCCGATGCCCTTAGCAGGAAATCTGTTGGTGACGTAGCTAGTATAACCATCCGGGAATGGGAGATGTTGGGTGCACTTGGGGAGTTTGATTTGCTTCTAGGCGAATCCGTTGAGGCTGCAGCCTTGTTTTCTGTTGTTGCACAACCTACACTTGTGAGTCGAGTATTAGAGGCACAGAGAGGTGACCTTGAAGTAGAATCCCTCCGAGAGAAGATCTCCAATGGGAAGGTTGAGAAGGGTTTGACTGTGTATCCCGACTTGAGTGTGAGATACCGAGACCGTATGTTTGTGCCGGGGTCTTGCCGAGAGGAGGTACTCCGAGAGTTTCATCATTCAAGCCTTGCGGTGCATCCGGGAGGCACTAAGATGTATCGTGATTTGGGTCGCCAGTTTTGGTGGCGGGGAATGAAGAGAGATGTGGCAGTTTTCGTGCCTAAGTGCCTTATTTGTCAGCAAGTGAAGGCCGAGCATCAGAGGCCAGTGGGTTTGTTGCAACCCTTGCCTATTGCCGAGTGGAAGTGGGAGCATGTCACCATGGACTTTGTTGTAGGTCTTCCGAGGACTCAGCGGGGTAGTGATGCTATCTGGGTGGTTGTAGACCGGTTGACTAAAACGGCGCACTTTATCCCTATGCGCATTAGAGATTCGGTAGATCACCTTGCCGACTTGTATATTCGGGACATAGTGAGATTGCACGGGGTCCCAGTGACGATCATCTCGGATAGAGATCCTCGTTTTACTGCCAGGTTATGGCAGAGTTTGCAGAGTGCCTTGGGTACTAAGTTGACCTTTAGCATGACATATCATCCTCAGACTGACGGGCAATACAAGCATACGATCCAGATCCTTGAGGATATGCTTCGAGGTTGTGTCCTTGACTTTAGTGGGTTGTGGGAGAGGCACTTGCCCTTGGTGGAGTTTGCCTACAACAACAGTTTTCAGTCGAGTATCGGTATGGTACCGTTTGAGGCCTTGTATGGCCGACCTTGTAGGTCTCCTGTTTGTTGGGCCGAAGTGGGTGATGCACCTTTGTTGGGCTCGGAATTGGTGAGGGAAACGACGGAAAAAGTTGAGCTTATCCGTAGGAGGCTTGTTACAGCCCAGAGTCGTCAGAAATCTTATGCCGACCGTAGAAGAAGGCCTTTGGTTATTGAGGTGGGTGATCATGTCTTTCTAAAGATATCACCTAGACGGGGGTTGATGAGGTTTGGGAAGAGTGGGAAGTTGTCCCCTCGGTTTATTGGTCCTTTTGAGATCCTCGAGAGGATTGGCGAGGTTGCTTAACGTTTAGCTTTGCCGCCGCAGTTGTCCGGAGTTCATGATGTGTTTCATGTGAGTATGCTTCAGAAATATGAGCCGGATCCATCGCATGTATTGGATTGGACCGACTTAGAGGTAGATGAGGATACCTCGTATGAGGAGAGGCCGGTTCGGGTCTTGGATAGGCGGGATCAAGTCTTGCGAGGCAAGACCATTCCTTTGGTAAAAGTTTTGTGGAAACATCACGGGGTGGAGGAAGCCACTTGGGAACGTGAGTTGGAAGTCCGCGAGAAATATCCGGACATATTTGTTGATGTGTAATCATGTATTGAGATTTTGTAATATTATCGAACTTTAAGAACATTATATATGTCTTAAGTTGTAAAACATTGTAAATGTTTTGGTTTATGGAAATATATATTTTGAAACTTGCCTCGAAATGGAAGTTTAATGGAACATTGCATATGTTGAATATATTGAAAATTGTTGAAATTGAAAGGAAATTGCATAGTGTTAATGCAGGTTGAAATATATGTTATTTTACATATTGTGAAATGCCTCTTGATAAGAGATGGAATGACCCTATTGAAATGTCATATTATTTTTGAAAACTTATGCTTAATTTCGGGGACGAAATTCTTTAAGGGGGGAAGGTTATAGCGACCAATCCTTAATATCTTATATTTATTTATGGGGTTTCATTACTTTGGTAACCTCTTGGTCATAAATGGAGGTTAAATAGAATTCATGAACTTGGTTAATAGTCATTATTTTGGTGTAACCATTTTCTTACTTAATGGTCATTATTTTGGTGTAACCATTTTCTTGTTTAATGGTCATTATTTTTGGTGTAACTGTAAGGTCCTAATGGCCTGTTATATATCAGTAGGCAGCAGCAGGTTAAACATCATTTTTTTTCATCATCTTTTCTTTTGAAACCCTAGAGCCGACTCTCTCTCTCTCTCTAAACTTGTCTTCTCTCTAAGAATTGATCTACCTAGGGTGAGTATCTAACCTTGGTCCTTTATTAAAAAGATAGAGTGGGTTGAGGGCTTCGTTTTAATCTGAGAAACTTGGGATTTGGAGCACATTGGTCTTTGGTCATCATCTCCGTTTGAGTTCCTCACTTCGAGGTAGGGATACCCTACTCCATCTTATAGGTTTTGACATAAGTTTTGGTCATTTTGATATGTTGGCATTGTTGGGTGATTTTGGGAAAAGTTAGGATTTGATTTGTAATTTAAGCGAAAGGGGGGTTTTCCATATATTAAACTCCATGTGTTAGTAAGACTTGAAAAATGGCATAGATAGTGTCAAATAGAGAAAATTGAACCTTAGGGTTGATTTTGATGAAAGGGGGAAAATGCCCGAATTGTTGTAGTAAATTAATTGATATAACTAATTTGGGAAAAATATGGGTTTTAGTTGAAATCCATGAAATTGGGAGATTGTTGATTGAATGGTGTGGTTGGATTAATTTATCACCCACTTATATAAATGTTGATATTATATCCCTTTAATGCATTTATTTTCTGGTTAGAAATAACTGTTTTGGGCTATCGGTGGAGGATAGTCGTGATTGTTGTAGACATTACATGTGGATTAGGGAAAACTGAAACTAATCACATTGAATAGGTCATTGAATATGACAGTTGAATTAATACAGCACATACGTGTATTGATTGAATATTGTATATGACAAGTGTTAAATACATTGTATATGCATATTGTTTGGGAGGAGATATGGGATGTACTCCATGGTTTGAGGGAAGATAGGGGATGGACTCTCAAACCTGTTTGGGAGGAGAAAGGGGATGGACTCCATTAGTACAGCAAATATGTGTACATATTGATGTATGGAAGTATTTTAGTACAGCAAATATGTGTACTTATCGATTTATGGAAGTGTTCATGGACATAGTGGTCTTGAAACTGTATTGTGATGTAATTGATTTATAAGAGTAACCATCTATTGAATGCTATTGCTTTAGTCAATGCTTATATATGGTTTAGTATATCTCTGCTGGGCTGTGGCTCACCCTATATGGGAACATCATTTTCAGGTCCAGGTGATATGCTACCTCCAAGGACTTAGCTTGGGAGGATTTGGAGTTGAAGACTCTTTTTAGTTATTTTTGTCATTTTGATATTACATGTAAATTCAAGCCAAGGGCTTAATCTGTAGTTGAGTTAGTACTCATTTCTTTTGTGTCCAAGTGTTGGCTTGGAAAGATGTAAGCCCGTAGGGCATTTACTTTCGTTATTACATGTAATGTCTTCTTTTAAGAATACTCTGATGAATGGAAGAATGTTTGTTTCTTTTTGTCAATACATGTCAATATTATTTATTATGGGTTTAATTTGAGGGTGTCACACGGTTGTTCGGGGGCTGTTTTGAATTTTCTCCCCCGAAATGCACTTTTTCTAAAAATAAAATAAGCGTCATTATAACTCAGCTCAGCAAAATTATAATAATTGGGATATCTATTGCTCATTATTCTAAAGAAAGATAGTTGTAACTCAACTTTGAGATGTTAGGAACTCGGTATAGAATATTGATAATCCATTTACTCTTCAAACCCTTTTGCTACAAAATTGCCTTCCTAGAAATGTTATCTCTCTTAGTTTGATATCTATTAATAACAACTAACAACTGAAAAGCAGCAGCTCATTACAGTTTTCTGTTCAATTTCATATTTTTCTGCAAATCCTGATGCGAAAACAACTACAGGAGAAATAAGTTAAAATGAGAATTCAGAAACAAATTGTTAGAATTCAGAAACTATGACAGCCATAAACAACTACAGGATTGCTTCTTTATATAGTTGTCACTTGGAAAAAACATTATACATGAAGATAACTGCATAGAAAGAAGGTCAAAGCAAAAGTTACATGATGGGAAGGAAAGCACACTTCGTATGTGTAACTATTTGTACAAAAGATCATAAGACCAATGTCTTAGCCAAGCCCCTTGCAAATTCAACATCAATGTATCATTTAAACAGACCAGTTAAATAGTGAATAATATATTATTTGGAAAAATTAGTGAAGGCAAAGTAACAAGGCAATGTCTTAGCAAAGCCCCTTGCAAATTGAACACCTATGTATCATGAAAACAGACCAGTTAAATAGTCAATAATATGTTGTGGAAAAATTAGCAAAAGGAAACCACTGGGATTAGCCTAGTAGCCAGAGCCTGTGTTCCTCAATAGGACATCACAATTTAACTCCCCCTTCCCCTTCAAAAAAAAAAAAAAAAAGCAAAGGCAATGCCTATTATAACATAGCAGTCAATGGTAGATAGAAATCAATTGTTGAATACAACCACAATATTTCCAATTTATTGATAACATTTTTATATTCAAAGTGAGAATCTCTTTGAAAACACCAATGAGAGGACAACAAAACCGAATTGATCTTTAGTGCTGGAAATACTTTTTTGGAATATGTTTAGTGTACATGAGGCACTGGCTTCACCTTGTATTGCATTTTGAGACGTAGGGACACGAGACACAAATATGACACAATATAGACATGGAAACACAACATTTTCTAATAAAGATGTTTAGATGCAACAATAAGAAATAATAATATGATCATTATAAATGAAAATGATATGGGGGAGGGCACGACCTAAACTAACATGGGATGTAGTAGTAAATTTTTTTATTTATTTAATTGGATTGAGCATATAGCACTTGATAGAGTAGAATGATGAAAAAAGATTCTTGTAGCCAACTCCACCTGATTGGGGCACTAAGCTTACTTTTGGTTTGGTTTGATCCTTATTACCTACTCTACTCCCAATCTATTAAGGATGGTTTTGTTTAGACACTTTAGCATTTTTTGTTCTATGAAGAATCTACTATGTTATGCTATTGACTGCTTGTATCTGAATGGCAAGTGGAATCAAGATATATTCAGGGAATTTGAATTGGGAGAATTGCTTATTTTCAAGAACTTTTATTAGTTTTATGTATACATATAAAAAATATATATTTATTTGTTGATGGTTGTGTCATTATATGATCAAACTATCATAGCATTTTCACTTTTTCCAACATTTTCATTGTATGACCCATCAACTTAACGACTCTATTGCAACTTTGGATATTTTCTTTAATTTTATATATAGGTATTAAAATACTTTCTCTACTCACGTATTTGTTTATTCATTAGAATTTTATTAACCAAAACACCCCTCCATACCTAAGCATGTCTAATCTCAATAGGGATACAATCTGATTCTAATGTCTTGCCTAGTTTCGAACCAGATTTCATCCACTTCAGTGCAAATTCCACCTCAAACTCTCTTAATCGACAATAAACTTATATTTGTTAGTTCCAATCCAACAAGCCTATTGGCTATTGTATTCCTCTCCTCTTAAGTTTTCTAAATGTTTTTCATTTTATCAATTTCTGAAAATAACTTTTTCCACCTTTCCTTATTTTCCTCATCTTTCACTAAAACCCTCAAATCCTCACTTTTTATGCATTTAGCCAAATAAAATCTCTTTTTTACTTTCTTTTCATTTAGCAAGTTTGTAAATATTTTTTCTCCATCTTTACCATCTAATCTAATGTAAAGATTGCCAGAGACTTTTATCTCAGCATCTCTAAATGTCCTTTTAACTTTCTTATAAGCCAATTTTAATCTCTTAAAAAAATTCTCATTTTTATCCTTTTGCCACTTTTAAAAAACACTTTTTTTTTTTTTTTTTTTTTCCAAGAGCAAGTATCTTTAGCTATAGGGATTTTTCCCTTTGACTCTCCAACGATTTCTCTCGATATTCTTTTAAAGCATTCTGCCATTGTATTCTGCATATTATTAATATCACCTACCACACTCCATGTTGCTTTTTTAAACATTTGTCTTTAAATGTTTCTAATTTATGAGCTTTCAGAATCCACTTTTCTTTAATGTATATATCTAGCATTGTTAGCCCAAGTTGTAACGTTACACTCTTTTCTGGGAATAAACTTTTACATATTAAGCGGCATTTTTTCTTGCAAGAAAATAATAAATTTCTCTCTTATTTGACCCACTTTTAGTAGTTATTATGTGTTTTCTCTCTTTTTAAAGAACTGTTGGTTACTATGAGATCAAATTCTACTACAAAATCTAAGAAGCCCTCTCCGTCCTCGTTTCAGTCACCAAAACCATATCCACCATGTACCCTCTTGTACTCTTGCTTGTCTTTATCTATATGAGGAGTTACTAATAAGAAAAATCAACAAAATTCAAAATGCCCAACCATAATTAAGCAGTGGAAGTTGAGTTACGAGACACATCAAAGTACCAAAAGGAAACCAGATATGTTAAAAAATATTATTAAGCCATATGTTAGCCATCATTCAACATAGAAATGTCAATAGGAAATTCACTAACATGTAAAACAAGCACTTGGGATACTTCATTACATTATAATAATGAAACGAGATTTGTAAAAGACAACGAATCCAAAACGGAGAAACACAAACATCATATTCGAAAGAAAAAGTTCTGTAAAAAAGAAGAATTAGAATTCAAATAAAATGCTTACAATGAGATTTCGAAGTTTGTTTGTTTGGCGAATCACCATATGTGATAGATATGTAGAAGGATGAAATTATGTGAAAAAGCTCTCAACAGTGTCGCTGACACTGATCCTAGCAGAGACAGGGATACTATGAGCCAAAATGGTAAATTGATGTGGCTGAGGTTTTGACGAATAAAAAAAAGCAACTCTCTTTGAAGATATATATCCATATTTCTACACATACATCTGTGTCCAATTGTGGGTGTGATTGATTCATGGCAAATAAAAACCCCCAAATCATATATTCAGCTTTGAGATGCTAAGATACTCAATAACCAGAGAAGCAACCTACTTCTAATAGAAATCAAATAAAAGTCAAACCAATTTTGGACTTGAAGAATAACATAATTTCATAGAAATCAAACAATTCAACCAAACCCATTTACGAAATCAACACAAAATTAAAGTAAAAAAAATCATATAAACCCTAGATGAAGTGTGAGAGATAGTGAAATAGGGCAACGTAGAGAGAGAGAGAGAGAGGGAGAGGGACAAGAACCTGTGATTTGCAGCAGTGGAGGTAGCGACTTGCAACGGTGGCGACGTGTGACGGTGAGGTGGTGATCGTCACTGAGCGTACATCTGGTTTGGTGTACTGATCAGAGGGAGAGAAAGAACCATGTGAAGAAGTAATAGATTTGGGAAAAAATTTAGGCGCCAAACATGAAATATTTCCCAGTAAAATTTTGAACATTGCCGACTAAATTTTAGTAGTTGAAGATAGGTTATCAAAGATAAAAAAAAAAAAAAAAAAAAATTATTCGGTGACTAAAATATTTTTTTGTCGCTGAAAGTAAGTTTTTGGCGACTAAAACTTTAGTCGCCAAAGAGAAAAAATAATTTTTTTATTTTTCATTTGGCGACTAAATATTTTAGTAGCCAAAAATCAATATACGGCGACTAAATAATTTTTTGTCGCTGAAAGTAAGTTTTTGGCGACTAAAACTTTAGTCACCAAAGAGAAAAAATAATTTTTTTTATTTCCCATTCGGCGACTAAATATTTTAGTAGCCAAAAGTCAATATACAGCGACTAAGTTTTTTTTTTGTCGCCAATTCTGGCATTTTTAGCAACCAATTTTTTTTAGTCGCTAATAATGAATATATCCTGACTAAAAAAAATTAGTAGCTAAATATTTTACTTTTGGCAACTAAAAAAATATTGGTAGCTAATTCCATAACTTTTGGCGACTAAATTTTTTTTAGTCACCAAAGGTGCATTTTGTTGTAGTGATCTTTAATACTAGTAATTCTTTAGTTATAATTTATTATAGATTGTCCAGAAAGAATAGCCAAAAGAAAATTTAATATATTTAACTCACTTTTTAATTTAGAAATATAATTTAAACTATTTTTATTTCAAATTTAAACGCTATAATTAAATGCATATAATTATTAATTTTAAGATTTTATACTCATAAATTTTCTTAATATTTTTTTTTATGTTTTTTATAATTTTATAGGAGTCAAGTAATTGAAACGTGATGATGAGTAGATGTGGTTTGAGGTGTATGCTCCAACTGTATTTGGGCTAGATCGGGCTACACTTTTTTTTGGTGTGGATAAGGAATTTCTATTTTTCTATTTCTGTTTCGTTTTTTGGTTCCAATTCTCATTTAAAAAACAAACAAACAAACAAATTCTATCATCTTTTGCAGAGTTTCTTGAAATAACACAAACCTCCCCTGTCAATTTTTTATTTTTAGTTAAAACTTTAACCTAATAATCTTGAGAATATGATTCAAGTTATGAGTCAACTATTTTATGAATTATGCCGAAAGTTACGTATGTATCTAATTTTTTCCCTTCAAATACATATTAATGTATACATTTTGGGGAATTACATCATTGGGACAGAGGTTTTTATTTTTTATTTTATTTTTATTTATTTTTTATTACACAACACTCTCATCATGCAATTCACTACCACACACCAACCTTTCTCCATGATAACCATCCCCAATTCTAAACTCCATTTTCAAACCCAATGGATTAAAGAAAACCCCCACCTACTCCTCATCTTCCTCTCTTCCCTGATTTCGGTGCTTCTCTCTCCCCCCAATTTCTCTTCCTCGTAGATAGTGGTTCCATGGTAGACAATGAATGAGCTTAGTCTGTGGCGATTGCAACTGGTGTATGATTGTCGAAGAAATCATAAAATCAATTGGGATTTTGTTCACCAGTACAGTATAGCCCCTATCAATTCTCCAATTTCTTCTTTGAAGCAAATATGATTTCAATTAATGGTGATTATGTTATGCATTTCGTTTCCATATTGAAAGGTATGTTGACCTTGGTATCTCGTTTCCAATGCTGGCTGTATTGTGTCATCCAAATGTTAAAAAAATTATGATATGAGAAGAATGATTTTTCTCTAATTAGTTTTTAAATTATATGAACAAAATTGTGAGAGAGAGGGAAGAAAAGTAGTGGGGTGGGTAACTCCACTATTGGCCTTCGAAATTTACAATTATTATTTTTTTTGATTAATTGAAAGGCTTAAATAATATGAAATTATGTAATTCTTGTGGGGGCATTTTGGAAAATTAGATTGTGATGTGAGACACTTTTTGTCCACACCAACATTGGTGTTATATATATATACTAGCATATGCCTGTGCCTGAAGGCACGGTGTAAATAATGTTAGGATTATAATATAATTGTAATCGCACCACTATTTAAATTTAAGATTAAAATGCAATTATAAAAATATATTTAATAGACTGCACTCTACAATTCCAAACAAATCAAATATATATAAAAAAAAAATATCAAATAATGCACACCAGCCAGTACTCTGCAATTTAAAAGAAATTAAAATTAAAATGCATACCAATTAGTGTTACTGCTGCCAATCAAATTCTAACTACATAAGAAAAACAAACATTATAGTGTCATACGCCAAAAGAGTGAGTTAAAACTTCATAAAAAAAAAGGTGGGTTGCAGCTTTCCAGAATATGTATGCTTTACAGAAGATGTGTCAATAACATGTTTTCAAACATGTGTTTGCCCAAACTTCCTCCTCATTACTTTCGAAAAAGTCTTTGTATCAACTTGTATGTATCCCCAATGAGGAACATGCACAACAATCTGGTAATTTGTGAAAAAAAAAAAAATATATAGATTGGTATATCTGTTGGAAATATACCTATCAAAATATTTTGAGATTAAAATTACCTTATTACATCCCCATCGAAGCAAGTTAGTTGTATTTCTCATTTTAAGCTCCATAAATTTTTCGATCCAATCCTTAAAAAATCCATATTTCCAATTATTACTAGATTGAAATTTTATAAAAAAATCTATATATATAATCAATAGAAATAAATCTACATGGTTACCTTTTGATAAAACATGATTTAATGAACATGGAACACTACAACAACACTTTAGGATAAACAATATTTGTAGTAAAATTCAAACTATCTTTAGGGAGGATAATACTTATACGATCAAAGGATGTACATCTGGACAATGCCACATATAATTGGCCATGGCTAAACACTGGTATGCGCAAATCAACCCCAACAAATTTCACAGATTGTCCTTGAGATTTATTAATGGTCAAGGCATATGCTAATCGGACTGGAAATTGATGTCTTGTCATTTGGAAAGGCATTTCTGAAGAAGATGGTGTCAAAGATATCCTTGGTATGAATGCCAAATTACCAAACTTTTCTCCAGTTAAAATTTGAGCTTCAATTATGCGAGTGTCGCACAACCATCAATCTTGTAGCATTACATAGTCCATCTTTCGGTGCAATATTTCTTAACAATATTATAGAACAACCCACTTTCAACTCTAACTTAAAAGTTGATAGCCCGGGAGGATCCAATGAATTTAAATATTCATTAGGATATCTATTTGTAATGGTAGGATCAATTTCATTATCTTCAGACATTTTATCTGCTGCAAAATAAGTATATAATCTCCCTGGAAAGATATTCAACGCAGTAGTATTAATATCACTGACATCATTGTTATGCGCAAATAGAATGGTGCGTTCAGTTAAAAATGTTGGGGTCGACGTCTATATCATATTCAACTGTGGGTAAACTGTAGAGAGTAATTCATTCAAATCTTGACATCTGTGTATTGTTGATGGAAGGTTGATGATTTCTTGAGGATTAGTCCCGATCTAAAAAAAGTGAAATTAATTAAAAAAAAATATGAGTGTAAACTCAATTTATTAATTTAAATTAATCTATATAATAAAGAAAAAGGTTAAAGTAGTGTTACCTCCATCAAGAAATTTGCAAAAATAGCATTTTCATGGTCTCCATAATTCAAGCGCATATTCAAATCCAAAGTTAAGATATGTATATGCTTCCATATAACAGAGTGTCTTAATGAAACATTCACAATTTGCTCACGAATTCCTTTGATATAACTGGTAAGATTTGTCGAAACCTCCACCAAGAACAATAGTAATACCCCCAAATGGCTTTTCACTATCACGAATATCCCTTGATGTACGATCAACCGCCTCAACACAATGTCTATGTTGCATAGGAACTTCATCCCAAATTATAAGTTTTGTTTCTCTAAACAACTTAGCTTGTAATGATTGTTTGGTAAACCCACAAAGTGAATTTTCCAAGCCATCTAACGGAATGGAAAATGTTGAATGTACAGTGCGACCTCCTATCAATAACAATGATGCAATTCCAGATGAAGCCAAAGTAACAATGATATGTCCAAGGCTGTGACATTTTAATGCAATCGTATTGTACAGAAATGTTTTCCCTGTTCTAGCACCCCCATTAAGAGAGAAAACAGTTCCTTTATTTTGAAAAATTGAAGAAGTGATTGTGTTATAAGCATTCCGTTGTCCATTGTTGAGACAATCAATAGTAATTTGTGGATCTTCCTATTGTGCCTCATTCTGCAGTTGTTGATGTTCGAATATCAATCGATTACCAACTACTGCACTCCAATTTGCAGTAGGTTGTGGCATGGGTGAGAAGTCAATTAAACATTTGCCTAATTCATGAAGCATTTGATTCAAAAGATGGAGACCATAATCTTCAATTTGAGCCTCAGTTGGGTTAAAAATGGCAAACAATGTACGAATCTTATGTACAAGATCATCACATATATGCGTTGAGAATTGATTCCATAATGCACATGGATTTAGTGGAGAGCACTAGGTGAGAATAATACTAAACAATCTACTCAATTGGTATCCAGTTTTCATAACTACAGCCTCTTTCAAGCATTGTATCCATTCTGCATCATCTTCTAAAAGCCCCCTTGTAACACATGCTAATTTAAATGTATCATGCACAACATTATCGACCGTGCGTAAAGACCAAAATGACTTTGGTCCTTTGACAACAGTTAGTAACAAACGCAGATAAAATCTTTCACCACAATTAGGACTGGCAAAGTACATTCTACCAATTGCATATCCTCTTTCTCTTGATTTCCATCTCTTTTCTGACTTGAGCCATACAAAATGCTGTGGAAATTCTTGATAAGTGAATGGACATTCATCTTCACTGGCAGCACAATATGCAAAGAAGCCAGTAAGAGTTGACATTTGTTGACCAGCTCTAGATTGAATCGTTTCTAATGACTCTTCTAGGTTAAAAACAATGCGATGCATTCCAGGTAAATGAAGTGCCAATCGTACAACTGTTGGTATCTCTGCATGCAAAGGATGACCAAATATTCACCAAGCAGCTTCTGAAGGTCCAATATACCTTGCATCGAGATATTGTTGCATCTCATTTATCGATCCCAACACCATCATTGTACGATCATAACCCTTGTAAATGTACTTATGTATATACTTGGCATATCTCATTCCAGCACAAACTTCCACATTTATATGACAGTTGAAAAGTTTAGGAAGATATGCATTGTATGGTATGACATCCCTGTTATCAACTTCTTGCCCCCTCACAGTATGTACTTGGCCATTATTGTGACGACGATAGATGGGGTATCCATCTTGATCCATAGTTGTTGTTTCTATGAAAGCTCGAGGGTATCTCTTACTGCATCTACCATTTTCCATACATGGTGCATGCGAATTTTGAGCACCACATGGTCCATGTACCATACAACATTTGACAGTTTCAAAAAACATAGGATCATCTTTTGGGTCTGGAAATTCTACACAGACCAATTTGTCTACTTGAGCACATGTCCGAATTTTGTCTGGACCCTTAAGAAATAAAAGTGCGTGCATATGGGGGAGGCCTCGTTTTTGAAATTCAATTGTGAAAACATGTGCAACTTTATTTCCAAACACTTTATTTGTTTCTATCTCCTTCATCAAACATTTTTTCTTCAACTCAAAAACACGAGCAATTAAATCAGGACGATCAATAGGTTTTTGATGTGATAATAATGTTGAAGTAATTTCTGGCCAATTAGGATTTGCAGTCATGGTAAGAAAAATATCTGGGTGTTGGTTGTATCGCGTGATAGCCATTGAATCTTGAAAGATTTCAAACATATGTCTAGGACTACCAGTAAATGAAGATGGCAAAACAAACCTTTGACTAATTTGACCAGGTCGTACATAATCTGGATCAATATCTGACAACTCTTGGTAAAGCTCAACCCGAAGTTTTCCTTAATTAAGCTTGTAGTATGTCAATCAATTTTGCTCAGTTGTGGCCCAAGCATCTACCAAAAACTCTTGAAATAGTTTCCCACCTCTCAAAATAGTTGAATGCACTGTGGGTCGTTCAAACAAACGATAACTATAAAAATCCATTTGAGTAAGTCGATCATATTGAATGTTCCACAATTTCAACTCAGGTTCCCATCCAAGCTCACCATATGGAAATAATAGAACATAATGTAATGGCAAGTATGCTGGGTGACATTAATTAATTTGCATCAACTCATTATTTCCTTGGAAATGTTAGATAATATCTCTCATTCCACTTACCTCTGTTCCATCACCTGGTATTACAATCGCAATCTCATCTGCAGTTAGTAAGTTATACCGACGTCGATCAGTTGTTGAATTGTAATGAAGATGAGCAGGTAGATTGTGTCCTGCTGCGTCTAATTGATGTAAAATGGCATGAGCCTGGCGAAATGTAGCTACAAATGCATTGACTTGCAACAAACTATCTTGAATAGTTTTGAGCACATCCCTTCTCAAATTAGGATTTCTACGATTACGAATTTCTAACGCTGAATCAGGGTCATAGATATACAGTTGAGCATAACTCGCATCCTGCCCTGGTTCTGATTGTAGTGATCCTGTTCGATGTCGTAATTCCCCATGAATTGTGAATGATGTAGGACCCCTTCCACTGAGTACTCTAGGATCCAATGTAACACCAAGACTCGTAAAAGCGTTGGCTTTGGGTATAAGTTTGAAAGGATTTTGATTGATCATTATTCCCATCATACAACACTTGAAGTGATGGAGGAGGTGTAATAAGTAAAGGTAGCCTAATCTTCCCTTCCAAACAGCAAGTTCCGAATAAGGGACGCTTTATAGATGATTTGGTCAATTTTTCATCCATCCAATGTAAGGCTGAATAATAAGGACATAATACGTCCATCTTGCCAAGATAATGGCGGCAAGAATTGTTGTGTGCTTGAGCATCAATTGATGTACTCATAGGCATATCTTCTAATTCATCATCAATACATAGATCTTCTTGAAGAAATTGATTTATAGAAGTAGACCTACAAATATTTGTGTATAAATAAAATTCTGTAAAACAAAATGGTAAGAATATGTATTTCAAGATTAGACGTAGTAGTTTACCGATTCCTTTGTGGAGGTAAAGATGTGCTTGGCATAGAAAATGAACATGTAGAATGATGGCAACCATTGTTCATTTTTGTGCTGAATGAAAATCTTCAGTTATTGTTTCCCATTCCAAGCAAGCGCGATTGCGACGATTTGGTGCTAAAGAAGGTTGTATTGCTTGAATACATTCTTCTGATCCCTCTTGTTCTCGTTGCGAGCATTGAAAGTATGACTTTTTATTTTTTTCATGCTCTCGTCGTGCATGTTGGGCCAATGCAGCTTTTGATATTACATTATCATTTTGTGCCTAAAATAAAAATATTTTGTCATTGGTGCAAAATATGTGAATATTTTGTCCTTAACATGAAATATCTTCTTGTTTATTTTGTTTCTCTTAATTTTGTTTTATATTTTATTTGTTTTATACCTTTAATAGTGTTATCTGTATTTATTTCTTTCTTTATGCATTTTGTTTTTTATCAAAAAAAAATAAAGAAGAAATAAAAATCTATCATATTTAGTTTATTCTTTCATTACATAGTTTGTATTTATTTCTTCATTTTTTTTCCTATTCTTTTCATATGTTACATTATAAATGCACATGTATCTATGCTAAATAAAAATAAATAAATTTGGAAAACACATATAAATAATAGCAAATTATAGGAAAATATATTACAATCATTCTACGGGCAAAAACATAAAGCAAAATATTCACATAGTTTTGCTTCATATTTTTTAAAAGGGATATATACCACTTGACATGCATTTGTCATTCCCTTGTCAAAAGGAGTCACCTTTTCTTTTCCCTTAGACATTGGGTTGACCTTTTCTTTTTCTTTTGCCTAACAAATATAAATAAAATATTCAAAAGATTTAAAAAAATCTTATATAAATAAAAATACATACAATGTTTTACTTGATTTTGTACCTACCGCACGAACACGAATAACATTAAGGTTGTGCTCATCACGGATGACCACACCAACATTTCTAGATGGGGTTGTTGGAGCAGGCCTACAAAAATGGATTGTGAATAAATTAAAATCTATATAATAAAGTGGTAATAGTAAGAGTATATAGTTCAAGAATTAAATTGAGTTGTTTACCAATTGGGTGTTACAGAAGGTTGTCTTGGGTTAATACATTCATTTGATCTCTCTCGTTCTCGTCGCAAGCGTTGTCCTAATTGGTAGGCAGAACATGAGTTTTGATTTTTTTCACGTTCTCGCCGTGCATGTTGAGCCAATGCGGCTTTTTGTAACACATTATCGTTTTGTGCCTAAAATGAGAATATTATATAATTAGGTGCATAAAATGTGAAGATTGTCCCATCTCTTGCTTCCCTTTTATCATGTATTTGTTCTCAAAAGTTTAACTAACTTTTCTTCTTCGCTCGGTTGAGTTGTTAGTCACATAAGAACCAAAGCGTGTATTGATAAAATTTAAAAAGGAAGGAAAAAAACTCATGGAATTTCACCAAATGCCAAAAAGATACTATCCATCTAGTGTATACCAGTACCTAAAGGCACGGTGTAAATAATATTGGTACACATATTCTACAAAAATCAATTAACATAAATTATTAATATTGGTATCACATCCTTTAGAAAAAAATTAATTCAAAATGATAATAATTTCATTGCTATAGAAATCAATTATAATAAATCAATTCAAGACGATAATAATTTCACTACAATATAAAACTCCACACATAAGACTTCCTCCACCATCTACAGCAACACCACCGTCGGCCGTGACTTCAGCAGGTATCGTACGATGGCGGTTCGTTTAAGTTAAAATGTAATTTATCAAATTCATTGCTAAAAGTTTAAGGTAAAATATTAATTCATATTTGAATTTTTTATAGAATTTCACCATCTAAAAAAAGTATAGAATTTAAAATCGCCGTATGTTAACACATTTTTAAAATTTTAAAATGTGGTTTGAGTTGAATCATATATAAACTTTAGTGTATTTATCAAAAAAATCTATATATATCTATAATGTATTTAAACAATGTCACCTCAAACATTTTTTTGAGTCGTATGTATTTAAATATTTTTTTGATTAAAATAATATTAAAAGAAAAAATAAGTTTAAAATGTATTTAATCATTTTACATTTTTTTTCTCATATACATCATATCTAATTATTAAAAAATTGAACAATTTTGCTAAACATAATTATTTTAACCTACTAAAGTAACCAAAAAATTAAAATAACTTACTAAATTAACTAATCTCTCATAAACCTCCTATAATTCTGCATGGCTTTATTATTTTTTTTAGAGACCACACTCATGTTGCTAATTATTGTATAAGTGAACTTCCAAATTCAGTTGGAAATCTGAAACATCTGCGGTACCTTAACCTTTCCTACACCCTCATTGAAGAATTACCCAAATCATTAGGGTCTTTGTACAATCGACAAACATTGATGTTAAGAGGATGTCAAAATTTGAAAAAGTTGCCTATAGATATGGAAAACTTAATTGACCTACGTCATCTCGATATTACAAATGCAGATTCCTTGGAAGAAATGCCATTGGGGATAGGTAAGTTAGCTAGTCTTGTAACACTATCCAATTTTATTGTTACTAAAAACAATGGGTTTCGGATAAGAGAGTTAGGGAACTTAATTTATCTTCAAGGGAAGCTTTCCCTATCTTGGTTACAGAACGTGGTGGATCCTCTAGATGCAAGAGAGGCAAATTTAATTAATAAGGGAGGCTTGAAAGTGTTATCAATGGAATGGAGTGTGGGCTTAGATGAATCACAAGATAGAAGGGTTGAAACAGAAGTTCTCGACATGCTACAAGAACTTAGAAGAGCTCCACATCAAATGCTACCTTGGTACAGGATTTCCAACTTGGATAGGAGATCCTCTGTTCTCCAATATGTTGTGCATAAGTTTACAAAATTGTAAAAAATGTGTTTCCTTACCACCACTTGGACAATTACCCTTGCTCAAAGACCTTTGTGTTGAAGGAATGAGTGCATTAAAGCATGTCTGTTATGAGTTCTATGGGTTGTGTAGTACCAAACCTTTTTCATTACTAGAGACTCTAAGCTTTAAGAACATGCCTGAATGGGAGGAATGGAATACTTTTGGAGATCGTGAGGAAGTTCTACCATTCAATCTTGTTTGTAAGCTTTCCATTGAAAATTGTCCCAAACTTCTCGAAATGTTGCCCTATAATCTACCTTGTTTGAAAAATCTAGAGATTACGGAGTGCCCACAATTGTTAGTTGAGGCTTCCACCATTTTCTTCCCATCACTCACCTCCATAGTTATGAAGGACGTTTCTCTTACAAGCCTTCTAGTGGTCCTTGAGATGAGGAACATGGTTGAAGATGAAGTGATGTTGGCAAATGCGAGTTCAGTTACTTCCCTGAGCATTGGGATAATTAAGAAACTTGAGCTCTTGCCGAAATGGTTTACTCATGGGCTGATGAAACTTGAAGAATTGAACATTACTAGTTGTGAAGAACTCAAGACATTGTGGAAGAATGACACGAGATTGCAACACAGTCACCCTGCATTCCGAAGTTTGGAGATTAATGGCTACCCCCAGCTTGTTTCATTGCTTGAAGAAGAAGAGGATGAAGAAAACGAAGGGCAACATCAACAGCAACAAGAGGGACTCTCTTGCATAGTGAGGGTTGATCATATAAAAATAGATAATTGTGAAAAGCTGGAGAAACTGCCACGGCGGCTGCATACCTTCAATTTTCTTCAAGAGTTGCATGTCTATCAGTGTTCAAGTCTCAACTCTTTTCCAAAGGCAGGCTTTCCGTCCATGCTGAAAACACTGTGATATGTGATTGTAAGGCTTTGCAATCCATATTCGGGTGGGTAAAGTAGATTAATGATAATAACCTTGAAGTGTTAGGGGTTCATGATTGTCCATCCCTTACATGCTTGATATCATGCTGAGGTGGGCAGTTACCACCCACACTAAAAAAGGTTGAGATTTGGGAGTGTAAAAAGTTGGAGGCACTGCTAGTAGAGGAGGGGATGAAAATTAACTGTCCATCTCTTGAGTATTTTGCGATCTAGTATTGTGATAGGCTCAAATACTTGCCAGATGTTGTTCCTAATGATAATAATCTCAAGAATCTCATTCGATTGATGGTACATGGGTGTAAGAATTTGGAGTCCATTTCGGAAGGTTGGTTCCACTCCGCAACAAATCTGAGAATTTTGGCTATCCCCGAAAGTAAAATGTTATAGCAATCCCGGGTTTTCCCTTTCTTTGTTTATTGTATTCCGGACTCGGTTCCATGATTGTGTTGTTGTCGTATTCTTATTCCCATCCATTACTCTTTGTATTTGAGTTTTAGGTTGTGTTGGACAAGTTTGAAATAGGTTGGTTGAGCCTTGGTCCCCATTCTTGTTGCCCAGATTTTTGGTGATCCGCTCGAGCAGGTCTTCTTGCGCTCCAGCGGAGTTTGCATCCTTTCAGCATTTTGTGCGTCTGTAAAAATACTGCAGGTGTGTTTTTCACGCTCGAGCGGAGTTATTTACGTTCGAGCGAGTCGCGCTCGAGCAGGTATCCTTGCGCTCAAGCGGGTGTTCGAAGTCTATAAAAATACTGGAGAAGTGTAATCTACGCTCGAGCGGGTTTTCCTTTGCGCTCGAGCGGGTGGAGTTTGCAATTATGTCTCCGAGATTGAGCGGGTATCCTTACGCTCGAGTGGGTCCAATTTTTGTGTTTGACGCTCGAGCGTCCTATTCTCCGCTTGAGCGGATCATATGTATATCAGATCTGGACTGCGTTATTTCATATCACTTTTCACACTCTCTTCCTCTCTCTTACTTTTCAAAAACCTATTTTGAGAGCTTCTCTCACTACATTTCACCTTCTCTCTAAGGTTTGATCTAGTTTGAGTGATCTTCCACCCTAGTGTCTTTGTAAAAAGCGTGGAGCTTTTCTTGGTCTTCATTTGGATCCGAAAATCATTGAGTTTGGAGCACATTCAAGTTTCTCATCTTCTCCATTGGGTCTCACCTCTTGAGGTAGGGATATCCTACTCCATCTTATGGGTTTTGACATAAATATTAGTCATTTTGATTAGTTGATGTTGTTGGGTAATTTTGGGAAAGTTAGGATTTGATTCGTAATTTATAAAAAGGGGGGTTTTCAAATGTTAAACTCCATGTGTATGAGAGATTTTGGAAAATGGAATTATTGTTGTCAAATTGATGAAATTGAACCTTAGGGTTGATATTGAGAAAGGGGGAAAAATGCCCTAATTATGTTGAATAATTAATTTGGAGAAAAGTGAAATTGAGTTGAGAATAATGAAATTGGGAAATTGTGGGAGTAAATGGTGTAGTTGGATAATTTAATCACTCACCTATGAAAATGTCGATATTTTATCTATTGATAAATTTATTATCTATTTAGAGATATCTGCTTTGGGCTATCGGTGGAGGATAGTCTTGATTGTTGTAGACACTGTATGTTGATTAGGGAAAACTGAAACTAATCGAACGTGTTATGTCATTAAATGTGACGGTTGGAATAATATAGCAAATATGTGTATTGATTGATCATTGTATGAGATAAAGTGCTTAAATACATTATATATGTATATTTGTTTGGGAGGAGATAGCGGATGTACTCCAGTGTGTGCGAGGAGATAGGGGATGTACTCCACACATATATGTGTTCATATACTTTAACACATTATTTATGTATCTTTGTTTGGGAGGAGATAGGGGATGTACTCCATATGTGTTCATATATTTTAACACATTGTCTATACTTTAACACATTATTTATGTATCTTTGTTTGGGTGGAGATAGGGGATGTACTCCATATGTGTTCATATACTTTAACACATTGTCTATATATATTTGTTTGGGAGGAGATAGGGGATGTACTCCATATGTGTTCATATATTTTAACACGTTAATTAGGTATCTTTGTTTGGGAGGAGTTGGGGAATGTACTCCATAGACAATTAAGTTGGTCGGAGTTTCTGGGGTAAAGGTCCCGCAAGCTTATAATTGAAATGCAGGAATGAAGTTGTTAGTTGAAGTAGTAATTACGTGAGACGTAGTCTCATTTTGAATTATGGGAAATGGAGGTGTTAATAAGTCCAGTTGTAGTCTCACTTAAATTGTCTAGGTTAGATAATGAACCATATCTAGGAATTGAATTGGATAAATAAGGGAGGTGGATGGAAACATGGATGTAATGGTTATTGGGCTATGAGTAGGGTGTGAATTGGTTTACACGTGTTAATCATTTGTCGAATGGTAATGTTTTAGTTATTTCTCATATTGGGTTTAGTATATCTCTACTGGGCTTTGGCTCACCCTACTTGGGATACCATTTTCAGGTACCGGAGGCGTGCCAAGTTCAAGATCTTTGCTTAGGAGGTTTTTGGGAATTGAAGACTCGGTTTTGTTATTTATTTTATTGATTTTATGTAAATGCAAGCCGAGGGCTTTACCTGTAAAAGAGCTAGAACTCTTCTTTTGTGTAACCAAGTAACAACTTGGAAAGATGTAATCCCGCAAGGCATTCTATTATTTTTGTAAACATTTGTAACTTATATGAAATACTCTTTTGTAATATTAACTCTGATGTATGTATGGAAATGTGATCTATCTGCCATGTATATAGAACTGTTGGGTGTTGGGATTATGTATTATTTTTGAGGGCGTTACAAATGTGATGCCCCAAATTTTGATAATATAATACAATGATGCACCAGGGTTTAACTAGCGGATACACATCATTTTTAAGCACAAAATACAAATAATTACACTAAAATAAAATATTAATAATAGTTACAGATAAAATTCTTCAAGTCTTTAAATACAGATCAGTTCCTTGATACAAAAAAGATTATCCAAAATACATAAAATATAAACTCTAATCTCTATGGTAGCCATGGTTCCGCAAAACTTTTAGAGATTTCGTTCTCGGTGTAAAACTCGCCTTCACTTGGCATAAAACGCCATGAGCTTGGAATGCCCAGTAAACATACACACCCCGACCCTTTTCTCATTCCAAATACACAAGTAACATTACGGCACAATCATAACATACAGCGAAAGCAATAATTAAGCAACACTTTGAATTAAATTTCAATTCTCACGAATAATAGTCAATTTTAGTTAGTTCTAGGCAACTCCCAGCGGAATGCCGTTCTTACCCAACCACTAACACTGGCCACGGGCAATTCTAACTCCCCATTGGTTAATACAATACCAATGCGTTGCTTACCGCATAACCACCGGTGCGTCGCTTACCGCACAATTACCAATGATGCCCACGCACCTAGGTTACATACTCGAGTGGTGACATCACGGTCTGCCCCAAGGGAATGGGCTTCCAGGGATACTCTCCCCGTGTGAGACCCTCACTGCCACCCTTATGCCTCCCATTTCCGTTAAGCAGCTAGAATACCTCCCGTGCCATGTTAGGGTTCGAAAACACACTTGCGCAAGACTTCACAAAAATAGAACACATTCCACTATATCATACTCTTGAATCCATCGTTTATTATCTCATAAAATTTAATACAATGATCGCAATCCATTACCATCCCATTTGATTTCCCCCTTTATTAAGTGCATTATGTTCTCAGTTATAGCAAAGCATGGTCAATATAATTACGAATCCAAACTAAACAACAAGTAATTTATTCATGGTAAAGCAAATTCACAATTTATCATAGATTACATATCAAGACTAAAACATTCAAGAAACATAGAATATAAGAGTTGTAAACCAAATAAGAGCATATTAACATAAATTTCCAGATTTCCAGATTTGAACCAGTTTGAAAACAATTATGAAAAAAATACTTTTATTGGCCCTAAGTACCTGGCCTCATGTGAGTTTGTAGATAAACAAGTCTAGTTTCAAACTCAATTTACGAAAGTAGGATATGTATTTTAGATTTTAAGATAATTCAGAATTACCAAGATCTATCCAGATTCGTTGACCATTACTCCAATTGGTTTTTCTCTCAAACCCCTCACTCTCTTGAGTTCAAACAAATTTTAGTTAAAATATAACACCAAGATTAAGATTTTGACATAAAAGTGGACTCAGGATTAATTTTCTGGAATTTTGTAAAAATAGAGAAAGTTGATTGTTTTTTTGGTGCTGTGAGTAACAAACTCAGAAAAATTGTTTAGGTTATAAAAATACATCCTTAGGTCCTACCAAAATTATCACACACTCTAGACATACCAAATATTACCCCATAAAAAAAGATTTTGAGTTTATGGAGTCTTGATAGGAAATAAATTCAAGGGAGGGAAAAGATTTGCTGCTGGAAATTTAAGAAAGAAAGATAAGCATACTATTTCTTGATTAATACACATTTATACAAGAGTGTAGGCCTAGACTACAGCATATATATATATATACAAAAAGCATGTATTAGGAGGGGAATAACAAGTGGTAAGAGAACTTGAGAGAATAGGTGATGTATCTTTACCTTTGTTGTACAAGACTCAACAAAATTCTTCTTTTTCTTCTTCTCCTCTTTCTCTCTCTTCCTTTCTCTCTCTCTCTTTTTTTTTTTTTCCAAGATCACTCTCTCTCACTCCTCTAGTGCATGGCTGCAAATGTGTAAAATGAGGTGGAAGAAGTGTGCAAATATAGAGAAGGATTGGGAAGTTTCTTAGGGACTAAGTTCCTTAAGTGCAATTTGTCAAAGTTGCCATTATGGCCCTTTCATTCATCACATGGTCAACAACTTGGGCTCCAAGACATATATATATATATATATGAGATATTTGTATTTATAAACATAATATAATAGGCACAAGTACATTAATTAATAAAATATTACAATTAAGGGTTGGAATGAAATAAAATAGAAGTATATAGGAACCAAGTCTAAATTTATGAAACCTTGATATTTATAATTAATATACCAACATTAGAAAATAGTTAAAATAATAAATTTGGGTCCCGTTAAATTAAAGCGCAAACAGAGACGAGAAACCGAGCAAAAACGGCATTACTGGGAATTAAGATTTTAAAGTGATTAATCTATAATTATAGGGTCTAATAATTAATAATAGGGTTTTAAACATGATTATTAATCTACGGGATTGATTAGGGTTTACTCGAATTAATTCGCGATACTTCCCGATTCTAGGGTTTAAAACGCAATTAAGTGAAAATTCAAGGGCTTTATTGAAATAAACGCAAGATTAGGAATTTAATGGTAATTACAAAAATTAGGGTCTCTACATAAAAAACTGAAGGCCTTGCCACTCTTGCCATACCAATTGCAGACCATCAACTACCTCACTTCTCTTCATTGGCTGCAAATGAATATTTCACATTGGAACAACAATGTCAAGCAGATTGGTTGGCACAATTTACCCAGTCTTCGCACATTGTCGATTAGAGGCCCAATTTGTGTGGCTGAGGAAGAAGAAGAAGAAGCAGAAGATCGGGCAGGGTCCAACATTTCGATAGATGAGATGTTGCTGCCCGCCTCTCTGATTGATCTTCGTATCCATGAATTTTTAAATCTAAAGAAGCTATCTTCTAAAGTGTTTCAAAACCTTTCCTCTCTTCAATTTCTTACTATCATTGATTGCCCTAGGCTCGAATCTATTCCAGTGAAAAGCCTGTCTTCGTCACTTCTGAGATTGTGGATTCAGAAAAGTCCGAGACTAGCAAGGAAGTGTGAAAAGGGAAAAGGCCAATATTGGCCCCACTTAGCTTACCTTGCTGATGTCCTTGTTAACGAGTGATAAGCTCTGTGGAGATTTCTACAACAATACCAACAGTCAAATTGCTAGGTACTCCTATATCATAATTTATTATAAACTAGTTTGGTTGAGGTTTCAAATTTTGTTTTTTATTTTTTTCGAAAAATATAAACTACTTTGATAGCAATAACCCTTTTAAAAAAATAGGCTTTGTTTGGTTTGTGTTTTGGAATTTTTTTTCAAAAAATGAAAACTAGTTTGATAAAAGTAAATATCAAAAATATAATTTTAAATTTTAAAAAATTATTTCTGACCTCTTAAAAGATAAAATTATATAAAAATGATAAGTATTTTTTTATTTCTTTCACCAAATTAATTTTTAGTTTTTTAGAAAAAAAATTCTAAAACAAGTTTTTGAAAACTAAACTAAACATGACCATACTTTTTCCCAAATCGAGAAAATCATATGAAAAAGGATGAGTGTTGATTATTATTATTTTTTATTATGGATTTTAAAAAATTCAACCAAACAGTATAATTGACAGTCAAGACTTCCAGCCTTCATAATTTTTAATGTCTTTTTGCTTATTGATTTTTAGCAAATTTTTCTGATAAAGGATGGCTATGCATGACAGTGTATTTTAAGAGTTCATTATGAGGTTCTATTTCTCTGTTTCCGGCTCTTCACGTGCTTAATGTAAGTAAAAAATCTAACTTTGTTCCTCAAATATTCTTTCTTTCTTTCTTTTATTTTCTAAAATCGCTTCTCAACCTATGAAATTAAACTCTTAAAATAGAACCATCTATGAAGTTTGTCAATTTATCAAAATTCTTGATTTCATTTATTAGTTAAACTTTTCATTGAATAGTTTTTGCCATTAGCATTTTGTTGATTGGAGTCTAATGGGTTTGAAATATATTCTGCTTCAAATTCTGCATATAAATCAATATTGAAAATTGACTACATTTAATGTTTGGGCATTATATATATATTCAAGAGCAATTATGTACTTGATAATTATTTTGCAATGTCAAAGTATCAAGTGACATTGTTCATACTATGCTTTCAATCAATGATGTAACAAAAAACTTTACGAGTGGAATAATGCTGATCCACCTTTGTTAAGTAGTGACAAGGGATGACCCACCATAGTTTTGTAATTTCTCATTTGTTGGGAGCACCATATAAATAATGTCACATGATAGTCTGAGGCCACCTAATTATTTTTGGGGGAACCACATGCAGGTAGGAGAAGGGAAAAAAAAAATACAAACACATGGGGTGTAAATGAAAAGTTGTGGAGACTTGCACCCCTTCATGTATTGGTAATTTTTTTTCTCTTCTCCCACCTGCATATAGTTCCCCATAATTTTTCCTAATGCACCACCCACATAGTGAAAACTAGGGCAGCATGAAGACTCAAAAAATTGAGAACCAAACAAACCCAACTTTATGGGTTTGGGTTGGTTCGGGTTTTTCAATCCTTTGATTTAGTTTTGGGTAGATCTAATAGGATTGATTCAGCTCTTCATTTAGGGCTTACTTAAACAAAATAAACCTGAGACCCAATATATATGTGTCTATTACATAAAATTATTTTTATGCTGAGTTGTTTTTGTTGGAGAAAACTGACTATATGAATAATTGCTAAAGTGTTAAAACAATAACAATATGGCTGAAAGCTTCAAGCTAATTTTATTGAATTGAATTGAATGAAAGAATACAACTTAAATGAGAGTAGCAAAGCTACATCTGCAAGCAAATACAATGTCACTTAGCAGATTTTGTGGAACTAAACCCTTTATTACATGAATTAGTTATACACACCAACCACGACTCCGACAAACTAGGGATTCTCCTATAGACTAGGGAATACCAATCTCCTAGCTATAGATAATAGTATTTATTAAAATAAAAACTTAAAATTAAATCTTAACACCCTACCTTAAACTGATTTTTGTAAAAAATAGTTTAGAATTCAAACATCATTTTAGCAACTCATTTTTTTTGTGTATCAGCAACAATGCAACCAGCTTCTGCTAATGAACAAACTCCAAGTATGCTTTTGAGCTTCTCGAACACTGGTTGTTTGAGAGGTTTGGTTAAGATATAAGCTTCTTGATCTCCACTCTTGCAAAAGTCTAGCTCATCACACCATCTTTGCAAAGATCACGCAAGATCATACATATCAACACCTCTTCCTGTGTAAATCAGATCATCAACATATAAACACAAGATGAGCATTTTACCTTCATCATCAACCTTAACATACAATGTATGTTCATATGGCACTTTTGGAAGCCTTGCTTGACAAAGTAAGCATCTATGTGGCTGTACCAAGCTCATGGTGCTTGCTTTAACCCATAGAGTGCCTTATTCAATCTATACAACTTCTCTTCATTGCCTTGTTGCACGTAGCCTGGAGGTTGATCTACATATACTTCTTCTTCCAATTTACCATGTAAAAATGCAGACTTTACATCTAATTGAATTGTGTCTAGCCTTGCAACTGGAGCAAACACCTCATTCTAATCAACTCCATACTCTTGCTTGTATCCATTTGCCACCAGACGAGCCTTGTGCTTGTTTATCTCACCCTTCTCATTCAACTTGGTTTTCAAAAATCCATTTCACACTGATAGTTTCATGTCCTTTTGGCAAGTCAGTCAGCTCCCATGTATTATTTTTCTCTACGGATTTGATCTCAACATTCATTGCCTTTTGCCATTTAGTGTCCTTTACTGCTTCCTCAAATGTGATAAGGATCAAAATCTACAAACAATGCAAAGTGAGCAGTAATATTATCATCAGAGAGTTCATCCCCACTTACATATTTTCCTTGGACGTTGATTCTCAGGTGGCTGCTCATTTGTTGGAGGCAGTTGCTCATTCGTTGGTGTAGTCGATGAAGAACTGGGCAAGAGTTCATCAAAGGACTGTTGCTATGTTTCAATCCTATTCTCTACATCATCAAAATCAATTGGAATTTGCCTTAGTTCCTTGCCTTTTCCAGTCCAATCCCACATCTTTTCTTCATCAAAAACCACATCCCGGCTGATAACAATCTTCTTGGTGATGGGATAATACAACTTGTAGGCCTTTGAATGTTCACTAACACCAAGAAAAATACAATTTTCTCCTTTGTCATCAAGCTTCTTTCTTTTTTTCATTGGGAATGTAAGCATATGCTATACATCCGAAAATTCCGAAATGATCAACGAATGGTCTGCGCCCTACCCATGCTTCTTCGGGTGTCATGTTTCGGACAACTAGTGTGGGACTTCTATTCAATAAGTGAATGCCCAAATTGACTGCTTTAGGCCAAAAACTCCTCGGAACGCTTCTCCTTGCTAACATACTTCACCCCATGTTTAAAATTGTATGATTTTTCCTCTCGGACACACCATTTTGTTGTGGTGTATAGGCTGCAGTCAGTGGCCTTTTGATTCCATGTTCCTCACAAAGATATGCAAATTCTCATGACTTGTAATCTCCACCATGATCGGTTAGAAGAGTTTGAATAACTCTCCCAACTTCCTTCTCAACCAGGGCCTTGTAACTTTTAAATGCTGAAAAGGCTTCAGATTTTTGCTGCAAAAAATATACCCATGTTTTCCGACTATATTCATCAGTGAATGTAATAAAATATTTCTTATTACCATTGGACATCGGATTTTTGGGTCCACAAATATCGGACCGGACTAGCTTCAGCATTTTTGTAGCTCTCCTTGCCTTCCCTTTTGGGAAATGATTATGATGTTCCTTGCCAACAACACACTCTTCACAAACTTTGGATGGAGGAGTGATCATAGGGAGGCCTATCACCATCTGCTTCTGATGAAATGTTTTCTGCCCATTAAATTTCAAATGGCCATGGCAAAAATGCCAAAGCCATGATGGATCATCCTCCTTAGCCAACAAGCAAGCTTGAACAATCTTGATTTTCAATGTAAACAACCTGTTTGGTGTCATCTGAACAACAACAATAGCACTCTTTACTAGATCACATATCTTACATGCACCTTTCTGAATTGTTATAATATAACCCTTATCTTGCAATTGGCCAGCACTCAACAAATTAGTTTTCAAATTAGAAACATAAAAAACATTCGAAATTGTTTCAACAAAATCAATCTTAGTTCTAATCTGAATATCTCCCTTTCCCATCACATTTACAGTAGAACAATCACCAAAACTTATAGTAGTATGAAAGTCTTCATTTACAGATAAGAAAGAAGACTTACTAGCACTCATATGATTTCTGCAACTTGTGTCGACATACCATACATCAAGCTCAGAGTCGTCCTTGGCATGAAAGGCCATCAAAAGTGTTTATTCTTCCATTTTCTTAACAAAGTTCGACTTCTCTCCTTTTTCTTTGTCTTTTGGCATCTTTGTGTAGCACTCATTGCTGTAATGCCCATGATTTCCACACCTACAACACTCAATCTTGGACTTGTCCACTTGTCCTCTTCTTTTATTCTGAAACTCGGAGTGATCATCATCTCGTCTGAAATACTCGTGTTGACTGCTTCCATCTCGGTTGCCTCGAGCACTTCTTCCACGTTCTCTACCTCTACCTCGTCCTCTTCCTCTTCCTTTTCCTCTTGAGCTTGTGGATTTATCAAAGGTAGAAGGTTTCAAAGCTTACTCTTCGAAGGTGCATCGATTCAGACTCTGTTCATGGACTAGCAAGGAGCTTTGCAACTCATCAATTGACATTACATCAATGTCATTAGACTCCTCAATAGAGCACACATAATCGAATTTTGGAGCCATAGATCTCAGGATCTTCTCAACAACAGCACCATCTTTAATCATATCACCATGGATTCACATTTTGTTTGCTATCCCCCTAACTCTTCCAAAATAATTAGTAATTGATTTTCCATTTTTCATTTGAAGAGTCTCAAAATCTCTTCTTATGGCTTGAAGTTGTGCTCACTTCACTCTTGCTGAGCCCTGATACTTTTTTTTCATGGAGTCCCAAATGTTTTTGGATGCATCCTTTTGGAGAATGGTCTCCAAAATTGCACGATCAATAGCTTGGAACAAGTAGTTCTTCACCTTCATATCTTTCATCTTTCGATCGTCAAGTTTCTTTTGTTGTGGCTGTGTCAGTACTACTCCTGGCTCAACAAATCCAGTTTCCACAAGATCCCATTACTCTTTGGACCTTAGGAAATTTTCCATCAACAGGCTCCAATGATCATAGCGACCATCAAAGCAAGGTATTGCTGGTTGGACAAAATTCTCTACTGATTTGTCAGTCGCCATGAATGCTTGCTGCTGCAAGAGGCAAAAGCTGCTGCTTGTTTGGGAATTTTTTTTTTCTTTTTCTATTAGGCCAGTGGTGGCTCTGATACCAGATGCTGGAGAAAACTGATTCTATGAATAATTGCTAAAGTGTTAAAACAATAACAATATGGCTGAAAGCTTCAAGCTAATTTTATTGAATTGAATTGAATGAAGGAATACAATTTAAATAAGAGTAGCAAAGTTACATCTGCAAGCAACCACAATGTCACTTGGCAGATTTTGTGGAACTGAACCCTTGATTACATGAATTGGCTATACACACCAACCATGACTCCTACAACTAGGGATTCTCCTGTAGACTTGGTAATACCAATCTCCTAGCTATAGATAATAGTAAAACTTAAAATTAAATCTTATCAGTTTTCATATTATTATTAAAAAACAAATACTAAGGTAAACATTGCTGATTATACCATGTAAGAGAACAATTATGACAAATCATACTCATTCTTTTGTTTCTGTTATCATATACTTGTATTTAAACAATATGAATGATTGTTTCTAATTATTGGCTTGTATTATAATTTGAAACATTGTTTTTTTTTTTTCTTTGTGTTTTATGTTAGAATGTCCAAGATGATATGCTATAGCTTCCTTGGAGTATTGAAGTCAAAATAATGGATATGTTGTTTATGATTGTTGATTTGTACTAAAATTTGGAACAAATTTTTTTTTTTTGGTTATGTTTTTTAACGTAATGTAAGTTTTGGTTTTTGTTTATATGAGTTAAAACAATGGATGATTGTTTATGGTAGTTGGCTTGTATTAAGATTTGAAACGTTGTTTTAGTTTTAGTTTTTTTCTATGTTATTTAAGTTTTGGTTTGATTTGATTATGCAAGTTAAAACATTAGTTAGTCTTTTATCATTGTTGGCTTGTATTAAAATGTAAAACAATGTTTATGGTTGATTGTTTATGACAACATTCTTGAGGAAGTCTTGGGTAATTAATTTTTTAAGGCAAAAATCACTTTACCTTTTTTGTGGTATTGGCTATATGTACATAAACTCGCCATCATTTAAAAATAATTACTGAATAAGAAAAAGGTATTTAAGTTAATTTATTGGTTAATGAAAGTTAGTGATGAGTTTTAATTCACAAATCAGAAAGAGTTCAAATGAGTTGGCTTTTGATGAGGTTTGGGGACTTACTATTATGTTAGAGGTTTCATTTTTTAGCAAATGAGGGCTTAGTCAGTTAAGGCTTTGTTGCCTTGTTAAGGGGCTGTGGTTGTTTTTGCCCCTCTTTTTTATTTTATTTTTGACAAATTTCACTTTATTCTATTGTGGTTTGATTTATATGTGTGATTTTTCTCTCGTCACTTGGAAATAATCACATGCTTTTTATGTGATTGTGGATTAAAGTGTTTAGATACTAAATCTAAGTCAATAGAAAGTGCGAAATATGTGTCAGAACATAAAGAGGTTATATGTTCATTTCTAAATGTCAAGGATAAATGAATAGGAAGTAAAGTATGTGTTAAAAGAATTATGACTCCATAAAAGATGATGAAAGTATTTGTGATTTGTACAATTAGGAGGCATGGATTGAGATGTGAATGAGATTGGATTCCATGTCCAATAAATTGACTAATCTATCGTTTAGTTAGTTTAGTGAAAGTTGGACTAATAGTCAAATACATATTATTTCTAACCAAATAATTCAGGGACTATTTATTTAAGACTAACAATCCATTGTATTACAGTCCTCCTTTATTCAGTTCATTTAAACAAAAACCCCTACAGCTCTTTATGTACAAAAGTATTTTAGTCTTTTTGTTTTGGGAAACTGACCCAAAGGTCCAAGCCCAACATATCATGCCCCATTTAGGCCCAAAACAAATTTAATACTCCATTAAGTCCTCAAATTATCAATCAGACGAAAATACCCACACTATATCATCCAATTTACACGCGCGTAACCATCACCCATGATCATCTCAGTTTGATCAGTACGCTATCACATCTCCGCCACTCGAGATTGCATTCTCAGTCCTCCATCTCTTCTCCGTTCGACTCCATTCCCTCTAAAACCCTACACTAACCACAAAACGAAACCGTTCATCTTCAACACAACACCAAGCCGTTCATGTTCTCCAATCGGCGACTCTCAACAACACGAAGAACCATCACCACTCTGAAGAAATTTCATAGTTCCTGACTTCCGATTCACAGAAATGGGGAAAAAAAGTAACATCTCTCTTCACTTGTCCATTATTTTTCATTCAAATTTGTACATTATTCTTTCATATTTCGTATATATCATTTCAATAACACTTTCATAAAAAAAAGCCCTTGTAAAACACATTTTACATACTTCAAAATGTATAAACCCTCTTTTATATATAATCCCCTGTTTTAAAACATTCTAGTCCACTATTTTTACACATAAATCCCTGTTTTTACACATTCAACACCTTATTCTTATTCTTGTTGTTCAATATTAGCTTTTCTTCTTCGTATTGTTGCTACATTTCGTTGAATACTTAATCTTCTCATTGTTATTGTTGCTATTTACAAAATACAATGGGTTGTTCTTATTGTTGATACTGTTTATGAAAATTGCAACATAATACAGTTTCATTTCATCACTCTACAAGTAACATGTCTAAATTTGTTCAAACTGCAAATGAAACTGCAAAATTACACAGTTTAATCATTACTCAAAACAAATAGGTAACTTATTATAAAGTGCGAATCAAACTGTCAAATTATATAGTTTCGTAACTGTTACCAACAAATAGATATAACTTCATATTAAACTGCATATAAAACTGCAAAATTATACAGTTTTGTCACTATATTACTCATACCCTACTGTCACTTTCATTTTTTTAGAAATAGCTGTTGGAAGATATTGGAAGAAACAAACCCATATGCCCAAAAATCCAATAAGGGGTTTAAGTATCTCCCCTTTTGAAAGTCTTTCTCCTGTATCCACTGAAATGCCACTAACATCTCCCCCTCTACAAAAAACCCAACCACCACAACCAAAAACAACCAAACACCACAGACCCCACCAAAAAACCCACAAAACAACCACACTACCTACAAGAAAAAGCCCAAGAACTACACCACAGACCCCACCCACACAACAAACACCAACCACACCTCCAACCACAACAACAACAAACAAAAGAAAAGCAACAAAAAAACAAGAAGCTCCTCCAACCAAAAAAAAAAAGCTCCAAGAAAGCCCATCAACTCCCAAAACAAAAACAAGGCATCAAAAGGGAAAAAAGCAGCAGTCCCTGCAAAGAGAGTCCAACAGTTTAATTACCGTTCCAACATCGGAACAGTAATCAAACTGTTGAAGGGGGTCAAATTCACAAAAGCCCAACGGATAGAGCTGGAAAAAAACCCTTTTTGGCCCATTATAAATGCTCTCTCCTCAACACAACTGAAGGCCTCTTGGTGCAGATGCTACAATTCCATTGTAGCAGAAATGAGAACACTCTACAACAAAAGAAAAAGAGCATTTATATTTGGCAAAAAGGAAATGAAACTCAGAAACAGTGATGTCAAGCTCATTTTTGGTATCGACTGTGGAGAAGACAGCATCACCACCAAATCCTATGCAAGACCAAAGGATTTTGAGCTTGCATTTTACAAACGAAGATGCAAATCAGTAAAGAGATTGGATGGCAAGTCTTTGACCAAAATGTTTCAACAAACAAAAAAAGGAAAATCAACCAATGATCGTCAAGATCTTGCAAGGGTCATCACCCTTTACTTGTGCTTGAAACTTCTCATGCCTACAACAGGCCATACACTCAGTTGGAGTTTCCTCAACTATGTTGACAATCTCAACAACATCAAGAAGTACAATTGGGTTGAGGCAATAAAAGACACACTGATGAATTCAGTGGCAAATACAAACAACAACCCAAGGCATGTCACTGGATGCGTCATGTTACTCTTGGTAAACACGTTACTCAACTACTTCACACAAAAATATCAAACATCCACCTATTTCTAACTATCTAACATATTTCAATTTTTTTTATAGTACTGGTACTGCGAGCACAGTAAACTCCTCCGACCATCCAACAAAGAAGGCTTCCCAAGGTTTATGAAATGGAACCTTGGCAAAATGTACTCCAAGTGGAAACACATCAGCCTTGCTCACTTTGAAAAGGTATTCAAACTCTTCTATACTATCATAGCACAAATCTATTCAACACTCCTTTCACAGTCATTATAGTAAAAATCATGTTATGAAACTGTCAAATTCTTCAGTTTTAAACAACACATATTCAACACTTGACTCACATTACTCACAGTACAAATCATATTATGAAACTGTAAAAGTTTGCAGTTTCAAAGCACACACTTATTTAACATCACTCATGTTATGAAACTGCAAAAGTTTACAGTTTAAACGCATAAATCTATTTCACATCACTCATATTATGAAACTCTAAAATTTTTCAGTTTCAAACAACATATTTTGACACTTAACCCACGTTACTCACAGTACAACTCATCTTATAAAACTGACTAATTCTACAGTATTATTGATATATGCCACATTGTTCTAATGCAGGTTGACCAAAGTGCTTTAACCCTAACTAAACAAGAAATACAGTTATTGCATATCAATCAAAGCACATCAACAGACTCTTCAGCAAAGAAACATGACCACAAAAAGGGCAATAAGCAAAAAAAAACAAACAAAAGCAACAAAAAAAAAAAAAAGACTTCTAAACAGTGATAAGGATGACTTTCTCGAAGAAGAACATCAATCAGAATCAGAATAAAATCATAACAAAAAGAACAACAAAAAAGAAAAGAAAAGAAAGCAAAAACCACAAGAAGAACCAGAAAGTGATGAACAAGAAGAAGAGAGTGATGATGAAAAAAAATGAGTGACTGATGAAGAAGAAGAAGAAGAAGACAATGAACAAGACAATGATGAAGCAAAAGAAAGAGAAAAAGCAAAGGTGATCAACAAGAAGACATTGATGAAGAAGAAGACCAACAACAAGAATAAGAAGAACAACAAACAAACCAACAACAAGAAGTCAATGAACAAGAATTGACACACCAACAACAACATGAAAAAAGAGAACAAGCAAAACAACAAGAAGAACAAAGGACAGAACAACAAGAAGAACTCCAAGAGAAATTTGACATATTTCATGCACAAGGTAAACTCTTGTCTAATACTGAAGCAAACTGCAAAATTTAATTAAACTAACCAAAACCCAATCCAACATTTTTATAGGTCATGACCAAGCACAAACATCAACCAAAGAGGACGACAAGGACAAGCTAATATCAGCCATGAGAGCAACAATGCAAGAAATGGAACAAAAATTCATGGCTGAATTGCATAAAAAAGAAGATCAATTGAATGAAATGTCCGCCAAAAAAACTGGCAGTCCCCAACAAAGATCAATAGTCAAGAGAATCAAACAAAAGTCAAGAAAACAAGCACATGACCCAGATTTTGAATACTAACCAATGATAAAAGCCAAAGAAGATACAAGGAACAAGACACAAACTGCTGCTGATGTACCCAAACCAACAGAGGGTACCAATGAAGAAAAAGAGAAGAAGAATAAAAAAAAAGAAAAAAAAAGAAATCGAAACAGAGACAGAACCTGCTACTAAACCCGAGCAAAAAAAGGGTGCTCATGAAGCAAAACAACAGCAGAAAGAAAAGATGCAAGAAGATATTGGCCAAGAGAAAGAAGTTGTTGCTGAAACCAATCCAAAAGACGATGCCAATCAAGAGAAGACACAACTTCAAGTATTGGAAAGTGATGATGATTTCAAGGAAGAATCAATCCAAAACAAGCCACTCACCATTTCATGCCACAAAACAAACAAGGTTTGGCATAGCCTATCCAAAAAGGACCAAGACCAAATTTAACTCATCAACAACACACAATCAAGTGCTTGTGTCTGGTCTGGCAGCGAAGATGACAATTGCGTATACTTTTCAAATATATGCAGATTGACCAACAGGGAACCCTTATATGGGAATGTATGTCTCCAACTGCACAATTTTATAGTTTCTGTTCATATTCAATAACCTATTCCACAAACCTAACACATTCTCATATATAACATGTTTCAGGTCATTGATGCCTTCTCAGAAATGAAATTGACACTCCAACCATCCATTGAAGAATTTGAGAAACATGATCTAGACTTTGCAAGAAATCCATACGCGGGAAGATCTTACGTTTTCTCAACACTCATCAATGTAAGCAAAACTTAACAAACCTTTCAATATTATTCAAACTGCAAAATTTTCTACTTTCTTAACATGTCTTACTACATAGTTTTATAACATATTTCAAACATATATATAAATTACAGACTCCACTACAAAACCAAGATCAAGCACTGAGAGAAAAAATGATGGACAACCATTTTCCAGAAGCAATGAAAAACAGATATATCCATTTCCTAATCAACCACGACAACCATTGGGCAATTGTGATCTTTGACAATGCTGATGGGATATGGAGGCACTATGACTCTTTGAGACCAGCAAAAGATTGCCACAAAAAGCACTTTGAAATTGCAGAGGAAATTGTAAGTTAAATAAAATTTCTTACTTAGTTCCATTCCTTTCAAAACATCTCAACTCATCACTATAACTAACAAAAACACCCTCTAACTATTTTGTAGCAACAACATCAACTGAGATGGAATAAAGCATTATTCAGCAATCAAGGAAACATGTTATCATCTCAGGAGTGCGAGACAGTAATTGCATCAATTGAGGAATGCCCACAACAAACCCCACACTCGTAAGATACAAAATCAATAAACTAATGTTTCAATATGCTAAATTTTGCAGTTTTACCTAACTAATTAACTTTATCTAAAACTTTGCAGGAATGATTGTGCAATCGTCATCTGCAATGTTATCAACCAATATATCAACTGGCAACCTGTGCAGAAATCACTTCGACCAACTGAGCAGGTCAAATTTCGAGCATAAATCATCAGTCAATTCCTCAATGATGAGAACCGATCTTGGAAACTCGAGCACTACCAAATGTTGACAAAATATACCAAACCATAGAAATAATGAACAAACTTCTTGACAATACAAATATTCAAGTGAACATATTTTTGTACTCTTTTTTTTTTTTTTTTTAACATGTGACACGTGACAAGTACTTTATATGCTTTTGGGAATGATCTTCTTCTGGTTATTATGGTGAAAATGATTGTTGTCATTGATGTTGTTGTTGCTCTTCTTCTTGTTATTATTATTGTGGTTGTTCTTTCGATTGTTTGTGTACTTGTTTGTGGTTGCATATATTTTCATACAGTAAAGGTTGTTTCTAATAATTCTTAAAATTCCAAAATTATGCACTGTCATCAGGTTGTTTTTCATAATTCTTAAAACTGCAAAATTATGTAGTTTCATTATTCAAACAAAAATTATGCTACACAATTATGTATCCAATTTCATGACTCAACAAATAGATGAACGGCATTTCAAAATTGAAAATAAAACTGCAAAATTTTACAATTTTGTCACTATGAAATATGAAATAAATAAATCATGTAGTAAAACTGCATTTCAATATTATACAGTTTCAATAAGAAATTTTCAACAACTTTCTCAGCATTCCATAAAATAAAACCAACCAAATCCACAAAAAAAATAAAAATAAAAAACAAAACAAGACTGTTACAAAACAACTTTAATAACTAAAGAACACATCAAAAAATAAAAAGCAATTCAACCAACTTTATTCATTACTTCCATAATACCAAGTATCACATTTTTTATTATTATAATTCCTCAAATTCAAATACAAATCCAAAAGAATAGACTGTGACCTCAAATAGCAGCATTGCACGTCTTCTTATTGTGATTCCCATATTGCAAGCACCTCCCATACTTGATTTGCTTCACATTCTCACCCCTAGAAGGTATCCTCTTCTTCTTGTTCCGCCCGGGCTACTTCTTCGTTATAGGAGGTTTGATAATCGAACTACCGGCACCATTAAAGTCAAATCTCTCACTTGAAGGCACTGGATAAACAAATTCCTTGTATGACTCTCTAAAACAATCTACATGAAAAAATGGATCAATGAAATTATACACATCTCTACCACTACTACGGAAAGCATGCACAACATGACAACAAGGAAAACCATTCAATTGCCATTCATGGCAAGAACAAGTCTGTCTACCAATATCAACATAAAAAGAAATAGAAGAATGAATCTCAAGCACAGTATCACTAGCAACAATCACATCCCAAGACTTAGCTACCTTCAAAGAGTCCACCAACTTCTTTTCCATAACTGGACACAATTTCGTAGTCCATCTTTTAGATTCAGCTCTTCTATTAGACAATTGAGTCATGATTTGAACCCTAATCATATCAACCATACAAGTAATAGACAACTCACAGGCCCCACCAATCCAATTATTGTAAAACTCGACAGCATTAGATGATATCTCACCATATCATTTCCCTCTAAAAAATGCATTGGCCCACTTATCATTTTGCAAACCATCCAACATACTATTAACTCTACCATTCCCAGCAATACGCCTCAATTTCTCCATATAATGTTGGAAAGAAGCAACCGCTGGCACATAAGCACATTTAACTAATATTTTCATCAAACTCAGCTTATAGTTAGTACGAAGTCCCATCAATTTTTCAATCAAATTTCTTTTCAAATGATTCAAGCAATACGCATGATGTGCATTGGAAAAAACCACTGAAAGAGCGTCTAGCAATCCATGTTGACGGTCCGACAAAAAGGTCAATCTCCGTCCTGAACCAACAACCTTTAACAACTGACTTAAGAACCACATCCAATTATCTTGATTTTCAGCGTCAACAATCGCAAAAGCCAAAGGAAACAGACCTGAAAACAAAATAACATGAAACTGCAAAAATTAGCAGACTCACAATACAATAGCACACTGACAAACCAAACCTATACTAACTGCAAATAATTACATACCTTGATTACCATCCTTTGATGTTGCTGCAAGCAAATGCCCCTTGTAACGCCCCTTCAAGAATGTACCATCAACAAACAATGACGGACGACAAAATTGAAAGCCATACAAACATCCATGAAATGCCACAAACAACCTCCGAAAACACCCACTGCTTTCATCCACATCTAATTCAAACACACTTACCGGATTCGTTCTCATAGCCGTCTGAAGGTACCACTAAAGTTGGTCAAAAGAAGTTGCAAAATCACCAAATAACCCACCTCTTGCCTTATCAACTCCAAACCATGCAACCCGATAAGAAATATCTATACCATATCGCTTCTTCAACTTTTTTTTTTTAACTTCAATAGGACGAGTCAACGGATTATCACTAATATCATTATGCACAATATCAGACACAAGTCTAGAACCAACCATTTTGCTACAAGATCTATGAGCGACAACCCCACAAGTATGCACATTATCCAACTTCATTATAAAAAAAATACCGGAATTCATCAACACCCTTCCATGCACAAACCATTTACAACTTGTAGATGACTTCATCATACATTCAGCAGTAACTCTTGTTGCATTGTTCTTCAAATAATTCACTGCAAAACCACACTCAACTGCATACTTAGCCAATGCAATGCGGAACACCGGCACTCCACCTTCAAATTCTTGACCAACACTATGTATAATCCCCTTCCAACTAGCAGACAAAAAAACTCTCTCTGGTTCTGGATAAAAACTAGGCAACAAACCACCAAAATCATCACAATTGTTAACCAAAGAACTCTCAGAAATTACAGAATCAATCATACAAGAATTATCATCATCAACCTCCACAATTCTCTTATCACCCACAGCAACATCAACAACATGAGAACCACTACAACCTACCATTGACAGCATATTCCCCAAATTATCATCACATTCAACAATACAATTAGAATATCCAGGAATAGAGAAAAACAAACAAAAGTTACCAACACTCAACTCCTTAAACTTCGCAGATATTTTCTCAATAACTTCATGATAACTATATCCCTCACTAATCTTAATAGCAGCACAACAATTACTGTATTTGCACATTAACATGAAACACCCCTCCATACTACAAAATCACAAACCAGCAAACAATTGTTCACAGATTCCAAACTGCAAAATTATACAGTTACAACGTATCAGTACCAACACTGCACAATTCACAATTCCAAACTGCAAAATTATACAGTTACAACATATAAGTATCAAAACACCAGAATTCACAATTCCGAACTACAACTTCAAAACACATTACACTATACAACAAACAAAATCAACAAAATCAAAATCATTACACTATATCACATACAAAAACCACAAAATAAGTATCAAACAAACAAAATTTATCACAAAACAAAGAACTAAAACAACATTGCCAAACACAAACCAGATATCACGCAAATTTGCTTATCTATATATACATACATACATGTATCGACAGATACATACACAGATACAAACCAGATACACACACAGATATATATATATGTATACATATACATATACATATACATACATATATGTATCAACAGATACAAACCAGATACACAGAGAGAGAGAGAGAGAGAGAGAGAGAGAGAGAGAGAGAAAGAAAGAGAGAGAGAACGTACGCAGAGATCGCCTATACACAGAGATTCAGATTGCACAACCAGATCCACCTCACAACACAATGAGATCGACCACATAGCACAATGAGATCGCCATAACAAAGAGAAATCGAGATCGCAGAGGGTAATACAATCATTTGATTTTGAACGGAGCAAATATTTGATTTTTCACGTATATATAGATCTCAAAACAAAGGGTAATACAGTTATTTACAAAATACGAAAATAAAAAAGGGACCTCTGGGTATAAAACTTAAAAAACTGTGGACCTATTAATCTATTAAAAATATATTGGGATTAGAAGGGAAATAGATCCCCTACATAGGACTACATAGTAATTTTCCCTTTTGTTTTTAACTATTAGTGGGCCTACCGCTCCATTTTAATCTAGGAATCACATGGGAATTGTTTAGTTATTTCAAAGAAATAAACTCCAGGTGATTCTATTTGCACTATAAAAATCATTCAGTACGTTCAATTTCTCAATACTCTCTATTAAATTATTTAGGATTATAATTTACTCTGAATACACTCTATTTTTTCACAAATTACTCTTCATGATAAAATCATAATTTGTGATACACTCAAATAATAAACAAGTGAATTCAAATCAGTTTGGTTCGTGAAAAAATGTTACTTTTCCCTACAAACTGATGTTCAACGACCTACACCACAAAGATCTCGAACTGTATCCTCCATTCCCTTCCTTCCCTCTTCTTTTTGCCCAATTCGTATTATCTATTATCTCATGTTTGGGTTCTTGAGAAAATGTTACTTTGTTTCTTATGCTTTCTTCTAAAAAATGAACCAATCATCGCAAGATGGTAATACTGTAACTCCACAACATAGACAACAAATTCGAATCCTTAAATAATGAATGCCAATTGAAACAACGAAGGAGATTTGTACCGAGTAATTCATTTGTCTAGAAAGCAAATTAGACCTATCTACAAGGTTTTCCCCCCCGATTATAGGTCTAAATTCTCAAAATCAAAAGTGCACCAACCCATGCAAGTCCCCGAAAACTCAAATTCCCCAAATAAGCAAATAGAATTTGATAAAGAATTAAAACTAACCAATTGATATAGAACCCGATACTAAAATCATGAACATAAATATACATGCATGTGTGTGTATATATATATGTATATCTATATATGTGTGATCACCGGCCTTCTTTTTCCCCTTTCTTCCTTCCTTCTACGCTTCGTTCTCTTTTATTTCTCGTCGAATTGAAATGTCCGGAGATTGTTTCTTATCCACTTTTTATTGGTGTCGAATTTCGGTCATTCCGGAAGGTGTGCGGGTGAACCCAGGGTGCCCGGGAGCGAAGTGGGAGTTGCGAGCTGCTGGGCCAAGGCTGTACGTGTGGGGCCCTAGGCTGCACGTGCGGGAGTGGGCCGCTCGAGCGGTGGGAGGGGCTGCTCGAGCGAAAAGGCTTGGCACCCAGAAATTTTGTTACTGTCTAGAGCGCACGAGCGGAGAAAATGGGCCGCACGAGCTGTCAAGGTGGGCCGCTCAAGCGGTTAGGAAGGCCGCACGAGGGGCAGTCGGGCAGTCCAGACCCCTGTTTTTAAATACCCTTTTTGGCCGGAGTGTATCTCATTTGGGGCTTATTTTTCTCACTCAAAAACCTAATTTCTCTCCTCCTTCTCTCTAGAAATCATTTCCAAAACATTAGAAACTCCTTGATTCTTGTAATCCCTTGGGTTTAGATCACCAACCTTATCCTCTAATCTTGAAGATCAAAGCTAGGGCTTCCTTGGTGTAGGAGAAAGTGAAGGAATCCTCCCTCTTGAAGCTAGGATTTCATCTCTATTTCATCATCAACCTTTGAGGTAGGGTTTCCTTTGAGTTATATGTGTGTTTATGCAAGTTTTTGTTGATTTTCATGGACCCCTCTATGTATTTCGAAAATGGAGCCTAGGGCTCAAGAAATTGTTGATTTTGTTTAAAGAAAAACTCATCTCATCTTCTTTTAAAGAATATTTGAGGAGTGTGGAAGCTTGTAGATTGAGATTGATATGTATGGAGAGAGTTCATAAAGAAGATGAAAAATGTTTAGATTTTGTGAAAACCTAGAAATTGGGGCTTTCTGTGAAAACATGGAAATCCATGGAGTAAACATCTCTTCTTGTGTTAAAATGGGTGTGTGAGCGTAGAGTTCACATTTTGGTGAGAAAAGTGATAATTTCCTTGACATATGAAAATGAGGGATTTACTTTTAAGTTGTTGCTAGTAGCATGAAAAACAAAATATGTTATTGTAAGATGATAGTTGTTAAACACCATTGACCTTGATAATTGAAAACTTAGAAGTTGATATTGAAAGTCTCATCTAATCTTGGAATGACTAGAATGTTGTGAAATATGTATAATGATGAGCTAATGCTATGTGTTAATTAGCACCGGTACAGCATGTGATTAATTGTGTGATGGTATTGGAGGAAGGTAAATGAAAAAATGCTATGAAATGTCATTATTGCATCATATCTTCATGTAAATTTTGTCATTTCTATACATCATGGCATGAGTTTTGGAAAACATTTACATTGAGAAAGGTTATATTGTAATGAGAATTATGAGAATGTTAAAGGGGTAAATACGTGGTAAGTCCGGATAGGGGGTGTAGTTGTATTTGATAAGATGGCCTGAGTGTCCTTGGTGAAAGACCAGAAAACCGTGCAGATAGGTGTCGAGCCTTCCGATTAATACCGGTAAAAATGACAGTTTGGTAGTACTCGTAGAGTCTACTTGCAGACACCAGCCTAGGGATTACCAGTGATGTATTTACCATCCCCTTATGATTTAAAATTGGAAGTGTGGGAATTAATGAGGTTGCATAAATGTTGACTGAAAGCATGGTGATTTTCAAGAAAAGCATAATATGAGATTTCCTTCAAATGGCATGGCATAACATTTGCATTTACATAAAATATTGTGAATCTTGCATAAGTGTACATACTTTGTTAAGAATTCTCTACTGGGCTATATACTCACCCCTATGGGTTTTGGTGTAGGTAAAGATGTGGTTATCCCGCCGAACTAAGGGCGTGGATATTTTTAGAAGAGTATAAAACTTTTTTATTTTGTGATATTGTTTTGAGCCAAGGGCTAATGTGTATGGGTTGCAGAAACCATTTTGTGTAACCAGGCTTATGCCTTGGAAGATGTAAGCCCCTAAGGGCATTGTATTGTTTTGAGAATGGATGCTTTACATATTATAGATTCATATGTTTTGTATCGATCAATGTATACCCGCATGTAAAACCTTTGCAAAGACTCATTATTAATTATGTAAAGATGGGCAGATTGTTGTTATTGTTGAGTGAATGTTGATTACTTGTGGGTGGTTCATGTCGAATTATTTCAGAGCGTTACAACTTGGTGTCAGAGCTATCGGGTTTGAATACTTGGGGCTCGTGGGGAGTGGTTGTCGTACCACAATGGGTTCATTTCGCATGATTATGGAATGCCTTGTTTATTTGTAATTGTGTGATAGCGTGTTTATGTGACTATGTGGGTATGGGATTAGACTTTTGGGATGTTATTTGCGCCTATTAGTTTCCTTGAAGTCTTTTTAGAAGGGTACTTGATCACTACTCATTCTACTAAGAATTCTTGGTTTCTCATGGGACAAATCTCATCACTAAAGGATAATTCATATGTGTTTATGTGATTAAAGTGCTTATGTGGAGTGAATTAAATTGTTTGCGTAGTAGGATGTGTGAGATTGCTTTAGCCTAACGTGTGAAGCTAGTGGCGAGCACATTTAGAATTATGTGCTAAATTATTTATTTTGTGTCTCGATTAGGATGTCAGGAAGAGTTCGAACCTGAGGTGGTAGGGGTGGAAGGCGAGGTCGAGGTCGCCGGGGTGTATTTGAGGTGCCGGTCCAAGAGGTCCCGATACAAGAAGACGGTTTAGGCCAAGCTGACATGGCCGAACAAGTGGGGCAGGCGGAGGTGCCGGGATAAGCCGGCCAAGCCGCAATGGGTGCTCTAGCCTGGGAGATGGTAGGGGCATTGAGGGAGTCCATGAATATTTTGAGGACGGAGATCCAAGCAAGGGAGAATGTTGCGGAGACTAGAGCTAGCTTCCTTACGAGGGAGTTTTTAAGGGCCAAGCCGGATGAATTCCATGGCGGGCCCAATCCAAAGAAGGTGGATGAATGGTTGGAATGAACCGTGAAGACCATTGATATGCTCCATATAGATGATGGCGAGTTGAGGGTGACCCTTGCTAGTTATTACCTCAAAGGTGACGCAGGCCAATGGTAGAAGTATGCAAAGGGCCGGATAGCACCTACATGGGAGGCATTTGTGATGGCCTTCCAAGACAAGTACCTACCTCCCACTGCTAGGGAGAGGTTGAGGCAAGAGTTCAATGACTTAAAGTAGCGTAATATGTCCGTGGCTGAATTTGAAGCGGCCTTTTCTAGTTTGTCCTGGTTTGTACCGGAGTTAGTGGCAACGGAGGAGCACTGTTGCTTTGAGTTTGAGCAGAGGTTGAGGATGAAGATTTTGTTCAAGGTTGCTGGGAACATGATCCGGAATTATAATCGCCTTGTGGAGGCGGCCGCACATGTGGAGATTACGGTGGAGGCCGAAGAAGAGAGACTTCGAACTTTGAGGTCTAAGGGCAAAGGGTCACATGGGGACTTTAGGCCCAACAAGAAGAGTAAGAGCGCCTTTTCATCCCAGTCTTAGCCGCAACAGTCTAAATCTACCTTTCCCTTACCTAGTACGGGCTTGGGAAAGGGTGCATCGAGCGGGTTCTCTTGTTTCAAATGTGGCCAACCGGGTCACAAGGCCTTTACATGTCCGCAAAAGGGAGGGAGACAGCAGATGTTGCCGCCACCACCATCTAACCGATCCTAGAGCCAGTCCCAGTCTCAAAGTAGGGGGCAGGGGCCTACTTGTTTCCAATGTGGTCAGTCAGGGCACATAAGGAGAGCTTGCCCATAGTTGGAAGGCACATCTGGCGCATCCGGGTCAAGGCAGACTCAGAGTCATCAGCAGACCCATTCAATCCAGACTTCGAGAGTCCACCAGGGAGCCACTTTGGCTCAGTCAGTACAGCAGGCCTATGTTCCTAGGGATGAGCAGGTTGAGCAGAGGCCACAGGGGCACGTGTATGATGTTACAGCGCCAGAGCAGTTGCCAGGACCTTCGGTTATGAGAGGTATATTTATTGTGTGTAATTCTTTGGCCAATGTGTTGATAGACACTGGTGCATCTCATTTATTCATATCTGCTGCATTCGCATCTGTATTGGGGTCAGAAGTGGTACAGTTAGCGTCTCCACTCAGAGTTGAGTCACCAGTTGGGGGTACAGTTGACCTAGATCGGGGATGTCGTGATTGTGAGGTAGAGGTTGCCGGGCGTAGACTCCCGTTTGCTTTTGCGTTGTTAGACATGTCCAGTTTCGATGTTATTCTAGGCATGGATTGGTTGTCTTCGTATCGGGCAGTGATTGATTATTTTCGGCAAAGAGTCACAGTGTGCACTTCGGGTGGCGATTGTTTTTATTTTCTGGGGGATAGGGTTGATCGGATTTTATCACCGGTGTTTGATCCGCGTAGTAGGAACGAGCTTAGCGGCCTTCTAGCTACTCTCTTAGATGGTGAGAGTGTCGAAACTCGAGTTGAGTTGCCAAGGGTAGTGTGTGTATACCCGGAGGTGTTTCCCGAGGACCTTACCTGTTTGCCACCCCACCAAGAGATTGAGTTCACCATTGACTTAGCGCCTGGAATGGTACCCATTTCTATGGCGCCATATAGGTTTGCGCCTGCGGAGTTACACGAGTTGAAGATCCAACTCCAAGAGCTTTTAGACAAGGGCTTCATTCGCCCTAGTACGTCGCCTTGGGGAGCACTGGCTCTCTTTACAAAGAAGAAGGACGGGTCGTTACGGTTGTGTATCGACTACCGCAAGTTGAACCAAGTCACGGTCAAGAACAAATACCCTTTACCCACGATAGATGACTTGTTCGATCAACTTAAAGGGTCTTGTTGCTTTTTGAAGATAGACTTGAGGTCGGGTACCATCAGTTGAGAGTCCGGGAGGAGGACATCCAGAAAATGGCCTTTCGTACGCGTTATGGCCACTACGAGTTCCTAATAATGCCCTTTGGGTTGGCTAACGCACTGGCTTCTTTCATGGATTTGATGAATCAGATTGTTAGGGAGTACTTGGATCGTTTTGTGGTCGTCTTCGTGGACGACATTCTTATCTATTCAACCTCCGAGGAGGAACATGAGACTCACTTGAAGATAGTGCTTGACTTGCTTAGGGAGCATCAGTTGTATGCCAAATTTGAGAAGTGTGACTTTTGGCTCACCGAGGTGAAGTTTCTGGGCCATGTGGTGTCAAGTGAGGGGGTAACAGTAGATTTGTCATGCCCTCAAAATAATACATACAAACCCAACATTTATGACATCCATAGACATAAGAGAATAAAGCATATTTCCATTTACTAGAGTATTAAGTACAAAAGTATTACATGTTGACAACAAAAGTAAATGCCCTATGGGCTTACAACTTTCCAAGTCAACACTTGGGCTCAACAAAAGAAGAGTTCTAACTCTTTATACAAAATAAGCCCTTGGCTTGATTTACATGTAATACAAAAAAGATAACAACAAAAAGATCTTTCAGCCTCTAAGCCTCCCAAGCTACGTCCTTGGAGGTGGCATATCACCTGTACCTGAAAATGATGTCCTATATAGGGTGAGCCAAAGCCCAGTAGAGATATGCTAAACCAACTATGAGTAATAACTAAAACATTAGCATTTGATAAATGTTCAACTCATATAAACCAACGTACATCTCTTCCATAACCAATTTATAGTCACAACCACATTTCTGTTTCATTATCCAATTCAAATTGTAGACATGATTCATTGCTTATCCGAACAGTTTAGGATGAGACTACAACTCATACTATCAGTATTTCAATCATAATCAACTCAAATGAGACTACAACTCATATTATCAACACTTCAATTATCTACGTTATGCAACCGTAATTAAGATTTTGGGACTTTCACCCTGGACACTCCGGCCAACTTAGTTATCAATGGAGTCCATCCCCTATCTCCTCCCAAACAAGTTTGAGAGTACATCCCCTATCTCCTCTCAAACCATGGAGTACATCCTCTATCTCCTTCCAAATAAGATACATATGCAACGTATTTAAAAGCTCTATCACATACAATGATCAATCTAGGCACATATTCAATGTGACAATTCAACCGTCATATTCAATGACATAACACATTTGATTAGTTTCAATTTTCCCTAATCAACATACAGTGTCTACAACAATCAAGACTATCCTCCACCGACAGCCCAAAGCAGTTATTTCTAAACAGATAGTAAATTTATCGAACAGATAAAATCTCAACATTTTCATAGGTGAGTGATTTATTTATCCAACTACACCAATCAATTCCATAATTTCCCAATTCCATGATTTTCAACTCAATTTCATAATTCCATATTTCCCAAATTAATTTATCACATTAATTAGGGCACTTTCCCCTTTTCTCAAATATTGATCCTAAGACCAAATTCCACCAATTTGACTCACAAACCCTTATTCCCAAGGCCTTATATGCACATGGAGCTTTAAAACACAAAACCCCTCTTTATATAATTTCAATATAAACCCTAACTTCCCAAATTAACAAAACTTCACCATTTATACAAAATGACTAAAATCTATGTCAAAACTCATAAGAAGGAGTAGGGTTTCCCTACCTCAAGAGAAGAAACTCAAAGGAGAAGATGAAGAAAACTCAAGATGCTCCAAACCCAATGTTTTTCGGATCAAAATGTAGCCCACACCAAGCTCCACACTTTTTACAAAGGGACTAGGGTAGACACTCCCAAGAACCAAGGGTATTTGTAGAGAGAAGGTGTATTGTAGAGAGAGAGACAGCCGATCTAGGGTTCAAGAAGAAAAAGAAATCAAAAAGTGAGAGAGAAGACTGCTGCTGCGATTTGATATAATCGAGCCTCGCTCGAGCGAAGGAATGGTCGCTCGAGCGACCAGGCACAAAGAAACCTCGCTCGAGCGTAGAAAGACTCGCTCGAGCGAACAACACGATGCTTCAAGTCTGCAACCCAGAAGCACGCTCGAGCGCAGGAGTACTCGCTCGAGCGAAGAAGCCCAAAACATAGTCCTCGCTCGCTCGAGCCAAGAAACACAACCTTCAGGTCCAAGCTAGACGCAGACGCATGCTCGAGCGCAAGAATGCTCGCTCGAGCCAATAGACACACCACTCAAAGCTCGCTCTAGCGAAGCAACCCTGGCTCGAGCGAAGGAACTAAAACACAGATATCGCTCGAGCGACAAAAGCCTCGCTCGAGCGACAAAAGCCTCGCTCGAGCGAAGACATCGAAAACTGGATAGCAACCATTTGTTTTAAAACACACCCAACCTGTAACAAACCTGCCCAACACATTCCAAAACTCAAATACAAAGAATTAAAGGATGGAAATACAACATATACAACAACAGACGTCCACGGAACCGAGTCCGGAATACAATAACCAATGGAGGAAAAATCGAAATCGCTATAAGATTCTTCAAAGATAGATTCTGTGCAAGATTGGGAGCAACCTAAGAATGTCTTTGAGATTCGGAGTTTCTTGGGGTTGGTGGGGTACTATCATCAATTTGTAAGAGATTTCTCTAGATTAGCCGCGCCTTTGACTCGATTGACTGGAAAGGGGGTTAAATTTGTGTGGAGTGAGGCTTGTGAGAAGTCTTTCCAGGAGCTCAAAACTAGATTGACCACGACACCGGTATTGATCATTCCAGAGAGAGGTTTGGGGTATACTGTCTTTTGTGATGCGTCACGGGATGGGCTTGGTTGTGTTTTGATGCAAGAGGGAAAGGTTGTAGCGTATGGCTCCTGACTGTTGAAAACTCATAAGAAGAATTACCCTACCCACGACCTAGAATTAGCCGCAATAGTGTTTTCCTTAAAGATTTGGAGGCATTATTTGTATGGTGAGAAGTTTGAAGTTTTCTCCGACCATAAGAGCCTGAAATATTTGTTCTCCCAAAAAGATTTAAATTTGCGCCAATGGAGGTGGATAGAATTTTTAGAAGACTATGATTTTGAGTTGCACTATCATCCGGGCAAGGCCAATGTGGCGGCCGATGCCTTAAGTCGAAAAATCGTGAGTAGCTTGGCGGCGTGGCCATTCGGGAGTGGGTTATGTTGGGTGAAGTCAGCAAGTTTGAACTGCGGTTGGGTGACTCAGAAGGAGGTGCAACATTGTTTAGTTTGAGTGCTCAACCTGTCTTGATTAGCAAAGTTATAGAGGCATAACAAGGGGACCGAGAAGTAGAGTTAATTCGGGATAGAATCTCTAATAGGAAGGAGGAGAAGGGTTTGAACATTCACTCGGATCGGAGTGTACGTTACCTAGACCATTTGTTTGTGCCAGAGTCTTGTAGGGAAGAAATGCTTTGGGAGTTCCATCATTCACGCCTTGCGGTACACCCAGGAGGCACCAAAATGTATCAAGACCGTAGCCGTCAGTTTTGGTGGAGGGGTATGAAGCGGGATGTCGCATCCTTCGTGTCAAAGTGCCTTACCTGTCAGCAAGTCAAGGCCGAGCATCAAAGACCAGTGGGTTTGTTACAACCCTTACCGATAGCCGAGTGGAAATGGGAGCACGTGACCATGGATTTTGTAGTTGGGCTTCCTAGAACGCAGCGGGGCAATGATGCCATTTGGCTGATTGTTGATAGGTTGACTAAGTCCACACACTTTATTCCTATGTGAACTAGCGACTCAGTTGAGCACTTGGCAGAATTGTATGTTAGGGAGATAGTTCGGCTTCATGGGATTCCAGTAACCATCGTATCAGATAGAGACCCTCGTTTCACCGCCCGGTTGTGGCAAAGCCTTCAAGAGGCATTGGGAACCAAGTTGACGTTTAGCACCGCTTATCACCCCCAAACCGATGGACAATCGGAACGTACAATAGAGATTTTGGAGGATATGCTTAGAGCTTGCGTCCTAGATTTCAAGAGGTCTTGGGAGAGTCACTTACCGTTGATTGAGTTTGCGTACAACAATAGCTATCAAGCTAGTATCGAGATGGCATCGTTTGAGGCCTTGTATGGCCGACCTTGTAGGTCACCGATTTATTGGGCCGAAGTAGGGGATGCGCCGTTATTGGGTCCAGAGATTGTTAGAGAGACTATCGAGAAAGTTGCTTTTCTTCGGAAGAGGTTAGCTACGGCCCAAAGCCGACAGAAGAGTTATGCCGATAAGAGGAGACGACCCTTATCCTTTGATGTGGGTGATCACGTGTTTCTCAAGATCTCACCTAGGCGGGGTCTAATGAGGTTTGGCAAGAGTGGAAAGTTGTCTCCAAGGTTCATTGGGCCTTTCGAGATATTGGAGAGAATCGGGGAGGTGGCATATTGGTTAGCCTTACCGCTACAACTTTTGGGGGTTCACAATGTGTTTCACGTGTCTATGCTTAGGAAATACGAGCCCAACCCATCCCATGTGCTAGATTGGGTTGATTTGGAAGTAGATGAAGACGCCTCTTACGAGGAACGACCGGTTCAAATCCTAGATACCTGGGAGCAAGTGTTACGGGGCAAGACCATACCGTTAGTAAAGGTGTTGTGGAGACACCATGGAATTGAAGAAGCGACATGGGAGAGGGAGGCGGAAGTCTGCTCCAAATATCCGGATTTGTTTGAAAATATTTAGTTGTTTACTTTAATTTGTAATGTTTCCTTGTAGTGAAGGGAGAGGGGTTAGATTGTTAATTGTAGGTTGTTGTATGTGTTGTTGATCTAACCTTGAGATTGTGAAAGGGAGACATTTTGCCATGAATGCTTTATTTCGAATGTTTAATATGAGAAATTATTATGTTGGAGAATGAGGATAAAGAGCATAACACTTTATTATGTTGTAATTTGTTAATGTTGTTGAATTGACTATTGTTGCTAGAACACTCTTGTTTAGTGGGTTTATTCAAATTTCGGGGAGGTTGTGATGACCGGCCTTCTTTTCCCCTTTCTTCCTTCCTTCTACGCTTCGTTCTCTTTTATTTCTCGTCGAACTGAAATGTTCGGAGATTGTTTCTTATCCACTTTTTATTGGTGCTGAATTTCGGTCGTTCCGGAAGGTGTGCAGGTGAACCCAGGGTGCCTGGGAGCGAAGTGGGAGTTGCGAGCTGCTGGGCCAGGGCTGCACGTGCGGGGCCCTAGGCCGCACGTGCGGGAGTGGGCCGCTCGAGCGGTGGGAGGGGCCGCTCGAGCGAAAAGGCTTGGCACCCAGAAATTTTGCTACTGTCTAGAGCGCACGAGCGAAGAAAATGGGCCGCACGAGCGGTCAAGGTGGGCTGCTTGAGCGGTTAGGAAGGCCGCACGAGGGGCAGTCGGGCAGTCCAGACCCCTGTTTTTAAATACCCTTTTTGGCCAGAGTGTATCTCATTTGGGGCTTATTTTTCTCACTCAAAAACCTAATTTCTCTCCTCCTTCTCTCTAGAAATCATCTCCAAAACATTAGAAACTCCTTGATTCTTGTAATCCCTTGGGTTTAGATCACCATCCTTATCCTCTAATCTTGAAGATCAAAGCTAGGGCGTCCTTGGTGTAGGAGAAAGTGAAGGAATCCTCCCTCTTGAAGCTAGGATTTCATCTCTATTTCATCATCAACCTTTGAGGTAGGGTTTCCTTTGAGTTATATGTGTGTTTATGCAAATTTTTGTTGATTTTTGTGGACCCCTCTATGTATTTCGAAAATGGAGTCTAGGGCTCAAGAAATTGTTGATTTTGTTTAAAGAAAAACTCATCTCATCTTCTTTTAAAGAATATTTGAGGAGTGTGGAAGCTTGTAGATTGAGATTGATATGTATGGAGAGAGTTCATAAAGAAGATGAAAAATGTTTAGATTTTGTGAAAACCTAGAAATTGGGGCTTTTTGTGAAAACATGGAAATCCATGGAGTAAACATCTCTTCTTGTGTTAAAATGGGTGTGTGAGCGTAGAGTTCACATTTTGGTGAGAAAAGTGATAATTTCCTTGACATATGAAAATGAGGGATTTACTTTTAAGTTGTTGCTAGTAGCATGAAAAACAAAATATGTTATTGTAAGATGATAGTTGTTAAACACCATTGACCTTGATAATTGAAAACTTAGAAGTTGATATTGAAAGTCTCATCTAATCTTGGAATGACTAGAATGTTGTGAAATATGTATAATGATGAGCTAATGCTATGTGTTAATTAGCACCGGTACAGCATGTGATTAATTGTGTGATGGTATTGGAGGAAGGTAAATGAAAAAATGCTATGAAATGTCATTATTGCATCATATCTTCATGTAAATTTTGTCATTTCTATACATCATGGCATGAGTTTTGGAAAACATTTACATTGAGAAAGGTTATATTGTAATGAGAATTATGAGAATGTTAAAGGGGTAAATATGTGGTAAGTCCGGATAGGGGGTGTAGTTGTATTTGATAAGATGGCCTGAGTGTCCTTGGTGAAAGACCAGAAAACCGTGCAGATAGGTGTCGAGCCTTCCGATTAATACCGGTAAAAATGACAGTTTGGTAGTACTCGTAGAGTCTACTTGCAGACACCAGCCTAGGGATTGCCAGTGATGTATTTACCGTCCCCTTATGATTTAAAATTGGAAGTGTGTGAATTAATGAGGTTGCGTAAATGTTGACTGAAAGCATGGTGATTTTCAAGAAAAGCATAATATGAGATTTCCTTCAAATGGCATGGCATAACATTTGCATTTACATAAAATATTGTGAATCTTGCATAAGTGTACATACTTTGTTAAGGATTCTCTATTGGGCTATATGCTCACCCCTATAGGTTTTGGTGCAGGTAAAGATGTGGTGATCCCGCCAAACTGAGGGCGTGGATATTTTGAGAAGAGTATATGACTCTTTTATTTTGTGATATTGTTTTGAGCCAAGGGCTAATGTGTATGGGTTGCAGAAACCATTTTGGGTAACCAGGCTCATGCCTTGGAAGATGTAAGCCCTTAAGGGCATTGTATTGTTTTGAGAATGGATGCTTTACATGCTATAGATTCATATGTTTTGTATCGATCAATGTATACCCGCATGTAAAACCTTTGCAAAGACTCATTATTAATTATGTAAAGATGGGCAGATTGTTGTTATTGTCGAGTGAATGTTGATTACTTGTGGGTGGTTCATGTCGAATTATTTCGGGGCGTTACAATATGAATGAGAAAAGAAGAAATAGATAATAACTAGCAAGTTGAAGCAGCCCACAACTTAGCAGCAACCCGGATTCTAAAATAAAATACTCAATCAATTTCAACAAAACATTGATTTCTTTATTACATTTACCCACAAGAACTAGCAAGTTGAGGCTGCCCACGAATAAAAAAATTTCAATCAGTCACAACAAAACAGAACTGAATACTTTTTTAAGTGTACGACTATGTGTTTTCTTTTTCTTTTTTTTTTTTAAAATGGATAAGGATAACAAGTTGAAAGGCTGATTTTTACCCCTATAGTGAGAAAAGACAAGCCAATGAAAGCTATGAACAGAAGAACAAAAATGATGGTGAATCCAGTATCATCACCGCGGAAACTATCATCACTGCTAGAAATGATGGCGGAAGTTGGCGCGGAGAAGTGTGAAGCTAAACTAAGATTGGGTGGATGAGATATATGGGGGTGGGTGAGGAACGTTAGACATCACAAAATAATATTGTGGATCTTTCCTATTACTAAAAATGGGAGAGGGATTTTAGACTAATTTTCTCAAAGAATAATTTTAATTTTAATTAAATTTAAAATTAAAATTAAAGTATGGTTTTAATTATTTATTTTGATAATATTGATACTATCGTTCTATAAAATTGTTATTTGAATACTTATATATATATATTAATTTTAGTTAAATTATTTGTATATTTTGATAATCTTAGTTCTATCGTATTATAAAAGTGCAATTATCATATAATAATTTTATATGATATATATTAAATTATAAAATAGTAAAATAAATACTCATTTTGATATTAAAAATAATAGTTAAATTAGTAACATAAAATTAAAAGTAATTCTAACTATTTAATTTTGTTTTAGATTTATTTGGAAAATAAAGATATGTAGAAATAGAAATTATATAAAATTTATTTAAAAAATTAAATATAAATATGTTGTAGTTGGATTATTATATAATGATTTTACATATATATATATATATGTTAAATTATAAGATTGTAAAATAAACACTTTTAATTAAATTAAAAACTACTATATAAAAGAAATTCAACAAAGACTAACCAAGAAAGAATCACATAATAACATCTAAACTCGAAAAGAAGAAATAATGAAAACATCCAAACGATAGATACATCTCAATGTGTGAAGTGACTAAATCATCTGTAATATGATGTCAAAACATAAAAGAACTTATTATTCTACAATTGAAAAAGTAACTCAAGTAATAAATCCAAATTTCAGAGGTTCCTCGAGAGTATCATTGTTGTGCAGGTTTTTCTTCTTGTGAGTTGTGATTATATAAAATAATATAAGAAAGGAAGTATAATTTCATATATAGAATCACCATAAAATTTAAACGGCAAAACCATAATATAGAATTGGTATTGGGTATAGAATAATGCAAAGGAAAATAAGAAGAAAAATAAAAGACAATTTAGAATTAAAAAAAAAAAATCCTAATACCCTTGAAAGAATTACTCTCTCTGTCCCAGAATATTAGTCCCTTATTCCATTTTTCATTGTCCCAAAATATTAGTCATTTTTTCAAAAATTAAGAAATAAAATAATATGAATTTACTATTTTCCCCTTTTTTAAAATTCATTGATAACATAAAAAGTACAATTATGACAATTGATATTCCCAAAAAAATGTAATATCAAAAGGTAATTTTGAAAAATTAATATTTTTAAAATATAATAATTGTACTATTAAAAACAATTAGATTTCCTAAAAAGGACTATTATTTTGGAATGTAGGGAGTAAGAAGAAAAATGTGAAATGCAAAATTGGTATTGTGTTTGTGAATTATCTCAATTTATCATGAAAAATATATGGAAAAGAAATATTTGTCAAATAGAGTTCATATAAAATAGGTACAATTAGTATAATTTAAATTAGGTTTGAGTTTGTGTAGAATTTTATATGTAATTAAAAAAATTTATGCTGACGTAGCTCTCTTAGAAAAAAATAAACCCTTATAATGTGTCATACTTAAATGTGTCACTTAAGTATGAGAAAAATATTGTTTTTAATATATATATATGATAACAACACAATAAAAAACAATAATGTTGATGATAATAATGAGTATTGGTGGGTTGGATTGAAGTTTTGGATAAAGAAAATAATTGAAATTTGAAAAAGAAGATGAAGAGACTTAAATAAGACGAATACATACAAGTGATTAGAGTGTACCATGAGAAAAAAAAATAATGCTATTTTATTTTAGAGTTTAGTATATATTATCCTTATTTATAAATTTATATTGAGATGTAATAGAAATTAAAATTTTAAAATTTCAATTAAACATCTGGAATTACTATTTATGTGCAAATAGAATCACCCATAAAACTCCTCATTAGTCGAAAGTAAAATTTATCCTTACTCTTTTCGTTTTTTTTTCTTTTTTTCATTGGCCTGTTGATACTATTGCTCAGCAACTTCTCCAGCAGCTTTTCATTTGTGGTTGGTGCTGGCATATAATTGAATTCATTTTTTTAGGGTGATTTACAGGTAAGTCCCATTTTAGCAAATAATGGTACATTAAGTCCTAGTTCAAAAACTTTTAACCAATAAGTCCCATAATCCATTGAAATGACGAAACTACCCTTACCAAATCAAAACACAAAACAAAAATCGCAGATTCATGATTTCATTCACAGCTCATCCCGCCATTTCTCACCCTCGCAGATTTCATTCTCACCTTCATCAATTTCGCCTCACATTTCGTCTTCCTTCATCAATCTCGTCTTCCTTCATCAATCTCATCTCAGATTTCACAAAAACAAACTAGATCATCAAACATTCAAACATCCAAACAACCAAAAATGGTGAAAACAAGTAAGATTCAAGTATCTTAAACCCTAGTTTTTGCGAAATCTTTCATTTTCGAAACTTTTGTTTTTCATTTCCATTTCAGCTTGAATGTTGAGTTCGAAACTTTTGTTTTCGAAACTTTTGTTTTTGTTTTTGTTTGTGAATCTGAGAACATTCATTGTAATGCCACAAAAATCATGTTCTCATTCTTTCAGTTTAGGTTTCAATGTTGATTTTGGTGCGATTGCTGTGAATATTCTCAGATTCTTAGTGAATTTGAGTAAAAACCCTAGTTAATCATGTTCCCTTGCTTTCTATTTAGGTTTCATTGTTGATTTTGGTGCGATTGTTGTAAATATTCTCTAATTCTTAGTGAATTTGAGTGAAAAATCTTAGTTAATCATGTTCTCTTACTTTCTATTTAACTTTCAATGTTGATTTTGGTGCGATTGTTGTGAATATTCTCAGATTCTTAGTGCATTTGAGTAAAAAAACCCTAGTTAATCATGTTCCCTTGCTTTCTATTTAGGTTTCAATGTTGATCTTGGTGCGATTGCTGTGACTATTCTAAGATTTTTAGTGAATTTGAGTAAAAAACCGTAGTTAATCATGTTCCCTTGCTTTCTATTTAGGTTTCAATGTTGATTTTGGTGCGATTGCTGTGAATATTCTCAGATTCTTAGTGAATTTGAGTGAAAAACCCTAGTTAATCATGTTCCCTTGCTTTCTATTTTGGTTTCATTGTTGATTTTGGTGCGATTGCTGTGAATATTCTCAGATTCTTAGTGAATTTGAGTGAAAAACCCTAGTTAATCCTGTTCCCTTGCTTTCTATTTAGGTTTCATTGTTGATTTTGGTGCGATTGCTGTGAATATTCTCTAATTCTTAGTGAATTTGAGTGAAAAACTCTAGGTAATCATGTTCTCTTACTTTCTATTTAAGTTTCAATGTTGATTTTGGTGCGATTACTGTTAATATTCTTAGATTCTTAGTGAATTTGAGTGAAAAACCCTAGTTAATCATGTTCTCTTGCTTTCAATTTAGTTTTCAATGTTGATTTTAGTACCATTGCTGTTAATGTTTTCAGATTCATATTGAATTTGAGTGAAAAACCCTAATTAATCATCTTCTCTTACTTCCAATTTAGGATTCAATGTTGATTTGGCTACCATTGCTATTAATGTTCTCAGATTCTTACTGAAATTAAGTGAAAAACCCTACTTAATCATATCCTATTCCTTTCTATTTAGGTTTCAATGTTGAGTGTGGTACCATTGCTGTCAATGTTCTCATATTTTCAATCAATTTCAGTGAAAAACCTTAGTTAATCATATTCTATTGGTTTCAATTTAGCTATCATTGTTGATTTTGGCATGATTCTTGTGAATGTTCTCAAATTCTTAGACAATTTGAGTAAAAAACCTTAGTGAATCATATTCTTTGGTTTCAATTTAGCTTTCAATGTTGATTTTGGTATGATTCCTGTGAATGTTCTCAGATTCTTAGACAATTTGAGTAAAAAAAACCTTAGTGAATCATATTCTCTTGGTTTGAATTTGGGTTTCAATGTTGATTTTCATATGATTGTTGTTAATGTTTTCAGATTCTTAGTCAATTTGAATGAAAACCCAGACTTAATCCATATTCTCTTGATTTCAATTTAGGTTTCAATATTGAGTTTGACATGATTGTTGTGAATTTTCTCAAGTTTTTAATCAATTTGACTGAAAACCCTAGTTAATCATGTTCTCTTGCTTCCAATCTAAGTTTCAATGTTGATTTTGCTATGATTGCTGTGAATGTTCTCATATTCTGAATCAATTTGAGTGAAAAACCCTACTTAATCATATCCTATTCCTTTAAATTTAAGTTTCAATGTTGAGTGTGGTACCATTGCTATCAATGTTCTCATATTTTCAATCAATTTCAGTGAAAAACCTTAGTTAATCATATTCTATTGGTTTCAATTTAGCTTTCATTGTTGATTTTGGTGCGATTGCTGTGAATGTTCTTAGATTCTTAGACAATTTGAGTAACAAAACCTTAGTGAATCATATTCTCTTGGTTTTAATTTGGGTTTCAATTTGAATCAATTTGAATAAAAAACCCTAGTTAATCATATCCTATTGCTTTTAATTTAGGTTTCAATGTTCAGTGTGGTGCCATTGCTATCAATGTTCTCATATTTTCAATCAATTTGAGTGAAAAACCTTAGTTAATCATATTCTCTTGGTTTCAATTTAGCTTTCATTGTTGATTTTGGCACGATTCATATGAATGTTCTCAAATTCTTAGACAATTTGAGTAAAAAACCTTAGTGAATCATATTCTCTAGTTTCAATTTAGCTTTCAATGTTGATTTTCGTACAATTCCTATGAATGTTCTCAGATTCTTAGACAATTTGAGTAAAAAACCTTAGTGAATCATATCCTCTTGGTTTCAATTTGGGTTTCAATGTTGATTTTCGTACGATTGTTGTTAATGTTCTCAGATTCTTAATCAATTTGAGTGAAAACCTGGACTTAATCATATTCTCTTGATTTCAATTTAGGTTTCAATATTGAGTTTGACATGATTGTTGTGAATTTTCTCAAGTTTTCAATCAATTTGACTGAAAACCCTAGTTAATCATGTTCTCTTGCTTCCAATTTAAGTTTCAATGTTGATTTTTACTGCGATTGCTATGAATGTTCTCATATTCTGAATCAATTTGAGTGAAAAACCCCAGTTAATAATCTTCTCTTGCTTTCAATTTAACTTTCAATGTTGATTTTATTTTTATAGCCATAAATGTTATCAAATTTAGACTTCATGAGAATTACATTGGATTGATTCTTTTAGGGCACATTCTTAGTGTTTATATCTTATCTATGTTGATTTTCCGTATAGGAAATCAACTCATGAAAACCCCAAGACTAAAAAGTAATGCAAAGAAAATGATAAGAAAGCATAAAAAATCAACTTCAACGAATAAAAAGCAAAAGGGAAAGCGTAGAGAATGGAGATTAACTTTCAGATCAAACATAGGGACAATAGTGAAGCTATTACATCACATCAAACTCAGGAATGAGCATATTAATGGCTTGAAGAAAACCCCATTTTGGTTATTGTTTGATGCAATATTGCAAAACAAGCTGAATTATAAACAATGCAGAAAATATGATGACATTGCATTGAAAATAATTCAAACATACCAGCCAGGCAGCAGTGGTTCTTTCCAGTTAGGACCAGAAACTGTAAAGCTAACAACAGAAGACATCAAGTCCATCTTTGGTATATCTTATGGAGATGAGCCGATATATCTTGGTTATGGAAATAAAAGTATATCATCATTTCTGACAAGAAGATGCATACAAGCTGAAAGGCTATCGAGCACAACCATCACTGACTTGTTGCAAAAAGCATTGAAAGGAAAAAAGAAAGAAGACACTGAAGATGTGATAAGGATGCTGTGTATGTATACTTGTTTGAAGCTTTTTTTCTCTACATCAGGAACAACAGTTGGATGGATATTTTTTAATTACATGGAAGACATAAACTCAATGAGAAAATACAATTGGGCAGAAGCAATAAGGAACACACTGATGTCTTCAATTGAAAAATATCACAAAAATCCAGCAAAAGTCACAGGATGTGTTATGGCTCTCTTAGTAAGTACATCTTTACTCTATTCTATTAGTTTGTTGTTAATAATAGATAGTATTATTTCTAATTCAAATGACAAAATTCTTTACATTTACTTTGTAGTATCGGTTGTGTGAGCACACACTAATCATCCATCGTGAAGTTAGCAAAGCATGCCCAAGGGTGATCAAATGGAATCTTACCAAATTACATAAACGTATGAAAGTCATATCACTACATCAGCTGACAACAAGACAAGTCACATCCTCATCTCATTTGAATTTCAATTCAAGTTGGGAAAAATCCCTATTTTTATACACTTAATTATTACTAAAAAACTTTTTAGTTTCCTAAACTTCAATTATTTCAAAAACTAATATCTATTGTATGTTGAACTACAGGTAACTAGTGCTCAATTGAATGAGGAAAGTGATTGTCACGCCCTCAAAATAAACTCATAAATCATATAGTATTGACATGCTTAGACATAATAGAGTAAAGCATAATTTCATTTCATCAGAGTATTTCTTACAAATGTATTACATGTTGACATCAAAAGTAAATGCCCTATGTGCTTACAACTTTCCAAGTCAACACTTGGTTACAAAAAGAGAGTACTAACTCTACACAAAATAAGCCCTTGGCTTGATATACATGTAATACAACAAAAATAACAAAAGAGTTTAACAGCCTCAAGCCTTCCAAGCTACGTCCTTGGAGGTGACATATCACCTATACCTGAAAATGATGTCCCATATAGGGTGAGCCAACGCCCAGTAGAGATATGCTAAACATAATATGAGCAACAACTAAAACATTAGCATTTGATAAATGTTTGACTCATATGAACCACCCTATAACACATTCAGTTCCATGACAAATAATCTATGTGTCATTCCACTTTCATTTACTTATACAATTTTCAATTTATCAGCATGGCTCAGAACTTGGCCAAAACAATTTAAATGAAACTACATCTCATGTTAAAACATTATCCTTATCCACAATTCATTTTCAAATGAGATAATGCTCATATCAAAACACTTCCGCAATTCACAATAGATACACATATTTGCTGTATCAATATCACATGAACACTTCCATACTTCATAAGTGATACACAGATTCGCTGTATCAATAATTCAACAGATACACATATTTGCTGTATCCATGGAGTCCATCCCCTATCTCCTTCCAAACAATATCCGTTTAGGAGTCCATCCCCTAAACCATGGAGTACATCCCCTATCTCCTCCCACACAACACAATGTATATAAACACATATCACGTACATGATCAATCAATACATAAATTTGATGTATTTTACCAACCGCCATATTTGACGGCATACTCAATTGATTAGTTTTAGTCCGCCTAATCATCATGCATTGTCTATAACAATCAAGACTATCATCCACCGATAGCCCCAAGCAATTATTTCTAGACAGATAATAATTACATCCAACAGATAAATTATCAACAATTTCCAAGGTGGGTGATTAGTAACTCCAACTCCACCATTCTACCTCATAATGAGCCGATTACATTATTTCCGACTCAATTTCATATTTCCATAGTAAATGTCATTAATTACACTAATGACCCAAATATACCCAAACATGGCATTTTCCCCTTTTTTCTCAATATTGACCCAAAGGTCCAAACATTATCAACAACATCATTAATTTCTATTTCAGACCCAAAACACATATGTATGAGTCAAATGAACAAAACCCCCTTTTTTCATTGTTACACATTTCAAACCCTAACTTCCCAAGTCAAGCCATTTATACCAAAAAGCTCAACATCTATGTTAAAGTTCATAAAGATGAGTAGGAATCCCTACCTCAAGAGATGAAACCCAATGGAGAAGATGAAGAAATCTCGAAGTGCTCCAAACCAAGAGATTTTCAGATTGATAGATAGCCCACAACAAACTCCACACTTTTTACAAAGGGACAAAGGTGGGAGATCACTCTAACTAGATCAAACCTTAAAGAGAAGGTATATTCTAGAGAGAGGAGCTCTCAAAAAAGGGTTTAGAAAAGTAAGAGAGAGAAAGGAAATGTGAAAAGTGATTCAAAATCACCCAGCTGCCATCTGATATACGACTAGTCTGCTCGAGCGGAGAATAGGATGCTCGAGTGTCAAACACAAAAACTGGACCCGCTCGAGCGCAAAGCAACACCTGCTCGAGCGTAGATTACACTCATCCAGTAATTTTACAGACATTGAACACCCACTCGAGCACCAAGAGGCCCGCTCGAGCGCGACCCACTCGAGCGTGAGGAAATCCGCTCGAGCGTGAAAAAAAAACCTGTAGTACTTTTGCAGGGGCACAAAATGCTGAAAGTGTGCAAACTCCGCTCGAGCGTGAAAGGAGCGGACCACCAAAAATCCGGGCAACAAGAAATGGAACCAAGGCTCAACCAACCTGTTCGAAACACGCCCATTACATCCTAAAACTCAAATATATGGAATTGAAGGATGACAACAAGACATATACAACAACCAACTCCACGGAACCTAAGTCTGGATACAACAATCAAAGGAGGAAGGACCAGGATCGTTATAGTGATGAAGAACTTAATGACACTGAAGAAGAAGAAAAAGAAGATGTTGAAAATACTGAAGATGAAGAACAAGAAGATGCTGAAGAAGAAGAACAAGAAATACAAGAACAAGAACAACAAAAACAAGACGTTGAAAATACTGAAAAAGAAGAAGAAGATGGTCAATATGCTGAAGAGTGCCACTAAGAACAAAAGCCAGCAAATGAAGATTTTAATGGCTTCTGCAACATTATACTCAACGATGCACCTGTGGGAGAAGAACAAATTCATCAACAAACACTTGAGAAACTTCAAACTGAGAACAATAATTTGCAACTAGACAACACAGTGAAGATCATCTACATAAATAAACTTGAAAAGGATAACAGGCTACTCACAGCACAAATACAACAATTGAAATATGAAAATTCTCGATTGCATAACCAATTGGTTGAAAAAGAGGTCCATGAGATAACCCAAGAAGTTTGTGGAGTAAAACATTATGGGACAGATGCAAAGAATGAAGGTCATACAATAAACGATGAAAATTCTCAAGTGCTGCAGAAAGAGGTCCATGAAAATTCTGAAGTGGTGGACAAAGTGCTCCATCAGAAAGAGGTCCATGAAAATTCTGAAGTTGTGGACAAAGAGCTCAATCAGAAAGAGGTCCATGAGATAACGCAACAACCTTTTCCAACAAAACATTGTGAGACAAATACAAATGTGAAAGATTGTCAAAATTCTCAGTTGCAGAATCAGTTAGGGGAGGAAGAAGTCCATGACTTAACCCAACAAGTTTGTGCAATAAAAGCTAATGATCTGACAGAATCAAGACAAACAAATCTACAGAATTCCATGATTAAAAATATCAAAGCTAAAGCAAGGAAGACTACTGAGGTATCAGATTATGAGTATAGAGGCAAGAAAGTTAAAGTTGAGAAAGAGAAGGAACACAAAGATGAGACAATTTCAAACAAGTATGCTGTGGCTCAATCGCTACCTCCTGAAGATAAATATAAACTACAAATTCTTTGGAAAGAAAAGCAAACAGAATCAAGGTATAATCTTACATAAATCTTTCAATTTTTCATATAGTACAAATATATGAAATGAAACTGAGAAATAGCTCTGTTTTCTAAAAATATTTTGACTTAATTATTAACACATTTTTTATTGTTTTGTAGTGCTTGTATATGGTTTGGCGCAAGATATGACAATTGTGTGTTTATTAATGATATCAAGAACTTGGTAAAAGGGACAGACATATCCAGCTGTGTGTGTATAATATTTGTAATATTTTAACACTGAAAAACTTCTCATTAATTTGTTAACATCACTTTTGTGTTTCAATTTGATAGACAATTGATGCATATGCTGAGATTCTTGACATAGAACCACAAGCACAAAATTCTGGTAATGGAGCATAGCACAATGGCAAGTCTTTCATACTGTCGAGTCTATATTGGGTAAGGAATAAATGTGCATGTGTCAATTCTATACTTTATCTTCTGTTCAATTTTGGTTTCAAAGTAGATTTTTTGTGTTTGTTATCATTATTGTGAATGTTCTCAAATTTTGATTTTGGTATCATTGCTGGGAATATACTCAGATTTCAAAACAATTTAAGTGACAAATCGTGGTTAATCATGTTTTGTTACTTTTCATCGACATATGAATATTGAGTTCATACCATTACTGTGAATATTCACATATTTTTTGTAAAAAATAGCCAATGTTGAAGAAGAAAACTTCAGAACAAAGGAAAAAGATTTTGAAAAATACTTTGCAAGAATCCCTCCCATGTCGATACATCCATATCCCCATCCACAATTTCAATCATTGGACATTACTTGCTATCGACAAACACTTGGGGACTTGGAAACATTTCAACTCTTTGAGACCAAGAAAAGGAAAGGACAAGCACTACAACGTTACAAATCAACTGGTAAGAACAATTTCAGATTAGCATTACAATAATCAGATGTAAATCATTACATACTTTATATTGATGTTTTTTATAGCAAAAATCCATCAATACATAAAGGATACACCTTGTCAAGCAGAAAAAGCCTGGAATCCTGATGTCAAGATTGAATCAATCAAAGACAGCCCTCAACAAGAAGCAATGACGTATGTTAATTTATTCTAACTAACAAATTTTAATATCTTTTTCAAAAAAATTTCTTTTTTCCCTAACTGTGTCAAAAATGATTTCTGTAGGAATGACTGTGGAATTATTGTTTGCTACATCACAAGACAATACATGAGGCATCAACCAATTCCAAACACATTACCACCAGGCACATCCACAAGAGTCAGAGCAGACATGGTACATGAGTTCCTCAGTGATCCACAAAGATCAATCAAAGTCAAGTAGAGTCAAGATTGCAACATTCAATGAAATCTTTTTTGATGTGTAACTCAATGAACTCTTTTTTGTAACACTCTGGTACAATGACTAATGTTTTTGTTAATAGTTCCAAGCATATTACCTAACAAACATATTACAATTTCTATGATGTGTAATAGAATATTTTGTTATACTCTCAAAGATCTATGCACCCGAGCTTTGTTGATGTTTTTGTCCATATTCTCAGTTTCTATTATCCTGTTCCTCACACTACTATATGGGAAAAACGAAAATAGTATTACATGTGAAAATAGTGGACACAAAACTTTACTGTATCACAATCAGTGCTTTGTTGATGTTTTTGTTTATATTTTCAGTTTTTATGCAGTGTTTTGTTGCCTCACAATCACTTATTTTCAAACTTAGAAACTTAAAAACTGAGAATATTTTCAGTTTTATACAGATCACTCAATTTTCAAACAACAATATTATCACAACAATTTATTTGCTGCCTCACAATATTATGACAATTTGAAAAACTAAAATTCGAAACAAAGAATATTTTCATTTTCAGTCAACTGTTACTTTAATCAAAACATAAAGCATTGACCACATCTATTTAGAATCTTAATTCAAATTCATTCAATTGATCACATTTATAACTAGTTCCAATTCATAACAAGAGCCTCACACTATTATCACAAAATCAGCTATTTTGAACTAAAAACTTAAACTGAGAATATGTTCACTTTTTATACAGTATTCACATAATCTTCAAAACAAACATTCAACAGTCAAGTTTATTTTCGAAAGCCAACCAAACAATATTATCACAACAAATTTCAAAATTAAAATTTGAAACTAAGAATATTTTCACTTTCAATTCAATGTCACTTTATTCAAAACATAGAAGATTATTACTTAGCGCTCAACAGCACAAACTGCTACTTCAAGAAATTTATGAATACGAAATTTTTACAATCACAAAGCAGCTACAAAAAATCACAAAGCCTCCTTACACGATTTCTTATTGTGATTGCCAACCTTCCCACATCTACTACAAGTAATTTGCCTCACTTTCTCACCATTCGAACGAATCCTCTTCTTATTTGGCCTTCCTGGTTGCTTCTTAGACAAAGGAGGAAGAACAACTTCACTATCACCATCAACATTACAATCTGGTTTCCAAATTGAAGGAACGGGATATATGGGAAAAGAATAGGACTCTCGATAACTTTGAACATAGAAGTATTGATCAACAAATAAACTCAAATCATGTCTACTCTTTTGTATAGCACCAACTGCATGTGCACATGGTAACCCTTTCAACTGTCACTCGCCACAAGAACATATTCGTCTACTAATGTCAACTAAAACAGATGGATGTGAATGTACCTCATAGACATCATTTCCAGATGAACTAATAGTCCATGGCCTCGAAGTATTAAAACCATCATGCAACTTGGACTCCATTTTAGGGCATATCAAACCATTCCATTTATTAACAAGTTCCCTCCTCTTAACAATTTTCCTCATTAACTTAATTCTTATACTACCAATCAACTTTGTGATAGGCAAGTGGCGTTCCTCTCGTATCCACGAATTGAAAGATTCAGCTACATTTGACCACATCTCTCCAAAGCGTTGCCCTCGAAAATATGCATTACTCCAATGATCATATGGTATGTCATCTAAAAACTTTTCAACTCTTGACCCACCTTCAGTCTTTAACTCAACCAAACGTTGATGAAATGTTTCTTTAGTTGGAGCATGTGCACATTTCCTAAACAGAGTGATCAGCTTTTCTTTCAATCCATGAAACATACCACGCAAATGATGCCTCAAGTTCATCTTCAAATGATATAAACAACAAGTATGGAAAGCCATTGGGAAAACCTTTGGCAACACTTCAACTAATCCAAGATTACGATCTGACACAAATGTAATATTTCGTTCTAGTGAAACAATTTTACTCAAATGTTCCAAAAACCAACGCCAGTTATCTTGATTCTCTGAGCCAACAACTACAAAATAAACAGGAAAGAACCCTGCATGTACAAAATAAAAAAATAAAAATATTCTATTATTCTTAGACAATGGTAACACTTCAACATTCAAAATATCAAACACTAAAATGAATAACTAAAAAAATAAAAAATGCATGTACAACAACAATACTATATAAAATTTAAAACATTTAATCATATTTCTAAACTGAGAACTTTCTCAATTTCAGAACAGAGAAAACAAATTTCTTATGTACCTTGATTTCCATCTTTTCCTGTAGCAGCAAGTAAATTTCCTCTAAATTTTCCCTTCAAAAATGTGCCATCAAGGAATAAGAGAGGTCGACAATAATCAAATCCACTAATGGAACCATGAAAAGAAACAAATAATCTCTTAAACCGTTTAGTATCATTGTCACACTCAAACTCAATGTAACTCCCTGGATTGCAACTCTTTGCAACATCCACATACCATCTTAACTGGTCAAATGACATTAAGTAGTCTCCAAAATCCTCACCTTTTGCTTTCTCTACCCCCAACCAAGCTTGACGATAACTAACTCACAGCCCATACCCCAACTTAAAATCCCGAATAACATGAACTGCACGTGTCAATGGATTATCACGAACACCTTTAACAATCAAATCAGCAACTAAATCAGAACTCATACGAGAATGATTCATCGTACGTACTTTAGCACCACATGTGTGGACATTGTTCAACTTCCTTATATAAAAGAACCCATTAGCATTCTCCACTCTACCATGAACATTCCGCATATAACCTTTTATCTCTCTAAACAAACATTGTGCGGTAACACGAACTTTATCATTCTTAACAAATATGAACTCAAATCCACACTCAATAGAAAGCTTTGACAATGCATTACGAAATTCAACAATTCCACCTTCAAATTTTTGTCCTACATGTGTAATACTAACTGTCCAACCAGCAGACAACAATACTTTTTCCTTGTATCGACAAAATGATGATAACATATCAACCTCTTCTTCAACCTCCAACCTCGAATTCCTTTTGGAGGATGTAGATGCTCTGTTTGACAAGTTCAGAGACTTACTGCTGTCATGAGACAATGCAATATCACAAACTTCAAGATCCAACATTGACTCTCTTTCTCCATAATCCAATCTTTTGTTGAGATAACCGCAGTCAATGGTTGAGTCTTTTACTCTCATAACAACATCAATACAATTTGAATCAAAATGCACAACTAATGCCAACAACAAATCTAACTCCTCATTGTTGTCCAACGTACAATTAGGATGTCCAGGCAATGAGTAAGATAAACAAATATTATCAAATTGCAAATTATCCCATTTCAAACATAACTTCTCAACCAACTGATCATATGTAACATTTTGATCAATCTTAATTGCAAATGTGCAACCATTATACTTGCACAACAAAAAAATAGGCGCACTTGTACAACCTTCACTCATCTTTCAATCTAAACAAGAAAAAAAGATTGCATCAATAAAAACCAGAACAATACTAAGAACTTTCTCAATTTTCACAAATACTTCATAACAATAAACACCAGAACAAAAAACTTCATAACAATACAAATACTTCACAAATCACGTTTTCAATTCATAAAAGAAATAACCAAACTGAGAAATCATCTAGCAAATCACGCCTTCAATTCGTAAAAACAAAATTATTCAACATATTCTCATAAATAAATTCAATCAAAACTAAAGAAAATTCTAAAAAAACATAATATAGACAATCGAAACAAGACATACCTATAAACCAGATCGAAGATTATCCAGCAAATCGATTCTTCAATTTATAAATCGAAATCGCACATAACAAACTCCAACAGATTTCAACTCAAAATGCGAACCAAACTAAGAAATCCTTCAAGATCCTTTTCTATTCGAATCAAAATCGAGAAATCAATTACGTATAATAGCGAACCAAAGCAATAAATCCTTCAAGATCATTCACGATTCGAATCTTCAGCTACTTCCATAGCTGATCTGTTAACTGATTTCTTTTTTCTTTCTAGTAAATAACGTGAATGGAATTTTATATATAGTTGTTTATGTTAAAGGACAAACACGTCTATTTACCTAAAAATAAGACTTATTGGTTCAAAATTTTTTTGATAAGACCTAAGCTACAACCAAACATGTTGATAGGACTTTTAGGTTATTATCTCTTTTTTTATCAATGTTTTTTTTTGGAATACTTTGGTTTTTAACGGTGTAGTCTGCACTTTCTTTCTCTATTATTGTAATTTTATGTTTGATTTGACTTTCATTAATAAAGTTACTCTTTTTCATTGATAAAAAATATATATATTATTTTTAAATAGTAGCAATGTTATACGCATTTAAGCTGTATCACAATGAAATAAAATAAAATAAAATTTATCACTTTTTGTTTTTAATATGATGAGCTTTATATTTACATTTGTTATGTGAATTTAAGTGAAAAAAAATTTAAAATTATATAATATAAGTAAAATGGGTGTTTGAGATTGAAAGTATCAATACAAAATTTTCAAATTATTGAATTTATAAATTATAAAAGGATACGTGGCATAAAAGTATTGATCTCTTATCAATATGATAATATTTTTTCCATAATCCGATTTCAAAACATTTTATATAGAAATTAACACAAAATCATTGTGTTTCTAACACGTAAAATTACATTCTATGTTGATTCTTCAATAATAATAATAATAAGACAATATTTTAAAAAATACCTATACGCAAAAAATAATTAAGTTTTTAAAATTCTATACATATCTCAAAAAATTAATATATTATCGTTTTCATGATACCACAAATTTTACCACTAAATCATTGCATTTTTTCTCTCTCTATATTTTCATGAAATTGGAGGAATTGAAAAACGATAACTCCGAAAAAATTAATATTTTTTTATTCTTTTTAAATAATACTAATTTTACCATAATATTTTACTACTTTAAATTCTTGGTAGTGTACGATCTAAAATATTTAATTCCCCCCAAATTCAGTATAAAAATTTAGTTTAGCCATACTATCATTTGATTCTTATTGGGTTGAGTTTCTCTTGAGTTTAAATTTCCACTTGAAAGAATTTTAGGATCCATGAGACCCACCACGGATCCATTTTGATAATCCAAATAATTTATTTTGTAAGTCATCCGTATATAATATATCTTATTTATAAAAAAAATTAACTCGATCCAATAATCGTAATTTTTATTTTATCATGTAGGAATATGAGCCAAATAGGTAGGTTGACTTATCGTAACTCTAATATGCTTGAAATTAATTTGTTAGGTAATGGAACCTGGATAAACTTATTATTTATTTATTTTGCAATATTAACGAGTTGTTCTTGTAAATTATTATTAAAAAAAAAATAGTTAGGTACGAGTATGAACCAAATGACTCATTTGAACAAAATGTTCCACCCGAAATTGAAAATTGCTTATTAATCTTATGATACCCAGTTATAAGTTTAAGACAAACTAAATATTATTAGATAAATTAATTCAAGCAAATATGATCTTCTTTTTTAAAAAAACAAAAAAACAAATATGCTTCTCAAAAAAAAAAAAAAAATCAAAATCAAATATGCATATAGATAATAATTTATCAAGTAGGCGCAAAGTTATTATTCAAGTAAGGATAATTTGTCACTTTTATGTTTCATGTTAAGCCAAGATAATTTGAATTATCATAACATTATAAATTCATTATGATAGACTTAAATTTTTGTTTGAATCATAGATTTAAATAATGAAAGAACCATGAAAAACAAAAGACCATAGGGAATTCTTCAAGGAAATGTATTTGAAAAACCTTTTGAGATTTCTTTGGATTGTTAAATTTACTACTTTGGAAAGAAAATATGTTTTGGAATGTGCATTACAAAATTTAATTCATTAGTTATTAACGGTTTTTTGGTAACACTACGGTTTTATGAATTTTGTAGAGAGATTACCATTGGTTTTTTAATTGCGGTGCATTGCCTATTGTTGGTTTGCTATAAATTATCTTTGTATTTTTTTTTTTGGGGGGGGGGGGGGGGATACAAGTAATTTGATTAACATCAATTATTCTGTCACGCCCCAAGCTCCGTGACAACGCCGCACACTCATTTAAGTGAGCATGCAAGGCTAAGAGCCCAATCATAAAACCCACAATGTAAAATACTCAAATTAAATCCTTAATTATCATAATGCTAAAATCCATAAAAATAAATAATTCTTATCATATGAAATTGTCTACCAAGTCCACTAATATAATCCACTAACAAAATAATAATCCAAGTACTTAAATCATAGTCCTACTCTTGGCACTCCCACAAGTAAAAACCTCACGCAGCTTTACTCCTCAGAATCAGAAAAAAATAAAATAAAATAAGGGTAAGCTAGACAGCCTAGTAAATAACCAAACATTACTGCTAGCTAGATCAAGTATACAAAAAAAAAAAAAAAAAAAATAGTGGACAACCAATAAATATATTTTCGCTACCATTCAATAAATGAACAATTATTTTGTAAGATGGTTTCGTAGCTAAAAATAAACAGTGTAGCAATACATTTTAATTGAAAAGACAATGAGGTAATTCGATGAAATTTCGTTGTTCAAAATTGACGGTTCGATATTGAAATAGTTCAATGATGCAATTCACAAAACCCAAGTCTTGGTGACTACGGTTACTGAGCCCGTGACAATGTCCAGAACCACACATAGGCCGGTGGTAAAGCCCCAAAAGAAACTAGTTTCTGTGCTAATAAATAACCCCCATTGGCTAGAGTCCAAATCATAGTCAGACTAAAGTGATGTTCAGAATTTAAACAATACATAACTTTTAAATAAAATATTTGATATTTTCAGAATAAACATTTGGTACAATTTTTCAAATAGTTTCACAAAATATTCAAATAACTTTCATAATAATATCCGATGTTGTTTTATACTTGACCCATATTTTAATTTTAGGAGAATAGGAAAGCTATAAATAAATATTTATAATTTCAAAGAATTCAATAGGAATAAAAATGAACGAACAGTGATAGTGGGTTACTTACCTCCAACAGCTAAATTAATATTTCCCAAGCTAATCTCAAATTACCAAGATCCACCTCAATCTCACAAACCTAATAAAATATTACATCGCATAAACAATTATTATGTGCACCCATCCTTCTCTTCTTGTAACAACAATAGAATAAATTAACCCAATAGCTTATTAGGAACTCCCACAATTTAGCATCAAAACAAAGCCATCACGGCTTCGGAAATTCTCAACCCATATTATTCTATTGTTGTTTATATACATGTAAAAATTTGTAATTGCTTGTAGTCAATCTTGTATCTCACAAACACACCACCATTAAACTTAACCTATCACATATCAATCTCAAAATATGAACCACCCAAACGGAATGCAAAATATACTCTAAAATTGAGTGAAACCGAGACCCCCAACATTGACTACATCAATATATTTATTTAATCATTTATGCCCATAAAATCATCTATTGATATATTAACACAAAAATCATAGATAGGAATACAATAAAATAAATCTTACCTAAGTGATGAATAAAGCAAAACCACCACTCTTATGAATCCTCCCTCTTCCTTTTGGTTTTGGGTTCTTTTCTTTAATTCTTTTTTTAAAACCCTTGCTGTCTTTCCCTTCTGCAGCATCTATGCCTCTCTTTGTTTTTTTTTTCTTTTTTTTTTTTTGTTTTCTTCTCAAGACTAAAAGCCACGGCATGATGGCTTATTTAACCTAACATTTTTCTTTTTCCAAAATTGCAAAATTACCCACCTACGTTATAGAAATAATAATGCCATCTCAGAATTAATTCCTTGATATTACTAAATGACCCATATAAATTAATTTAATTACCAGTCTATCCAAAAATAATTATATACAAAACTTGGGTTTTACATCCTCCCCCCCCCCCCCCTTAAAAGAAATTTCGTCCTTGAAATTTGACATACCTGAAGTCTCAAAAAGCTATAGATACTTTTGTCTTATTTCATCCTTGAGTTCCCAAGTAGCTTCTTTTTCCGAGTGATTGCTCCATTGAACCTTAACGTAGTGAATGACTCAACACCTCAAAACTTGTTCCTTCCTATCAACAATTCATGTAGGGTGTTCCTCATAGGTCAAATTTTCCTTAAACTGCAATGGTGCATGATCAATCACATGACTAGGATCCGGTATATACTTCCTTAACATTGAGACATGAAAAACATTATGAACTCCAACTAGTGAATGTGGTAGGGCAAGTCTGTAAGCTACCTCTCCAATTCGATCTAAAACCTCAAATGACCCAACAAATCTAGGACTCAATTTACCACGAACACCAAACTTCATTACTCCTTTCATAGGAGACACCTTAAGGAACACATGGTCTCCAACCCCAAACACCAAATCGCGTCTCCTATTATCTGCATAACTTTTCTGTCTACTCTGTGCAGTGCGAAGTCGCTCTCTAATAAGATTGATCTTGTCCATTATTTGTTGCACAATCTCAGGCCCTAACAACTTCCTTTCGCCCACATCATCCCAACAAATAGGTGATCTACACTTTCGTCCATATAAAGCCTCATATGGTGCCATCTGAATGCTCGCATGATAACTGTTATTATAAGAGAATTCCATTAAGGCCAAATGCTCATCCCAAGAACCTCCAAGATCAATAACACAAGCCCTCAACATGTCTTCCAAGGTTCGAGTAGTTCTCTCTGACTGTCCATCAGTCTGAGGATGAAAGGCAGTGCTAAAATTCAACTTAGTACCCAAAGCTGCATACAAGCTTCTCCAAAACATAGATACAAATCTACTATCTCTATCAGACACTATGGTCATCAGAATACCATGCAACCTCACAATCTCCTTGATATACAATTTTGCAAACCTCTGTAAGGAGAATCCCACCTTAAAAGCTAGAAAGTGGGCTGATTTTGTCAATCGATTAACGATAACCGAAATAGCATTGTTCCCACCTTGGGTTCTAGGCAACCCTATCACAAAATCCATGGTAATATGTTCCCACTTCCATTCGGGAATAGGAAGACGTTGTAACTTACCTGCAGGTCTTTGATGTTCAACTTTCACTTGTTGACATACCAAACATTAAGCAACATACTGAGTAATTTCCCTCTTCATATTATTCCACCAAAAGTTCCTCTTCAAGTCTTTGTACATTTTAGTGCTCCCTTGATGTATCGTATACCCTGAACTGTGAGCTTCTCTCAGGATTTCTCTCTTGAGCTCTAAATCATTAGGCACACACAACCTCTCTCCAAATCTCAATGTTCCATCTTTATGCATACAAAATTCCATCTGAAGCCCTATTTCCATTTCAGCCTTAAGTTTTTGCAACTAAGGATCTCTTCCCTGAGCATCTTTAATTCTATCAATCAATGTGGGTTGAACCCTAAGGTTTACCAACTGCACTCCATGGTTGTGCTATCTAATCTCAATATTCAACCTTCGCAAGTCCTCTAAGATATTCTCTTGGTTAGTGATCAAGGTAGCCAAATTACTCGGGGTCTTTCTACTCAAGGCATCCGCCACTGCATTGGCTTTTCCCGGATGATAATTGATAGTCAAATCGTAGTCCTTTAATAGCTCAAACCATCGCATGTGCCTCATATTCAATTCTTTTTGATTGAAAATATACTTCAGACTTTTATGATCAGTGAATATCTCACATTTCACCCCATACAGGTAGTGCCTCCAGATTTTCAATGCAAACACCACTGCAGCCAACTCCAAATCATGTGTGGGATAATTATGCTTATATGGCTTCTACTGCCTCGACGCATATGCCACTACCTTATCATTCTGCATGAGGACATAACCCAAGCCCATCTTCAATGCATCACCATAGATGGTAAAACCTTCATCTCCGGACGGAACTATAAGTATTGAAGCACACACCAATCGACTCTTTAGATCCTGGAAACTCTTCTCACAATCATCAGACCACTCAAATTTAACCCTTTTTTGTGTTAAACGAGTCAAAGGCATAGAAATTCAAGAAAATCCCTCAACAAACCTTCTATAATATCCTGGTAAACCCAAGAAGCTACGAATTTCAGTGACACTAGTAGGCCTATTCCACTCTACCACCGCCTCCACTTTCTTGGGGTCAACAGACACCCCGTCTTTAGATATCACATGACCCAAAATTGATACACTCTCTAGCCAAAATTCACACTTCTTTAATTTAGCAAATAATTTATTCTCTCTTAATATCTGCAACACTATTCTCAGATGTTCTTTGTGCTGCTCTTTACTCTTCGAGTACACAAGAATGTCATCAATAAAAACTACCACAAATTGATCTAAGAAGGGTTTAAATACTTTGTTCATTAAATCCATAAAAGCTACAGGCGCATTGTCAACCCAAACGGCATCACTAAAAATTCATAATGCCCATATCTAGTTCGGAAGGTTGTCTTAGGTATATCTTCCACCTTAACCTTCAACTAGTGATAGCCAGAATGAAGGTCAATCTTAGAAAAGACTTGTGCTCCTTGCAACTAGTCAAATAGGTCATCTATTCTGGGCAAAGGATATTTATTTCGAATTGTTACCTTGTTTAACTCTCGATAATCAATGCAAAGATGAAAACTTCCGTCCTTCTTTTTCACAAATAAAACGGGCGCACCCCAAGCAGAAACACTAGGCCTAATAAAGCACTTATCTAGTGACTCTTGTAATTGTTCTTTCAACTCTTTCAACTCTGCTGGGGCTATCCGATACGGATCCTTGGAGATAGGAGCCGTGCTGGCTATCAATTCGATGGCAAACTCAATCTCTCTATCTGGTGGCAACCCCGGTAACTCTTCAAGAAAAACATCAGGAAATTCCTTCACAACTAGAATATCCTCTAACTTCAATTCAGTCTCACGGATATCTCTCACAGAAGCTAAATAGCCCTCGCAGCCATTCCTTAACTACCGTCTAGCTTGCAAAGCTGAGATTACCAGAGGAGGAGTGTTAACTCTACTACCCACAAAACCAAATTCTGGTTGATCAGGAATCTGAAATACTACCCTTTTGCCTCGGCAATTAATAGAAGCATAATTGGTTGCCAACCAATCCATTCCAAGAATTATGTCAAAGTCCCGCATATCTAAAACAGTCAAGTCTACAAGCAATTTCCTGTCATCTATACTAACCACACGAGATTTGCAAATTAAGTCAGCAACCATAACACCTCCTATCGGGGTTTCAACACATAAGTCGATCTCTCTAGAGACACATTTCCATCCATGTTTCTCAACAAATCCTATGGACACAAATGAATTTGTACCACCAGAATCAAATAACACAAGTACATAAACAGAAGACACTAAAACAGTACCTGACACCACCATATTGGAAGTCTGAACATCTTGTTGTGTGAGTGCGTACACTCAGCCTTGATTCTTTGGCTTATAACCTCCATTTTTCTTTTGATTTCCTAAAGACCCTCTGTCTGTTGATGTTCCTTTAATTGTCCATGCTTTCTGTTTAGTCTCACGCCCCTTCCGGTTAGGACAATCAACTATCCTATGCCCCTATTGTCCGCAGGAGAGACAAGCCCCAATATTCCAGTGACACTCACTATCCCGATGGAACCCATTACATCTAGTGCACTGTATCCGATCATTCTGCTTATCAACACTACCACCCACAATTCGACTTCCCCAACTCCCAACTGAAGAAGTGTTTTGTCTCTTAGCATTGCCCTTTGAACTGTTGTTAGTTTGACAGTTGGAAGAACTAGGTCTCTTCTTATAATTCTCTTCTTTCTCTTCTTTCTCTTCTTGGGCTCTAGTGAGGCCACTCTCAACCAACAATGCCTTCTTCAACACTGTTCCAAAAGTAGGTAACTCAAAAGGAACCAGCTGTTGCATAATGTTTGTTCTTAGCCCACCTTCAAACTTTCATGCTCTGTTATCCTCGTCTACTTCAAATGCTGATGCAAATTTAGATAACTTCGTAAACTCTGCTTCGTATTCTGCAACTGTCTTATTCCCTTGCTCTAACTTTGAAAATTCCCTCTATTTTTGTAGACGAACACTCCTAGGGAAGTATTTCTCATTGAATGCATTCTTAAACCTTTCCCAAGTATAGGGGTTGGCATCATGCTCATGTATGCGCTTCTTCATCTGCCACCAATCATTAGCTACCCCTTGTAGCATAAATGTAGCATACGTCACCTTCTAATCATCCGTACACTAAAAAACGGGAAACAACTTTTCCATTTCTGTTAACCATTTTTCAGCCTCCAAAATGTCAGTGGCTCCGTTAAATGCCAAGGCTATCTTCTTAAACTCAGTAATGTTACAACATGGCCTCGGTTGTGGTCCAACACCTGGCTGCATCCGTTGTTGTTTCTCCATAAGTCTAGTCAAGTTATTCCCTATGGTGGTTTGTTGTTGTACCATCCTAGCCAAAGTCTCAAGCACTTGAACCATTCCAACTGGATTGGGAATTGCAGCTTGTTCTTGTTGTCCCAACTCTTGCCTCTGATTTCCTCTGATTGCATGAGAACCACTACATTATTAGTCACATTCCCTCGTCGATTGTTATTACCAGTCCGTCGATTCGTTTGACCCTAGCGTGTATTCCTAACTATATTTGCCAATGTCTCCTCATGTTCCATTGTAACCTATATGCATCAATAATAAAACCTCATCTCATTCTACTCTCAAGTTCTTATAACATATAAATAAAACTAACATTATACCAAATTATAAGCATTCCCAGTCCTACATCTATCAAATCTCACCACTATTCTATACCAGCCTTTAAAATTACAACTTGGCTCTGATACCACAAAATTGTCATGCCCCAAGCTCCGTGACAACGCCGCATACTCATTTAAGTGAGCATGCAAGACTAAGAGTCCAATCACATAGCCCACAATGTAAAATACTCAAATTAAATCCTTAATTATCATAATGCTAAAATCCATAAAAATAAATAATTCTTATCATATGAAATTGTCCATCAAGTCCACTAATATAATCCACTAACAAAATAATAATCCAAGTACTTAAATCATAGTCCTACTCTCGGTACTCCCACAAGTAAAAACCATGCGCAGCTCTACACCTCAGAATCTGAAAAAAATAAAATAAAATAAGGGTAAGCAAGACAACCCAGTAAATAACCAACCATCACTACTAGCTGGATCAAGTATACAAAAAAAATAATGGATAACCAATAAATATATTTTCGCTACCATTCAATAAATGAACAATTATTTTGTAAGATGGTTTCGTAGCTAAAAATAAACAGTGTAGCAATACATTTTAATTGAAAAGACAATGAGATAATTCGATGAAATTTTCTTGTTCAAAATTGATGGTTTGATATTCAAATGGTTCAATGATACAATTCACAAAACCCAAGTCTTGGTGACTACGGTCACTTAGCCCGTGACAAGGCCCAGAACCACACATAGGCTGGTGGTAAACCCCCAAAAGAAACTAGTTTCTGTGCCAATAAACAACCCCCATTGGCTAGAGTCCAAATCATAGTCAGACTAGAGTAATGTTCAGAATTCAAACAATACACAAATTTTAAATAAAATATTCAATATTTTCAGAATAAACATTTGGTACAATTTTTCGAATAGTTTCACAAAATATTCAAATAACTTTCATAATAATATCCGATGTTGTTTTATACTTGACCCATATTTTAATTTTAGGAGAATAGGAAAGCTATAAATAAATATTTATAATTTCAAAGAATTCAATAGGAATAAAAATGAACCAACAGTGACAGATGGTTACTTACCTCAAATAGCTAAATTAATATTTCCCAAGCTAATCTCAAATTACCAAGACCCACCTCAATCTCACAAACCTAATAAAATATTACATCGCATAAACAATTATTATGTGATCCCATCCTTCTCTTCTTGTAACAATAATAGAATAAATTAACCCAATAGCCTATTAGGAACTCCCACAATTTAGCATCAAAACAAAGCCATCACGGCTTCGGAAATTCTCAACCCATATTATTCTATTGTTGTTTATATATATGTAAAAATTTGTAATTGCTTGTGGTAAATCTTGTATCCCACAAACACACCACCATTAAACTTAACCTATCACATATCAATCTCAAAATATGAACCCCCTAAACAGAATGCAAAATATACTCTAAAATTGAGTGAAACCGAGACCCCCAACATAGACTACATCAATATATTTATTTAATCATATATGCCCATAAAATCATCTATTGATATATTAACACTAAAATCATAGATAGGAATACAATAAAATAAATCTTACCTAAGTGATGAATAAAGCAAAACCACCACTCTTATGAATCCTCCCTCTTCCTTTTGGTTTTGGTTTCTTTTCTTTAATTTTTTTTTTCAAACCTTGCTGCCTTTCCCTTCTGCAGCATCTACGCCTCTCTTTGTTTTTTTCTTTTTTTTTTTTTGTTTTCTTCTCCAAGACTAAAAACCACGGCATGATGGCTTATTTGACCTAATATTTTTCTTTTTCCAAAATTGCAAAATTACCCACCTATGTTATAGAAATAATAATGCCATCTCATAACTAATTCCTTGATATTAGTAAATGACCCATATAAATTAATTTAATTACCAATCTATCCAAAAATAATTATATACAAAACTTGGGTTTTACATCTTCTAAGTACATTGTTCATTCTCTAAAACAAATCTCTTTCTTTGTATATAGTATTCTAGCTAATAGTTAATGGATTACTCTCAATTTTATATCAACTGAAAGGAAATATGAATTGGATTATATCTCTTGTTTGCTAGACATTTCATTTAAGCAGTTCAAAAGCTGTAGACTTTCTAGATACATTTCTATACATCAACCCAGATTCCAGGTATTATGTAAAATTTTAATTTTTTTGATGTTTCTATAAATATATTACTTGTAATTTATGCCTTCATATACCTGTAAGGAACTATTTATAATACACTTATGATTGAAATTGCTTGAGTTGCTCCTCTGGTGCTTTATGCTGGTGAAATTCACAAACTCTTCATTGATTATGAACTCTGTTTGCATCAGTATATATATTGAATACATGTGATACACTATTCTATATCTATATCATATTCTATTCTGTAACGCCCTCAAAATTAAACCCACTAAATATAAAACAAGACATGCATTATTAAAAGAAAACATTATATTATTTCAATCATCAGAGTATTACAAAATAAAACATCATAATAAATGCCCTACGGGCTTACATCTTGCCAAGCCAATACTTGGACACAATTCCATGAGTTCTAACTCAAATCAAATAAAGCCCTAGGCTTAAATGTTTACATAGTTCAAATGAAACAAATAAAACAAATAAAGCAAATCTTCAAATCCAAATCCTCACAAGCTAAGTCTTTGGAGGTTGTGAACCACCTGAACCTGAAAATCAAGTTTCCCATATAGGGTGAGCCACAGCCCAGTAGAAAAATACTAAACCAAGCATAAGAATTAACTAAAACATTAGCATTCGATACATGGTTAACACAAGATAATCAATTTCCAATTTCATGACACGAATGTCTACATTGTCTATGACATAATGCCTATGACACCTTTCACTTTCCAATATTTATTCAACTTTCCAATTATATCATTATGGCTCAGAACCTGGCCAACTATAATAATGATCCAGATGTCACAAAAATAAATGAGACCAAAGCTCAAACCACAACACTTCCATACTTCCAACTGATACACATTATAATAATGTATCATATCAACAACAAATAGCAATATTGCTATTTTCAATAAGCACACATATGAGTGATGCTACTGGAGTCCATCCCCTATCTCCTCCCAACAAATCCGGTTTAGAGGTACATCCCCTATCTTCCCCTAAACCGTGGAGTTCATCCCCTATCTTCTCCAACAACATGCATATGCAATGAAACACGCAATTGCCATATACAACACATAATCAATACAAGTAATGTTTTGTATTAATTCAACAGTCAACATAAGTGACTTAATTCCAGTTATACCTAAGCCACATGCAAGGTCTACAACAATCACGACTATCCTCCACCGATAGCCCAAAACAGTTATTTCTAAACAAGCAATAAATATAACAATGAATGTAAAAACAACATTCTCATAGGTAAGTATTTAAACTACCCAACTATATCATTAATCACATAATTTCCCCAACTTCATGAATTAAACCCAATTCCACCTTTTTCCCTTAAATTAATTATACAAGTTAATCTAAGCCAAAACCCTAAGGTTTCTCCCAAAATTACCAAACTACCCCCACATACCAAAATACCAACATTTAGGATTAAAGCGTATAATTGGAGTAGGAAATCCCTACCTCGAAGAAATAACTCAAAAAGGAGAAGACGAAGATGATAGCCCAAATTCCAAAGTGCTCCAAATTCAAGTTTGTTCAGATTAAATGAAAGCCCTCACTCTCCTCTATCTTTTTTGTGAAGGAACTAGGGTAGAAATCCACTCTAGATAGATCAATCCTAGGAGGGAAGGTGTTTAGAGAAGAAGAGAACTCGGAATTAGGGTTTGGGATCAAAAGAGAATGAAAAACTGCTTAAAAACCCGCTGCTGTGTTTATATACTGGACAGGCTCGCTCGAGCGAAGACATGGTCGCTCGAGCGACCAGACACAGGAAATTCTCGCTCGAGCGAAGAAAAGCTCGCTCGAGCCAAGAATGCAATGCTACAGGTCTGCAACCCAGAAGCATGCTCGAGCGACAGAATGCTCGCTCGAGCGAAGAACTCGAAAACATACATCTCGCTCGCTCGAGCGAAGAAACACTGCTCTCAGGTCCATACTAGACGCAATCGCTCGCTCGAGCGAAGGAAAGCTCGCTCGAGCGAAGAACCAAAAACGAAGACCTCGCTCGAGCGAAGAGAAGCTCGCTCGAGCGACCAAGCCAAAAACTGAACAAGCAGACTTGGTTTCTAAACCCAACCAATCTGCAACCAACCTGCTAAACACATCCTATAACCCAAGAATAAGGAATTAAAGGACAACAACAACAAATATAACAGCGGAATCCACGTAACGTAAGTCCGGATACAATAACCAAATGGGAAAAAGACCGGGGTCGCTATAACCTCCCCCCCTTAAAAGAATTTCGTCCCCGAAATTAAGCATGAGTTTGTAAAAACAAGTTTTTCTTAATTCCCAATGATATATAAAACAATAATCAACAACTTGACCAATATTGGTCACTTCATCTCTTATCAAGAGGCATCTCACAATATGTATAAACCAACATATATTTCAACATGCATCAATGTTATGCATTATTCCTTTCAATGTTAACAAATTCCATATCATATTCAATCTCATGATATAAACAACACATTCAATATATAAATGTTATATTCCACTTCCATAAAAAGGCAAGTTCAAAATGCTAACATTAAATCCAAAACATTCTCAATGTTTTCCAACTTAAGACATATATAAAATTCTCAAGTTCAACAATATTACAAAAGTCTATATATAAGATTTCTAATCACTAAACATGTCCGGATATTTCTCACGGACTTCCAATTCACGTTCCCAAGTGGCCTCCTCCACTCCGTGATGCTTCCACAAAACTTTCACCAAAGGGATGGTTTTGCCTCGCAAAACTTGATCCCGCCTATCCAAGACTCGAATTGGCCTCTCCTCATACGAAACATCCTCATCAACAACTAAATCGGTCCAATCCAACACATGTGATGGATCCGGCTCATACTTCCGAAGCATACTCACATGAAACACGTCATGAACTCCGGATAACTGCGGTGGTAAAGCTAAGCGATATGCAGCCTCACCAATCCTCTCAAGGATCTCAAAAGGACCAATAAATCGAGGGGACAACTTCCCACTCTTCCCAAACCTCATTAAACCTCGCCTAGGTGATATCTTCAGAAAGACATGATCACCTACCTCAAACACCAAAGGTCTCCTCCTACGGTCGGCATAAGATTTCTGACGACTCTGAGCTGTAACAAGCCTCCTACGGATAAGCTCAACCTTCTCCGTCGTTTCCCTCACTAACTCCGGACCCAACAAAGGTGCATCACCCACCTCGGCCCAACATACTGGAGACCTACACGGTCGGCCATACAAGGCCTCAAATGGTGCCATACCGATACTAGACTGAAAACTGTTGTTGTAGGCAAACTCCACTAATGGTAAGTGCCTCTCCCACGACCCACTAAAGTCGAGAACACAACCCCGAAGCATATCCTCAAGGATCTGAATAGTACGCTCGGACTGCCCGTCAGTCTGAGGATGATAAGCTGTACTAAAGGTCAACTTAGTGCCTAAAGCACTCTGCAAACTCTGCCACAACCTGGCAGTGAAACGAGGATCCCTATCTGAGACGATCGTCACTGGGACCCCGTGCAACTTCACTATGTCCCGAATATATAAATCGGCAAGATGATCTACCGAATCTCTAACATGCATAGGAATGAAGTGCGCTGACTTCGTCAACCGGTCTACAACCACCCAAATAGCATCACTACCCCGCTGAGTCCTCGGAAGACCCACAACGAAGTCCATAGTGACATGCTCCCACTTCCACTCGGCAATAGGCAAGGGTTGCAACAAACCCGCTAGCCTCTGATGCTCGGCCTTCACTTGCTGACAAGTAAGGCACTTAGATATGAAAGCTGCCACATCTCTCTTCATACCCCGCCACCAAAACTGGCGGCTCAAATCCCGATACATCTTAGTGCCTCCCGGATGCACCGCAAGGCGCGAATGATGAAATTCTCGAAGTACTTCTTCTCGGCAAGACTCCGGTACAAACAAACGGTCTCGGTATCTCACACTCAGGTCGGGATACACCGCTAAACCCTTCTCAACCTTCCCACTGGAAATCTTCTCTCGGAGAGATTCTACCTCAAGATCACCCCCCTGAGCCTCTAATACACGAGTCACAAGTGTAGGCTGTGCAACAACAGAAAACAAGGCCGCAGCCTCAACAGATTCACCCAATAGCAAATCAAACTCCCCAAGTGCACCCAACATCTCCCACTCCCGGATGGCTATACTAGCTAAGTCACCAACAGATTTCCTACTAAGGGCATCGGCCACAACATTGGCCTTCCCCGGATGATAGTGCAACTCGAAGTCATAATCCTCAATAAACTCCATCCACCTCCTCTGCCTCAAATTCAAGTCTTTCTGTGTAAACAGATATTTCAGACTCTTATGGTCCGAGAAGACCTCGAACTTCTCACCATAAAGATAATGCCTCCAAATCTTCAAGGCAAATATCACAGCTGCTAACTCTAAATCATGCGTAGGGTAATTCTTCTCGTGAATTTTCAACTGACGCGAGCCATAGGCAACCACTTTCCCCTCTTACATCAACACACAACCCAGACCCTCTCGTGAGGCGTCACAGTAGACTGCATAGCCCAACCCTCTCTCCGGAATAATCAAGACTGGAGCGGTGGTCAGTCTAACTTTCAACTCCTGAAACGACTTTTCACAAGTTTCACTCCATACAAATTTGACTCCCTTCCGAGTCAATCTAGTCAACGGTGAAGCTAACCTGGAGAAATCCTTCACAAATCGGCGATAGTACCCAGCTAATCCCAGAAAACTGCGGATCTCAAACACACTCTTAGGCTGTGCCCAATCTTGCACTGCCTCAATCTTGGATGTATCAACAGACACCCCTTCCCCAGAAACTACATGGCCTAAGAACTTCACCTCTTCTAGCCAGAACTCACACTTCCCAAACTTAGCATAAAGCTTATGGGTTCTAAGTAACTCAAGCACCACTCTCAAGTGTTCCTCGTGCTCTTCCTCTGAAGGTGAATAGATAAGGATGTCGTCCACGAAGACGACTACAAAACGATCTAAGAATTCCCGGAAGATCCGGTTCATCAAATCCATAAACACTGCCGGTGCATTAGTGAGCCCAAATAGCATCACCAGAAACTCATAGTGGCCATACCGCGTACGGAATGCCGTCTTCGGAATATCCTCCTCCCTGACTCTCAACTGATGATAACCCGATCTCAAGTCTATCTTAGAGAAACAACGGGAACCCTTCAACTGATCAAACAGATCATCTATACGAGGCATAGGGTACTTATTCTTAACCGTTGCCCGATTCAATTTTCGGTAATCTATACAAAGTCTCAAAGCACCACCTTTCTTTTTAACAAAAAGGGCCGGTGCTCCCCACGGCGAAACACTAGGACGGATATAGCCTTTATCTAGCAATTCCTGGAGCTGAATCTTCAACTCAACTAACTCGGCTGGGGCAAAACGATAAGGTGCCATAGAAATTGGCGCCGTGCCGGGCAGTAGGTCAATAGAGAACTCAATCTCTCGATGCGGTGGCAAACCAACAAGATCCTCGGGAAAGACATCCGGGTATTCACAAACCACCCTTGGCAATATAATCTGGGTCTCATCACACTCAGTACCCTTAAAGCTAGCAAGTAGACCACTAAGCTCACTCCGCCCCCGCGGATCATACCCCGGTACCAACCCGGTCCCCCAGAAAATGAAAACGTTCTCCGCTAACGGTACAACAAGTGACCCTCTGACGGTAGCAATCAATAAATGCTCGGTATGACGATAACCAGTCCATACCCAAAATAACATCGAAGCCCTTCATGGGCATAACCACAAAAGAAAAAGGGATTCTATGATCATCGACCTCTATATCACAACCCCTAACACCTTGTTTCAAAATCAATTCACCCCCAAGAGGTGACACTACACAAATAGGAGATGCTAACTGTGCTAACTCCAACTCCAACATAGATGCGAATGCAGTAGACACAAACGAATGAGATGCACCCGTATCGATCAAAACACTAGCAACTGAATTGCAAAACAAGAAGGTACCTCTCACAACCGATGGAGCCGGTACCAGATCCTGCGCGGTAACAGCGTACACGCGCCCAGACGACCTCTGATCAACCTGCTCACCCCTCAGAGCAGAAGACTGCTGCACAGACTGGGACGAAGAAGCCCCGTGATTGGCCCTCGAGGCCTGAACTGACTGAGCAGGCAACTGACTCTGAGTCTGCCTCGAACCAGATGCACCAGACGTGCCACCCAACTGTGGGCAAAACCTCTTCATGTGCCCCGGTTGACCGCACTGAAAACAAGAGAGCGGCTGGCCTCTGCCCTGACTCTGGCTCTGAGATCGAGCCGAAGAAGATGCTGCCCTCTGAACTCCTCCCCTCTGAGGACAAACTGGAGACTTGTGGCCTAGCTGGCCACACTTGAAACAGGTAATGTCCCCCTGACTGCCTTTCCCAGAACTAGCACTCGGCACTGGAAAAGTAGATCTAGAAAAACTGCTTTGAGGCTGCTGAGGAGTGAAACCCCTCTGTCTTCTGCCCTCACTCTGGCCATCCTGACTCCTCTTGGAGCCTTTCTGCCTTTCCCCCTCTTCCTGCATCATAATCTCGGTATGGGCTGCTGCATCAACCAAACGCCCAAAATCCCGAATCATAGACCCGACAACCCTCAGCATGAGGCCACGCCTCAACTTCTTCTCAAACTCAATGCAACGGCATTCCTCAGTCGCCACCAACTCAGGTGCAAACCTGGACAAACTAGTGAATGCCGCCTCAAACTCAGCCACTGATAAACTGTTCTGCTCAAGATGGCAGAACTGATCTCTCAATTTCTCCTGAACAGCTGGGGACAGGTACTTCTCCTGAAAAGCATCAACAAAAGCCTTCCAAGTACCTCCAATACGACCCTTGGTGAACTTCCACCACTGACCCGCATCCCCCTTCAGCTGGAAGGATGCCAAGGTCACCTTCAATACCTCGTCTTCGATGCCTAGCATCTCAAACGTTTTCGTTGTCTGTTCGAGCCATTCGTCTGCCTTAAGCGGCTCGCTAGGATCACCTATAAATTCGTCCGGGTGAGACCGGAAGAACTCCCTCTTCAGAAATGAAGGTCCTGTATCCGCCACAACAACCTGAGCCTGATTCTGAGCCCTAAGGATGCCCACTGATTCCCTAAAAGCTCCTGCTATCTCTTGAGCCAAAGCACCCAAAACCTGCTGTCCTACTGGCTCGGCCACATTGGCCTGGCCAACACCCTCCTGAACCGCCGGAATCTCCTCCGGTATAGGCACTTCCTGCCTGACCTGCCTACCACGCCTACCGCGTCCTCGTCCTCGTCCTGACATCCTAATAAAGGAAACAAAGACGTTAGCACTCTAAATAATGTGCCAAAACTATAACACTCGTGTCCTAATACATTGGACAACAATAAATCACACCACGTAAGCACATAATCACATAAGCACCTACGAATTTCATTCCTGGATAATGATAGTCCCGAGGCGTCACTAAAGTTCCGGTTGGAAACAACATTGATCAAGTGCCTTTCCAACAAGACTTTCAGAAACTCAAGGGTCCAATCAACATCCTAGAAACTACATTCCATACCCACATAGTCACATAAACATGTTATCATATAAGCATGTAATCATTACACTAAGTCTCTATCAAACGAGACGAACCCATTGTGATACTAATCACTTCCCACGTACCCAAAGTATTCAAACCCGGTACGCTCTGATACCAAGTTGTAACGCCCTCAAAATTAAACCCACTAAATATAAAACAAGACATGCATTATTAAAAGAAAACATTATATTATTTCAATCATCAGAGTATTACAAAATAAAACATCCTAATAAATGCCCTACGGGCTTACATCTTGCCAAGCCAATACTTGGACACAATTCCATGAGTTCTAACTCAAATCAAATAAAGCCCTAGGCTTAAATGTTTACATAGTTCAAATGAAACAAATAAAACAAATAAAGCAAATCTTCAAATCCAAATCCTCACAAGCTAAGTCTTTGGAGGTTGTGAACCACCTGAACCTGAAAATGAAGTTTCCCATATAGGGTGAGCCACAGCCCAGTAGAAAAATACTAAACCAAGCATAAGAATTAACTAAAACATTAGCATTCGATACATGGTTAACACAAGATAATCAATTTCCAATTTCATGACACGAATGTCTACATTGTCTATGACATAATGCCTATGACACCTTTCACTTTCCAATATTTATTCAACTTTCCAATTATATCATTATGGCTCAGAACCTGGCCAACTATAATAATGATCCAGATGTCACAAAAATAAATGAGACCAAAGCTCAAACCACAACACTTCCATACTTCCAACTGATACACATTATAATAATGTATCATATCAACAACAAATAGCAATATTGCTATTTTCAATAAGCACACATATGAGTGATGCTACTGGAGTCCATCCCCTATCTCCTCCCAACAAATCCGGTTTAGAGGTACATCCCCTATCTTCCCCTAAACCGTGGAGTTCATCCCCTATCTTCTCCAACAACATGCATATGCAATGAAACACGCAATTGCCATATACAACACATAATCAATACAAGTAATGTTTTGTATTAATTCAACAGTCAACATAAGTGACTTAATTCCAGTTATACCTAAGCCACATGCAAGGTCTACAACAATCACGACTATCCTCCACCGATAGCCCAAAACAGTTATTTCTAAACGAGCAATAAATATAACAATGAATGTAAAAACAACATTCTCATAGGTAAGTATTTAAACTACCCAACTATATCATTAATCACATAATTTCCCCAACTTCATGAATTAAACCCAATTCCACCTTTTTCCCTTAAATTAATTATACAAGTTAATCTAAGCCAAAACCCTAAGGTTTCTCCCAAAATTACCAAACTACCCCCACATACCAAAATACCAACATTTAGGATTAAAGCGTATAATTGGAGTAGGAAATCCCTACCTCGAAGAAATAACTCAAAAAGGAGAAGATGAAGATGATAGCCCAAATTCCAAAGTGCTCCAAATTCAAGTTTGTTCAGATTAAATGAAAGCCCTCACTCTCCTCTATCTTTTTTGTGAAGGAACTAGGGTAGAAATCCACTCTAGATAGATCAATCCTAGGAGGGAAGGTGTTTAGAGAAGAAGAGAACTCGGAATTAGGGTTTGGGATCAAAAGAGAATGAAAAACTGCTTAAAAACCCGTTGCTGTGTTTATATACTGGACAGGCTCGCTCGAGCGAAGACATGGTCGCTCGAGCGACCAGACACAGGAAATTCTCGCTCGAGCGAAGAAAAGCTCGCTCGAGCCAAGAATGCAATGCTACAGGTCTGCAACCCAGAAGCATGCTCGAGCGACAGAATGCTCGCTCGAGCGAAGAACTCGAAAACATACATCTCGCTCGCTCGAGCGAAGAAAAGCTCGCTCGAGCGAAGAAACACTGCTCTTAGGTCCATACTAGACGCAATCGCTCGCTCGAGCGAAGGAAAGCTCGCTCGAGCGACCAAGCCAAAAACTGAACAAGCAGACTTGGTTTCTAAACCCAACCAATCTGCAACCAACCTGCTAAACACATCCTATAACCCAAGAATAAGGAATTAAAGGACAACAACAACAAATATAACAGCGGAATCCACGTAACGTAAGTCTGGATACAATAACCAAATGGGAAAAAGACTGGGGTCGCTATATATTCAATCCTCTAACCACTTACCCATCTAATGTTGGGGAATTTTCAAAAATGATTTTTCAAATTTATTATTTAGTTTTGGGTGTTTTTCAAAACCTTCCATGTTTTTCTTTGGAAAGCATGAAATAAGCTTGGGGACTTTGTCCCACATTGGAAAGAGAGAAAAACATGGAGCACTTAATAAACTGCTACATGGAATATTCCTTTGAATATGATATTATGGGATGGATGCTAGTGTACATGCACTCACATCGCAAGGACGGTGCTTAGCACACGAGCGCATGGCGTGAGTTGTGTGGCGTTTGATAGCGCACTTAGCACGAACGCATCGGTGCTATGAGGGCGTCTTTCTATTTGCATCGGACAGGTTGGAATGATGACTTTCTATTTGCATCAGACAGGTTGAAGTGATGACGTGGAAAACAGTCAGCTCCACGTGGCATCCGTTGGTGATGAGTCAACCAACCGATCAGACGGTTGTGTGTCTGATCAGGAGCGGTTTGATCATAGTCGTTGATTGGAGATGTGCGCGATCTTACAAATGAGATGGCATCGGATCGTGATCAGGTGTGATTAGTCAAGGCATCTATTCGGTGTGAGAATGATCTGCACCGTAGATCGTCGATCCAATGGTCAAATGTGATCGGATGTAATCAAGGGACATGACCATCGATCATATGCATCAAGGCCTATAAATAGGCTGTGAAATTAGCCATTTCAATCCATCAAAAAATAAAAAATAAAAAATTCCAAAAGTCATTTCTACAATTCTCTCTCTCTCCCTCCCTCTTGATTTAGAGTTTTCGATCAAGAGTTTCTTAAGTAAGTTTCTACTTTTCTTATTGGTAATCAGGTTCTGTAGACTTGATTATCAGTGCCTTGGTTTTCTTGATTGTATCAAAAGTATTCTAACCTACTGTCGTCAATGCAGGTGCCGGTAGACTTGATCTTTAGATCAGGCTTCATTGTATCCTGGAGTCAAATTTGTTGTAACCCCCTGCACATCGTTTGGTGGGTGCAAATATTGTCTTTAGGAAAATGACTTAGTAACGTGACTTGAAGCATCAAATTTTTTGTTCTACATAGACAAGATCATTGCCAAGTTTTGAAGACCCGAAGACCACTAACTGAAGAATTCAAGACAAATTGTTCCAACATCTAACAACCTAACAATCTTTGTAACTAATTCTTGACATGTTATAGGCTCCTCTGTGATGCAGCTCATTATTCTTTTTTGTGTAGCTGATGCATATACCTTATTATCCCCCTCAAGCACATGGGAGCTGGAGAAACCATGAGCTTGGGAGTAAGAAAAGAAAATCAATTGGTGGACATAGGCTTAGTAAAGATATCTGCCAACTGGTCTGAAGTAGGAATGAACTTGAGCAAAAGCTTGTGGGCAGCAACCTTTTCATGAATGAAGTGACAATCGACCTCGATGTGTTTAGTTCTGCTGGGAAAGATAGGATTAGCTGCCAAGGAAATGGAAGAGAGATTGTCACACCAGAGGATGGGAGGTGAAGCCTGAGGAATACAGAACTCAGGTAATAACATTTGAAGCCAAGCCAATTCAGTAGTAGTATGAGCCAATGAACAGTACTCAGCCTTAGTAGAGGAGCGGGAAATAGTGGATTGTTTCTTGGAGGACCAAGAAATAAGATTGGCGCCCAAGAATACACAGTACCCAGAAGTGGATCTCCTATCATGAACATCACCAGCCCAACTAGAGTCATTATAAGCTTGAAGATGAAAAGAACTAGGCTAAAAATACAGACCATGAGCCAAAGTGCCCTTAACATATCTTAAGATCCTCTTAACAGCAACAAAATGACCAATAGTTGGGGAATACATGAATTGACAAGCATGATTAACAACATAGGATAGCTCAGGTCTGGTAATGGTTAAATATTGAAGGGCTCCAACAAGACTCTGGTACAAAAACGGTTGGGAACAAGGAAGAGCATCATCCGTGGTAAGAGGGGATTTAATAGACATAGGAGTGGCACACAGCTTACACTCAACCATGCTAGCCTTGACAAGCAATTCAGAAGCATACTTCTGTTGAGAAAGAAAATAGCCATGGGAGGTTTTCTTAACTGAGATCCCCAAAAAATATGAGATATCCCTAAGCTCTTTCATGGAGAGTTTTGATGCATTCGGGTTAAAAGAGTCTGAATGAAGACTTGATCAGTACCAGTGAAAAGAATATCATCCACATAAATGAGGAGATAAGTCACAGAAGTAGAAGTCTTAAGAAAAAAAAGTGAAGAATCACACTTGCTTTGAACAAAACCCTGAGAAAGGAGAAAGGAGGAAAAAGTGGAAAACCAAGCTTTGGGGACTTGTTTGAGGCCATATAAAGCTTTATGAAGCTTGCAGACCAAGTGATGACAAGATGGATCAATAAAACCAGGTGGCTGCTCCATGTATACTTCCTCCTCCAATTTACCATGAAGAAAGCCATTACTGATATCAAGTTGCTTTAAAGGCTAGTTGTGATGTAAAGCCAAACAAAGAAGAATACGAATTGTGGGTTGCTTTGCAACTGGACTAAAAGTATCATGAAAATCAATACCGTGTTGCTGAAGAAAGCCTTTACCCACATGTCTGGCCTTATGTCTCGCAATCGAACCATCGGAATTACACTTTAGTTTGAAGACCCATTTACAGCCAATGGACTGTTTGTGAGGAGGTAAGGGGACAAGAGACTAAGTACCTTGATGTTGAAGAGCAGTATATTCATCCATCATGGCCTGAAACCAAACGTGAGAGGAAAGAGCTTGCTTGGTAGAAGATGGCTCAGTAAGGGCATCAGATAGCAAAGAACGAGAAGAAGAAATAGCAGTATGACAAAAAAAAGATTTGGACCTGGTCTGTATAGGGTGAGTATTAGTAGAAGAGGGCGGAGGCAGAGGTAAATCAATATGAATTGAATTAATTGGAATAGAAGATAGTTGGGTAATAGGGGCAAGAGAAATGCTGGCAGGAGGAATAAGGGTAGGAAAAAAGGAAGAGGGAGCTGGATCAGTAGAGCGGGATAGAGGCAGAGTAGGGGTAGGGACTGAAGGCTGAACAGCGATAGGGACATATGACTGAGGGACAGATGAAGCAGTCTAAGAAAAAGAGGACTGAAAAGAACACTGGCTGAGGAGAGAGATGCCAGAAAAAATTCTGAATTGATAAAGTGAGGAAGAAAGAGACACAGAAGGCATATTAGCAAAAGAAAAGCTATTTTCCTGAAAATGAACAAGTCGAGACAAGAAAATTTTGCCTGTGAAAGGGTTGAGACACCTATAACCTTTGACAGATGGATGAAAACCAAGAAAAACATGAGGACCAGTCTTCAGAGCTAACTTGTGAGGAGTGTATGGTTTAAGCCAAGGAAAACACAAACACCCAAACACTTTAAGAATGGTGTAGTCAGGTGGTTTATGATAGAGCAGCTCAAATGGAGAAGAATTAGAAAGGAAAGCACTAGGAAGTCTGTTGATAAGATAAGCAGCAATGGCTATAGCATCAAACCAGTAGACAAAAGGCAAAGAGGAATGATGGAGAAAGGCAATTAGTTTCAGTAATGTGGAGATGTTTCCTCTCAGCTACTCCATTCTGAGAGAGAGTATGTGGACAAGAATGCTGGTGTAGAATGCCACGAGAGGTCATAAAGTCATGCATAGAAAGATTAATAAACTTCCCACCACCATCAATTCTGAGGATTTGAAGTGGAAATCCAAATTGCTTCTCAACAAATGTTTTAAAAATAACAAATTTGTCAAAAACTTCACTCTTGGTAAACAATGGATAAATCCACGTAAATTTGGTAAAGTCATCAACAAACAAGACATAAAATTTATAACCAGAAGAAGAAGAATGATTAAATGGACCCCATACATCACTGTGAACAAGTGCAAAAAGATTATTAACAGAAGAATTTGAAAGTTTAAACGGGAGTCTATGACATTTGGAAACAGCACAATCAATACAAGACAAGTCATCTTTATTTAATACTAATGACAACTGATTCTTGATAGCTTGAAACTTAGAAAAGGAAGGGTGACCCAATCTCTTATGCCAGATCATAGCAGTAGAAGATGAGGTCACATGTGTAGAAGAATCAGCAGCAACAGATGTGGTAGTATTGTGAAATGCATGAGGTGATAAAGAAGACACATGAAAGTGATACAAGCCATTAGCATGATAGCCTGTGTGAAGAATGGCTTTAGTAAGATTGTCTTGAATACAAAATGAAGATTTGTCAAAAATAATAGAACAATTGTTATCTTGAGCCAATTGTTGGACTGAATGAAGAGTAGATGAAATTTGAGGAACATGAAGAACTTTATTAAGTTTGAAAGAATGATGTGGAGTTGGTAAAATACCTTTCCCAGTATTATGGATAGAAAGAGATGAACCATTACCAATGGTAACTTGATCTGTGCCAGAATAAGGCTGATATGAATTTAGTTGATGAAGATCATTAGTAACATGATCTGAGGCTGCTGAGTCTAGAAACCACGGGATAGAGTGAGATGAAACAGTATCCTCAGGAATAGTCATGGAAGCAACAAATGCCTTTGACTGATTGGAAATGAAAGCAAATGGAGTGAACTGATTATGTGAAGATGATGCTTGTGGAGCTTGAAACTGTGAATCAAGCCAATGCCAACAATCAAAGGCTGAATGATTAGCCCTTCCACAAATTTGACAAACAATGCCATAATTGGATTGATTTCTAGGCTGATACATGTGATGATTCTGATTCGAAGATCTGCCTCTGTTTCTTCCATTACTAGATCGATTATTGCCTCAATAAGAACCACGAGATGAACCTCGATCGTGATAAGATGTAAATCCTTTAGAAGAATTTGAATCCCTTATTGCAGCCTAGGCAATAGATATATCAGAAATTTGCTTTGTTTTCCGTTCAATGTGAATAGATTTAGAAATCAGTAATGAAGATAATTCGTCCATGGATATGGTTTCAGGTCGAGCTCGGATTGTTGTTTTGAATGCATCATATTTAGTAAGTAATCCATGTAAGGTAATGAGAACTATATCTTCATCATCAAGAGCAAAGGAAGCAAGACTTAATTGATCGACAATATGCTTGATGTTGTTGCGATAGATCTCCATAGAATCTGAATTCTTTGAAATGGATGTTAATTTGTTTTTGAGTTGATGAATATGTGACCTAGATAAGGAAGTGAATTTCTTCTCTAACCATAGCCAAACTTCAAAACTAGATTGAAGATGAAGAACAATAGTAAAGATTGATGGTGAGAGAGTAATTGTGATACAACTTAAAAGATGAGCATCAATAAGCCTCCATTGAGATGCTTCAGGATTGACAATCATTGATGTTCCAGATTCATTGTGGATATGATCAATAAGACATGGATAAGAACCATTGACAAACTTTAATAGATCTGTAGCTCGCAAGATATTCTGCATCTGGTTTTTCCAAATGATAAAATTTGTACTGTCTAATTTGACAGTTACAAAAGAACTCAAATTAGAGATCAACATATGAAGATTAGAAGGAATATTTGGAGAAGATGAAGATAAGCCTCAGACTGCCATTGTTGAAGGCTCTGTGGAAGACACCATTGTTGATTGCTCGGTGGAGCTATGTGTGCTCTAATAGCATGATGAAATTCACAAACTCTTCATTGATTATTAACTCTGTTTACATCAGTATATATATATTGAATACATGTGATACACTATTCTATGTCTAAATCATATCTATATCATATTCTATTCAATCCTTTAACCACCTAACCATCCAACAACCTAACAGTCTTTGTAACTGATTCTTGACATGGTATAGGCTCCTCTATGATGCAGCTCATCATTCCTTTTGGTGTAGCTAATGCATATACCTTATCACATGCCACCTTACCTACTTCATGCAAGTCCCTAAATGCGATCAGTTTTCCTTCATTTTGGCATAATATTATCGAATAGGGTGTTTGAACTACTTGCTATTTTTTCTTTTTTCAGGCTTCGTTTCATGTATCCTTTTGTTTCTTTTCTTTTTCCTTTCCCCCTCCCCCCCACTTTTAGAGGTGATTTTTATTTGAGTTTATTTTCGAGCATATATATTTTCATTAAACTAATGCTTTGCATCCATGCCTATGATACAAATGAGGGCTTTTGGTGGCTAAATCAAATTATTGTTGATATTCCATTATTTGATTTAAAACGTACCTTATTGCTTCTTCCCAATTTTCTGAGATATATCAAATCCTCGGTAGGGTTATAATTAATTTTGTTCTTCAGTATTTATGTTCTTATCCTTTCTTTCTTTCTTCTTTTTTTTTTTTTAACCCTCGTCAGTGTGTTGTATTTTAGTCGCATTGGATAATCCTGTTGTTGCAGTGATATTCATTAATCATTATCATATCAGGCTTTTCTTCTCTTTATTTTTTTTATGAATAATTTTAAAATGCGTGAGCTCATTTTCTTACAACAGTTGGCTTCTGAAATTGACACTTTTTCTTATTGTGATTTGTGATTATTGCAACGTTATTGTAATGGCTCCATGAAACTAAAGATGTAGACCATGTGTATCTAAATATGCTTAATTCTGCTCTAGTTGCAACATGCAGCACCAAAATGCTTTCTTTTCTCTCTTGAGTTTGTCTAATTGCATTTAAGTTTGTGTTAATATCAATAGAGGTTAAGTTGGAAGCGATGCAAGAATTGTTTATCTCACTGTTTGCATCTTGATCACAACAGACAGGTTAAAATCCATGATTTCTTCAGGGTTCTATGATTAAAGGTTTGTAATCTTTCTAAAAAGGTTAGTTACCAAGTATGTTTCACTTTTTATTTAACCTACTGATCTTTAATATGAATCCTATTTTCTTGTTTGTGTCTCCCCATGCTTGAAAGGCCTTTTTAAGTATGCCATCTTTGTCTAGTTCTTTTTCAACTGGTGACATTTGAGCTGCAAACTCATTTTTTACATATATATATTTTAAAAATTATTTTTCCATGGAGTGAAGGTCTATATACATTTGAACAATAAAAGAGTCACAAGACAAGCAAGATAATTTTAAGAAGGATTTATATTTGTGTCAAATGCCAGTACTTTTCACACTTCTGGACATATGTGGGACATATTTTAAAGCTGTTCTTTATTTTAAAAAAATTAAACTTAATGATTTATGACACTTGGGCAACATGTCCGGACAGTGGCCAATACACAGAACTTAAATGTTGTGTTACTGATTTCCTCTAGTTTTGAGAAAATTTTTAATCATGAAGAAATATCAAGTCAAAGGTTTATACAAAAAATTTCAATTTGACCATATTTTAAAATAGGAGGATAAATTACCTATAAGGAGTGGGGTGGAAGGAGAAGAGAAAGTCATAATAGGTAATCTGCACTTTTGCGCCAGACACGAATTTTGCTATATCGTCAATGATTAAATATCAATATAATTCACTGCTAGAAAGTTCAATTAGAACTTACAAGGAAAAGGGCACTCCAAATCCACATATTGCCCATAGAAGCAAATCAATTATGAAATTGATGAATGATTGATTATTTTCTGTGGATTGATACGAGTTACTGCAGTATACATAACCAAGTGAATCTAGTTCACCTGACCAGAATTCTTGAACGTCACATGGATGTCAAAGGTTCACGTAGACAAGGTGCAAATGTCTATTTTAATATATATATATATTATCACTTGCATACTGGGGACTCTGACATTCCAAAGTTGTATAACAGGATGCTTAGCTCCTGATTAGATTCCAAAGCTGCAATGGCTGTTGTCACACTTTTTTTGGGGATAAATAATCAAACTATATTAGAAAAGCATCAAGGCGATGTAAAGAACATAAAAATATCAACCCACAAACAACCAACAAAACTAACTAATAAAATCCTTCACAAAATCTACAAAAGCCGAAACATCTGGATTAACTGATCCCGTAACCCAACTATGCAACACTATAAGAAGCTGACTCTTTAACCAAGGAACTGAATGAGACACACCCCGAAAAACATGCCTACTACACTCCAATCAAATCAACAACAGTAAACAATGAGAAGCATGCATCCATGCTTTTTGACACCTGCTCTCAACCTTGCCCCCTCCCCAACTTTGCAACACATGCAACATGGAACCCGGTTGCACCCAAACCAAACTAAAAGTCGCAACAATCAACATCCAAAGCCAAGATGTAACCGGACAATGAATGAGCAAGTGATCCACCGACTCTGCACCTCCACAACATAGACAACACCAATTAACCAAAACATGCCGACCACAAATTAAATTGTCAATAGTCAAAATGCACCCTAAAACTGCCATCCAAACAAAGAAAGCTACCTTGGATGGTGTCCCCGTCACCCAAATACACGTCCAGGGAAACATAGCAGCAACACCATCCGCAAGCACATAATAGAACAAAGACACTGAAAAAACCCCTTTAGACCTCAAACAATCTCATATCATGAATTCTCTCCCTCCCCCAGATTTCACTCCATACAAAAACCCCAGAAGATCCACCAATTGATCTAACTCCTAATCATGAACATCATGACGCAAACAAACATTCCAAACAAATGACTGCCCCTGCCTAACTCTAACAGAAGCTGCCATCTTCTCACAATCAGCTATAATACCATATATCAAAGGAAACATCCACGCTAAAATCGAACCCTATCCATACCTCCTACTTTAAACCAACCCTCCTCCAGAACTCCTCTTGACCTAACCAAATCCCCTTTCACAAACCCTGGCCATGAGACTGGCCCACCCTATCCATGCACCACCTCCTACCCAAACAATATTTAGCCACCACCACTTTTCTCGATAACCCCTCCCCCCTCCCTCTCCCCCTCCCGTACAAAGCACCACAACCATTTTTGCAAAAAAGCCAGATTAATCATAACCAAATGCTTATCTCCCAAACCACCTCTATCCTTAGGAGAGCAAATCCTATCCCAAGCCACTGAATGATAATGAAACCCCTCCCCTCCACTACCCCACAAAAAATCCAGTTGCAATTTCTCTTATTGCTTTGCAATTGCAATAGGAATCACATGCACCGACATAAAGTAAGTTGGGATACTCGTAAGAACACTCTTAATCAACGTCATCTTCTCTCCTTTCAACAAACACTGCCAATTCCACCTCGCGAACTGCCGCTACACACGATCTACCACCCCATCCCACACCCCTTTCACTTTAAAAGTAGCTCTCAATGGTAACCCCAAGTAAGAACAACACTAGAAGCAATACTTGATTAAAACCTTTGTTAAGTATCAAATAAAACTACACTAGAAGCATGTTTTTCCTTATTTTTTCTTATTAACTTGTATAGAAATGAGTGCAGCAAGTATTGAATGATGTTCTCCAGAAACTTAGCACAAGTAGCTGCAAGGCTATGGTAATTATCATAATCATTTATTCTCTAATTTACTTGAACAAAATACTTAAGCATTTGCACATATGATAGTTAATCAAAGGAAAAGGTAATAAATTAGATATGTGAATCATAAACTAACGTTTTTACTATGCGATTTGCCATGTAAAAGGCCTCTTATTTGTTGTTATGTATTTATCATATCTGGGCCTATTTTCTTAAGATTTGATAAGTCACTATCTAAGTTTCAATGTTTGATTGTAGTGATGTCCCATGTCTATCTGTGCTTCTTAGATGTCAGCCCATGTTGTGTTATTGTGATGACTTGAACATAGTTGCAGGTGACACACAATGGCTGTGAAATTTTGGTCACTAAAAGGAAAATGCAATACTATATGACTATGTAGACAATACTAGGCCTTAGTCTTGAATGGATGGATATGAGGCCTTTGTTGTGGAAATAAATTAGATACATGAATAAATTTTGATCACTTACTGTCCATGGAATAAGTGTAGCTACTTGATTTGAGAAAGTTTTCATATTTAAGAAGTTATTCTTTGCTTGATATCATCTCATATCTCTTGGTGATTATTCTATGTTATAGATATTTGGAGTCCTTGATGTGGAGAAAAAGGGTAAAATAACATTCAAGCAGGTGATAATCTGTATGTGTGTGTTGTGTGTGTTGCATGTGTGTGTTAGTTATACATGCAATCCCCAATTGGTCCCAACTTTGTCTCCACAAAGCCAATACAAAGCTTCTCATAAATGGAATATCTATTGCTTCCAGTTTCTATATGGGTTAACTCATGTCCTAAAGCAACCATTATTCAGACAACCCTGTGAATTAGCCTTCTTTCACACTGTTGGCGAATTTTCAAAATGGGTTTTCAAAATTTATTGTTTGGTTTTGGGTGTTTTCAAAACCTTCCATGTTTTTCTTTGGAAAGCATGAAATAAGCTTGGGACTTTGTCCCACATTGGAAAGGAGAGAAAAACACGGAGCACTTAATAAACTGCTACATGAAATATTCCTTTGAATATGGTATTATGGAATGGATACTAGTGTACATGCACTTACACCGCAAGGATGGTGCTTTGCACCACACGCACACGCCCACGCGCGCGCGTGGCATGGGCTGTGTGGCGTTTGATGGCGCATGTAGCATGGATGCATTGGTGCCATAAGGGCGCTTTCCTATTTGCATCGGATAGGTTGAAGCGATGACGTGGATCCAACGTGGCATATGTGACGTGGAATACCGTTAGCTCCACGTGGTAGTGACATGGCGTCCGTTGGTGATGAGTTAACCAATCGATCAAACGATTGTGTGTCCAATCTGGAGTGGTTTGATCATAGCCGTTGATTGGAGATGCGCACGATCGTACGGATGAGATGGCACCCGATCGTGATCAGGTGTGATTAGTTAAGGCATCTATTCGGTGTGAGAATGATTTGCACCATAGATTGTCTATCCAACGATTAGATCTGATCGGATGCGATCAAAGGACATGACCATTCAATCAGATGCATCAAGGCCTATAAATAGGCTACGAAATTAGCCATTTCAATCCATCCAAATCCCTGAAAAGCATTCCTGCAATTCTCTCTCTCTCTCTCTCTCTCTCATCCTCTTGATTTAGAGTTTTCAACCAGGAGTTTCCTAAGCAAGTTTCTACTTTTCTTATTGGTAATCAAATTCTGTAGACTTGATTATTAGTGTCTTGGTTTTCTTGATTATATCAAGAGTATTCTGATTTACTGTCGTCAGTGCAGACGCCGGTAGACTTGATCTTTAGATCAGGCTTCATTGTATCCTGGAGGCGAATTTGCTATAACCCTCTGCACACCTTTTGGTGGGTACAAATATTGTCTTTGGGAAAGTGACTAAGTAACGCGACTTGAAGCACTAAATTTCTATTTAACATAGACAAGATCATCGCTAGGTATTTAAGACCTAAAGACCACCAAACTGAAAAATTCAGACGAATTGTTCCAACAATCTAAAGACAATAATTAGATATGGCGATGTCTATTCAGAAAATGACTTAAGATTTCATGAAGCTTGACCGATATGATGGTGGAAATTTTCAACACTAGCAAAAGAAGATGCACTTTTTGCTCACCATTCTCAAAGTGGTCTTTGTGCTAACTGCCCCTTATCCGGTGGAGCAAGAAGACAAGACTATGAAGCAAACTCGTACCAGAACCAAATGGGAGAATGACGACTACATTTGCCGAGGACACATTCTGAATGCGCTGTCAGACTCTCTGTTCGATGTGTATCAACATCTGGAAATGACAAAGCAACTATGGGACATATTACAGTCAAAGTACCTAACTGAGGATGCCACTAGTAAGAAATTTCTTCTTAGTAATTTTATGTGTTTTACTATGATTGATACAAAGCCCATTATGGAACAATTCCACGAGATCCAACATATTCTGAGTCAGTTTCAACAAAGGAATATGAACATGGATGAATTTATTGTAGTTTTGTCTATAATAGAGAAACTGTCATCTTCTTGGAAGGATTTTAAGAAAACTCTGAAACACAAAAAGGAAGATCTAACTTCAGAGGAATTGGCTCAACACCTCCAAGTTGAGGAAGAGTCAAGACTTCTTGAAAGTAAAGAAAACCAATTGGCCTAGACTTCCAAGATTCACATGGTGGATGATGGTAAGAGGTTCAACAAAAGGAAGCACAAGGGCAACCCCCAACCTAAGAAAATGCTAAGAAGCCGAAAGAAGCTTGCTGGCATTGTGGCAAGCCAGGGCACTTCAAAAATGAATGTCATTCATACAAGAAGAAGCCAGAAGCATCAAATGCCAAGAACAAGTTCGTGGCTGTTGTATCCGAGGTGAACATGCTCGAAGATGTTGGTGACTAATGGATTGACTTAGGAGCAATAAGGCACGTCTGCAACGACAAGAGCCGTTTTACTACTTATTAACAAGCGAGTGATGGAAAAGTTCTCTACATGGGCAACTCTTCAACTGCTGCTATCAAAGGCAATGGGGACGGTGGATCTAGAGTTCACATCTCAACAAGTCTTAAGTTTTAATGATGTTTATCATGTACCTGATGTCAGGAAAAACCTTATATCTGGAAGCTTGCTTAATAAGCATGGTTTCAAGTTAGTATGTGAGTCGGACAAATTTTTCCTATCTAAGGGTGGGATTTTTGTTGGGAAGGGCTAAATGTATCAAGGAATGTTTAAACTTAACATTATCAATAATATATCTATTTATGCTTATATTGTTGATTCTCTTTCTTTATGGCATGCTCGTTTAGGTCATGTTAATAATAGAAAAATGCATAATATGGTTAATTAAGATTTAATTCCAAAGTATGACATTGAAATGTTTGAAAAATGTAAATTTTGTGTGCAATCTAAAATTACTCGCATTCCATTTCCTAAAGTAGATAAAATCATATCTCTGCTTAAACTTGTGCATAGTCGTGTATGTGACATGCATAGTACACCCACTAGAGGTGATAAGAAATATTTTGTAACATTCATTGATGATTTTTCTAAGTACTGCCATATCTATCTTTTGCATTCAAAAGATAAGGTGCTTGATAAATTCAAGATTTTTAAGACAGAAGTAGAAAATCAATGTAATGTTAAAATAAAAAGACTTAGGTCTGATAGAGGCAATGAATACCATTTTCTAGAATATTGTGAAAATGTTGGTATTATTCATGAGAAGTCTACACCTTACACACCACAACAAAATGGAGTAGCTGAAAGAAAGAATAGAACATTAATAGATATGATTAATGTTATGCTTTCTTACTCCAGTTTAAGTTCTGGTTTTTGGGGTGAAGCCTTGCTCACTGCCTGTCACATACTTAATAGAATTCCTCTTAAGGGAAGAAATGTTACTCCTTATGAACTTTAGAAAAACAAGAAACCTAATCAAGGTTACTTGAAAACATGGGGCTGTAGAGCAATAGTCAGATTGCCTGAACCTAAAAGGAAGAAATCAGGTGAAAATGGAATTGAATGCATATTCCTTGGCTATGCTATACATAGCAAAGCATATAGGTTTCTGGTAGTAGAACCCAATGGTTCAATGGAAACAAATACCATCATTGAATCACGTGATGTGGTATTTTATGAGAATTGTTTCACAACCATTCCAAGATTGGATTCTAATCAAGGAAATGAATCAACTCCTTTGATGTCTATAGAGGAAAGTGAATGATATGAACCCATTGAGCCTAACGAACCTAATGAGCCTGTTGAGTTAAGGAGAAGTAAAAGGGCTAGGACTGAGAAGTCATTTGGCCAGGATTTCATAGTTTACCTTGTAAAAGGAACTAGGAAAGCTTATTGTAAACAAACAATGATTTCTTTGAATATGGATTCCGATCCATCAACCTTTAAGGAGGTTATGACGTCTTAGGATGTTGCTTTCTAGAAAGAAACAATAAATGATGAGAAGGATTCAATCATGGGTAACAATACCTGGATACTTGCTGATTTGCCACCTGGATCCAAACCAATTGGTTTTAAATGGATTTTCAAAAGGAAAATAAAAATTGATGGCACAATTGACAAGTTCAAAGCAAGATTAGTTGCTAAGGGTTTTACTCAAAAGGAGGGTATTGATTATTTTGATACATATGCTCCGGTGGCTAGAATCGCCACCATTCGAGTGTTGATTGCCTTAGCCTCAATCTATAAGCTTGAAGTCTATCAAATGGATGTTAAGACTGCTTTCCTTAATGGAGAGTTAGATGAGGAAATCTACATGCAACAACCTGAAGGATTTGTTGTACAGGGTTAAGAGCACAAAGTGTGTAAACTCGTGAAGTCACTATATGGACTGAAATAAGCTCCAAAACAGTGGCATGAGAAATTTGACAAAGTAATAGTGTCAAATGGTTTTAGGATACATGAATCTGATAAGTGTGTGTACAGTAAGTTTACTGGAAATAGAGGCGTAATCATATGCCTATATGTAGATAACATGCTTATTTTTGGTACTGGCAATGATGTCATTGAAAGTGCTAAAAGTTTCTTGTTGTCTAGCTTTAGTATGAAAGACATGGGCTTGGTTGATGTAATTCTGGGTATTAAGATCAAACGAGAGGACAATAATTTGATTCTAACCTAGTTGACACTATATTGAGAAAATTCTTAAGAAATTTAATCAATATAATTGTACACCTATGTTTACACCTTTTGATTCAATTTTGAAATTGTATCCTAATATTGAAAGAGCTGTTGATCAGCTAGAATATTCAAGAGTGATAGGTAGCCTGATGTATGCCATAACTTGCCCTAGACTTGATATTGCATTTGTAGTGGGAAAACTTAGTAGATACACTAGTAATCCGAATAGTGTGCATTGGCATGTTGTTAACTAAGTACTTAGATACTTGAGGAAAACAATAGACTATAAAATAGTCTATAACGACTATCTGGCAGTGCTGGAAGGATTCACGGATGCCAATTGGATAACTGACCGTGAAGATCACTCGTCCACGAGTGGTTGGATTTTTACTCTTGGAGGAGCAGCTGTCTCTTGGGGTTCTAAGAAGCAAACATGCATAACAAACTTAACCATGGCGTCTAAGTTTGCAGCATTGGCTTCTTGCAGCAAAGAGGTAGAGTGGCTAAGGAATCTCTGGTTAGAGATCAAGATATGGCCAAAACCTATGCCACCAATATCTTTGCATTGTGATAGTGAAACAACTCTATCACGGGCCTATAGCCATGTCTATAATGGAAAGTCCAGGCATATAGGACTGAGACATAGTTGTGTTAGGCAGTTAGTCATAGAAGGTGTGATTACCATTAGTTATATAAAGACAAGTGAAAACTTGGCTGATCCCTTAACAAAGGGACTTGCAAGGGATTTGGTGTGGAAAACATCAAAGGGGATGGGTCTTAAGTCCACTTAACATAATCACTCCTGCTAGAAACTCGAATCAACGCTTGAAGAAACATTAAGTCTTGAGTTCAATGAGCTCAAGTACACCATATGTCGTGATTGCAAGAACTTAGTTTTATTTCATTTTCATCCTAAGGTTGAAGTGTTTGGTACCTGTAATGTGGAAAGAAGAGGATGAGTTAGCAAACTCTTAATAAACTTACAATTGGATTGTTAGAGTACTGTAAATTACAGGGGCACTCTCAGTAAGTTTACCTATATAAGTGTAGGAGGTGGTGTCGATTCCTATGAGTCCAAGGGCTTAACTCTAGAGTGCTCATGAAACAAGATATAGACACAAGGCCAATCCACGTGTCGGTTTGTTTGAATACTTGAGTTAACCTGTACTGTGCGTGGAACATGTCTGGTTAGTCGTATAAGATCGCTAGTTCAAAGACAAGTCTACTATGCCATCTTGACAAACTTTGAGATGTCTTCACTAAGTGAATGATTCAAATCATAAGATATCTTCACCTATGCATAAGGCTGCCAAGTGAACCAAGAATCATCATCTGATATTTTGAAAATGGTGGGGAAATGTTGAGGAATTTTCAAAATGGGTTTTCAAAATTTATTGTTTGGTTTTGGTTGTTTTCAAAACCTTCCATGTTTTTCTTTGGAAAGCATGGAATAATCTTGGGGACTTTGTCCCACATTGGAAAGAGAGCAAAACATGGAGCACTTAATGAAGTGCTGCACGGATTATTCCTTTGAATATGGTATTATGGGATAGATGCTAGTGTACATGCACTCACACCGTAAGGATGGTGCTTCGCACCATTCGCACACACGCACGCGCACACGCGTGGCATGGGCAATAGGCTGTGTAGCGTTTGATGGCGCACTTTGCACTTAGCACTTAGCAAGGTGCCATGAGGGTGCTTTCCTATTTGCATCGGATAGGTTGGACTGATGACGTGGATCCAACGTGGCATAGGTGACATAGAATACCATCAGCTCCACGTAACAGTGATATGGCATTCGTTAGCGATGAGTCAACTAACCGATCAAACTGTTGTGTTTCCAATCTGGAGTGGTTTGATCATAATCGTTGATTGGAGATGCGCACGATCGTATGGATGAGATGGCACCCGATCGTGATCAGGTGTGATTAGTCACGACATCTATTCGGTGTGAGAATGATTTGCATCATAGATCATCGATCCAACAGTTAGATCTGATCGGATGCGATCAAGGGAGATGACCATTCGATCAGATGCATCAAGGCCTATAAATAGGTTGCGAAATCTGCCATTTCAATCCATCCAAATTCCTGAAAAGCATTCCTGCAATTCTCTCTCTCTATCCCTTTTGATTTAGAGGTTTCGATCAAGATTTTCTTAAGCAAGTTTATGCTTTTCTTATTGGTAATCAAATTCTGCAGACTTGATTATCAGTGTCTTGGTTTTCTAGATTATATCAAGAGTGCTCTGATCTACTATCGTCAGTGCAGACGCCGGTTGACTTGATCTTTAGATTATGCTTCATTGTATCCTGGAGGCGAATTTGTTGTAACCCCCTACGCACCTTTTGGTGGGTGCAAATATTGTCTTTAGGAAAGCGACTAAGTAACGCGACTTGAAGCACTAAATTTCTATTTAACATAGACAAGATCATTGCCAAGTTTTTAAGACCCAAAGACCACCAACTGAAAAATTCAAGACGATTTTTTCCAACAATCACACTAGTGGAAACCATTACATTACCGAGTAAGAAGTATGTCTTATATTCTTTTCCTTGGTATTTCCTTATATTTATTATGCTTAAATAAGGTTTAAGTTGTGTACTCTTGGTTGGTAAATGCATATGGCACAGTTGGGAGATTCCATTAGGCAGGTTATTCCAAACATGGATGAGTTTGAGGTGAGTAATCGACATCCTTATGGGTTCAATGGCCATGTCAATCTAATCCATAAATTAACCTTAGAAAAAAAACCACAACAATAAATTTTTCTTGTTATTCTTTCGAACTAAAGCTTTGTTTTACTTTACATTTGTAGATCCATGAACTATTCAAATTATTTGATACCGATAACGATGGGAGGATCAACAAGGATGATTTTATCACCTATTTAAGAAGAAATCCGTTACTTGTAGCACTTTTTTCTTCCCCGTTAATGCACAAGAACTTGTCTGGAGTCGATGATACATAGGAGGCTAAAGGAGATTGTGTGATGGATGATGGGTTGATGGGTCAATTTTTGTTGTAGGTTTGGCTCTGTGAAACATTTTAGCTCTTTCGCAGAGGGCTCAAGTGAGGGATAGGTTATTTGCATATAATTCTTGTGTCTTTTGAAAGTAGTCACTTAACTTTTTGTGGTTTGTTGAATAAAATATGCCGTTTTCATCAAAATTAATACACTTGCCTACATTTTCAAATAGTAGAGGATTATGTGCATATATAGGGATAAAGTGAAGTGCTTAGTTCTGAAAATGAAATTATTTAAGTCTGTTTTCAAGTATTCATAAATCACAAGGAGTTAATTGTTTATTTTCAAATGACATAGGTATTATGTGCACATAACTTGTACCATAAGGCCATGTTTGATTCACAAGACTAATAGTGAGGTATTAATAATCCTATCAAATTAGTGTGGTATTTACTATCCCACCCCTACCCCATTACTAATAATCCTACAAATTTGTTGGATTAATTATCCATTTGATTAATAATCCTAAACCAAAATGTCAAAACAAACATAGGATAATTGGGCCCACGGATTAATAATCACAATCCCATACTTTAATCCTTCCAATCAAACATGCCCTAAAGGGATAAAATGGAATTTTTGTTCTGTTGTATTTTTATTTTATTTATTTATTTATTTTTAGGGGAGGGGGGGATAAATTATAAATATGCTCATTGAAATTTGCCTAGAAATATAGTTTACTCCTTTTGATTTTAGAAATTACAATTTTCCCCTCATCAGAATTAGTTTATTACCAAAATTGACAAAAAAAAAAAAAAAAATCCCTTTTTTCGTCAAACTTATTCTTGTTGCCTATCTCCTTTTGCTATTACCTATCTCCCTTTCCTTTGTCATCGAACTTCATTCTTATTTTTCTTTCTTTTTTTTGGGTACATTGGAAACAAATCAACAATAAGGGCCTAAGCCCGTTCCCTAGCTAATTCTATCATGTTTGCAACAAGTAGACTTATAATTTCAGTTGGTGGATCATTCACCACCATCATCTCTTTAGGTTGTTCAGCTCCAAACTTAGCCAATGCATCAGCGCATAGATTCCCTTTATTCTAAACATGTTGAACAGTACATTGGCATCCTCTAAGGAGTATCTTCGCATCCGCCACCAAAGTCTTGAAGGGGCATTTATCTATTGTTTCCTCCTTCATCAATTGTACCACCTAAGTTGTGTCTGTTTCAATGATTACATTGCATAGACCTTTTTGGAGTATAACTGTTAGACCCTTGTACAAAGCCCATAATTCAGCTTCAATGCTTGTTCCTGGTTGCAATCTACCATAGTACCCGCACACCTATGTTCCTCTCTCATCCTGGATCAGCCCTCCAAATCCTCCACTGCCTCCTGACTTTCTGCTGCCATCTGTATTAAGTTTCAGTCTTCCTGCAAGTAGTAAACACCAATTGATTAGTCTATATAAAGGCCTGGGGTATGGAATAGAGTTAAGGAAAGCTTGGTGGTTTTCTCTAAAGTAATCAAAAATAGCTTTAGCATTCTCTTGGTTGGTAACAGATTTTCCTTCAAAGACAAACATATTTCTGTTTTTCCAAATCTTCCATATGACAACAAAAAACATAGTGTACCAAGGGAGGTAGTCATTAAAATGTTTTTTTTACTTTTGGCATTACTCATAAGCCAATCCATCCAAGGTTTCCTCATCATATCTCTATTCCACTATTTATTAAAGATAGTAGGCCACACTTCTTTGGCCTTATAGCATTCTCTAAATAAGTGGTTAATATTCTCAACCCCACAACATCTAGGACATTGAGGGTCATTTTTCTTTCATTCCAACTACTTTCTATCCTTGTCCCCTACTCTACCACCTGACCTTCTCTCTCCTTCATTACCACCATTGTAATTTCATTAAATGGTTGTACATCCTTTTCCTAGTCACCTTCACTCCCTTCCCTACCTTTACCGCTCACCCCACTCCTACTTGTACAACCCTCATCCTTTTTTGAAACACTTTGGTAGTGCTCCTGTATCAATATCCAATTAATGAATCAGAGTATTGGGAGCCATCTCCTTATTAATCTAACCCTACCCACCACTCTTACCCCTACTTGTACTTGAAAAAGAAAATGATAATAAACAAATAATTTATCAACCCCTTAACCAAATGGATCTTTGTTTAACATTCAGAATAGACACTATTGTTGTGCTTTCAATGAAAATGACTTGCATATTTTTTGAAGAAATTACCAATAGGTCCTACTTTTTAGACTTATTACCCATTAAGTCCTATTTATAAATTTATCAAGTGAAGTGAGAAATTTATTAGTCTCTTGTTTTTATGAATAAATTTATAGCAATAAATTTATCAGTCTCTTGTTTTTATAGTGATAAATTTGTCAGTTAGGACCTGCAGGTAAATAAATCTAGTTAATAGGACTGATTGGTAAGTGTTCCTTTCTTTTTTGGGTGCTGCTATTAGCACCCCATCAAATATTTTGGACCCCCATTTTTTAGCCTTTTTTTTTTAATTACAATAATAACCTCAAATGAAATTACTAAAAAGGACATCAATTATTTTAAGACACCCCATCTCACAATTAAGCCTACACATCAACTACATCATGAGTTAGGGTTTATGAGAGCACCCACCTCTATCACCACCCCATCTTCCCCAAATCCCACCTTTAAAACCTACCCACTCTCAAAATCTGGAAAACCCTTTGGCGGCAATATTCCAGCGATAACGGTAGCAACCATTTGATTATCTATACTTCTCCAGCAATGACAATGAGTGGAAGTTTTTCCAACAACCACAACTCCATGAGACAAGAGGAGTACAATAATAAAAGTTCAGAGGAGGTTCATAACTTTGATAGTGTTCTTAACTCAGAAGAGATTGGCCTTGTGAGGGTAAGTTTCTTGAAAAAAATGACAAAAATAATAAAAACTGTTCGTCATTTTTTCGGAACTGAACTTCGGAACATATGACTGAAATTCTGGAACACAGGCCTGAACATTGTTTATTTGTCATGCCCCGATTTTCAAAGATTAATTAGGCAGAAACTAACTAACCTAAAAGTGAGGTTTTTGAAAGAAATTTCATTCTCATTCATTTAATTATCAAAAATCACTTTCGTTAACAGTTTTCTTTACTTCCTGAAAGTCCACACAAGAAAATAAACCCTAAAAATCTTTATTTCAAAAGTTGGTGTAACTAAAGAAAAAAATAATAATACTATGGATGGAAACCATAAACCCTTTCTCCACGTATTATATTGAATATAACATGTTCTTTACAAACAAAATGTCTAAAGGGTTATAATAAATGAGGGGGCACTACTCTTTACAAATAAGGACACTCACCCAAATAAACAAATGAAATATTACAATTCATCACTACATTACAATTATAAAATGGTAAAACTAGTTGTTTGATCTTCAAGTCCGAAAAGCATTCCCTGTACACATGTATAGGTAGGGAGGTGAGCAAACCACTAGCTCACAAGGCAATCTCATATTATAACGTTAAAAGACATGCGGATACAGTGATACCATATATGTACATAAAATCATATCATGCCATAACCTTATGACTTTATTACATAATCCCTTAAATCCAATTTATTTAATTAACCCCAACTAGATAACTTAAATAAATAAACATGCTTCAAATGTCAACAAGATATTCTTTTCAATCTATTCAATTATCACATTGTCAGTTAAATTAAATAGTTAAACAATTCATAATAACATCCAACAAAGCATGAAATACATTTCATTTAAATAAATCATACGAATGAATCCACAAGTTACAATGACTATTAGCAAGGCATCAATTCCAATCCATTTATTTAATTAACTCATGCCGATTAACTTAAATAAATCCACAATTAACAAGCTATCAATAAGCATACACATATCTCATTTAATTAACTCATGATAGTTAATTTAAGTGGAAAATCAATCAACAAACTACCACAATCCATAATATTCCAAAACATCACCCACGTTTCATGGTCATAAGCACATAGGGCCAACTGGGCAGCCATTTCAACACATATACACACATTAGCAATAACATCTCATAAAAAAATAAACAACTTGTGGTCTCGCCAAGTCCCACATTTGCCTGCTTTACCAGTTGTTAGCCAGAAAGAATGCATTACCTCTATATAGCACAGTCTGCTTTATCGGGTGTTAACCGGAAGGAACGCATTACCTCTATATTGTAAGGACCCACATTTCATGCCATGGTCATGTTCATGTGTGTTTGCATAACCATGTTTTTGTTAAGTTGCATTCATGAATTTTGCCTTGTTTTGTACGTATATGATTTGCCTAAGTATTATATGTATGCTTTGTTCCTTCTTTGCTGTTCCCAAGCCTAAGTTATGCCAAGCCTAGGTCATGTGAAGCCTAGATCATTCCAAGCCGAGGTCACCTTAAGCCTAGAACTATCTTGGAACCACTTTGATTGACCTCCATCTTCGTCCTGGCATATTGGCCGAGATGATTATCATCTAGGCCGAGGTGTGTGTCACTAAGGCCGAGATGTGTATTATCTAGGCCGAGATGTCATCCTTGAACCCAAGTGATCTTGTTCCTGGACAGGTATGACCTAGACCGAGGTGTGGCACATCTAGGCCGAGGTGTGGCACAGCTAGGCCAAGTGTTGTCCTTCCTAGCCGAGATCATTATTCCCTGACTTGCCGAAGTTTTGTCCGTAGCCGATGTCATCACTTGCCGGAGTGCCCTTGCCACCAAGCTTGTTGAATACGCTTTGTCTTACACCTGTCTTGTCAATCTATCACCTTTTGAAGAGAACCAACCCGGTAGCGCCACGTGGCTGAGCTGAGTGTTAAGTCAGCCGTTAGAGAGAGAAACCTATCATTTGTTATATTTTGTTCTAAGGTAGAGAGAGAAGCTCTAGAAGAGGGAGAAGGAGTTCTTGGAGAGAGAGTAGACTTCCAAGCTTGATTCCTAGAGATCAAACCATTAGATTCGTGTTCTAAGGTTAGATTCTTGATCTTCTCATGCTGTTCTTTACGATTATGTAATTGCATTGCATGATTGAATACGATTTGTAAGCCATGCATTGTTTTGAAGTTCGGTTTTAGAAAGAGAAAATAGCATTCATGTATTCTTCAAGAAAAGTCATGTTTTGATCCGAAAGCTCATACCAAGACCTATGTTTTCATGTTTGTTTTCATATGATCTTTGAGTATGGGTGCCCAGGTCCATGTTTTTGAACTCATAGCATGAAAACCCAGATTTTGAATAAAGGAGTTATGATTTTGGCATTCATCTCATTCATGTTCTTCATGTTCATGTTCTTCATGTTCTTCACGGGTGGAAACCCAGATCTCCAGACTTCACTTCCCGGAGTGTAGTCGCCGAGATCACTCTTGCCTAGACCTTACACTTAGGCCAAGCATCGTATCTCACCTTGGCCTACCTTGCATGATCACTTGCACCTTTAGTTTGTCTTGCATGAACACCTCGGCATGCAGCCGCACGCCGAAGCCCGGGTAACCACACCTCGGCTAAGAGCTGTGGGACCTCGGCAAAGACCTGGTTGGTGCCCAGCATGTCTTCCTGACATGTAGAATAGTGTTTTGACTTCCAGCATGTTTTCCCGTGATCATTTGCATGCATTTAAGACTTGTTTTGAGATGAGTTTTCAGTGGACCTTGCCATGTGTTTGTAGGACTTGGACTTTTGCCTTGATCCCGACGTCCCGAGAACTAAGTGAGTGGTATTTTTAATAAAGTTATGTTATGAGGTTTTGATAAGCTTTACTTTGCCTTGTTTTGAAAAGTATTTGTTAAGCATGAATGATTACCCTTATTTTGACGTATCAAGTATAAGTTTTGTTTTGATGTTAAGTATGAAAGTCCCTTGGCTGGAGGACTCTAAACTTTCGCAGCACTAAGTATGAAAGTCCCTTGGCTAGAGGACTCTAAACTTTCGCAGCATTAAGTATAAAAGGACACGGTCCTTTCTTGGTAAGACTCTCGTGTTCAAAGGATACGGTCCTTTGTAACATAGGTCCCTCGTGCTGGAGGACTCTAAACTTTCGCAGCACAATACGGTGAAAAAGGGCTACGGGCCTAAGTCACACAATACGGTGAAAAAGGGCTACGGGCCTAAGTCACACAATACGGTGAAAAAGGGCTACGGGCCTAAGTCACACAATACGGTGAAAAAAGGGCTACGGGCCTAAGTCACACAAGCAAGCAAGTTTTGTAAGATCAAGATTGATGAATACGGTTCATCCCATGTTTTGATACAAGTTATGCTAAGTATATGTTTTGAACAAGCTATGCTATAAGTATGTTTTGAAGAAGCTATGACATATGTATTGTTTTGACCAAGAACCTCGGGAATCATTCATTTAAAACCTTTATTACTTGTACCATTCACTGAGTATCCAAGCTCACCCTCTCTATGTATATATGTAGGTATCAAGCTAGAAGTCGGCTACGCCGCGATGTGTGTTTTGTATGTATGTTATGTCGGCATCTTAGTCCGGCCCTATGTTTACGTCGGCAAACCTTAAGGATTATGTAACTTGCGTTTATGTCGGCAACCTTGTATTTACGTCGGCAGTTCTGAAGATCATGTTCTTGACTTGTATTTTATGCATTTTATTCATGTATTTTATTTATGTCGGCTTGAGAAGCCTTTTGTTAAGATGTAATACGTATTTTGTTTTGTTGCGTCCAAGTTGTAAGTTATGTAAAGATGTATGCCATTTCATTTGACTTATGCACAGCTCTTATAGACTATTTAGATGTAAAATATTGCTTTCGCACATGTAAGCCCCATATATTATACCCTGATTGTGTGTGACCTTTGTAAGTTGGCCTTCGGTAATCTCGGATTACTGGCCATCACGGCACCATCCTACTAGGGGCGGGTTGGGGTCGTGACATATATAGTACATCACATTTTCACAACATATGCATTTCAAATTGCTTCCAAACATTCTCATCTAATTACGTAATCACTCAATCTCACAATGTTTCCACGTCATTCTAAATTACGCAAATAAATCACAACACATAATGCGTACTATTCATTATACAACAACGACTACCATCCTCCACCGATGGCTAAGGACAAAACCTCTAAAGCAATGAATTGCATAAAAATTTCTTAATATTTCCATATATTTTCCAACACGTAGTCAATTATATAAAAATACTCTTTTGACTATAGTCATAAAATATAACACGAGTGTTCACTTTCCAATTATCAACATTAACCTCATCAAGTTAAACCAAAGAAATAAATTTAATAACTCAATTTATATTTTAATCCATAACATCCATTTACTCCAAACAAGCTAAAATCATTTTCCCTTTTCTCATAAAAAGTCCCCAAACAACACCAAACAATTCAAATATCTCATATATAAATTGAAGGTATAAAAAATAAAAATAACACATTTAAAATCCTTCAACTAGTAAAACTTAGTAATCGATTACTCAACTCACTTGACTCAACCAATTCTTTAAGTTCAACTATATTTGACGCTAAATCAAATTAACCAAACTAATTTAATCCACTAAATTAGTAAACTCATCATATTCATAGTTTCCCAAGAAAATACACCAACCATAATTTAACATTTATCATTTTTCAACTATAACCCTATTTCTTGCCAAGCTTCTCAAATAGCTAATTATTCCCAAATTCTCTACCCTTAGCGATTTTTACAACTTTTCCAAAATTAACTAATCAACATGATGTTTATATTAAAATTCATGAAATATGCCCAAGAATGTACACTTTTTAAAGTTTCAAGCTCAAAAGCTTAAATTTTATATTTTCATTTCCACAAAAATAAACAAAGATGACAATCTATATATCAATATTCATCAAATGCCAAGAACATAACACCCTTTAGAGTTTTGAATCCCAAAACCACTCTCTAATTTCAACTTGATAGTTCTTACATACGTTCACGAACATAAACTAATTTTCTCAAATAAATTCCAAAATCAAACATGGAATAACATTTCGACATGATTTTTGTCAAATAAAATAACCAATCATAATCATGAACAATATATACGCAATTCAACTCCTATCATGATATATTTTTCTAAAATTACCCTAACATGGATTTTAAAACAATAATATGGAGAAAACCCTTCCTCTTAAAAGCTTTGATCAACAAAAGAGTGAGACAAATAGAAGATGAGGATTATATATCAAAGTCATATCAAGTCTCCCCAGCTTCCTCAAGTTTTCCAAAAGTGTACGTGTAAATAATTAAAAAAAATAAAAATAAAGAATGGAGAGTGAGTTCCAAACCTCACGGGTTTGGCTTGAGATGTATCCAAAAAGAGTTCTCTCTTTTTGTCTAATAAAAACGAAGACACAAGGAATAGAGAAAAGAGCTCTTGGATAAGAACATAAATAATAATAATAATAATAATAATTAAATAAGCCTTAATTTGGAATGTGGGTTGGTTTTTTAACTTTTTAGCTATTTTAGTATGTGGCTAAAAATTCTCATTTATGATAGAATTTTTGACTTTTTTTAACTTTTGTAAGAGAAAAAATGAAATGATTTAGTTTTTTAACTTACTTTGTTTTTTTATGACTATTTTAGTCTAGGCTTTTTATGTCAAACAAACCTAGCAAATAAATAGAAAGGGAAGATGCGGAGAAGTTTTCTCCAATGGTCAACTTATAAAAAGACCAGGACCATTTAAAATTAAAAAAATTTCTTACAATTGCATAGATCTTGTAAACTAAGGAAACCACATCCTTGAATTAAGGAAAAGAACAACCCTAGAATATGACCTCAACATGGGTTCTTAGGTCCAAAACTATTAAAATCTATTAAATCCTTATGGACCTCTAATTGAGTCTTAAGTAAAGAATAAATTAAATGAGTTCAAGGTGTCCCTACCATTCACATAAAATTTAAAAAGACCAAACATTTAAACATCTGTTATACACAACTTCAAATTAAATTGATTCTATGTAACGGGTCTTAAATTAAATTCTTACTCATAAGCTAAACATGACCCAATTATATATCAAAGTAGACCCAACAAATTTTATCTCAAGTCATGGTCTAAACATCCAAAACTCAATTGGCCGACCGGCCACTTCCACTGGCCTACCGGCCACCTAAAGTGGCCTACAGGGAGAAAAAATAGCCTACAACCACCAAAAGTGGCCGACAGCCTCTCCTCTCCCTCCAGGCAAAGGCACCAAGGCAATGGTCCAAAAACAAACCAAGAAGAAGAGAGTTAAAAGATCCCGAGATCAGCCGCTCAGCCGAAGGCCCCGAAAACTCGAAACGAGCACAAACATGCGCGATCATCGCGTGCACAAATGATGACGTCTGAGTCTTAAGGTCGGTCAAAAATGGGGTGTCTACACCTGCATTATCCGTTGATCCATTCAGGTCAAACCAATTGATGAGCACGTCCCCCGGATCCTGTTCATCAAAGAACTGCAGATTAGCGATGTCCTCCTCAAGCTCTGCTAAATCATCCAGCCCCTAGCTCGGCCCGTCCTCCTGGACCATATTAACCTCTGCCCCCATTGGCAATTTCACCCTTGGCCTAGCCCTGCCAGTTGGCACAATATAATCGCACAGGTTGTATGCTTCCTCAATTAAGCTTATAAGGCCCTCAGGCATACCTTCTTCTACCTTAGCCACCACCACGGGTTCAGGTTGGGATAGAGACGTGCTCATCATGCACAAGTTTGTGCTTTCTGGGATGAACAACATCGGCTTAGGTAGGTGGGAGGGAGTGATGTATATACTGGGGTCGTATGGGACGACCATTGTTTGGATCAGGTTTACTTGCCTGGGTGGAGGAGGGGGTTGATTATGCGGTGGAAGAGGGTTGGTAGTGACATTTGGCTTCTCAGGAGTTCTGCTATAAATTAAACAGAATGCCATTCAATCCATGAATTTTCAAAAAATAAATACCTGTCCTTTTATTCTGAAATTTTAACACAACATGCTAGACTCATATGGGAACAACATATAAAAATTTCATATGCTTTCTGAGATTGTGAACTATTTTTAAAGAATACAAAATCGGACCATTTTCGCACAGAATTTTACACATCAGTCCAATCCGAATATTGCTCAATTAATTTAAGCACTAACAATTTTTTTTTTTTTTTAAATTCTGGGTCATTGCATTATTTGTTCGGGAACAGGTAATCGAACATTTCGTATTTGTTCGGGAACAAATAACCGAAAATTATTAATGAGCTTTTTTTCAAACTTTAAAATCACAAAACCCAAGTAAGATAAGGAACAATAATTGAAACTGTCAGAGAATTCAAAGAAACCCACCTGAGAGATTACAAATCCAAACTCGTGGAGATCGCAAAACCCATAAAAGGGGAATTTTGAATTAATAACAAAAAACCTTACATTTATTTTCTCAGGTCATGAACACGTGGAGATTAAGTAATAATCACCTTCATGGGTTTTGTTAAGGATTTTGAGAGAGAGACTTTTTGAGTTGTGGTGGTGTGGGGGGTGTGCATTCAATTGAATAAGTGTAACGTTTTTACAAGGATAATTTTGATATTATTTAAGAAGATAAAAGAAATTTTAAGGATTTTAGAATTTATAAGTAGAAGTCCAAAGAAATGGAAGTCCAAAATAATTGATGAGATGCTAATAGCATCACTCTTTTTTTTCTTACTTTTTTGTTTTTCAGTAAATGCTTTTGTCACTACTTTCTTTTTCACGTGTAAGATCCACCATTATAATTCATTTCCACCTTTATTTCCACACACTTTAATTATTGTGTTCACACTCTATTTTCTTCTTGTCTGTTTGTCCTTTTCTTTCTTTCTTTTCTTGTATTATTATTATTATTATTTTTCTTATGCTTTTTGATGTTCACAAATATAACATCAATTAGAGTGTGAAAATAAGGTGAAAGTGAATTATAATGGTGGGTTTCACACGGGAAGAAGAAAGTAGTGACAAAGAAATTACCAATAATTTTTTTTTTTTTTTTTTTTTTAAAGTAGTGAAAAAAAAAAAGGCATCAAGCAAGTCTCTTCCATAGAAATCATAGCAATGGTATGTACTTTATATGTGGCCAATAACCTTTCTTTGCAGTTTCTCAGTCATTTCACTATATTTCACTTGCAAATTCTCAAGTTTGAAATATATATATATATATTTTTAGATAATTAACTTTACTAGACGAAGAGTAGATATAATAATAGTTACAATTTTGGTTAAGTTAATACAAATAAAAAAATATGTTTGAGTATATCATTGTTCTCAATTATGTTGATAAAGAATATTCAATTAATAATAATATTATTCACTTTTTGTGTTGGTATAAATTTAAATTTAAAAGTTTACAATACTTATTTTTTATGAAAAATGACATTTTTTTATCCTCTAAAGTTTAAATTCTGGATATGTTCCTGATTAAAGCTCCTGTTAAATAATTGGACCTTTTTAGCATTTTTGTTTGCTAAAAAAGAAAATAGGAACTTGATATGAAAATTGTTTAATAAAATGTTTTTGATAATTGCTTTTGGGAACGACCCTTTTTTATATTGAAACTAAAAAATTCTTTCAATAAAAAATGTGTAAACATTCACTTTCTTATTTTGAAAATACAAAATCATTTGATAATAATTTGTGAATTTTTACACTTTTTTCTACAAAGATAGATATGAAACTCATCTACAAAAATTTCATAGAGAAAGAGGGAGGGGAGAAACATTTCATTCACAAAAATGAGTAATTGGCATGATATGCTTGTGTGTGATATGAGAGAGCCTCATCCATACCAAACAACATTACTCAATACAAAATACATGCGCAAATTTTAGCTACAGTTCTTTGGGTGGGTGTGATTTTGTAATTTTAATTAATCTGATTTTGATCTTAAATTTTTTATTATTTAAATTTAATTTAATTGACTACAATCATTAACTTTTTTTATAAAAAAAAAATTATGAAAAGTACGCACATGAGTAACATGAAGTTACGTTTTTAAGGATAAAATTATAAATTTTTTCTACTAAGTGAGTCAATCTCAATTATCTCGTTAACCATTTTATTTCAAAACAATTAGTTGGCATTGTCAACTGAATTAAATTGACACAAAATTTAAAATTAAAATTAAAATTAAATCAATTAAAAATGTGAGAATTAAAATAATATATGAGACAAAATACAAAAGCTATCAACTTAATTTACCCAATAAATTTTCCTATGTTGATTCCAGGTAAGATCTAGGGCTACTGGTTGCCAAGTTATCAACTTGCAACCTAAGACAAGAAAATAAAACACAAGATCAAATCAAGGCCAAAAAAAAAAACCATGGTGAAAATGATATATATTTTTTTAATGATTGTCAAGCAAATCTTCATAAAAATAATAAAAAATAAAAAATTTAGTACTCAATTTATATTGAAGAATGTTGTTCATTTTGTAGTTTAAATTTTCCGTTATTTAGAGTATTATCCAGGTTATCTCTTACAAAAAAAAAAAAAAAATATTTAAACTGTAAATTAAATTATTAATTTTTTGTAGCCTAAGTAAAATGTCATTTTAATTATCATAATTTTAATTTAAATAATTTAATTTTTACATTTTTAATTTTGTTACAATATCATTTACCAATATATATATATAGAGAGAGAGAGAGAGAGAGGAAAACTAAAAGAAAATCAAACATGATAGCTAAATAACCTTATCTGGTTCAATTTTGTTCTAAATTTTATACAACCGTAAGTAATGGTTTATCTCACAAAATTCTCAGTGAAAAGATAAAATTTAAGTTAAGAGCTTGTCTGGGGTGATAGTACACTTTTTATCTTTTTTAGATCATATTACCTCACTAATTTTTTGTACATCTTTTCGTAAAAAGTCAAAAAATATACTTATTTAGATCTATACCACACTTTTTTAGATCACATTACCTCTCTACTGTGTGCAACTTTATGGTATTCCATGCTTGGGGCCTCGACAAATCGAGGCTCGAATGCCTCAAATCGTTTTTTTTTTCTCTATTTGTTGGGCTGTGTTGGTTTGGTTGGTTTTTTTTTTTTTTGGTGGAAGGGTGGTTGTAACAACCCTCATTTTGACTTAGTCATATTTGCATATATTCATGTGTGATCTAGCTTGCTATGTTGTTTTGCTAAGTCTTGCCTTGTCTTGTTTAGTTTAAGTGTTACTTGCATGATTTTGTTCCTTGCTTGGTGTGTAGCCGAGGTCATCTTGAGCTTAGTTCACCTTTGAACCTTTGTATTTAGAATTATTTTGGAACCACTTGGTTGACCTCCATCTTCACCCCGGCATGTTTGTCGAGATGTCACTCTTTGGGCCGAAGTGTTTAGAGCCAAGGCCGAGATGTTTGTACTAGTGATCTTTGTCCTTGGGCAGCTATGACCTAGACCGAGGTGTGGCACACCCAGGCCAAGGCGTGGCACAGCTTAGTAAGCGTCGTCCTCCCTAGCCGATGTCTTTGTTATCTTGTTGCCGAAGTTTTGACTTTAGCCGATGTCTCTGATTGCCAATGTGTCTTGCCTTAGCTTGTCGAGGACGCTTTGTCATAGACTTGTCTCATCAATCAGTCACATTTTTGAGCTGAACCAACCCGGAACCGCCACGTGTCCGAGCTGAAAGATAAGACAGCCGGTAGGCCTAAAAACATATCATTTGTATCATTTTGTATCATTGTTGTCTCAAATCCTTGTTTTTAGAGAGAGAAGCTCTAGAGGAAGAAGAAAGAGTTTTAGAGAGAGAGATAGAGTTCCGAGCGTGATCTTTGAAGATCGAACCGTTGGATTTGAGTTTTGAGGTTAGATTCTTGCTCTACTCTGATTGTTCTTATTGACCATCTAGCTGCATTGCATGATCGCATTTGTTTTGCATGCCATGCATTGATTTGAAGTTGGTTTTTGAAAGAGAAAAATGATGTTCATGAGTTCTTGAAGAAAAGTCTGGTTTTGATCTGAAAGTGCACGGCAAGAATCATGTTTTTGTGTTTGCTCTTGCATGGTCTTCCTGTATGGGTGCCCAGGTCCATGTTTTGGAACTCTTAGCATGAAATCTGAGTGTTTGAACAAACGAGTTATGATTTTAGCATGCATGTTCTTGATGTTCTTGATGAACTTGTCCTTTGCCTTCTTCAAAGGGGAAACCCAGGATTTTCCCGATTTCGTTTTTGTATGTGGCCATCAGGACCGCACCTCGGCAAGGGGGTGTGGGGCCTCGGCATGACCTGGACGGTACCCAGTGTGTTTCCATGAGATGGGAAACAGTGTTTTGACTCTCTCTGCATGTTTCGCTTTGTTATTGATTTGGATTCGGTGGGAGTGCCGAGATCATTACATGTATGTAAAGCTTGTTTTGAGAGTGTGATTTGCCATGTGATTTGTCAGGACTTTGATCTTTGCTTTGAGCCTACACCTGAGGAGCTAGGTGAGTGGTGCTTTTAATAAAGCTATGTTATACTGTTTTGGATAAATCTTGTCTTGCTTTGTTTTGATGAAAGTATTTGTTAAGCATGAATGATTAGCCTATTTTGAAGTATCCAGTATGAGCTTTGTTTTGATGTCACCTTGAAAAGTCCCCTGGCTGGAGGACTCTAAACTTTCGCAGCGCTAAGTGTGAAAGTCTCTTGTACTGGAGGACTATAAACTTTCGCATTACCAAGCATGAAAGTCCCTTAGCTGGAGGACTATAAACTTTCGCAGCACTAGGTATAGAAGGATACGGTCCTTCCTTGGAACGCAAGTCCCTTGGCTGGAGGACTATAAACTTTCGCAGCACCATTTGTCAAAAAGGGCTGCGGGCCTAAGTGACAGTAGTCTCTTGTATTAAAAAGGATACGGTCCTTTCTTGGAAAAGCCATTGTGTTAAAAAGGGCTACGGGCCTAAGTAACACAAGTCCCTTGTACTGGAGGACTCTAAACTTTCGCAGTACCAAGTATGAAAGTCCCTTGGCTGGAGGACTATAAACTTTTGCAGCACCATTTTGTCTAAATCGATTACGAATCGTACAGTTCTTGTTTTGCCACTGATGGATTACTACACGAACTATTTGTTTGGAAAGCTTTTGGCTATGATTCGCCGATGTCAGTAAACATCCTTTGAAACTTGTAAGACTTGATAGATGAATACGGTTCATCTCTTGATTTGATAAGCCGATTTGTGATTCGCCGATGTCAGTAAGCATCCCTTGAGACTTGTAAGACTTGATAGATGAATACGGTTCATCTCTTGATTTGATTAAGCTTTGATGTGTTTTGCTATATAGGGATCTCGGCTAATATTTGTATGGTTTTGACATGTTTTGTTTGAACAGACTTCGGCTATATTCATGCAAAAACCTTTATTACTAGTACCATTCACTGAGTTTCCATACTCACCCTCTCTATATATATGTAGGTGATGAGCAGGACGGCGGTGACGCCTAGATGCATTTTGCAAGCTTGTTTTGGATTCTTGTCACGTCGGCTTTGTTTTGCATTCATGTCGGCAATGATTCCTTCACGTCGGCCTTTTGTGTTATGTCGGCTTTTGTGCTTACATCGGCAATTCTTGAAAATCATGCTTCTTAGTCTGCAATCAGTGTATTTGTATATGTCGGCTGAGAAGCCTTTTAATCAAGATGTAACTTGTGTTTTGTTATTTATAGACTGGATGTAAATTTCGTTTTGTATATGTCTTCTCATTTGATCTAAGCACAGCTCTTATGGACCACTTGTACCTTAAGTTATTGCTTCCGCATTTGTAAGCCCCCTATGAGTACTCTGTTTGGGTGTGGATTTTGAAAGCTAGCCTTCGGTGATCTCGGATTATCGACCATCACGGCACCATCCTACTAGGGGCGGGTTGGGGTTGTGACAGAATGGTATCAGAGCACAAGTTCCTTAGTATATGTTATTCACACACTTTGAGTCCTAAAGAGCCTAGGAATTCCCTTAGAAAGATGCTAGGATTGCATCATAGTGCTTGCTATTTGAACAAGGTGTGCATTGACTTGACGTGTCTATTTGTTACTTGCCTACGTGGTTATTTGTTTATTTGCTTAAAAAGTCTTTGCATACTCATAGCATCATGAGGAGAGGTAGACCGCCAGTTGGCCGGAATCAGCCCGAAGACAGAATAGACAGACTGGAAAGATTAGTGGAAGGTTTGGCCCGCGAGTTGAGGCAAACAAGACAGCAGTACGCTAGTGCCACTTCGACCCAGGCCGAGCAGACAAACGGCCGAAATGTAGTTCCGCCTCCACCTCCTCCAGTGCCGCAAATTCCTCCACAGCCAGCCTTATATGGGGATGGCACAATAGCTTTGATTAGGGAGTTCAAGAAAATGAAACCACCGAGATTCTCTGGGGGCATAGAGCCGATGAAGGCAGAGGCATGGGTCTTGGAAATGGAGAAGTTGTTCGAGATCTTCCCCAGCACTGACACTCAGAAGGTAACTTTGGCAGCATTCACGTTAGATGATGATGCACGTAGATGGTGGATGATGATTCGGGGAAGAAATCCAGACTTAACATGGACCAGATTTTTGGAGTTGTTCTACAACAAACATTTTCCCCTCAGTGTTCGAAACCGCAAGGCTACCGAATTCCAGACCTTGACACAGGGTAACCAGACAGTGGCAGAATATGACCGCGCTTTTACTGAATTGGCAAGGTTTGTACCTCACGTGGCCAACGATGAATACATGAAGGCTCGGAAGTTCGAGAGTGGGCTTCGCGGACCGATTCAAGACCGAGTTAACTTGCACGATATGCCGACTTACGCCCAAGTGTTGGACAAAGCCATTCTGGCCGAAGCTAACTTGAACAGATACCAGAGCACGGGAGAGAACCAGCGAAAGAGACAGAACTATGACAGTCGCCGAGCACAGTTGGACACCAAGAAGAAGACGAACAAGGGCAGTACTGGTTATCTAAGGCAGGAAGGTAATACTAGGCCGACGTGTTCTGATTGTGGGAAGCAACATTTCGGGGTTTGTCGTCGGACGTCTGGAGCCTGTTATGAATGTGGAGAGATGGGTCATTATGTGAAAGACTGCCCTAAGACAAAGGCTGAAAACAGCAAGAAAGGTGAGAGCACCTCAGGCACCGTTCAAAAAGGTAATGTAGGGAAAGGACAGATGAGGCAGGGCAGAGTGTTTGCACTAGTACCCGGAGACACTCCGAATGCTGAGGCAGTGGTGTCAGGTATGCTCTCTATTTGCTCTCAAGATGCTTATGTGTTGATTGATTCGGGTTCTACGCATTCGTTTGTATCTGCTAAGTTTGCCAAGAAGATTCCTAGGAAACTAGAACCCCTTGATTATGTATTATCTGTGTCTACTCCATCTGGGAAATCTATGATTGTTGCATCCGTCTATAGAGCATATGTTATTATGATTGAGAATGTTGAATTGTTAGTTGACTTAATGCCATTGGACATAGCCTATTTTGATGTTATACTGGGAATGGATTGGTTAGTAGCGAATTACGCATCTATTAATTGTGTTTCGAAAAGCGTCACACTGAAACCCCCAAACCTGGCCGAGGTTATTTTTCAGGGTAAAGGAGTAGTACCCCCACCTTACTTGATCTCATCCATAAAGGCCTATAAGTTGATCCAAAAAGGGTGTAAGGGTTATCTGTGTAGTATACTGAGTAATCAGGATGGGAATGTTAATTTACCCGACATCCCAGTTGTTAATGAATTCCCCGACGTCTTCCCGAGTGAATTGCCTGGTCACCTAATTGATAAGGGAATAGAGTTTACTATTGATATCATATCGGGAACACAGCCGATCTCCAAAACACCATATAGAAGGGCCCCAGCTGAACTTAGGGAATTGAAACTGCAATTACAGGAATTATTGGATAAGGGATTTATTAGGCCGAGCACTTCACCATGGGGAGCACCCGTCTTATTTGTTAAGAAAAAGGATGGCACCCTTCGTCTTTGCATTGATTACAGGGAACTTAATAAGGTCACCATTAAGAACAAGTACCCGTTGCCTAGGATTGATGACTTGCTTGATCAATTACAAGGAGCACGAGTCTTTTCTAAGATTGACCTTAGGTCAGGTTACCATCAGCTTAAGGTTAAAGCCGAGGATGTTGAGAAGACTGCTTTCCGGACAAGATATGGCCACTACGAGTTTTTAGTGATGCCTTTTGGAGTGACCAATGCCCTGGCTGCATTTATGGATTTAATGAACCGAGTCTTCAAGCCATACTTAGGTGAGTTTGTAGTCGTCTTCATTGATGATATATTAATCTATTCCAGGAGTAAGGCTGAACACGAGAATCATTTGAGACTTGCTTTGCAGATCTTGAGAGACCGGAAACTATATGCTAAGTTTAACAAGTGTGAGTTTTGGCTTTCCACTATCTCATTTTTGGGTCATGTGATTAATGAAGAGGGTATCTCGGTTGATCCTAGCAAAGTTGAAGCCATAGTGAATTGGCCGAGGCCGACCAATGTGTTCGAGGTTCGTAGTTTTCTGGGTTTGGCAGGTTATTACAGGAAATTTGTGAAAGATTTCTCAAGGATCGCAGTTCCATTGACGCAATTGACTAAGAAGGGAGCACCGTATGAATGGACTGAAGATCGGGAATCCGCTTTCCAGGAACTGAAGACAAGGTTAGTTACAGCACCAGTACTTGTACTCCCGTCAGGTGATGAAGAGTTTCATATCTATAGTGATGCATCGCATAAGGGTTTGGGTTGTGTATTAATGCAAAAGGGTAGAGTCATAGCATATGCATCTCGTCAGTTGAAGCCTCATGAGAAGAACTATCCTACCCATGATTTGGAGTTAGTAGCCGTTGTATTTGCTTTAAAAATTTGGCGTCATCACTTGTATGGAGCTTCTTGTCAGGTTTTTACAGATCATAAGAGTTTGAAGTACCTATTCACTCAGAAGGAATTGAATTTGAGACAAAGAAGATGGCTGGAGCTGTTGAAAGACTATGATATGCAAATTCAGTATCACCCAGGAAAAGCTAACAGCGTAGCCGATGCTCTGAGCAGAAAGTCAGTTGGAAATTTGGCATGTCTAACCATGATTTCAGTAGAATCAACCATCGTTGAAGAAGTAAAGGCAAGACAAATGGAGGATGAAGTCTTCAAGAAAGTAGCCGAGGAGATTGTCACAAAGCCGAGACCAGGGTACACTATCGAGAACCAAGTACTCAAGTTTGAAGGAAGGTTGTGTGTGGCCGACATCCCAGAGCTGAAAAAGAGAATTTTACAGGAAGCTCACGGTTCCAAGTTTGCTGTTCATCCAGGGAACACTAAGATGTATCGAGATGTGAAACAGACTTTTTGGTGGCCGAATATGAAAAGAGAGATAGCCGAATTTGTGTCCCAGTGTTTGCATTGTCAGCAAGTAAAGGCAGAACATCAGAGACCAGCAGGACTTCTTCAACCTTTGCCGATCCCTGAGTGGAAATGGGAACATATCTCCATGGATTTTGTGATTGGTTTGCCGAAGACACAGAAAGGTATGGACTCGATTTGGGTTGTTGTGGATAGATTAACTAAGTCAGCACACTTTATACCTGTTAAGACTACCTTCAACGCCGATCAACTTGCCTTGTTATATGTGAATGAGATTGTTAGACTTCATGGGGTACCGATGTCAATTGTGTCAGACCGGGATCCGAAGTTCGTTTCAAGATTTTGGCAGAGTCTACAAAGAGCTTTTGGAGCCGAGTTGAGATTTAGTACAACTTTTCATCCCCAGACGGATGGGCAAACGGAGAGAACAATTCAGACCCTTGAAGATATGCTTAGACTTTGTGTATTGGACTTCCAAGGAAATTGGGGAATGCATTTGCCCTTAGTTGAATTCGCCGACCGAAGTTGGAGACAAAGCTCTGCTTGGTCCCGAATTGATTCAAGTAACAACAGAAAAGATTAAACTTATCCAACAGAGGATTAAAACTGCCCAGAGCCGACAAAAGAGTTACGCCGACCAGAGAAGAAATGAGTTAGAGTTTGAAGTTGGGGATCATGTATTCCTGAAAGTTTCACCAACGAAAGGAGTTTCTAGATTTGGGAAGAAAGGTAAGTTAGCCCCTCGCTATATTGGGCCATTTGAAGTTCTTGACAAAGTTAACACCGTTGCCTACAGACTTGCTTTACCGCCAGAATTGAGCCAAGTCCACAATGTGTTCCATGTTTCGATGTTAAGGAAGTATATTCGGGACCCACTGCATGTGATTGACTATTCTGGGATTGAAGTTACCGAGAATTTAGACTATGAAGAGAAGCCGATGTGTATTATCGACAAACAAGTTAGACAGTTGAGAAACAAGTCGATACCGATGGTAAAGGTGGAATGGAAAGAGCATTACGACAAGGATGCCACATGGGAAATGGAAGAAGAGATGAGAAGTCGGCATCCAGAGTTGTTCTTGGAACAAGGTACCTTAAGTTTGGGGACCAAACTTCTTTAAGGGGGGTAGGATGTAACAACCCTCATTTTGACTTAGTCATATTTGTATATATTCATGTGTGATCTAGCTTGCTATGTTGTTTTGCTAAGTCTTGCCTTGTCTTGTTTAGTTTAAGTGTTACTTGCATGATTTTGTTCCTTGCTTGGTGTGTAGCCGAGGTCATCTTGAGCTTAGTTCACCTTTGAACCTTTGTACTTAGAATTATTTTGGAACCACTTGGTTGACCTCCATCTTCACCCCGGCATGTTTGCCGAGATGTCACTCTTTGGGCTGAAGTGTTTAGAGCCAAGGCCGAGATGTTTGTACTAGTGATCTTTGTCCTCGGGCAGGTATGACCTAGACCGAGGTGTGGCACACCCAGGCCAAGGCGTGGCACAGCTTAGTCAAGCGTCGTCCTCCCTAGCCGATGTCTTTGTTATCTTGTTGCCGAAGTTTTGACTTTAGCCGATGTCTCTGATTGCCGATGTGTCTTGCCTTAGCTTGTCGAGGACGCTTTGTCATAGACTTGTCTCATCAATCAGTCACCTTTTTGAGCTGAACCAACCCGGAACCGCCACGTGTCCGAGCTGAAAGATAAGACAGCCGGTAGGCCTAAAAACATATCATTTGTATCATTGTTGTCTCAAATCCTTGTTTTTAGAGAGAGAAGCTCTAGAGGAAGAAGAAAGAGTTTTAGAGAGAGAGATAGAGTTCCGAGCGTGATCTTTGAAGATCGAACCGTTGGATTTGAGTTTTGAGGCTAGATTCTTGCTCTACTCTGATTGTTCTTATCGATCATCTAGCTGCATTGCATGATCGCATTTGTTTTGCATGCCATGCATTGATTTGAAGTTGGTTTTTGAAAGAGAAAAATGATGTTCATGAGTTCTTGAAGAAAAGTCTGGTTTTGATCCGAAAGTGCACGGCAAGAATCATGTTTTTGTGTTTGCTCTTGCATGGTCTTCCTGTATGGGTGCCCAGGTCCATGTTTTGGAACTCTTAGCATGAAATCTGAGTGTTTGAACAAACGAGTTATGATTTTAGCATGCATGTTCTTGATGTTCTTGATGAACTTGTCCTTTGCCTTCTTCAAAGGGGAAACCCAGGATTTCCCCGATTTCGTTTTTGTATGTGGCCATCAGGACCGCACCTCGGCAAGGGGGTGTGGGGCCTCGGCATGACCTGGACGGTACCCAGTGTGTTTCCATGAGATGGGAAACAGTGTTTTGGCTCTCTCTGCATGTTTCGCTTTGTTATTGATTTGGATTCGGTGGGAGTGCCGAGATCATTACATGTATGTAAAGCTTGTTTTGAGAGTGTGATTTGCCATGTGATTTGTCAGGACTTTGTTCTTTGCTTTGAGTCTGCACCTGAGGAGCTAGGTGAGCGGTGCTTTTAATAAAGCTATGTTATACTGTTTTGGATAAATCTTGTCTTGCTTTGTTTTGATGAAAGTATTTGTTAAGCATGAATGATTAGCCTATTTTGATGTATCCAGTATGAGCTTTGTTTTGATGTCACCTTGAAAAGTCCCCTGGCTGGAGGACTCTAAACTTTCGCAGCGCTAAGTGTGAAAGTCCCTTGTACTGGAGGACTATAAACTTTCGCATTACCAAGCATGAAAGTCCCTTAGCTGGAGGACTATAAACTTTCGCAGCACTAGGTATAGAAGGATACGGTCCTTCCTTGGAACGCAAGTCCCTTGGCTGGAGGACTATAAACTTTCGCAGCACCATTTGTCAAAAAGGGCTGCGGGCCTAAGTGACACCAGTCTCTTGTATTAAAAAGGATACGGTCCTTTCTTGGAAAAGCCATTGTGTTAAAAAGGGCTACGGGCCTAAGTAACACAAGTCCCTTGTACTGGAGGACTCTAAACTTTCGTAGTACCAAGTATGAAAGTCCCTTGGCTGGAGGACTATAAACTTTCGCAGCACCATTTTGTCTAAATCGATTACGGATCGTACAGTCCTTGTTTTGCCACTGATGGATTACTACACGAACTATTTGTTTGGAAAGCTTTTGGCTATGATTCGCCGATGTCAGTAAACATCCCTTGAAACTTGTAAGACTTGATAGATGAATACGGTTCATCTCTTGATTTGATAAGCCGATTTGTGATTCGCCGATGTCAGTAAGCATCCCTTGAGACTTGTAAGACTTGATAGATGAATACGGTTCATCTCTTGATTTGATTAAGCTTTGATGTGTTTTGCTATATAGGGATCTCGGCTAATATTTGTATGGTTTTGACATGTTTTGTTTGAACAGACGTCGGCTATATTCATGCAAAAACCTTTATTACTAGTACCATTCACTGAGTTTCCATACTCACCCTCTCTATATATGTAGGTGATGAGCAGGACGGCGGTGACGCCTAGATGCATTTTGCAAGCTTGTTTTGGATTCTTGTCATGCCGGCTTTGTTTTGCATTCATGTCGGCAATGATTCCTTCACGTCGGCCTTTTGTGTTATGTCGGCTTTTGTGCTTACATCGGCAATTCTTGAAAATCATGCTTCTTAGTCTGCAATCAGTGTATTTGTATATGTCGGCTGAGAAGCCTTTTGATCAAGATGTAACTTGTGTTTTGTTATTTATAGACTGGATGTAAATTTCGTTTTGTATATGTCTTCTCATTTGATCTAAGCACAGCTCTTATGGACCACTTGTACCTTAAGTTATTGCTTCCGCATTTGTAAGCCCCCTATGAGTACTCTGTTTGGGTGTGGATTTTGAAAGCTAGCCTTCGGTGATCTCGGATTACCGGCCATCACGGCACCATCCTACTAGGGGCGGGTTGGGGTCGTGACAGTGGTTATGTGCAGGGGTGTGCTAAAAAACCAGACATCCCACACCAACTCAACCTGTGTAGTTTAATAAGGTGAGTGAGTTGGGTTGGACTGGTTGGTTGATAAAATTGACTGATTAGTTAGGTTGCTGGTTAAAATTTGTAATTCCATATAGTTTTGTACGAGTCCCTTCTATATTTTTATTTCAAATTAGGAAGATTCAGAGGAAATTGAAATGGCTTTGGTATTGTTTATACAGGAAAAAAAAAATACAGCAGAGACTCGTGCAAAATTATATGGAATTAACAAAACTATCTAGGTTACAACAGGGATTCATACAAAACTATCTAAGTTACAGAACGTGGTGAATCCTCTAGATGTAAATGTGGCAAAGTTAAATGAGAAGCAGGGCTTAAATGTGTTATCGATGGAATGGAGTGTAGATTCAAATGATTCACAAAATGGAAGAGTTGAAACAGAAGTGCTTGACATGCAACAACCTCACAAGAATTTAAAAGAGCTCCATGCCAATGGCTACCTTGGTACAAGGTTTCCGACTTGGATAGGAGATCCTTTGTTCTCCAATATGGCTCACCTAAGTTTAGAAAATTGGGAAAATTGTGCATTCTTACCACCACTCGGACAACTACCCTCCCTTAAAAAGCTTTACATTAGAGGTATGAGTGCACTAAAGCATATCGGTTGTGAGTTCTACGAGCAAAGTGGTGTTCAACCTTTTCCATTACTGGAGACTCTAAGCTTTGAGAATATGCCAGAATAGGAGTATTGGTATACTTTTGGAGATCACAAGGAAGTTCAACCATTCACTCATGTCAGTGAGCTCTCTATAATAAAATGTCCCAAACTTGTTGGAATGTTGCCCAATGATCTACCTTGTTTGAATAATCTAGAGATTACGGGGTGCCCGCAATTCCTAGTTGAAGGTTCCTGCATTGGTCTCCCATCACTCACCTCCATAGCCATGAATGATGTTCCTCTAACAAGCCTTCAGGTGGTCCCTGGGATGAGGAGTATGGTTGCCGATGAAGTGATATCAACAAATGCAAAGTCTAATCATCCGAGTTCAATAACTTCCTTGTGCATTGGGATGATTAAGAAACTTGTGCTCTTGCCGAAATGGGTTCCTCATGGACCGATGGAGCTTGAAGCATTGAAGATTACTAGCTGTGAAGAACTTAAGACATTGCGGACGAATGAGGTGAGAGTGCAACACAGTCTCCCTGCATTCTGGCATTTAGAAATTGAAGGTTGTCCCTGTAACGCCCTCAAAATAAACCCATAATATCATACATTCAAGATACAGGAAAGAGATATTATATTACAATCATCAGAGTATTCTTACAAAATGTATTACATATTGACAATAAAAGTAATCACCCTATGGGCTTACAACTTCCCAAGTCAACACTTGGTTGCAAAAAGAGAGTACTAACAATTATAGAGTTCTACTTCTAGAATAAGTTTGCAAAAGCATAATCAATAACAAACAACGATAATGAAACACGAGCTATGAAATGCCAAGCAGAAAAGTTTGGATATAAAAAAGTTCTGATAGTGGCACATATCCAAACATGAAATCATGCCACATGCTGCAACCATCTTACACTAAAGAAGAAGTCAAAGATGAGGCTTCAATTTAACTACTACAATAATAGATCATGAGATTCAGTTACCTCCAGGGATTTTTTGGAATATAGGCACAAATATGACACTTGCAAGCAGCAACCACAATATGTCAAAAAGAGAAGCTTCCTCCTCATTTACCTAAAAAAAAATAAATAAATAAATAATAATACTCAAATCAGTAAGCAAGGGAATTTCAAGCACATGCCTCTTGATGAGGAATCATCTCCATTAGTTTCTTAACACTCTTGGACAATTTCCGCATTGGACGAATCAAAGGCTTTGTATTTGATGAGACTTCGTCGATACCAATGGTAATGATGTCTAGTTGCAGAAATAGCTGGTTAATTCTCTCCGCCCGATTGGTGTAAAAGGCAATCCTGTCGTAAATCAAAAAATAAACTTTTGTATCAGATATAGAAATCTAATAATTGTTCACAAATCCTGTTACCAGAAATAATTGATGACAAGAATATAAAATCAGTAACAAATGCCAACTAATATTCAGAGGGATACATGTAATAAATATAACAATAAAAAGGATCATAGACAAAAATTCTATCTTTGAAAACGTTGCATAGTGCTGCTACCTATTAATTATTTTGTACCCTCATTTTCTAGTTTTTTTATTATCATAATAACCTTAAATCAAATTATTAAAAAAGATATCAAATTTTTGAGTCACTCTATTTCACAATTAAGGCAACACATTCAATACATCATGAGTTAGGATTTATGAGACCGTCTACCTCCATCACCACCCGTCTATTTTCCCCAAATCCCACCTTCAAAACCTACCCACCCTCAAAAAGTTGAAAACTCTTTGGCGGCAATATTCCGACAGCAACGGTGGCAACTATTTGATTACATACACTTCTCCGACAATGACAATTAGTGAAATTTTTTTTGACAACCACAACTACATGAGACGAGAGGAGTACAACAATAAAAGCTCAGAAGAGGTTCGTAACTTTGATGGTGTTCTTAGCTCAGATGAGATTAGCCTTCTAAGGGTAAGTTTCTTGAAAAAAAATGACAAAAATAATAAAAACTGTTCGTCATTTTTTTTGGGATTGAACTCCCGAACATATGACTGAAATTCGGGAACATAGATCCGAACATTATTTATTTGTTCAGGAATAGGTAACCGAACATTTCTTATTTGTTCAGGAACAAATAACCGAAGCAATAGCAAAAGTAGGCAAACAAAGGAGGTCGGAGGTGGTCAACCGGCCGGTGGACCAAAGGGTCGACCGGAGAGTGAAATCCTGCCCAGTTTTATTCACATAGAGAGCATACAATACAAGTACAATGGGGCCATGGGTGAATAATAGAAAACCAACCAGAGAAGTATGAAAGTGGATTATGTTGTATGTGTAAAAAGAGGTAATAGAAAAAAAAAAATCAAACAAATTGACAAATCTCGTAATAAAGTAGAGAAAAAACTTCTTAATTCCCACAAATTTTTTCCACTATTTTGGGAGGTTCCACCGTCTTGGATTTTGCTAGATTTTGGGAGAGAGACTTTTTGAGGTGTGGGGGGTGTGCATTTGAATGGGTGGAATATTTTTATAAGGATAATTTGTGTATTATTGGGTGAGAGAAATTTTTTTTTTTTAAGGGTTTTAGAATTTATAAGTGGGGGTTCAAAGAAATTGGAGGTTCAAAATAATTAGTGGTGTGCTAATAGCAACACTCCATTTGATAACTCATAGTAAATTTTTATTGTCAAAACCGCCACTTCAAAAAATTAACAATTTGGGTGGGTTGTTTGGAATTGGATTTTTTAGTGTCTTTTTAGTTTTATAAAAGATATGCAAAAAATTAGAAAAAATTATTTGATAATTTATAGTAATTTTTTAGCTAATAGTATACCTTCTTAAACAAGGCCTAATAAACTCCTTATGTTGTAATTGATTGGGAAATTTGAGAAATAACTTGGAAAGAAAAAGGAAAAGGTAAGTTAAATATGAATAAAATATATCTACATTTTACCTAATTTCACACACATTTTTCCTTTTTATATCCCCTTCCAAATTCTCCAACCAAACACAGTGTTAAACTATGACTATTTGCACTGCCCCTCTAAATTTTAAATCTCAAGAGTTAACTACTTCAATGTGTTGGCCCCGTTTGGTAGAGTTGTGGGAAAGTGATTATAACTTATAACCTAACAGCTTATAGTTTATAACTGTGAACATAAGCTGATTTTTGACTTATAAATTAAACTTCTCCTCTCCCACTCAAAGAATAAGTTGATTTTTGACTTACAAAAAACTATAAGCTATATTATTAAGCTGAACCAAACACATCAAAATGGATTAAATTAAGCTAAAAGCTGAAATAAGCTACAAATAAGTCCTACCAAACGGGGCCATTATCTTATTACGTTTAACACATTCCGTTAGAATATTCTTAGGGATTTTAAAAAAAAATTAATTATGTGTAAAGCATATGATATATTTATTATTTTTTAAGATAATAATACATTTATTTGGTGATCTCATTTACAATTTGTCTCATTTATCTTAGTGATAAAATACAAACAGATCAAAAAATAAAAACACTATTATCTTAAAATTTTAATAAGTGTGCTATATACTTCACACATGACTTAGTTGTATGTAAATCTCTAAAGAATCATAACGAAAAAGAATTAAGTGTAACAAGATAATATTTAAAGTACTTAACTGTTAAGTTTTAAAGTTTAGAGGATAAATTCAAATGAGTCATAGTTTAGTTGAGTGAATTTGCAAAATATGTAATCAAGTAATGCTACAACGAATAAGTTGGTGTTTGGTATGCAGTTAGAAATTTTTTATTTTTATTTTTTTCAATCTTATTGTCTGTAGTCATTTTTTTTTATAAATTATATTTAAATTTTTACTTTTTTAAGTCCGTCTTATGTAGATAAATTTAGAAAGTAAAACAAAAAAATGAAAAAATAAATTCAAACAAAGTACTACCAAAAAAACCAAAAATAAGTCAAAATAAATAATTTTTTTATGTACTTTCTAGATTTTTTTCAAAATTATTTAAATTTTTTTATTTTTTTAAATCTGTCTAGTCAAGTAAAACTAAAAAATATAAAGTTTTATGAAAACTTTTAAAACAAAATCACTAAAAATGAAAAAAAAAAAAAAAAAGACAATAAAAAAAGTCACTAAAAAATATCATTTAAGTGGAAACAAATTAATGAAAAATTTTGTAACATTGAAAGATAATTTCATAAACTTTTTTATGAAATTGTTATTATTTTTACAAGGTATTTTTGATATGTTATTTTCCTGAAAAATAATAAGAAATTTACTATTCAATGAGTATTTTGAAAAATTATTACACAATATTGAAACAATTTATAATTTTAATTATTAATATTTATAAAATTTATTATTTTTTCTGACACAACACTAGTGTGTAATTCTCCGAAAATAATCCAAACACCACTGAAAGAATCACGTGACAAGTAGAAGTGAACAATTTTATAGCGATCCCGGTTTTCCCTTCATTTTTTTTTTTAATTGTATTCCGAACTCGGTTCCGTAGATGTGTTGTTGTCTTATTCCCGTTTCCATCCTTTACTCTTTGTATATATACAATGTATAGAAGACTAATGCTAATACATTGAATGTGATGGATTTATTATGAATGAATCTTAGAGATGCATTATGTATCTATTATGAATATGTAAGATACATTAATTTATATAATGAATTCATTAATATAGATGATGCATTATGTATCATGAATGTATGAGATACATTAATCAATTTAATGAAGTTCATTGAATGAATAACTTGAGAGTTTCTCTCTCTCCCTACACACCTTCTCTCTTGGTTTTCATCTCCCTCTAGTGTAAATCTATACTAAGTCCTTTGTAAGAAAGGTAGAGTGGGTTGAGGGCTTCATTTTAATCTGAAAGTTTGGTGATTTGGAGCACTTTGGTTTTTGGCCTTCATCTTCTCCATTTGGTCTCTCCATTTGAGGTAGGGATTTCTTTGTTCCTTTTCAATACTCCGTCTATAGATAGACATGTGGTAATTTTGTATTGCATGAAAATCATATCCGTGTTGGATTTGTTTGAAAATCATGAGGGGAACCTGGGGTTGGTTGTTTGAGAATGGTTTTGTTATCATTGACTGTGGTTTGGACTAATTAGAGAGTAAAATTAGCATGTTATTGTTGAAAGAAGAGAAAGCCCTAAATTATATTTTGATTTGGTAAAATAAAAAGGGTTTATGGTTGAACAATGTTGGTAAATTTCTATTGTTAATATGTATATTTTTGTAGAAGGTGTTAACAGTTAAGGGAATAATTATGGTATTAAGATTATTTTGAAATGAACGTATTGAATCAAGTTGGGTTATGGCTTTATTATCCATGGAATTGATTTTGTAAAATGAAGAGAATGTAATTGGTTTTGTGAACAGGAAAAAGTGTTTTTGGAATAAGTGATGGAACATGTTGACTTAAGAAAATTGTGAAAGTTGATCTTGAAAATGGTAAATGAAATGTTAACTCTATGTGAGTCTTGGAAAACAAATTTGAGAATTGAACTATTGTATCATGAGTGTCGAATACACACATTTGGGGGTTTTATCCTTACCTATCGTACTAGTGTTGTTGTTGGGTTTAAGGTTTGCTTGAGAGTTGAGTCTCTTTTATTAGATGTACTGAATACATGCATCTAGAGGTTTTCTCCTTGGTCATCGGTGGAGGATGACATTGTTGTGTTGAATTGTGATGTATGCGTTACACTTGTGTTGGTTAAACATTATTGAATAGTTTATGTGTATGTATTACACTTGTTATTTATGCTTTGTTGTATTGATTGATTATGTATATGAAATTGTTTATATACATTGTGTTGTGTGGGAGGAGATAGGGGATGTACTCCACGGTTTAGGGGAAGATAGGGGATGGACCTCTAAACCGGATTTTGTTTGGGAGGAGATAGGGGATGGACTCCATTAGCATCACTATTATGTGTGCTTATTGAAGTATAGAAGTGTTTTTGTTTGATATTGATACAACACCAAAATGTGTATCATTTGTGAAGTATGGAAGTGTTTTTGTCTGAGATTGATACAGTACTAAAATGTGTATTTATTATGAGGTATGAAATGTTTAAAATGAGTTATTATCTCTTTTATCGCTTTGGCATATCCTTAGCTTACTGTGCATATAGCCGGTAGAGCGGAGTTTTAATTGTTATCGTCAGTGTATCTGAGTATGTTATGGGTTGTGATGGTTACAGTTTTGAAAGGCCGAGCTGCCTCATTTGTGGATTATATACATGTTGATGATTTGTTATTTCCCTTTTATTTAAGGCATGCATGTGTTGATATGAATGTATTGGGAACAAACTAAAATGCCATTTTTGAGATTTTGGAAAGTGTGAAGGAAAATGGGGTATTTGTGAACATGTTTTCAAAACAGGTCATTTTGTTATAAGTACGGAAAATGGGGGAAGAGTAATGGGCTTGGTGAAATTGTTTTTTTTTTCTAAAACTGTTTTAGTCATGAAAGTTTGGAAAAATGGGTAATGAAAAGGAAAGAAAGGTGAACCGCTTATAGCATTGAATGAAATGGCTGTTTTCGAGAAAAGTTCATACTTATGTATATTTTGCATAAACTGTCACATTACTATTCTAGTATGAGATGAACATTCATGATCATAGCTATCTGTAAGTTGTTATTGTTGAGGATCATGTTGAGATCTCTACTGGACTATATGTTCATCCCACGTTGTTGAATCTTTTTCAGGTGATAGCCAGGATGTGCTACAAGGTTTTGGATCTTCTTATTTGTTGGCCACGGGGCCTCTTTTGTGTTGGCGGAATGCCATTTATGTAAAAGGGTTATACCCTTCTTCTTGACTTTTAATGATGTAAGCCCAAGGGCAATTTATTTAGTGTACTCATGTTGTATTTACTTGCATACGAATGAGAGCAATGTTATTCACTTCTACGAGTTGAATATACGAGTTTATTTAAGCATGCTATCTCTGAAATGGAATTAAATAAATGAAATTGGTAATACTTCGAGTAATAAAAATTGAGCCGTGACAAATTTCGGGTGACTTCACTGAATGAAAATAGGTTTGGGCCCCTCAACCCAGATAGGGATTCATAGGGCTCGTTTGGTACAATAAAGTACCCATCAATTGTTTTTTTGGAGAAATAAACGGTGGTATTTCTAAAAAAATTGTATAATTTCATGATAAAAATTAGTGTATTTTGTATAATTAATATTTATAAAATTTATTACTTGTTGTAATTTTTTTAGAATTTAGCCTGAATTGAAATTTCCCCATTGTTTTTTGAAATGATTTTGTTGTATTCTTTACACAATAATAAAAGTCAAAATGCATAATTGAACTACTCAAGTTTAAAAATGAAATAAATTAATATTAAGATATTATTGGGGTTTCCTAAAATAATTTTTAAGTATTTTTTTATTTTTTGTAATTTTTTAAAATATTTTAATAATTTTTTAAAATCTACTTAATCTAGATACACTTAAAAAATATATAATTTGTAAAAAAATATTTTAAACATTCACTAAATACATTTTCACATTATTTTGTATTTATTGAATTATTTTATATTTTTTCATAAATATTTTACTTTTAAATTCATTCAAACTAAGTTCATCTTTAACATTAAAAAAATTGACTAAACTGCAAAAAACAATTTTACTCAAAATAACGAAATATGAAAAATAAAAAACATAAATTTTTTTTTTTAAATTTTAAAACTAAACAAAATGATTTATTTCTTAAAGTCGTATACCTTAACACGATGTAATTTTAGGCTTCGTTTAGTTGTAGTTTGAAAGATAGTTTATTGTTAAAAAAAAATAAATCATTTTACTAAAAAATTCTTAACAACAGACTAGTTTTTCACAAAAAATAAAAATAAAAAATTTATTTAAAGAATATGCCCAATAAATTAATTTTTTGGGAATAAGTTTTTTTAAAAAAATTTAGTAAATTGTGCGTGTTTGACATCCAACTAATTTTTTTTTAATAGTAATTTTAAAAAAAATTATGCTTAAGTTTTTTATTTTTCAAATCCTTTTTGTGTAGACAAATCTAAAAAACGTAAAACAAAATTTGAAAAATAAATTACTTGAGACGAAAAAAGAAAAAAAAATTACACATCAGGTGTGGTTTTCAAAAATAATTACTACTCATGACAAATTTATAATTTTAATAATTAAAATTTATCATGAATCTGAAAAAAATTTCAATCCCACGCTGATTGTTTTTGGCCTTTATTGGTCTTCTTAAAAAAATTTAACTTTTTCAATCTGTCTAATTGAGTGGAATTCACACGTGAAGTTTTTTAAATTTTTTTAAAAACCTCACTGAAAACAAAGAAAAATAAAAAATAAAAAAAAGTCATACAGAAAGACAACTCCAAAACCGATAAAAAAATTTAACCGACTCCTGAAGAAAATATTACTTAAACTTTGAACTTAGAATGTTAAAAAGAAATATTAGAATTTTCTAAAAACAATAATAAAAAAAAAATTATAAGGACAGCCAAACAGGACCTTTAAGTTTTTTATTCTGTTTGGAAGCTAAGAAAAATGGGACAAAAAAACTGAAACAGAAGAAGTATTATATCCCTATACAAAAAAGAAGCTAAAATGACATCATTGGATGTTAGTGGACAACTTGAGTATTTGAGTAACTTCTTTATTTATTTATATTCCTTCCATTTTATTTTTTTTAAACTTTATTTTCAATTAATCATGGTGAAGCTTGGAAAGAGTACATTCTCTTTTATTTATTTATTTATTTTTTTTAAATACATCAATGTTACAGTCCATGTAATTGTGGAGATGCTTTTGGTTTTGGCCCCTTTGCGTCTGAAATTGGATCAAAAGTTTTAAATTTAAATTAAATAATATAAGTTCTTAAGTACAAATTAATGAACAGAGTAAAATAATTTAAATATTTTCTCATCATTACAAATATTATACGATCTAAAAGTAGGTGGAATTGAAGGTGCTGAGGTGGTGACGACAACAGTAATAGTTGTGATAGCATTAATAAAAATTTAATTCGAAAAACGTTTTTTGTCTTTTAAAAGTAAATTTCTTTTACTTAAATAGACTTGTTTTTCATTGACCATAAAAAATATTTTATATTGACTTTTGTTTTCAATTGTACTAAACACCATAAGATACGAAAAACATTTTTTAAAAAATATTTTCTGCCGAAGTAAACAGAGCGCTAGTTCAAATTCATTAAATCTTACTATAAAAATATTGATCTAATTATATCAAAATTTTAATAATGCTACAGACCCAACTATAAAAATTTAAAAATTATTTAAAATTTTACATTAATAACTTAAATTCATTTCATATGTAAACACTTCATCAATTTAATTTCTCCCACCACAACCCATATCTAGGTACATTCTTGATCCTAAAATTCTTGAGACCCTATCTTTTTTTTGCTTCACTAAATAGTTTTTTTTATATATATATATATTTAAATAATCACCTATTTAATGCTTAAAAAAATGTTTAAATCATTGACTAGTAATGTTGGTGTATAGTAAAAAATATATATATATTTTAAAATATATACAAAAAAATATTAGAACACCATTAGCAAGATCATTAATAATTTTTCTAAAACTTATTCCCATTTTGATGTCATTTATGCCAAAAAAGGTCAAAAAAATCACTAGAATGAAAAAGTCAAACATCACACTAATTTATGATTTTCAATAAATTTAAAAGAAATTATTCTTAAACACATTAATTTTTTTATCTCATAAAAAAAATTTAAAAATTATTAAAAAAATCAATTTTCCATCGTGACCTTAGTGGCACCCTCCACTCCATGTCATATGAGTAGCTAGGTCACTGCCAAGCATAAAAAATAAATAAATAAAAAAATATTAAATATTAAATAAATAAAAACTACAAAGGATTCCCTTAACTGCATGTATATCCCCGTTTCTCATCTGTAATCCGAGTCTGCTACTAAAACTTAAAAACCACTTAAACTAAGGGTGTTCACAAATTGGTTATGCACGGTTCAGGTGGCAGGTTGAACCCGCCTGATTGGGTGCGGGTTAGGAAAAAATGAAACCGTATCCGCCTGCAATGCGGTTTGCGGGTTGCACGGGTGGGTCGTGCGATTGTGCAGGCAAATGCAGGAAGTTTGTAAATTAGATTTCTTTTTCTTTTTTTTTGAAAATTTTATTCTTGGGCTTTGCTTTGGGGCCTTCCCCTCTTTCTGAGATATGCTTTTGGACCAAAAAAAAAACTTAAAGCAAAACAAAAAAATTCATGCAAACCAGGCAAACCAGGTACAAAACAAAACTGGGACATACCCTAGGCCATCAAGTAAAAGCAAACCAAAGACATGTGCAATAAAGCAAAGCAAAGCCACAATCAGCAAAACTAGGACATACCCTAGGCCATCAAGCAAAGCAAATACACAATTAGCAAACCATAAATAAATGAAGATAAGGGATTTTAGATTTGGGACTTTGTGCAATGAAACACTTTTCTTTTTTTTTTTTTTGTGTGCAATTTCTCCATCTTCTAGATCTAGAAATCTCCAGATCTAATTTGCGATTGGCGATGGCGACAGAGAGAAAATGAGGGAATGGCGGCGAGCAAACAACAGCATGGCTGGGTTGATGTGCGAGAGGTGATGGAGCAGGGGTTGATCTGCGAGAGACGACGATGTCACGGCGAGAGGAGATGAGAGAGATGGCAACGGGGAGGAGAGAAAAGAGATCGTGAGTAAGGAGGTGAGAGATGGTAGTGGTGATGGCGACGGAGAGGACAGAAGAGAGAGGTAGGTGAGATGAGATAGAGAAAGAAAGACAATGGCGAGATGTGTGTGTGTGTGTGTGTGTGTGTGTGTGTGTGAGAGAGAGAGGGAGGGAGAGAGGGGAGTTGGGTAGAGAGAGAGAGAGAGGGAAAGGACCAAAGAGGATTTTTTTGGGATCAATCTGGGAGTGGGGTTTTGTTCAAAAAAAAAAAAAAAAAATCTAGGAGTGGGGAATTTTTTTTTATTTTTTTTAAACATAATTTGCGGGTGGATACAGATTTGTGCGTGTAGGGTCAGGTCGGGTTTGCCCCGAACCTGGTTTTGGGCCGAAAAATAGATCCGCACTCGCCTTATTTATGCATGCGGGTAGGGTCAGTTTGAGCGGGTTATGCGGATCGGATAAACCATTGCCCACCCCTAACTTAAACTGTGTTTAGATCTAGAATTTAAATAAGAATTTGCAGTTGAAAAAGAAAAATGTGACAAAATTTTAGCATCTATTACATTAATTTCTTCATTCCTATTTCTTTTCTTTCGACAAATTCCTCGTCAAATCCATTATCCAAAACACAATATATATTTTCAAACATTACATAACTTTTGATGCAGTGAGAGTTTTCACCCCAATCAGTACAATATAAGGCTAGTAAATTCATGATTCACAAAAAGTTTAGTGTAATGGTAATATGCACTAATGACCTCAATAATATAATTGACAAAAATAGATAAACAAACTCAAGGTTGAACAACGGAAGAAATTAAATGCGAAAAGTGCAGTAATAAAGGGGTCACAAGCAAAGTCATACTTGAAATCATTTATAATTAGTGAAATAAAAAGTCACTTTACTACACATATTCACCTCCAAATGAAGGGAAAGGGAAAATATTATTCAGAGAAAATGACATGAGAGTTGAATGAGAGAAGAATATGTGGAACAACCCTCAACCTATAGTGGTTGAAGAAATAATCAATGGATTTTAGGTATAACTACATTCTAACGCATAAACAATTGTTGCTTTGACTAAGCAACCCCCACTTGCTATCAACGGAAAACTCTCTAATATCTTCATTTTTTGTTTTGTGAATTAAGTTTCAAATTCAATATTTGAAAGGCAATATATAAGATCCAGTTGGACGGTAAGAATTAGTTTTTCAAATCTTAGTCAAATCTTGCACCTTGCTAAAAGGTTGGGATGGCAAAAGGTCGGGGTTTTTTTTTTTTTTTTGTCTAGATTTTGTACATGTTTTCTTCATTTTAACTCAACTAATTTAGTGATAAAATTTCATACTTGACCTTAACCTTGACAATTTTGACCTATTTACCTCTATACTGAACCCTACATTACCAGAGTTCTCTCAAACTTTTTCTATTAAAATCGGGTTGGATCGGATATAATCAAGTCAGTGGATTTTGCCATCCCCTCCTCCTCTGCTCCACGCTACGACCTCCAATGTACTAGAAATATAACGATTCCGGTTTTGACCCATTATCTATCTGTAGACGCGCCCGAGGGAAACAAGAGCCTTGCTTACTACAGTTCAGACTCAAATTGTCACGGTTCTGAATCTAATCTCACAATGTGCGATGTGAGACCGATAAATCACCAAAGAGTCCAAATCCGGCAAATCGTTTTGGAAAACTGATTTTTGTAAAAGAAGTGCCAAACATGGACTGCTTTGCCAGATACAGAGTCGCCACCTAAATATTTTATTTTAGGGGAATTTAGGAAACCCTGACTTGTGCCTAAGGCCACGTGTCCGTCATTACCAAAGTTGCCTCGGCTCGGGAACTTGGGTACGATTGGGGATGGTCATTTAATGAGCACCCCCACTCGCCCGATCAAAGATCGGCCTGTACTAAGCATGATATCAAGTTTTTGAAAACACATGCGTTCTTATTCCAGTTAATTAGCTAGAATTACTATGTGATGCGCATAGCAAAACAAGTATAGACTAGATCGCCTAATTTGGAACAAAGCATTGCATATCCATGTGTTTGGAAAATGGTTGAAGTTTGCTACTCGTAAGTAGGCTAAAATGCGGATTTCAATGAATTGTCCTAATTCAAGTAATCCAACCTTCATCCACAGGCATTCAGGTAGTTAATCACGTAAGCAAATAGCCTCATGGCAAGCATGCTTTCATGGCAACATTAACACACATGCAGTATGCTAAAGCGTAAACACTCACAGTGTACTCCGAGCCAAAATAAAGAACTAGTTAGAAATCAATGCATGATCCTAGTTCATGTTAGAATGGCTAATGCAACACATGCGAAAATGCATTTAAGATAGGCTTGGCTATCCTAAGAATGACATATGAAGTGTAGCTTGATACATGTATTCAAATTGGAATTGAAATACAATGTAGTTAGTATGATGCGCCAAGCCTGGTGCATGCAATACAGATGAATGGATGCAAACATGCAAGCCTAAGGTATGCTAAATGAAACATGCCCTAAAACTAACCATCGTAAGCGGTTAAGTAAAAGGGAGAAAGAAATGGGGATTGGAAGACATGTATCACACACACGCACGCTTATTACAACAATTGGCTCTCTCGAGGGAGAGACCGAATAAAGAGCTAACTAGCTAATCTAAGTTAATTAAACTAATTATTACACAACAAATTAATTAACTAATCCTAGTTAACTAATTATTACAAAACGAATTGAAAAGTTAACGCATTAACTATCAAAAGGACAGACCAAAGCAAAACCTAGCTATCTAAGCATGGCAGCTAAGGAAAGCAATAAATCATGGAGCCTCAGAGGTAGAGGAATGCATGCACGTCTGGTCGCCTCGTTCGGAAATCCAATGCGATGCCCCAATTTGCCTCTATTTTCATTTGTTTTCAGAAACTTGCACCAAGCTCCAGAAAGCTGAAAATCCACCTTGGGAATCCAGTGGGAGGGTGGCCGACCACTATTGGTCTCTCCAAACCCCTGCCGACCACTTTTTGTTGTTGAAAACCAAGAAAAGTGGTCGGCCAGCTACTTTTTCTGGCTGGCCGACCAGTTGTTGCTGCTGAACTGCAATTTGCTGCAACAGAGAGCAAGAAAGGGCATGGCAATGTATTTGCAAGATATATGTGCACAACCACCCTCCCTATCATGTCATGAACTCAAGGGAGTGTAGGTTATCGACCCTCGGGCCACCAATCGCACATTTCAATGCATGATGGCCGAGAGGCGAAGTTGCACAATTCAATGTAAAATGAATGTACAAGTAAACACATAAAGCCTAGAACTCTATCATGTATGATCAAGAGTGTCGGCGACCGGGAATTAAGGCACGTTTCATCACTTTAAGTATGAAACGTCCCTCATTTCCCGTGTTTTGACTAACACCTACTCCAAACACAATGCAAACAAGCATGGCATACACAATGCGACTCAAGCATGCAAGTATGTAATATGACTTAAGCATGCAAACATACAATGCAATATGAACAACCTAACAAGGCTAATGGCATGCACAATGCTAAAACATGTAACAATTAGCATACACAATGCTAAGTGCTAAGAACTAGATGGCATACTCAATGCAAGGCATTCATAAGGTTCTAAGCATAAGGCTATGCATGCATGCACAATGCAATGCAACAAGGGCAACTTATGTAATATACCAAGCATGGCATGCTCAATGCAAATAAACATGGCATATTCAATGGACTTAAACCAAAAGGGTAGACCTCAATCATGCCCAAATCAGTGGCCATTGGTGATGAAATGAAGGTACATAAAGCAAGGCATACATGCACAATGTATTGGCCATCGAAGAGGCCAAAGAGCACAACTCTCGAGAGTGCTCAATGAGTGACAAAAGTGGAAGTGTAACAATACTAAGTGCACTGAAATGAAGCAAGAAATGATGCCAAATCATTCGAACAACACAAGTAAAGCATGCTAGGGTCCTAAGGCATGAAAGTTAGCAAAGAGCAACACAAAGGAGGCATGCAATACATGACACAAATGCATGAACCAAGCATGGACAGAGCTTAAGTAGGCCCAATCATGGACCAAAACATGTTGAGATAAGGGCCCAAAGGCCTAGACATGCAAGCATGCAAGCTAAGGCATAAATTAGGCAAACATGCACAACGCTTAAAGGCATTCAAAGCATGAATTGAAGTAGGGACATGACAATGCTATAAGCTCTGAAATGTCATGCTAGATGATGCTAAATCATGTACACAACACAAATGAAGCATGCAATAGTGCTCAAAGCTTGAGGCAAGCAAGATCATTTGTACTACAAGTATACAAAACATGAAGCATGTGATTAAGGCAACCCAAAATAGTCCTAGAACATGTCAAAATGAGTCTAAAACATGCATGGAAGGAAGCCAAAATGTGCTAGCATGAAGGGCATAAGGCACGATTCATACAAGGCAAATAAGGTGGATTACACTACACCTATTAAGACCAAGCATGGAATGACTTAAGCAACAAAAATCAGAGTTATATCATGGCATAATAACCCCAAATAAACACTGAAATGGTGGCTCGCAAGCAATGGCATGAAGCATATGCAATGGTTCATGTTAAGACATAAAAGGGGAAACCCTCCAACGCATTGAATGGGTGATAAATGCAAGTGTATGGCCACACTACATGGACTGAAATAACATAACTAATGATGCCAAATTATTGAAATAAGCCAAGTAATGCATGCTAGAGGATTCAATGCACAAAGCTAACAAGCTAGATTGGACCAAGGCTATACAAAGCAAGTCATGGATGACCAATACAAAAAAAGTCAGACCTTAAACATGCTAAAACATGAACAAAGTCTTCTCAGAGCTAAGCCAAAAGTATGCTAAAATGACATGTCAAGGCATGAGGCATGTTAGGCTAAATCATGGAAATGCACTACAAGTGCATGGATCATGCAAAGGCTAACCAAACCAAACCTAAATAGAGGTATGACATGGTAAAATATCACCAAAGACATGCTGAAATGGACTCAAACCAGGCTAAAATGACATGCTACTTCATGAAGCATACAAAGCTAGTTTAAGGGATTTACACTACAAGTGTATTAGGCATGCATGAGCCAACCAAACCAACCCAAAACAGATCTAAGGCATGTTAAAAAAACACCAAAAACCCACTGAGATGGCACCAAAACAAGCTAGAAAGACATGCTCAAACATGAGGCATACAAGACTAGATTGTGTGATTTACACTACAAGTGTATTAACCATGCATGAAGTGACCAAGGCAAGTAAAAATAGTGGTATGCCACAGCAAAATAACCACAAATACAAGCTAAGACATGGTCAATAAACACTTAGCAAAGATGCTCAAACATGAGGCATATTAAGGCATGTATTGAAGACACAAGGAGAGGGGATGACCCTCTCCTATTTAGGACACCAAAACCACCTTTCCACCACTGAAAATCCTTTGGATTTCAATGGTAGAAAGGTCATGCGAAGGGTTCAACAAGAGCCTAAAGTGATGGCTCAAAACAAGGCCTAAGAGGGGGTAAATCACCCCAAACGAAAAAGTAACCTTAAACAACTATTTTAAGCATACAAAAAAAAAAAAAAACTGTTTCTAGTTGAAAGTTAAGCTCAAAACAGTATGCAAGATAAGCTAAAAGCTTAAGCAAGAATGGGGGTTTTAAAGGTCAAAGACTCACCCTTGAAGACCTTCTTTACTACTGCAACTCCAGCAAGTTCTTTGAGCTTAAATCAGTCCAAGAACACCAAAAACAACTCCTTAGCACCTCAGCTACCCAAGGATGGTGTTTGAGTGTGTGTTTGTGTGTTAAACTAAGACAAATCTACACTTTTGAACACAAAAATGAAGAACAAGAGTGATATAGAGACAAAGCTATATGTAACTCTCTTAGGGCAACATTTTTGAACCTGGAGGAGGGAGGAGAAGCTTTCCTCTTATAGAAGAGGAAAGCCAAAACTTCTTGGAGAAGCTAAGCTTCAAACAAATCCCTCCATACGTGTATGGAGGATGGCCCTAATGTCCTCCAGCTCAGCTGGAGGAAAATATCTCCAAAAAGGTGTCAAAAAGCAGCTGATCACTTGAAGTGGTCGGCCTGCTAGTAAAAGTGGTCGTCCGACCACTTTAGATGGTCAACCAGAGTAAAAACTGGTCGGCCATGGGTGGGAGAGGTCAACACACTAAATGCAAGGTGGTGATGTGGTGGCCGACCAGAAAAGATGGTCCAAAGACCAAGAAAGCTAGTTATCTGACAAGAAAACTAGCTGGAAAAAGGAAAAGTGATCTCCAAGGAGAAATACTGGTCTCCCACCCTTGTACCACCTTCCAAACAAGGAAAACAAGGTTTGTACTAAAAACAAACCAAAGCGGATGCAAGACGAGAAATCGGGAGGCGAAACACGCGGCCAAAAGCCCTGAAAACTAGCTGACGAGCATCAAAAGTGGTATGCAACCACAAAAGTGGTCTCCTGGATCACAGTGTTCCTCTAGGCTGAGGCAACAAGGTGTGGTTCAAAAACCACGCCAAACGGAGAATGTTAAGCGGTCTCGAGACAAGGTGCGTGGCCAAAGGCTCCAAAAATCGGAAACTAGTTTCCAAACGGGAAAAGTGGCCTATGACCACGAAAAGTAGTCTACGACCACAGAGAGATGGTCTACAAGACCACTTCCTCCCTCCAGGAAGGGAAAACAAGACTTGGTCTGCAAACCGAGTCAAAGCACAAAGAGTTCCGAAGCCTGGAGGCAAAGCTCTCAGCCAAAACTCCAAAACCTCATAACGAGCGCAGCATGCACCATCACCGAGCGCTCAATTGATGACGTCTAAGTCTTAAGGTCGATCAAAAATGGGGTGTCTATACTATCGTATTCCGGACTCGGGTTGATATGGTTTTGAATAGTTATTTTTATCTTTTCCCTTGTCTTCCCCTCTATTTTTGGTCATCGAGTTGGAGTTGTGCATTTGGGACAAGTTGGTTGCTTGTTTTTCCAAGCTTTTGCTGCCCAGATTTTAGCTTCTCTGCTCGAGCGGCCATTCTTGCGCTTGAGCGGGCTTCACAAATTTTGCTCCTCCGCTCGAGTGGCCATTCTCGTGCTCGAGTAAGATTCGTCAACTTTCAGTATATTTTCGCAGTTCTGAAAATGCTGAAACTGTGCATTCCACGCTCGAGCGCCAACTTTCACGCTCGAGCAGAACCTTATGTCTGACGCTCGAGCTGGGCTTTCCACGCTCAAGTGGACTGCGTGTATTTCAGTCCGAGAATATGACATTTTGAATCACTTTTTCTTTTCTCTCTCTCTCTAAAACTTTCCAAAAAGCTTGTTCTTGAGCTTCTCTCTCTATAATTCACCTTCTCTATTAGATTTCATCTAGATCCATTGGGATTTCCACCCTAGTGCTTTTGAGAAAAAGGTAGAGCTCATCAAGATCTACATTTTGAGCCGAATAGAAATGGGTTTCGGTGTTCTTGAAGTTCCTCTCTTGCTTTGCCTCATCTTCTCACTTGAGGTAGGGATCTTTCTACACCTTCATATGATATTTAGCTTAGTTATTTGTCTCTTGTGTAACAATGGTGTGATTTGGGGAATGCTTTAAACAAACCTAGGGTTTGGGCATAAAATGGTAAGAGGGGTTTTGGGTGTTGGTGAAATAGATGCTTGTGGGGTTTGAAAATGATGTTGTGTTATGTCTAATTGGATGGTTTTGGCACTTGGCTAATGATTGGGAAAAAATGAGAAATTGCCCTAATAGGAACAAATTATTATTTTGTACAAATAATTGGGATTGGCATTGAAAATGTGGAATTGAGAGGGTATTGATATGAATTGTGGGATTGGTTATGTATTAACTCAGTCCTTTAGAAGTTTTGAATAAACTATCTGTTTGAGATTTAATATTTGTCTAGAGATAACTATATTGGGTTATCTGTGGAGGATAGCTTTGACTGTTGTAGAAATTGCACGTGGATTAGGTGAATTGAAACTAATCTGTTGATGGTTGTCATTGAATATGACTGTGTTCATATACATTGTATATGTATATTTGTTTGGAAGTGGAAATGGGATGTGCTTTATGTTTGATTATCTGTCTAAATACATTGCATATGTATGGATATTTGTTTGGGAGGAGAAAGGGGATGGACTCCATTATAATTAAGTTGGCCGAAGTGTCCTGAGTGAATGTCCTGAAATTATACATGGGTGCCTAGCCCGCAGATGAAATATCCGTAAAATGGCAATTGTAGTGCTTGTATAGCCTATGTTTACATGGGTCCCGTTTGACGGCTACCTGCGGACGAAATTTCTGTGAAATAGAAGTTTGAAGTGTTTATGCATATGTGTTGTGTGATTTGAAATTTAATGAGTTGTAGCCTCAATTTGATTATTGAGAAATAATGAAATTGACTCATGAATGGAGAACAAATAAGTGAATGGGATATGAATTGAAAAGAAGTGGATTAAGTCTTGAAAATTGATATCTCATGAATATATATATATAGTTGTGAAACGTTTCATCACATGCATTGTTTATGCACTTGTACTTATACTTTTGCTAAATTTCATATACTGTGTTAGATGATTTCTACTGGGTTGTGGCTTACCCTACTTGGGAATAACATTTTCAGGTAATGATGGCATGCCTCCACCAAGGCAATAGTATTGGAGAGATCTCCGGGAAGCAAGAGCTTCTTGTTTTGTCATATTTTGTATAGCCTAGGGCTTTAATTGTAAGGGCTGGTCCCACTTTTGTTGTAACCAAGTTGAGACTTGGAAAAGTGTAAGCCAATAGGGCATTCATTTACATTAAACTCTTTGTATTCATTAACTTTATGCAATGAAAGAACTAAGACTCTGATTTTTGCTATTATTTATATATGTTTATAGATGTGTTTATAGAGGGTATCCCATAGATATATAATATGTTCATAAAACAAACTGTAATTTATGGAAAAAAAAAAAAAAATAGCTCTCTTCACCTCTACATACCCTATCCTTACTTTGAAAAGAAGATAGAATAATAATTTACAATTTTGCATATAATTGTAAATCGAACTACGTTATTTGAGCATGTTTAACTTGTTAAAAACTTGTTCGAGATTAACAAGTGAAGTTTAAACACATTTTGAACCTTGTTAATTTCTAGAGCTTGGTTCGAACTTGGCTTAATAATTTCACACACTACAAAATTATAGGGTATAAAACATCAAGCTACTTGATTGAAGCTTGTTTGAGATCAACTTGAAAGACAAACAAACCAAGCTAAAACATATTCTTGAAGCTCGTTAAATTTCAAACCAAGTTTAAAGAACTCACTACTTAGTTTGATTGGGCTCATACACCCCTAAATTACATAGAAATTTACATGTAGAACAATTTGGTCATGGATCAATGACTCTCAAGAATAAGAACTGGATTACAACTAGACTGCCTTCTCCCTTAAGGATAGTGATGATAAAATGTTTTACTAGAAAACTTAAAACAATAGAAAATCTAGATTTCACTAAACTTGGCTATTTTTGTTAGCTGCACAAATGACTAAAACATAACCAAGCAAGCCAGCATCAACATAAAAATTTTACAAATCTCTTAATAAGAAAAACGATATCTACAATCATTCACCAAACCTACAAGTGATTGAATATTTAGTAACATAATTTTCTTGAGAATGTGCATATCAAGCTCGAGGTTAGCTGCGCAGTGTCGAATTGCACCCAATGCACAGGGCTTACAATTAAGCAGTATCAAATACTACATGAAGATGATAACATCATTTTGACAGCTACATTATACCAGAAAGTTCATAATCTCAATTCTATTGCTTTGAAAGTACAGGTGTAACTAGGTTTTTCAAAATCCATAAGCCTGCTAACTAGATAACTATCGAGTTCAAACAAGACACCCCACTTGTCTCCACAAAGCATAGCCAAACCACTTTCTAATTTCTTCAAACCATTTTTTTCTGCTTGGCAAAGGCTTATTTAGAAATTGTTAAAGGTAAAGATTATCCGTTCTCACTAACCAAAAAAAAAAAAAAAAAAGTAACTTCTTTAGCATTTGTTAAAAGCATCACATTTTTTTTTAACTAATATTCCTTCAAAAAAAAAAAAAAAGAAAAAAAAGGAAGAAGCAAAAAACCCTACTAAAACCATGCAATACTTTTCAAGCAATAATCTTGGTGTTTTGGGCTTAAAGCATTGTACTATCACCAATCATGTTCTGAGCTCAAAATAATTACCTAAACTACCATTGCAAGATTATTGCAAGGGTGATTATGTAGAGAATCCAAGTCCATTTTCCAAACCCACCTAAAATTCTCCCAAAGTTCATCAAGTAATTAATAAGACCCTTAAAAAGAAAATTTAAAATAAAAATAAGAGAGTAAAATCAGAGAATAAAATGAGAACACATGAGCAATTAAACAAATTATTGGTATATACATATATACAGAGAGTGGGCATGGAGGAAGAGGAAAGGGAGTTACTTTTAGCTTCTTTGCCTTGTTTTCTTTCTCTAATTTCTCCCCTGATTTTTTGAAATACAAATAAGAATAAACTCAATCACATACCCACAACAAAAACATATAGGAGGCCAATTTACCAAAAGCCCAATTCAATTCATATATATATATATAGAGAGAGTGTGTGTACTTTGGAGTTCGCATTCGTGCTGTCTTTTTCTACGAGCTAGGTTGTTCTTCTTTGACATCTCTCTCTCTCTCTGGTACTCTAGTTTTCACTTGAATCTCCAGAAGATACTTGTAAACACCCCATTTTTGACCGCCCTTAAGACTTGGACACGACTGATGGTTTACATGGTGGAGAAAGGTATGCAGGGGAAAGGTTCAGTTTCTTCGGCAAGGAGAGAGTCAAATCTCAACTTCATACCCCTTTTTGGACCAAAACAATCTTGATCAAAAGATTTTAGACCTTAAAACCCTCTCTTTCAAAACGTTTTTGAAATAAAGTTTTTACGATGTTCCGAGGCTCACATTTTGTCAAATGTTGCACTTTTCGGTAAATCGAGCAAGGACAAAGTGGAAATGAATGAAAGAGAGATGAAATCTTTGAAAAATCTTTCAAAACACCTTGTCTAGGGGTTTGGAGTTGAAGAAAAGAGGAGAAGAGAGAGGAAAATTAGTTTGGGAGAAGTTCGGCATGAATTCGGGTAGGACCGAAACTGCGTGGCTTCACCAAAACGGGCATAACTCTTTGCACAGAAGGAATTTTAATGCAAGGTTGGCGCCATTGGAAAGATAACTTCTAGGGCTTCAATGTGGCCACATGGAAGACCAGAAAATCAGATGGCTGACCACTTAGGTGGTCAAAAGTGGTTCAGTATGAATCTGGGAAGGAGAGAAAAAGTCAAGCGGTCCTCGCTAAATCGGGCTTATTCATTTTAATACTTGGATTTAGGATATGAGGCCACCACCGTTGGAAAGATTAATTCCGGGGCTTCATTTTGCACTCAAGAATCTCCTAAAGCCAAGTCTGGGTGGGGGAGATATGGTTGGTTGATGTAGGGCATCAATCCGGTTGGACCGAATCTGCGCGGCTTCACCAAAACAGGCATAACTTTTTACACAGGAGGAATTTTAATGCAAGGTTTGCGCCATTGGAAAGCTAACTTCTGGGGCTTCATCTTAGGGGGTGGCCGACCCCCTTGACCCTTTTGACCTGGTCGGCCAGCTACCCTCTGTTTTGTCTCTCTGAGTGTGTTCCAGCTGTGCCAGCTGGGAGCCATTTGCAGCATCCTCCATACACGTGTATGGAGGATCTTCAAAGTTGTTTTTAGCTTCCAAGAGAAGCTTTAGACCTCTTTGTGTATATAGGAGGGCCTCTCCCTCCTTTGTGCTGGTTCATAAAATTGCTAGGGCTAAACAATATATCTCTCTTTATATCTCTCTCTTTTGAGCTCTAAATTGCTTGGTTCTTGGCCCCTTTGCACAACCTCTCATAGCCTAACACTTCCATCATCAACCTAAGGTCCTTGGAGGGTATTTTCAGAGGTTCAAGGTTGGGTTTTTGGGTCCAGAGGCTACTGGTTTCTGCTGGTCTTCAAGGGTAACCATTTTTTTCCTTTTTGAGCATTATTTTGATCCATCTTTTAGCTATACTTGCAAGCATTTTTTAGCTTTGTCATAAACTGAAAAAAGTCTTGTTTTGAGCTTCTCTTCAATTTTGTTCAAGGTCATTTTTCTATTTGGGGTCACCTTCCCCCTTGCATGCTTCATTTCCTCATGTTTTGAGCCATGTATTAGAGCATTTTTTATGGCCTTGGTTTGGCCTTTTAGCCACTGAAATCCAGTGGATTTTTAGTGGCTAATATGTGTTTTTGAGCCCTAAAATCAGAGAGGGGTGACCCTCTCACCCCTTGTTCTCTTTACTAGCTTTGTTGGCCTTCTAAAGGGGCCCCTATTTGTATGTTTCAAAGCCATATTTCAGGCCCTATTTGGTGAGTTTTAAGGTTTGCATTAGCTCTTTCTAGAGCCCATTTTGGCATATAAAGTGTCTATTATGCATGTGTAGAACAATCCTATCCAAGGCCTTTCAAAGGGGCTTTCACTTGCATGCTTCCTAGACTAATTTCAGGGCCTTTTTGGTGGGTTTTAGGACCCTCATAACCTCTGTCCAGAGGTAGTTTTGCCATTTTGTGTGTTCGTCATATATGTGTGGAACAACCCCTTTCATGGCCTCTCAAAGGAGCACCTCATTCTAACATGTGTTGACTGAGTTTCCATGGGTTTTTGGGCATATTTTAGCATGGAATACTTCTTTTTTTGGCTGGTTTGGTGAGCCCTCATGTGCTTCACATACTTGTAGTGTAAATCATGGTTCACTAGCTTATTTCGCATGCTTTGTTGACCCTTGATTTTAGCTCCTTTTGGCCTTGTCTTAAACTGATTTTGTGCATATTTTGGACTGCCCTAGCTCTGTTTTTGGGTCTCATGATCGAATGATGTTTGTTTTGCATGCTTGTAGTTCAATACCCATGCTTAACTTTGAGTTTTGAGGCTCATTACATGCATATACTGAGGTGTGTTCATGTTTTGGACCCATTATACATCATATTTCAGAGCTTGTTTGAATGCCATATTGTCATGTTTTATACTCTTTAAATGCGTTTGAGAGTCGGGCTTGTATGCCTCATGTACCGACCATTGAATGAGCTCTATTTCTTTGCATTCCGAGCCATCATTTTAGGCCATTTCCCCACTGTTTCAGACCTGCCTAGGCTCTATTTGGGGTTGGTTTTGCCATTTGTGCATTGCTTTGTGTACCTCTAGTGTTACCCGCTTCACTAGTTTCGGTACCCGAGCCACCTAGCATACATTGTGTGACGTATTTGTATGTTTCGGGACCATCTTTTATGCCATTTCAGAGCTGTATCATGTCCCATTCTATGCCATGTTTCATCCTCTGCCATGCTTAGTTAGAGTTGCATGTTATGCCTTAGGATCGGTCCTTTGCATCCGTGCATGTTTGCATGTGTTTCGGTTGTCTCATTTCCATCATATGGCCACTGATGTGAGTGTGGCTGAGGTCCACTCATATTGGTGTAAGTCCATCGTGCATTGTGTATGCCATTTTAGTCCATAGCATTGCGTATGCTAGATTGCATGTTAGAGCATTGTGTATGCCATGTCATATCACGCGCATTATGTATGCCATTTTAGTCCACAGCATTGCGTATACTAGGTTGCATGTTAGAATTGCATTCATGCATATCATGCATATTGCATTGTGTTTGGAGTAGGGTTTATTCCAAACACGGGAAACGAGGGACGTTTTGTACTCCAAGTGACGAAACGTGCCTCGATTCCCGGTCGCCAACGCTCCAGATTATCCATGATGGAGTTTAGTCCTTGTTGTGTTCATATGTGCATTCATTTCACATCGAGTCGTGCAATTCGATTCCTCGGCCATCATGCATCGAGATGCGTGATTGGTGGCACGAGGATCGAGGACTACACTCCCTAGAGCTTGTGCAAGGACGGGGAGAGTGGTCGTGCACAAATATGTTGAAAATACATTGCCTTTTCTCTCTCTTGCCTTTGTTGCAGAAAAAGCCAGAAACCAGAGGTGGAAACTGGTCGGCCGACCAGGTTTTCTGGCAGGCCGACCACCCTCTTTGGTCTCCACCACAAAGGGTGGTCGGCAGGTGGCCTCCCATGCTGATAATTGGTCGGTGGCCTTCCCAAGGTGGAGTTTCAGCCTTCTGGAGCTTTGTGCAAGTTTCTGAGATCAATTGCAAACAAAGGCGACGCGAGGCATCGCGATGGAATTTACCGACAAGGCAACTTGAGCTTGCATACACCCTCCATCATTCCGAGCAGAGCTAAGGCAGTCCATTGCACGTAGCGTAGCATGCTAGTTTACTTTGCTTACCTAGTTCATTTGTTAAGTAATTAGCGTTGTGTAATAATTCGTTATTTATTTTGGTTGTGTATTATTTATTCGGACCCTCCGAGCGAGGGCAATGTTGTAATAAGTGTGTGTGCGTGTGATATATGTCTTCCAACCCCACGTCTTTCTCCCTTTTATTTACCAGCTTATGATGGTTAGTTTAGGGCATGTTTCAATTAGCATACTTATGCTCGCATGTTTGCATCCATTCATCTGTCCTGCATGCACCGGGCTCGGCGCATCATACTAACTGCATTGTATTTCAATTCTGAGTTGAATACTTGTTAGCTGTAGCATTTCACATGCCATCTTTAGAATAGCTGAGCCTATCTTAGTTGCACTCTTGCATGTGTTGCATTAGGCATCTCAGCATAGTTAGGATTCATGCATGATTTCTAATTAGCTTCTTTCTTTGGCTCGGAGTACTCGGTAAGTGTTTATGTTTTAGCATCCTTGCATGTGTGTGAGTGACTGCCATGATAGCATGCTTACCATGAGGCTATGTGCTTATGTGATATACCTGCCTGAATGCCTGTGGGTGAAGGTTAGGTTATTTGGATTGGAACAATTCATTGACTGTGAGTTTTAAGCCCACTAGATAGTGGCAAAACCATCTTTTCTAAGCCCACCCGAGGGTGGCAAAATCTGCATTCTAAGCCTACTTGTGAGTAGCAAACCATTTTCAAAACAAACATGAGATGTTTTGTTCCAATTCAGGCGACCCAGTCTATACTTGTATGCTGTGTGCATCACATAGTAATTCTAGGCTAATAACTGGAATAAGAGCACATATGTTTTCAAAACTCGATATCATGTTTAATAGAGGCCGATCTTTGATTGGGCGAGCGGGGGTGCTCACGAAGTGACCTTCCCCAATCGTACCCAAGTTCCCGAGCCGAGGCAACTTTGGTGATGACGGACACGTGGCCTTAGGCAATGAGTCGGGGTTTCCTAAATTCCCCAAAATAAAATATTTAGGTGGCGACTCTGTATCTGGCAAAGCAGTCCATGTTTGGCACTTCTTTCAAAAAAAATCTGTTTTCAAAAACGATTTGCCGGATTTGGACTCTTTGATGATTCATCGGTCTTGCATTGCACTCTGCGAGATTAGATACAGGACCGTGACATTGAGTCCTAAACTGTAGTGAGCCCAATGAACAAAACGAGGGGGATTCCCTTCCGGGACGTTCGGGGACGTCTACAGTTTCTGGCGACTCTGCTGGGGAGTTAGAGAACTTGACTCAAACTCATGATATCTTGTTTTGATTATACTTATGTGTTTCTTTGCATTGCATGTGCATTGATGCGCCTAGGACACCGTGTTTGCCGTATGCTATTCCTGAACGGTTTACCGGAGGTTCGCTTCGAGAAGCGTGCCATAAGGTTGACCGATTGCGGGCTCTGCCACGACGGGAACACAAACCCTGGTTTTACCGGGGCACCCTTTTTGACCATTCGACCTAGTGCATATTCGGAATCCATAGTGACCATTCCAAGCTAGGATAGGTTGCTTACCCGAGTTTAGGTTGTTCGAAACCGCTGCGTGCGTAGTGAAACCCTAGCTCCTAACAAAATAGGACAGGGAAACCCTACCCCAACATAGGGGTGTTTTGGCTCTCACTTGCTTGCTATGTGCTTTTAGGGTGTGTCCCTACAGGAATGCATGTAACAGTTTGCAAGTCTGGGTATCAGGCCTGCGGGCATCAGTATTTGGGAATCAGTTTTACCTGAGGGTATCAGTTTACAGGCGGACTTTTGGGCAGAATTTGGTAGAGAGCACGGTCATTCAGCTACGCTCATATCTGTTTTGGCAAAAATGGGCTGAGATGTTGCCTGTTTTCTCTTTTGCTAGGTAGTCCTGGAATCATAGCTTCAGAAGGCTCCAATATCCCCCCGCTACATTGGACTAGTGCTGATAGACTTTGTCCAGTCGGAGACTCAGTTCAGAGCAGCCAGTGTTGGCACAGGGTTCAGAAGAATTTGTGGCCGTGATAGCAGCGTTAAATCAAGGAACTACCATGCAGGCTGAGACCAGTGTTGAAACGCAGCGCCCATCTGGGGCATCTGCCTCACATCCAGCTTTGGGACCCCAGCCGAACTTTGACCCACTTCCGGCAGCTGAAGATTTGCAGGGTCCAGATCCTCGAGAAGGGTTGGCTCAAGCCCGAGTTTTTAGACCCCTGGTGCAGCCTAATGAGAGGCTTTATCCCCTTGATGGTAGTGACCTCGATCCGATCGAGGTGAAAATCGCAAACCTTGAGAAGCAATTCAAAAAGACACAGGGCCTTAACTCCATTCCCGAAATTGAGGATGGGTACACTGAGGCTGCCATACGGCTCCCAAACATATTCAAAATGCCACATATTGACTGTTTCGACGGGTCTGGAGATCCTATGGAACATATCCGGCTTTTCTTGGATATATTGAAGTCGATGGGTCTGACTAAGCCACAGAAACTCTCTCTGTACGGAAGAACCCTGTCGAGTGTACTAGCCGCTTGGTACGCCAAGTTGGAGAATACAGTGAAGCAAAACTGGGAAGAATTGGCTGAGGCCTTTGTTGATCAGTATTCTTACAATACCCAAGTTGAAATGACTATCCAAGAGCTTGAAGCAACCCGCCAGAACCCAACAAAGCCTTTTGTGGAATTTGTTGCGAGCTGGAGAGCAAAAGCAGCACAGATGACAGATCGCCGCCCTTCTGAGAGGGATCAAGTGCAGATGATGGTGCGAAACCTCGAGCAGGATATGTTGCAAAAGTTGATAGTCGCTTCGCTATTCACTTTCAAAAGTTTGCATGAACTGGGGGTTCAGATCGAGAATGCGTTCAACAGTGAGATCATTCCCAGAACAAGTGAACCGACAAGGAGGGTGATTTCAGGGAGTACCAATGCTGGTAGTAGCACTATTCCCGAACCCACCGAAATCAATACAGTCGCCACAGCCAACCCTTTTGCCAAACCAAGCCCACAACCAGCCGGCCCAGCCCGAGCTTAGGGCAAAACTTTCACCCCCCTCTATATGAGCCTGACTAGCGCACTAAAAGTCTTGATGGAAAGAGGGTATCTCAAACCCCTCGATCCTCAACCTCTGCCTGACCCACTCCCAGCCAGACATAACCCCTCCAAGTACTGTGTGTACCATCAGCAACGTGGTCATGGCACCATTCGTTGCTACCGCCTTCGTCATGAGGTCCAAAATCTCATCAACAACCAGACGATAGCTCCACCTTCAGACCCCAATGACCAAACATCTCCTGCCCACCTCAATCTCATCCATATACTACCATCTACCTTCGACCCCAGCATATACATCACCCCGGCCCATCTACCCAAGCCTGAGGTGTTCATTCCAGAAAGCATGGACTTATGCATGATGGATGCACCTGGACCCCAATCATCTCAAACCCGTGAGCCCACTGCTTCTGAGCTGAAGAGAATGATCGAAGATCTTCAGAGAACTGTGACAAATCTGGCCTCTGAGACATTGGCTCCCTCATCGACCACATCACATATCGGGAATTTCATGATAAAAGGCTCCCCAATCTTGGGACTGGCTACATTTGAAGAAAGCCAAACCCTTGGCAAGGGGGAAGCAGGTGGTAAGAACAAGGTAGGGGCAAGCATTGGTCCCCATGAACACCTTCAATAGGCTGTTGAGGCTTTGAAAGCCGAAGGACTAAACAAACAGCAAGTGCTTGCAGTGGTTGTAAAAACTGTGGGTGATACTTTTGCCACTCAAGTTGAGGGCAGTCTGAATCAAGGGGCAATCCAAGACAAGAGATGTTGTACCAGAAACACCCCTTTCAGCTCCAATCCTACACTAGGAAGAGATTATCAAAAGTCAGCACCTACCGACCCTTTCACCGGTACATCCAACACAACCAGCTCACAACCTGCCAAATACCCACCTCAGGGCCAGAGGGTGTTCACCCCACTGGACATGTCTCTGTCAACGGCCCTGAGGGTCCTGATTGAAAAGGGGCATCTAAGCCCCTGGAGCCGCGACCATTACTGAATAAACTTCCTCTCTCCCATGACCCGGTGAAGTACTGTGTCTTTCATCAACAAGCTGGCCGTGACACTGACATGTGTCTTCGTCTTCACCATGAAATACAAGATCTTATTGATAAAAAGGTCATCTTCACGTCAGGTCCTGCAAAGTCTATCGGCATTGGATCAGTGAACTTGGGGGATAATGTGACCATGTGATCGGGGGATGAACCGCCTGCGGATGGCGCTCAGTTTACTCCAAATATGGTGGATGGCATGCACTGTTTTGAGCACATTTGCGAATGTTGTTAATTTGTACTTTCTAACTTGGGTGTTGAGTCAGTTCTGTAAGTTTTGTTTTGAGTCTGTCTCATTGTCTCGAATCAGTCTTTTTGATTAAGGGTCTGTCTTGTTGTATCGAGTCAGTCCTGTTGTACAAAGGTCGGGTGATTTCGGGGGTGTTACCTCGGACATCACTTGCTTATTTTGTGCTTTTTCGTTTTCTTTTCAGTCTGTTTCTGCTTGGAGCCAGTTACACCAACAAATTTGAATGGAACAGCAGTGGTTTTTCACACTCTTGTGTTTGCTTCTGCTGTGTGCCAGTTGTGCCAGAAGTTCAGAATGAGGTGGCAGTATTTGACTAAAAACTTTGCTCTTCTGCACCTTTAAATCATTGTATTGAGCTAAGTTTTCCAAAACTTTTTGAATACTGTGGTGAAAACGAAGAGGAAGCGAATTCCTCGGGATTTGCAAAATCTGATCAATTGAGAGAAAGAGAGGCATGCTAAGCCCTTAATGAATGAAATCATGTTTGTTAATATGAGTACTGAGAAGGATCCTGGCTTGATCGAGATTGGTTCTACACTGTCTTTAGCGCGAGAGATTTGTCGCTTTCTTAAAAGATTTCAAAAAAAATGTTTTGCGCAGTCCTGCGAAGACCGGTGTGGAATCGCTCTTGAGATTGTGCAGCTCAGGATCGCTCTCAGCCTCGAGACTTGACCCCCTTGCTTTCAAACCTTGAACTTGGATTTAGAGTGTTCAACGGTTAACCACCATGTAAGGCCTGTGTGGCCAGATTTGAAGCAGCCCTCGAACAAGAGGCCAGGAAAGTCGGATCAAGAAGATCAGAAGGTCAAAAGAAGCTTGCGAAGCTAGATCAAAAGCACCCCTTTGAACTAGGGGCAAAAGAATTTCAAGTGTGCTCGAAGAGTCAAAGATGAAGATCGGCAAGAATGCCAAATCCCAGAAGGGAGAAAAGAAGAAAGTATTGCTGAAGGACAACTGAGTCCCTATCCGCAACACTAGGGGCAATTCAGACCCCATTGGATGGACTCCTGCATCGTCATCGAACAACAGCCATTCTCCTGGATTCAGATGACTTCAGGATCTCAAAACCATTTGACATGGACAAAACTACACTTTTACCCTTGAGAGGCTCGCTGGGTTGAAAACCCGGAAGGGCGACCCAGGCAAAAGTTAGAGCAAGAAAAAGAACAAAAAAAAAAAGAAAAGAAAAGAATGCAAAGAAGAAAAATAAAGAAAATGAAAAGAAAAGATGAAAAAGAAAAAAGAAGAAAAGAAATGAAAAGAAAAAAGCTCGCAAGGCCAAAAACCCAGAAGGGCGGCCTTAGCAAAAATTAGAGCACAAAAGGAGAGGTCAATACCCGAGTGTACCTTACTCCGAACTACGTAAGGCTTGATTCCCATCTTTGGGATACGTAGGCAACTTCATTATGAAGTCCAGCCGTAAAACACTTCAAATTCGACTGTGTCCATGTGATGGTTCTTGTCATCTTTGTCTTCTCTGTATCTGAGGATTTGGTTGTGTTCGTCACTCTGAGGACTGACTACAATGAGCTGCGGTGCCATTCAAACAAGGGGCAACTTTCCGTTGCCATTCAATGCGCCGCGATACCGTTCAAACAGGGGGTAACTCTCCGTTGCCATGCAGTTTTCTTCAAGCAAGGGGCAATTTTCCTTCGGATCTGAGGTTGTGCATCTCAAGAGTAAGTTCCGTGTTGGTCGAGCAGTGGCCATTTGCAAAAATCGTTTTTGAGAATTTTTACTAAGGTTGACTGATTCTCTCGAAAATTATTCCACTTTTTTTCAAAAATTGGACCCTTTCTTGGACCCAAAAAAGGAAAATTTTCAGTGCTCATGACCTAACTTGCATGATCTTCAAAATCAAAAAGTTGAACAAGTGTGTTAATCTAACTCTCATATTGGTCAAATTGTTTTAGTAGAAAAACAAAAAAACAAAAAATGGTCAAACTGATGCACTAGGGGCACAGTTGAGTTAGGTGTTCTGTCTTTTCCCCATTGTTAACTTGCCTGCCAGAAAGGGCACTCTACCAGCCAGAAAAGTGCACAACTGAAGCTAACAGCAAAATGTCGAAAGCTCTCTCATCCTCCAAGCAACGAGGTATCAAGCCAAGTGCGAAGCACAAAATGGAATGGACTAAGATATTCCACTTCCTTGTTTGGACACATCTAATCACACCCAAACTCCTGAGCAAAGCATCGTCAACCGGTGTCAGCTGCTGATTTGCTACACACCCAGTTGTAGCGCAACTCCTCTGTGGGAGGAACTCACTAGCTGCGCGCAGAAAAAGAAGAATCTAGCTGAGTGCTAGGGGCAAGAGCCCGCAACTTTTTGTTTATCCATCAACCACTCAGGTGAGGGATAAAAAATGAGAGATTAAAAAATAGAGAGATGTGCGCTGAGAGAAAAAGTGAGGAAAAGGGTTTTGTGAGAAAAGTCGAGCCTGAGGGCCGAGTGATGTGAGAATCACAAATAAGAAATGGTGGGAAACAATACCCGGAGAAACTGGCTCCTCATGCACCGAGAGGTCTCTTGCCTTTGTAACACAGCTGAGTGTTGTGTTTGTGCGTTTTTGTTTGTCTCAATTCTTGTTTTGAGTCGTTTGAGTGTCAACAGATGTTTAGGGCATTTTACCTTGTTTTTCCTTTGTTGAGTTGTGTTTAGGTTGTTCTACCTTTGTTTTCCATTGTTGAGTCGTTTTGGCTGTGGTCAGTTGTAGGCTCAATACCCGGTTGAGAACCCTTTTCTCACTTCAATTTCAAAAATCGTTTTGTGCTCAGAGTGCCGTGTCGTTCTCCACATTTGTGCAAAACAGGATTGGTTCTTTCATAAAGCCGCAAGGTTCAAACCAGGTCATGTCAGAAAAGTAAAACAAGGACCTATCTGAAGCTATTTAGGTTCCGGACTGCAAAGCAAAAGAAAATAGGAAAAATTTGGAGCATCTTAGCATGTTTCAACTTTAGCAAAATCTGAGACTGCATTCCAGGTGCATCTTGTCAGGCCTCGCCTTCCTCTGGAGTATGAGTGTATCTCGACCCCAAGTGTAAGCCTGCTTCAAGTCAGAATGGCAGTCTAAGCAGCACCCGAGGGTTTCACATGCAGATGTTATCTCTCGCCAATATGAACAGGGTGTGCCCTTTTTTAGCTGAGTGTGTTGCGAAGTCCTCTAAGAGGCAAATCAGAGGCACCATAGTACATATTTGATACTCCTCTATTGCATAGAATGTGAACTTTCATATACACTGTTGCTGCATGCGTGCCGCGCATCGTTATGATTCATGCATAGAACATGCTTGCTTTCGATTCCGCATAGAATATGCTTTATAGCGATCCCGGTATTCCCTTGCTGTATTTGTCGTATTCCGGACCTTGGTTCCGTAATGTTGGTAGTTGTATCCATCTCATTGTCAACCTTTGATTCCATTTCTTGAGTTTTAGGATGTGTTGGGCTTGTTTCGAGCAGGTGGGTTGAGCCTTGGTCTAAAATCTTGTTGCCGGGTTTTTGGTCGTTTCGCTCGAGCGGGTCTTAGGGCGCTCGAGCGGAGATTGCACACTCCCAGTATTTTGTGCCCTGCAAAACTTCTGCAGGTGTGATTTCTATGCTCGAGCAGATTTCTTGCGCTCGAGCGGCGCTCGAGCGGGCTTGTTGGCGCTCAAGCGAACAGTGCATTTTTGGTGTAAGTTATGGGAGGGGAAAAATTGCGCTCGAGCGGACTGGTTTTCCACGATCGAGCAGATGTGCTTTACTTTTGTGTCTTGGCGCTCGAGCGGGCCTTATTGCGCTCGAGCGGACTCAGATTTTTGTTCTTGACGCTCAAGCGTTGTGTTTTCCGCTCGAGCGGACCTGTCGTATATCAATTGGCTGTAAAGCATTTTTGAATCACTTCTTTACAATCTCTCTCTCTCTTACTTTCTAAAAAGATATTTTGAGAGTCTCTCTCTCTAGAAACTCCCTTCTCTCTAAGGTTTGATCTAGTTAGAATGCTTCCCTTTCCTTCGGCCTTTGTGAAAGTTGTGTTGATCGTCGAGGGCTTCGTTTTAATCTGAAAAAGTTGGGATTTAGAGCACGTTGGATTTTGGTCTTCATCTCCGTTTGAGCTCAAACTTCGAGGTAGGGATAACCTACTCCATCTTATGAGCTTTGTCTTTAAATTTTAGCATTTTGATATGTTGGAGGTTGTTGTGTAATTTTGAGAAAGTTTGGGCCTTTGTGTAATTTTACAAAAGTTGGGGTTTTATTTGTTATTACCTATATGCATGTTTGGCATAGAGAAATAAGATGAATGTGGGATTGTTGATAGAAATGAAACCTTAGGGTTGTTTTGTTAATTATGGGAAATGCCCTAATTGCATTGTTAAATTAATTTGAGAAATGAGAAATGGAATTGAAAATGTTGGAATTGGGAATGTATGGGATTAAAGGGTGTAGTTAGATTATTTATCACTCACCAAATTGAAATGTCGATATTTTATCCATTTGGCGCATTTATTTTCTGTTTAGAAATAACTGCTTTAGGCTATCGGTGGAGGATAGTCTTGATTGTTGTAGACAATGCATGATGATTAGGCAAACTAAAACTAATCGATTAAGTGTACTATTGAATATAGCGATTGGAATAATACATTAACTTTATGTATTGATTGATTGTATATGATAACTGTTTATATACATTGTTTGTGTGGGAGAAGAAAGGGGCTGTACCTCTAAACCGGAAGGTTTATTGGAAGAAAGGGGCTGGACCTCTAAACCGGAAATTGTGTTACGCAGATACAGCTCATATGCTTATCTATTGAAGTGCAGATACAGCTCATATGCTTATCTATTGAAGTGCAGATACAGCTCGTATGCATATCTATTGAAGTGCAGATACAGCTAATATGTTTATTTGTTGAAGTATTGATACAGCTTGTATGGTTATCCGTTGATGTATTGATATAGCTAGTATGCTTATCTATTGCGAAATGTAAATGTTTAATATGAGTGTCTGTCTCATAGAGGTTATGTGACCAGGTTCTGAGTCATAGTTACGAATTGAGAAATTGGATAAGAAACGGAAAGTGAAATGTAACATGGACATGATTGTCGTGAAACTGTTCTGAGTCATAGTTGGTTTAGTGTATTTCTACTGGGCTGTGGCTCACCCTATATGGGACACCATTTTCAGGTGTAGGAAACATGCCACTTCCAAGGGCGTGGTTTGGAAGGCTAGAGGCAGACAGACTGCTTTTGTTGTTTTGCTTTCTTTGATATATTATATGTAAATTCAAGGCAAGGGCTTAAGATGTATTGAGTTAGTACTCTTCTCTTTTTGTAACCAAGTGTTAACTTGGAAAGATGTAAGCCCGTAGCGCATTTGTTTTGTTATTAGCATGTAATATTTCTGTAAGAACTACTCTGATTAATTAGAAAGATGTTTATTTTTCGTACATCATTGCATGTCTAAAATGATGGGTTTTATGTATTATTTTGAGGGCGTGACAACTTGGTATCAGAGCTTACCGGGTTCGAATACTTTGGGTACGTGGGAAGTGATTAGAATCACACTGGGTTTGCCTCGCTTGTTAGAGACTTAGGTGTAATGTTAGGTGCTTATGTGACAACATGTTTATGTGACTATGTGGGTATGGAATGTAGTCTCTTGGATATTGATTGGATCCTTGGGTTTCTGTGAGTCTTGTCGGAAAAAGCACCTGATCAATGCTGTTTCTAACCGGAACTCTAGCAACGCCTCGGGACTATCATTATCCGGAAATGAAATTCGTAAGTGCTTATGTGATTATGTGCTTATGTGAATGAATTACGAAGGCTGTCTATCGTATTAGGCCGCTAGTGTAATAGTTTTGGCACTTTTGTTGACGTACTTATACCTTTGTTGCTTTGACTAGGATGCCTAGACGAGGAAGTTTTGATTTCCCTCCTTCCACACGGGAAGAGTTGCGGAAACAGTTTGTGGAATTACACCAAGGTACTACTCCTTTGGTGCAGTTTGAGGCATGGTTTGCTAATCTGTCAAGGTTTGCCCCGGAATTGGTGGAGACGGAGGAATTGCGTTGTTCAGAGTTTGAGAGTAGGCTATGTGATAGCATCCGGGAAAAGATTGCTGGGTCTTGGCATAGGAGCTATAGTGTGCTTGTCGGGGCTGTGGCCCCTATGGAGGCAGCAGTGCTAGCTATGGGCCAGAATAGGGAAGGGGCCATGGTTGGGAATATTGGTTGGATTAGGGAGGAGGCCATCTCGGTAACTCCTACGGCTTATAGGTACTCTAGGCCTAGTAAAAGGTGGAGGCGGAAGTGTGTTCAGTCCCAGGCTATGTCCTTTTCTTCGTCTGGGGTTTCAGACTCTTCTATTGGGGGGTCCAAAGAGGTTCGGGTTTCAGGCTAGCCTCAGAGTAGGGGATCTGCTAGCTATTTCAGACGTGGTCAATTAGGCCACAAGTCTTCGGTGTGTCCCCAGAAGAAGAGAGCAGGGTTGGCAGTTCTACCAGTAGTTGCACCACCAGAATCATCTAGCCAGCTAGGTTTTGGGTCGATTGAATGTTCAGTGGGGAAACAGTTGTTGGGACCTTCATCAGCTCAGACTTTGAACCAGTCTCGTGCTTGGGAGTCGTTTACTTGTTGGGTGTGTAATCAGCTAGGTCATATCAGGCATTTCTGTACTCAGCCAGGAGCTTCTTTGGGAGTCTCGCAACCTAGTCTGGTCCAGCCTTATTTGACTGGACAGGAGCAATACCATTTTGGGGGACAGTTAGGCCAGAGTCCGAGGACCTTTGGTGAGTCGAGTTCCCAAGTCCCAGTTGGGGAAATTTGTAGTTGTTCCAGGTGTGGCCAGTTGGGGCACACCAGTAGTTCTTGTCCGTGGCTTGTAAGCTCGTAGGTTATCTCATGTTTGGAGATGACTAACTTTGGCGGTCCAGTGAGGGACGGTAGTGGCGGTAATACCGAGGGGATGATTTTGTTTTGACTAATCCATTTTGTAATAGGTGAATTATCATTTTGTAATCATTGGGTTCTGTTGTGTAACCCATGTGTTTTGGGAATGTTGAAACATCTAAACTGTTTGCTTATCTATATATATATGCTTTGTTTGTTAACTTCCTTGGATTGGGTGGATTGGAGCATGTAGTAGCTCTAAAGTTTTATTAATGCAATAAGTTGTTGTAAGACCATAAAATTTTTGGTAATAATGCATTTATATGCATGTGATTTGGTTTGGGAAAAATTGAGGGATGCGTATCCTAATCAAGACTATTGTGGGGGCTATTTTGGGGCTTGAATAGTTGTACTTGCCGGGTATTCTGAACTTCATGGGTGCTACCCATTTGACCTTATGTTTATGGTAGAGATTTTGGTCTCTTGTCGAGAGAACTCCTCGAGAGGATGTGAAGTGTGTGATTAATACTAGGTGTAGTATATATTTAACATGATGCTTTGCGGAGTCATAGTGCATAATTTCGTTAGGACTAGACTTATCCCTTCATGATAGGTAATGTCGCCAAATTTGCATCTGTATCGACTGGTAGTTTGATTAGAGAGAGTGTGAGACCCTATATAAGATAGTGGTTATTGGCATCGGGAGTGGTGTGTGGTGAGTAGCTGGTGTTATACCCCGAGCGGTGGTGTAATGGGTGTTTCTTAAGTTCCCAAACTCCTTTTTGATGGTAGAATGCGATAGGTTTGTACCTTAATACCGGGTAGGTCAGGTGATGCTGACGACAGGATTGGTTGGGTGTATAACCCATGGTTTGGGTGTGAACCGTGAGTAGAGTCACTGTGGTTTGGTCTTTGCAAAGAAAGGTTTGGGATGATAATGAGAAGGTTGAGGACTTTTACTCCTCCAGAAATTTAGAATGGTGAATCTGTGAAAGCCTTGTCGGCGACATGCGACGATGTCGGAGTTTGGTTCATGGTGGTTGTCTAGCGGTAGCATTGGCTAGTGGTTTGGCACGGAGGGCTGGGCCTCTTGATGATACTCTCGGGATGAGTGACAACTAAGATGCGGGGTAAAGAGTGGACCCTATGGGTCATGGAGGAACTCGGTATGGGAGTAAGATAGCTTGCAAAATAAGGAGGTTTTGCCTAGTGCGATACGTGTTAGTGTGTGGTTCGTAGGTTGTTATTAGATGATATGTAGAAGGGGATCAGTCCTAGAAAATCCCAGGTGAATACCTTGATAAGGCAATGGTGTGGTTTCTTATTGAGGTCGAGAGGTTGGGTGTTTGGTTAAGTCAGGTCACTTCGACGAAAGTGTCCGTCATCCAGTTTGGATAGTGGTAACACAAGTGAGGTAGTAGAGTTGTGAAAAGTGAGTAAGGCACACCTTGTTAGAGTCGTCTTGACCCGTTTGGCCCTTGTTTGTGCGTGCAAGGCACGGGGGTGTGCAATGTTATCCGTTGTGTCGTTACGTTATTGGAAATTTTAAGTGTTTAGGAGTCCTTTTTATGAAAGTTCTATTTTTGGGTACTGTGTCATCACTGTGAGTATGGTGGGTTTTGTGGGATGGCTGTGTTGAGATTCACTCAGGGGTCATTGAGTACTTTTCGTAAACTAAAATGATTTTGAATCGAAACGTGAGTTTTGCTACCCTTATTTTCAGGAGAGTAATTTGAGAGAAATCTTTGAGTTCGGCTGTGGCCAGTTGTAAATGACGTGTTTAGTGGTAGCCTTATGAACTTGAATATTTTACGGGAAGCTAGACTCGACCTAGCCTGAGTTGCTGGTTATATGCTGTGTGATTTTGGCGAGACCTTGAAGTAGTAAGGTAGTAATATGCCGTAATGTCGTTTCTTACCCGTGCTTCGTCTTACACCTGTTTTGTGAAAGTTGACTGGAAGCCTTGTGTACAAACGTTTTCGTGTTTCCTTTGTTGGGATATTAAGTACCAAATACTGGTTTGAGTGTTGTGAGTAGTCGAGACGTGGTGGATGTCTCAGAACACTGTGGTGATTGAATGTGTCTTACTATTATCATTGTTATCGAGTCTGGCTAAGCCGGACTTTTCCATTCGTAAGGTATTGTGAAAACGTAATGGGGTTGAGGAAACCACTTGGGTGAGTAAATTTCGGGTCCGAGAGAAGTATCTGGATCCATTAGTAGGTATTTGAGCATATGTTGAATATTTTGTTCTATTGATGAACTGTAGGAACATTGCATATGTTTCGTTTTATGGTAGTATTTTGGATTATACCTTGAAAATGGTAGTTAATTTAGCATTATATATGTTAAATGTGATGTAGGAATGCAAGTGTACCATTAACAGTGAATGTGTTTCGGAATTGTGAACCATGCATGTTAGAAGTTATTAAATTTGAAAGAAATGCATGTTATAGCATTTATTGGAAATTTTTTTCTCTTGAATAGAGATAGGGTAACCGGTAATGGGTCAGGGTGTTGAATACTAAATTGTGTATTGTGGAGAAATTGATTCAATTTAAACGTTATGAGAAATTTCAATGAGAGGTCTTGGCCAAATCAATTGAGAATAATTATGTGTTGTGAGTAACACCGTGTTTATGAAAAATGTTTACAAAGCTCTTGGATTTCGCATGGGAAATGCAAAATTTATTTCGGAATGTTAATGTTGAAAACTTGATTATTTTTTAGAAAAAGGCCCTTTTAACCAGAGAATAATTTTCTATATATTCATACAAAAGCTTGCATTGATTGTTTTATTTGGGATTGTGATTATTGAGTAGTGACTTAGCTAGGAGCGCTAGTCGGTTGTTTTGGTGAGTTATCTCGGAGAGGGTTTGGTTTTGTTGAAGTTTCGTATGCCGAGGTGTTGTTTTCTTTCGGGTCATGTTTCCTTGTTAAGCCCTTCCCATGTGTGAGGGTGAATAGAAAATCAGTTGTGAGGTTAACTTCTTTGTATTGTGAGCTTTGCTATCAGTTGGCCTTGTGTTTTAGCGTTTCCTTAATTTCGGGGACGAAATTCTTTAAGGAGGGGAGGTTATAGCGATCCCGGTATTCCCTTGCTATATTTGTCGTATTCCGGACCTTGGTTCCGTAATGTTGGTAGTTGTATCCATCTCATTGTCATCCTTTGATTCCATTTCTTGAGTTTTAGGATGTGTTGGGCTTGTTTCGAGCAGGTGGGTTGAGCCTTGGTCTAAAATCTTGTTGCCGGGTTTTTGGTCGTTTCGCTCGAGCGGGTCTTAGGGCGCTCGAGCAGAGATTGCACACTCCCAGTAATTTGTGCCTTGCAAAACTTCTGCAGGTGTGATTTCTACGCTCGAGCGGGTTTCTTGCGCTCGAGCGGGTCACACTCGAGCGGGCTTGTTGGCACTCGAGCGGACAGTGCATTTTTGGTGTAAGTTCTGGGAGGGGGGAAAATTGCGCTCGAGCGGACTGGTTTTCCACGCTCGAGCGGATGTGCTTTACTTTTGTGTCTTGGCGCTCGAGCGGGCCTTATTGCGCTCGAGCGGACTCAGATTTTTGTTCTTGACGCTCGAGCATTGTGTTTTCCGCTCGAGCGGACCTGTCGTATATCAGTTGGCTGTAAGGCATTTTTGAATCACTTCTTTACAATCTCTCTCTCTCTTACTTTCTAAAAAGATATTTTGAGAGTCTCTCTCTCTAGAAACTCCCTTCTCTCTAAGGTTTGATCTAGTCAGAGTGCTTCCCTTTCCTTCGGCCTTTGTGAAAGTTGTATTGATCGTCGAGGGCTTCGTTTTAATCTGAAAAAGTTGGGATTTGGAGCACGTTGGATTTTGGTCTTCATCTCCGTTTGAGCTCAAACTTCGAGGTAGGGATAACCTACTCCATCTTATGAGCTTTGTCTTTAAATTTTAGCATTTTGATATGTTGGAGGTTGTTGTGTAATTTTGAGAAAGTTTGGGCTTTTGTGTAATTTTACAAAAGTTGGGGTTTTATTTGTTATTACCTATATGCATGTTTGGCATAGAGAAATGAGATGAATGTGGGATTGTTGATAGAAATGAAACCTTAGGGTTGTTTTGTTAATTATGGGAAATGCCCTAATTGCATTGTTAAATTAATTTGTGAAATTAATTTGAGAAATGAGAAATGGAATTGAAAATGTTGGAATTGGGAATGTATGGGATTAAAGGGTGTAGTTGGATTATTTATCACTCACCAAATTGAAATGTCGATATTTTATCCATTTGGCGCATTTATTTTCTGTTTAGAAATAACTGCTTTAGGCTATCGGTGGAGGATAGTCTTGATTGTTGTAGACAATGCATGATGATTAGGCAAACTAAAACTAATTGATTAAGTGTACTATTGAATATAGCGATTGGAATAATACATTAACTTTATATATTGATTGATTGTATATGATAACTATTTATATACATTGTTTGTGTGGGAGAAGAAAGGGGCTGTACTCCACGGTTTATTAGAAGAAAGGGGCTGTACCTCTAAACCGGAAGGTTTATTGGAAGAAAGGGGCTAGACCTCTAGAAGGTTTATTGGAAGAAAGGGGCTGGACCTCTAAACCGGAAATTCTGTTACGCAGATACAGCTCATATGCTTATCTATTGAAGTGCAGATACAGCTCATATGCTTATCTATTGAAGTGCAGATACAGCTCGTATGCATATCTATTGAAGTGCAGATACAGGTAATATGTTTATTTGTTGAAGTATTGATACAACTTGTATGGTTATCCGTTGATGTATTGATATAGCTAGTATGCTTATCTATTGCGAAATGTAAATGTTTAATATGAGTGTCTGTCTCATAGAGGTTGTGTGACCAGGTTCTGAGTCATAGTTACGAATTGAGAAATTGGATAAGAAACGGAAAGTGAAATGTAACATGGACATGATTGTCGTGAAACTGTGACACGGTATAAATTGGAATATAAGTGTGGACCACCTATTGAATGCTATTACATTAGTCATTGTTTATAGTTGGTTTAGTGTATTTCTACTGGGCTGTGGCTCACCCTATATGGGACACCATTTTCAGGTACAGGAAACATGCCACTTCCAAGGGCGTGGTTTGGGAGGCTAGAGGCAGACAGACTGCTTTTGTTGTTTTGCTTTCTTTGATATATTATATGTAAATTCAAGCCAAGGGCTTAAGATGTATTGAGTTAGTACTCTTCTCTTTTTGTAACCAAGTGTTAACTTGGAAAGCTGTAAGCCCGTAGCGCATTTGTTTTGTTATTAGCATGTAATATTTCTGTAAGAACTACTCTGATTAATTAAAAGATGTTTATTTTTCGTACATCATTGCATGTCTAAAATGATGGGTTTTATGTATTATTTTGAGAGCGTGACATGCTTTGCTTGTCTCATGCATAGAATGTGCTTCCATACTTGCATAGAAACTGCTCGTATCTTTTGCATAGAAAATGCCCCCATACTTGCATAGAAGATGCATTTTATCGCAATTTCTTGTGCATTTTATCTCACTTGCACTGTCTTGTGCACATACACTTTGTATCTCACTAGCACTGTCTTGTGCATCTTGTGGTTGTATCTCACTCGCACTATTTTGTGCATTGCATATCAATCGCGCTGTTTTGCGTATCGCATTGTTTTGTGCATTTCAAATCAATCGCGCTGTTTAGCGTATCGCATTGTTTTGTGCATTTCAAATCAATCGCGCTATTTAGCGTATTGCACTGTTTTGTACATTTCAAATCAATCGCGCTGTTTAGTGTATCGCACTGTTTAGTGCATTTCAAATCAATCGCGCTGTTTAGCGTATCGCACTGTTTTGTGCATTTCAAATCAATCGCGCTGTTTAGTGTATCGCACTGGTTTAGTGCATTTCAAAACAATCGCGCTGTTTAGCGTATCGCACTGTTTAGTGCATTTCAAATCATTCGCGCTGTTTTGCGCATCGCACTGTTTTGTGCAGGTTCAGGTTCACGCTATTTTGCGCATCGCACTGTCTTGTGCACTTCTGCATTTGTAATCACTTGCGTTTTCTTGCGCATCGCACTATTTTGTGCAGTTTACACTCGCGCTATTTTGCGTATCTCATTGTTTTGTGCAATTTACTTTCGCACTTTCTTGCGCATCGCACTGTTTTGTGCAATTTACTTTCGCACTTTCTTGCGCATCGCACTATTTTGTGCATTACATTGTATCATTCGCACTATCTTGCGCATCCCACCTGCACTTGTTAGTGCATTACATTTCATTCACGCTATTTTGTGCACCTTACTTGCATTGTGCATGCATTTTATCGCGCTATCTTGCGTACCTTACCTGCACTTGTTAGTGCATTGCATCGCGCTATCTTGCGCACCTTATCTGCATCGCACTGTTTTGTGCATTCACCCTACTCGCACTGTTTTGTGCACCTTTAGCTCGCACTGTCTTGTGCACTCACCTGGTCTGGGAGACCTTAAATCCTCTGGTCTAGGAGACTTTAAATCCTGCATCTTTATTCGCACTGTCTTGTGCACTCTCTGGTCTAGGAGACCTTAAATCCTCCAAAGGTGCAATTCCTTTGGTGTTTGTTGTGCCCAAACGACTTCCGGTGGTCTGATATAGCCACCTGCCTGTGTTTGCGGTGAGTTCCTAGAAGACCAACTGAGACGGTGGAAACTAGAGTTCGAATGGCTCTTTCCTAGAACGCAAAGGTTCGGGATTTCCGAGACTAAAGTCTGGTTTAAATTCCCAGGGGTATATCCTCGGTTTGAAATCTGTATGGCAGCCCCATAGATTGAGATAGCATATGTATGCGCCTCAATTCTGGATACCGAATCAACCTAGTCTGTCACCCTGTTGGAGAATAGGGAAAGCTGCAACCATAGTCAGGGAGAAAAGTAGTACATATGGTTCAACTGAGAAGAAGAGGAAGATTCCCACATCAGCATGAGGTAGGACATTGCCGAGGTAAGTCATTGCCAATTGCCCCTGTAAGGTACCTCCCTTTTCATTGCATTTTAGTCATTACAGTGCATTACATAAATCCTGAATTTTCAAACTGGTTTTGCGTAGCGTATAAGTCCAATTTTCAAAACCGGCTTCGCGTAGCGTATAAGCCTAATTTTCAAACCGGCTTCGCGTAGCGTATAAGTCCAATTTTCAAACCGGCTTCGCGTAGCGTATAAGTCCAATTTTCAGACTGGCTTCACGTAGCATATAAGTCCAATTATCAAACCGGCTTCGCGTAGCGTATAAGTCCAATTTTCAAACCGGCTTCGCGTAGCGTATAAGTCCAATTATCAAAATCTTTCTGCATATCATTTTGCGTCCTGCCCTGAACTACGCTGGTTTGATTCCTTGCAGAGGGATACGTAGGCAGCCTGCGGGCGCAACCATTTATTTGTCTGTACTTTGTTTGTTTGTCCAAGTCTTCAGCCTTGTCAAAAATGGGTCGTCTCTGGGCTTTGACATTCACTCCCGTCACTTCTTGACTTCCGAGTTCTGTCAAAGAGGGGAAACTGTAGACACCCCATTTTTGACTGCCCTTAAGACTTGGACGCAACTGATGGTTTACATGGTGGAGAAAGGTGTGCAGGGGAAAGGTTCAGTTTCTTCGACAAGGAGAGAGTCAAATCTCAACTTCATACCCCTTTTTGGACCAAAACAATCTTGATCAAAATATTTTAGACCTTAAAACCCTCTCTTTCAAAATGTTTTTGAAATAAAGTTTTTATGATGTTCCGAGGCTCGTATTTTGTCAAATGTTGCACTTTTCGGTAAACCGAGCAAGGACAAAGTGGAAATGAATGAAAGAGAGATGAAATCTTTGAAAAATCTTTCAAAACACCTTGTCTAGGGGTTTGGAGTTGAAGAAAAGAGGAGAATAGAGAGGAAAACTAGTTTGGGAGAAGTTTGGCATGAATCAGGGTAGGACCGAAACTGCGCGGCTTCACCAAAACGGGCATAACTCTTTGCACAGGAGGCATTTTGATGCAAGGCTAGTGCCATTAGAAAGATAACTTCTGGGGCTTCAATATGGCCACATGGAAGACCAGAAAATCAGATGGCCGACCACTTAGGTGGTCAAAAGTGGTTCAGCATGAATCCGGGAAGAAGAGAAAAAGTCGGCGGTCCTCGCTAAATCGGGCTTATTCATTTGCATACTTGGATTTAAGATATGAGGGAACCACCATTGGAAAGCTTACTTCTGGGGCTTCATTTTGCACTCAAAAATCTCCTAAAGCCAAGTCCGGGTGGGGGAGATATGGTTGGTTGAAGTAGGGCATCAATCCGGTTGGACCGAATCTGCGCGGCTTCACCAAAACAGGCATAACTTTTTGCACAGGAGGAATTTTAATGCAAGGTTTGTGCCATTGGAAAGCTAACTTCTGGGGCTTCATCCTAGGGTGTAGCCGACCACCTTGAACCTTTTGACCTGGTCGGCCAGCTACCCTCTGTTTAGTCTCTCTGAGTGTGTTCCAGCTGTGCCAGTTGGGAGCCATTTGCAGCATCCTCCATACACGGAGGATCTTCAAAGTTGTTTTTAGCTTCCAAGAGAAGCTTTAGACCTCTTTGTCTATATAGGAGGGGCCTCTCCCTCCTTTGTGCTGGTTTAGAAAATTGCTAGGGCTAAACAATTTATCTCTCTTTTGAGCTCTAAATTGCTTGGTTCTTGGCCCCTTTGCACCACCTCTCATAGCCTAACACTTCCATCATCAACCTAAGGTCCTTGGAGGGTATTTTCAGAGGTTCAAGGTTGGGTTTTTGGGGTCCAGAGGCTACTGGTTTCTGCTGGTCTTCAAGGGTAACCATTTTCCCCCTTTTTGAGCATTATTTTGATCCATCTTTTAGCTTATACTTGCAAGCATTTTTGAGCTTTGTCATAAACTGAAAAAAAGTCTTGTTTTGAGCTTCTCTTCAATTTTGTTCAAGGTCATTTTTCTGTTTAGGGTCACCTTCCCCTTTGCATGCTTCATTTCCTCATGTTTTGAGCCCATGTATTAGAGCATTTTTGATGGCCTTGGTTTGGCCTTTTAGCCACTGAAATCCAGTAGATTTTCAGTGGCTAATATGTGTTTTTGAGCCCTAAAATCAGAGAGGGGTGACCCTCTCACCCCTTGTTCTCTTACTAGCTTTGTTGGCCTTCCAAAGGGGCCCCTATTTGTATGTTTCAAAGCCATGTTTCAGGCCCTATTTGGTGAGTTTTAAGGTCTGCATTAGCTCTGTCCAGAGCCCATTTTGCCATATAAAGTGGCTATTATGCATGTGTAGAACAATCCTATCCAAGGCCTTTCAAAGGGGCTTTCACTTGCATGCTTCCTAGACTAATTTCAGGGCCTTTTTGGTGGGGTTTTAGGACCCTCATAACCTCTTTCCAGAGGTGGTTTTGCCATTTTGTGTGTCCGTCATATATGTGTGGAACAACCCCTTTCATGGCCTCTCAAAGAAGCACCTCATTCTAACATGTGTTGACTGAGTTTCCATGGGTTTTTGGGCATATTTTAGCATGGCATACTTCTTTTTTTTGGCTGGTTTGGTGAGCCCCTCATGTGCTTCACATACATGTAGTGTAAATCATGGTTCACTAGCTTATTTCGCATGCTTTGTTGACCCTTGATTTTAGCTCTTTTTGGCCTTGCCTTAAACTGATTTTGTGCATATTTTGGACTGCCCTAGCTCTGTTTTTGGGTCTCATGGTCGAATGATGTTTGTTTTGCATGCTTGTAGTTCAATACCCAAGCTTAACTTTGAGTTTTGAGGCTCATTACATGCATATACTGAGGTGTGTTCATATTTTGGGCCCATTATACATCATATTTCAGAGCTTGTTTGAATTCCATATTGTCATGTTTTATACTCTTTAAATGCGTTTGAGAGTCGGGCTTGTATGCCTCTTGTACCGACCATTGAATGAGCTCCATTTCTTTGCATTCCGAGCCATCATTTTAGGCCATTTCCCCACTGTTTCAGACCTACCTAGGCTCTGTTTGGGGTTGGTTTTGCCATTCGTGCATTGCTTTGTGTACCTCTAGTGTTACCCGCTTCACTAGTTTCGGTACCCGAGCCACCTAGCATACATTGTGTGACATATTTGTATGTTTCGGGACCATCTTTTATGCCATTTTAGAGCTGTATCATGTCCCATTATATGCCATGTTTCATCCTTTGCCATGCTTAGTTAGAGTTGCATGTTATGCCTTAGGATCGGTCATTTGCATCCGTGCATGTTTGCATGTGTTTCGGTTGTCTCATTTCCATCATATGGCCACTGATGTGAGTGTGGCTGAGGTCCACTCATATTGGTGTAAGTCCATCGTGCACTATGTATGCCATTTTAGTCCATAGCATTGCGTATGCTAGATTGCATGTTAGAGCATTGTGTATGCCATGTCATATCACGCGCATTATGTATGCCATTTTAGTCCACAGCATTGCGTATGCTAGGTTGCATGTTAGAATTGCATTCATGCATATCATGCATATTGCATTGTGTTTGGAGTAGGGTTTATTCCAAACACGGGAAACGAGAGACGTTTCGTACTCCAAGTGACGAAACGTGCCTCGATTCCCGGTCGCCAATGCTCCGGATTATCCATGATGGAGTTTAGGCCTTGTTGTGTTCATATGTGCATTCATTTTACATCGAGTCATGCAATTCGATTCCTCAGCCATCATGCATCGAGATGCGTGATTGGTGGCACGAGGATCGAGAACTACACTCCCTAGAGCTTGTGCAAAGACGGGAAGAGTGGTCGTGCACACATATGTTGAAAATACATTGCCTTTTCTCTCTCTTGCCTTTGTTGTAGGAAAAGCCAGAAACCAGAGGTGGAAACTGGTCGGCAGACCAGGTTTTCTGGCAGGCCGACCACCCTCTTTGGTCTCCACCACAAAGGGTGGTCGGCAGGTGGCCTCCCATGCTGATAATTGGTCGGTGGCCTTCCCAAGGTGGAGTTTCAGCCTTTTGGAGCTTTGTGCAAGTTTTTTAGATCAATTGCAAACAAAGGCGAGGCGAGGCATCACGATGGAATTTACCGACAAGGCAACTTGAGCTTGCATACACCCTCCATCATTCCGAGCAGAGTTGAGGCAGTCCATTGCACGTAGCGTAGCATGCTAGTTTACTTTGCTTACCTAGTTCATTTGTTAAGTAATTAGCGTTGTGTAATAATTCGTTATTTATTTTGGTTGTGTATTATTTATTCGGACCCTCCGAGCGAGGGCAATGTTGTAATAAGTGTGTGTGCGTGTGATATATGTCTTCCAACCCCACGTCTTTCTCGCTTTTATTTACCAGCTTATGATGGTTAGTTTAGGGCATGTTTCAATTAGCATACTTATGCTCGCATGTTTGCATCCATTCATCTGTCCTGCATGCACCGGGCTCGGCGCATCATACTAACTGCATTGTATTTCAATTCCGAGTTGAATACTTGATAGCTGTAGCATTTCACATGCCATCTTTAGAATAACCGAGCCTATCTTAGTTGCATTCTTGCATGTGTTGCATTAGGCATCTCAGCATAGTTAGGATTCATGCATGATTTCTAATTAGCTTCTTTCTTTGGCTCAGAGTACTCGGTAAGTGTTTATGCTTTAGCATCCTTGCATGTGGGTGAGTGACTGCCATGATAGCATGCTTACCATGAGGCTATGTGCTTATGTGATATACCTGCCTGAATGCCTGTGGGTGAAGGTTGGGTTATTTGGATTGGAACAATTCATTGACTGTGAGTTTTAAGCCCACTAGATAGTGGCAAAACCATCTTTTCTAAGCCCACCCGAGGGTGGCAAAATCTGCATTTTAAGCCTACTTGCGAGTAGCAAACCATTTTCAAAACAAACATGAGATGTTTTGTTCCAATTCAGGCGACCCAGTCTATACTTGTATGCTGTGCGCATCACATAGTAATTCCAGGCTAATAACTGGAATAAGAGCACATATGTTTTCAAAACTCGATATCATGTTTAGTAGAGGCCGATCTTTGATTGGGCGAGCGGGGGTGCTCACGAAGTGACCTTCCCCAATCGTACCCAAGTTCCCGAGCCGAGGCAACTTTGGTGATGACGGACACGTGGCCTTATGCAATAAGTCGGGGTTTCCTAAATTCCCCAAAATAAAATATTTAGGTGGCGACTCTGTATCTAGCAAAGCAGTCCATGTTTGGCACTTCTTTCAAAAAAAATCTATTTTCAAAAACGATTTGCCGGATTTGGACTCTTTGATGATTCATCGGTCTTGCATTGCACTCTGCGAGATTAGATACAGGACCGTGACATTGAGTCCTGAACTGTAGTGAGCCCAATGAACAAAACGGAGGGGATTCCCTCCCGGGACGTTCGGGGACGTCTACAATACTTGAAACCCCATAAATGGTAAGTACCAAAAAAAAAAAAAAAAATGACCCCAATCACATGTGATTGATTAGGAAGAAAAGAAAAAAAAACAAAAAAGAGAATAAAAATATATGATTGGCCTATATTATTTTAGTATTTGTAGACACCCCATTTTTGACCATCCTCAAGACTTGGACGTCACCGTTTGAACACTCGGTGATTATCCATGTTTGTGTTCGTTTGGAGTTCCCGGAGTTCTCGGCTACGCGCCTTGCCTCAGGATCTCCGAACTCGATTGTTTTGTGTTTGGTTTTGCACCAAACACTTTTGTTCTGCCTTGGAGGGGCAGGGAGTGCCTTTTAAGGCATCCCCACACACCACCGGCAGTGGCTAGAGGCCACCGGCTGGTTGTTGTTGCCATCGGCACTATATTGTACCGGTCGGCACTCTTTTGTGCCGGTCGGCAGTCAATTTTGTCAAAATGACAATTTTGCCCAGCCGGCTACTGTTCAGCTGCTTTTGGAGATATTTTCAGACAGCTGTATGGCTTTGGCTTCCCCTCCATACACGTGTATGGAGGGATGCACTTCTTGTTTTGCTTAGTGACTAAGCTTACAAGATTGCCTCCTCTATAAGAGGGGGCCTTCCCCCTTGGCTTTAGGGTTGGCTTTTTGGAGAGAAAACAACTCAGAGAGAGCTCTGGTTCTAGGTTAGAAGTTTTGTATCTATTCTATCTCTCTTCTTCCTTCTTATTTGCACACTAGGTGTTTGTGACTTACTATTGCACATCAACACCTAGTGTTCCACCTTTTCTTGGTTTCTGAGGTTCCAAGAGGTTGTCTTGGAGGTTTTTGGCTGGATTTGAGCTCAAGGAAGCAACAACATCAACTCTTGTGAAGGTGGTCAACAAGGGTGAGAAACTCCCCCTTTTTACCCCATTTTTGCACTCCGTTTTTGCATAGCTTAGAACTGTTTTTGTGCTTAGTGATTAACACATAAAAGTTCTGTTTTTTAGTCCTCTTTATTGTCTATTAAGAGTGTTTTGTGCTTTGGGGAGGTTTGACCACCCTTAGGCCTTGAAAAGGGCTCATTTTGTGCTATTTTGTTGAGATCCAGGATTTTGGTGTTTGGGTCTCTTCACCACTGAAATCTTGAGGGATTTCAGTGGTGAAGATGATGCCTTAAAGTCCTAAGAAGGAGGGGGGCACCCCCTCTCCTTGATGTCCTTGAAAAGGGCAAGTTTTTGCCTCTTGAGGGAGCATTGTGCTTGAGTGTGTGTTGAGCATATATGGACTGTTATTCATGCTTAGGATATCATGATTTAACATTGCTATGTGTTGGTTTTGGTCCCTTAAGCATGCTTAGCATAGTGGCCATGTAATGCCTTGTATTGCCTTAACATGCCTTAGGTTGTTAGCCCTAATTTGAGCATGCTTTAGGCTTGGATTTGTGAATGTTTTGTGCTTGTTTTGACATGTTTTAGCTCTGTCCATAGTCATTTGGGTTGATCTTGGCATGCATTATATAGCCCCTTTGCATTTTAGGCTTGCTAGCCTTTGAGCATGCATGTGTAGCATGTGTTGCTTACCTCATTTTGATGGTTTGGAACCATCTAGCATGTCATTTCAGTCCCTTTGGTGTGCTTGTATGCTTGCCTTAGTCGCCTCTTTAATGCTTTAAAAGCATGTATTGAATGCTCCATGTTTTGGTCATTGTGCATGCCTTTGGTTTCAAGCCTCTTAGATGCCATCTAAGTAGCCTTCTGGCTTTGTTTTAACATGCCAAAAACCTGCTTTTAGTTGTTTAATGCATGCCATACTTGTCTTGCATAAGTATAGTTCAATGCCTCATTGACTTGCTTTAAGTCTTGGACCATTTGCATGCTTTGTTTGGTCTATTTTGAGTTGGTTTAGCACCACACTTTGACATGATTTTAGAGCTCATGTTGCATGCTAATCATCCATGTTATCTCCTTTCAAGTGTGCTTGAGAGTGGTTTGTTTGATGCCTAAGTTGTGTGCCTTAACATGTGTACATGTGCATGTGCGTTTAGCTCTCATACTTAGCATTTTGGCTACTGATTTTAGGCCTAGTTAGAGTTGCCTAGATCATGTTTAAGTCCACCTTTTATTTGGTTTGCATGCTTGCCTTACATGTTCGCTTGTATGCTTACATAAGCGCCTTGCACTTGCCATATTGCATGCTAGCCAACATGCTTAGGATTTCATTGCATTGACATGCATGCTAGGCCTCTTGAGATAAACATGATAGAGGTTCGGCACCCTTGTTTGTTTATATGGTTTGCATGCATTTGAAATTGAAAGTGCACATTTGGTTCTTTGGGCCATCATGCATGGAAATGCGTGATTGGTGGCCCGAGAATCGAGGCACATCCTCCTTTGAGTCATTAACATGATAAGGAATGTGTTTGATGCATAAATTGCTGGAATTACATTGCCATGCAAGTTTTTTCCCTCTGCTGCTGTGAGTTGCAGGTTCTGCAGACATTCAATGCCGACCGGCAGCACTTAGTGCCGACCGGCAGTAAATAGATGGCCGGTGGATGAATTCAGTGCCGATGAGATCAATTCACTGCCGATGGAAGTTCTATTCAGCCGGTGATGATCCCCAGTGTTCAGAAAGGCATCTCTGAGACTTTGGCAGTTTTCAGAGGAGTAGAGCAGGGAAAACAGAGGCAATCTAAGCATGGCAGTGCAATTCCGAGCAAGTCCCGAGCATGCGTTGCATCCGGCCCTCATCTCGAGGCAGTTTACTGCTTTAATTAGATTAATTAATTTATTTGATTAATTTAATGGGCTTGTAATATTTAATTAGCTTGCGTAGTTAATTAATTTGTATATTCTTTTGGTCCCTCCGAGCGAGGGCAAGTCTGTAATAAGTGTGGGTGAGTGGTGTGTATGTCTTCCAACCCCCACTTCTTTCTCCCTTTTATTTACCTGCTTTGATGGTAGATTAGGGCACGTTTATTTTAGCATACCTTATGCTATGCATGCGTGCATCCATGCATTTGTTTACATGCACGGGGCTCGGTACATCATACAAACTACATTGTATTTTTCAATTTCCAAATTGAATACGTGCATCAATTGATTACACCTTATATGCCATTTTAGGGTTAGCCGAGCCTACTCTAAATCACATCCTTGCTTGTGATGCATTAGTCATTCTAACATGAACTAGGTCATGCATGTTTGCTAACTGGTTTATTGTTTTGGCACGGAGTACGATGTAAGTCTTTATGCTTTAGCATCTCGCATGTGTGTGAATGTTGACATGACAGTATGCTTACCATGCGGCTAAGTGCTTACATGATATAAACTGTTTGAATGCCAGTGGGTGGAGGTTGGATTGCTTGAGTTGGAAAACTCATTGAAATCCGTATTTTAGCCTACTTGCGAGTAGCAAATTCCAAAGTGTTTTCGAAACAAACAGATATGCAATGCTTATTTCCAAATTAGGCAATCTAGTCTATACTTGTTTGCTGTGCGCATAACATAGTAATTCTAGGTTGATAATTGGAATAAGAACACATAACGTTTTCAAAATCAGATATCACGGTTAGTAGAGGCCGGTCTTCGGACCGGGCGAGAGGGGGTGCTCATAGCTGACCTTCCCCGATCGTACCCAAGCTCCCGAGCCAAGATCACTTTGGTGATGAGGGACACGTGGCCTTCGGCACCGAGTCAGGGTTTCCTAAATTTCCCCATTTTAAAATATTTAGGTGGCGACTCTGTAATCTGGCAAAGCAGTCCATGTTTGGCACTTCTTTTCAAAAATCAGTTTTTCTTCAAAACGATTTGCCAGAGTTGGACTCTTTGGTTCAAGATTAAGAACCGTGACATTTGAGTCCTTTGAACTGTAGTGACCCAATATCGAACTAGAACCGGGGGGGGGGGAGTCGCACCCTCCCCGGGATGCGTTCGGGGATGTCTACAGTATTATATCCCTAATTTTGGGTCCAAACATTAATCCTTGAAACCCTAATTCCGCTTTTCTTATTTGTCTGTTTTGTTATTGGAATGGGGTTTTAAGCCCTAGCAAAACACTCTTTGGCTCGGACTCACTTTTTCCTCCATTTTTTTTAGGGTTTTTTATCAGCCGATTTTAATGATTGAATCTATTATTCATTAGGTCCTAAGTTTCTATCTCATGCAGTAGGAAGTCTATTATATTTTTTTCTATCTCGATTTTGTCCCTGTTGTTATACTGCCAAAGCCATTGATGAATTAGTGGTATTGGTGAACATGAGAACTGTCAGAGCCATTGATGAATTCGTTGGTGTTGGTGAACATGAGAATTGCCTCTGTGACTCTTGGATTTGAGAGAGATGGTGTTGGATCTGAGAGAGATCAAGAAAATTGACATGAATGGAGATGGGGTGTGTCGACATTGACGAGTTCCAGAGCCATTGATGAATTCATTGGTATTGGTGAACATGAGAACTGTCTTTGTGGCCCTTGGATTTGAGAGATGATGTTAGATCTGAGAGAGATCAAGAATTAATGGAGATAGGTGTGTCAACATTGACGAGTTCGGAGGTCTATATTGTTTAAACCAGTGATAGATTTGTTTAAACCAGTGATAAATTTATTTAAACTAGTGATAAATTTATCACTGATGAATTTGTTAAAAAATTTACACATAGCAGACTTGATTTGAGAGAGAGAGGGGGCATCACAACAAATTTATAACTGAATTAAGTAACAAATTTATCATTCATAAATTAAGTAACAAATTTATCACTGAATTAAGTAACAAATTTATCAGATCAATTACACGTCTGTAGAAGATTAACAACACCTTTCAATGCACAGATTAGACACTTTGCATCTCAAACCGGTGATGGAGGAAGATGGTGACAATGACGATGTTGAAGATGGTAGATTGGTGATGGAGGAAGATGATGGCAACGACAATGTCGAAGATGGTAGATCGATGATGGAGGATTACGGTGTTGAAGCTAGTAGATGAATGATGAGGGAGGAGCAACGGTGATGGCAATGAAGGAGAGGGAGATGATGGTTGGTGATGAAGGAGGAGGAAATGGTGTGCCAATGACAGAAATAGGAGAGAGAGAGAGAGAGAGAGAGAGAGAGGGATGTGTTTGGGTTTAGGATAAAATCACTCAACTGAATATAAGGGGTAAAAATGGAAGATGGACTAAATTATTTTGGGCCAGGACTTTCGAGAAATTAAGTCTGGTCCAAAGGACTGGCCCGTAACTCCCTTTTTTTTTCTACGTTGGGCCGGTCATAGTTGGGTGATTTTATTTGCACTAAAATTGTATTTCGGTACACCTAATTAGAATTTTAAAATTTTTATTTTTATTATATCTTAATATAAATTTATTATTAAGGACAATGTACATTAAACTTTTAAGTAAAATATTTTTTTTTTTAATGTACACTCTAATCACTTATATTCAAGTCTGTTCATCTTTTTTCCCAAGTTTTAATTATTTTCTCTTCATCTTTTTTATCACTCCAAAACTCCAATCCATCATTATCATCAATATTATTGTTTCTTATTGTGTTGTTACTGCAAATAGACAAAAAAATTTAAACAAAATCAAACAATAAATGAGAATAATAATCAAAAATATTTTTTGAAATAATCTATCAAAGATGGTGTAAGTATTTACATAAATATCAAACTATAATTCTTAATTTATGTATTTTTTCTTTTCATGTAAAAACACGTATTTTTATTATCCCAAACAACCACAAAGAAATGTAACACCACAAAAAAAAAAAAAAAAAAACACAAACAACAACAACAACAACAAATAAAAATAAAAATAACAAAGGAAACAAAATTGGGATCATCATCGGAATTATGGCCTCCAGGCTTAGCCCAAGATTTGAGTCATTTTTTAAATAATTTTCTTCACTTTTTTTTTTTATAATTTTTTAGGGGTTGGGTTTCAAAGTCAAGGCCTAATCCCACTTGTGCTGGTATGTCTAGAATTTGGGCTTTATTTGAGTAAAAACCTGATGAGCTTGGGCCAGGTTGGGTTTCAAGTTCAAGACCCAATTCTAGGCTCAGCCTAATTTGGGCTGGCCTGTCCAGGATTTGGCCTTTGTTTGAGTAAAATCCCAATTAGCTTGGGCCAGGTTTCAAATTCAAGGCCCAGTCTCACCTGGGCTGACCAGTCCAGGATTTGGGCTTTGTTTAGGTAAAAGCCCAACAAGCTTGGGCTAGGTTGAGTTTCAATTTCAAGGCTCAATTCTAGGCCTAGTCTCACTTCAGCCGACATGTCCAGGATTTGGCCTTGGTTTAGGTAAAAGGCCAATGAGCTTGGGCCAAACTAAGTTTCAAAATCAAGGCCCAAATCCAACCCAATCTCACTTGGACCAGCCCGTGCAAAATTTGGGCCTTGTTTGTGTAAAAGCCCAACAAGTTTGGGTCGGACTACTAGGTTTCAAGGACAAAAAATTGTATGCCATTCTCTTTGATCTTTCTCATAATTTTAAAATTGAGCCTTTGAGATTTATTTAATCCTCTTAAAAATAAGATTTATTTGAAAGAAGTGATTTCATGAAAGAGTATTGATTATATATATATATTTTTTTTTTTTGAATTTTTTTTCATAACAATATTTGTATATGATTTTTTTTTTGGATTAATTACAAAAAAATAATTCAAGATTTTATGCATTTTTCACTTTAAAATCAATGTTTCAATTTCGACAAATTAAATCTTGGAGTTTCATCCGTATTTCAATGTACCCCTCTCCGTCCATCTCCGTTTGTGTAAGGTAACACATAATCGTTTTGAGATTTAAAGAAAAGCGCGTGAAACTTTAGTTTTTTTTTTTTTTTTTGTGTGTGTGTGTATATATATAACTTACCTATCGTATTGTATATGTACATGTGTGCTTGTATATATGGTGAAATTTTTTTATTCAAATTTTGACTTTTCTAATGATAAAATTTTGATTTTGTCCCTAATTTTGATAATTATGTAAGAAGGGCTACTGAAATGTAAGAGATACTTATAGCGCATTACTGGATTAATGTTATTTTTAGTCATCTAAATTAGGGACGAAATCAAAATTTTACTCCCTCCATCCAATATTGATAGTTCCTTTTTGAAAATTCAAACTTTTTAAGAAAACATATAATCATTACACTTTGAATTCAAATTTTAAATAATTAATTCCAAAGTACCCTTTTATTTTCATTTTAAATATATTTATTCTTACTGTATAAAGGATAATTTTGAAATTTTTTATATTTAAAATTTTGACTTTTCAAAGTGAACATACATTTTGGGACAATAAAAAATATAATAATGGATCAATTGTTACTCCCTAACTTTTGGGCAGTTAATAAATTAAATGCTCCTCAAATTTACAATTTCAAATAAACTAATAACCTCAAATGTACCAATCATCTCCAAAATAATTACACAAATGTTTCTAAAATATAATTTATACAATTGTCTCCGAAATTAATATATAGTGGTAGGCTCCAAAATCTCTAACTCAAATAAATCCTTTGATACTTCAATCGCCACTAAATTGCTCCACACTTGAAAAAATAAATTAACTCGAGAAGCATACAATACGACCGGAATAACAATACTCGATAGAGAATAAATAAAAAGGGATTCAATAATTTACAACATTGTAAAAATGATTCAATATTACCAAGAGATTTACCAAATTATACAAACAAATAAACTCACATATAATCATTTATCCAGGACCAAATACCCGGTCCTACTCAGTACATGACCAGTGACCGACCTCACCCATCTCACCCAAGCACAATCACTTATCCAAGCATATTGGTGCAAGCTTATTGGTAGAGTCCACTCGATCTATATACAGAGCATTTTCACGTCATTCAGTCAGACAAATCAATACTTTCAACATAGAGTAATTTCACAAACTTTATCAAATGGCCAAACTAATCAAGAGGAATACAAATGAGAAATAATCAAAATAAAACTCTTTGTAATGAGATTTAGAGAAAAACATATTCTATACCAGCTGATATTACTCTATAAATCTCCAAAGGTAGCTAATCAAAATTCTAAGATAATAGGTATATGAGGTTTGATAAAATTTGCAACTCCTTTCTAATAAAAATATTACCTTTTACTCTAAATACTCTCAAACTAAACTTAAAGTCTGATAATAATTAATGAGCAAGAGAGAGTTGAAGCAAGTGAACAAAACTGAAGAAAAGATGGAGGAGAAAGTATGTGGTTTAGTTTTGGAATTGCGATTCCCGTAAAAGAAATTTAAAATTCTTTTTAAAATTCATAATCAAATACACAATTCAAAACTCAATTTAAAAATTATTTTTAAAACTCATAACCAAACACAAAACTCAAAACTCAATTCAAATCCCTCTTCAAAACTTCTAACAAAATTTTTTTCAAAACTCTATTTTAGAAAAAAAAAATTCAAAAAATATTTTTTTATTTTTTAAATTATATTTTATTTTATATTTTTTTCAAAAATATTTTGTTGTTTTTTAAGTATTGGCTAAATAATTTGTTATGATTTACATATATACGAGTGATCCAATTTTTTTTTAAATTTTAAAATTTTAAATATTTAACAAAATTTAAAATATTAAAAAATTCAAATACTTAAAAAATAAAATAGAATATTTAAAATGAAAAAAATAAAAAAATATTTAAACTAAAAAATATATATTTAAAATAAAAAATAAAATTTCTTAAACATTTTTAAATGGGGAACCTTTTCATTACCTACTTATGTTCCATTTAGTCCATATTATTTTTTTATATTCCAATAAGTCTTATGTGTGACATAATTACTAAAATACCCCTAATAATAATATTAATATTTACAGTGAATGTTCACATCGTCAATGTGAATGTTAATACGTCAATGTGAATGTTCACATTGTAAAATATAAATGTTCACATCATCAAATTACTAACCGTTCAAAAAATATTTGTAAGGGTAGAAATGTTTATAAAATACCTTAATATAAGAATTAGAATTTGGTGGATCAAATGTTTAAATAATAGGACTTATTGGAATACAAAAATGTCTGTTGACTAATTGGAATACAAACACTTGAAAAAAAAATCTAATAAATCTTCCATTTTTAAAAACTCAAAATTCAAAATACAACTTAAAACTCTTTTCAAAATTTAAAACTCTTTTTAAAATTCATAATTAAATAAATTTTTTCTTTTTAAAACTCAAAATATAATTTTACACTCAAATTATAATTCTAAAACTAAATCAAACAAAGCAAACACTCGACTGAAATAAATAGAAGAGAAAGAAGGAATAAAAAAATGGGTAAATTACACAAATGGTTTATGTAGTTTACTCGTTTTTCATTTTGGTCCCTGATGTTTCAATTTGATCAATTTTGCCCATTAATTTTACGGATTGTATCATATTAGTCCAATAAATAATGACGGTTAAGTTTGATGGACGGAAAATCAAATGATGCTTTAATTTGGTCCCTGTAGTTTATAGGAAACTCAAAACAATAGTGACCAAATTAACACATCCTGTAAACTACAGGGACCAAATTAAAAGGATAAATTACACTAACGGTCCTTATAGTTTGGGGCTTGTATCATTTTGGTATCTGACTTTTCAATTGTGACACATTTGACCCTGAATTTTGAATCTTATTCCAAATAAAGACAATTGAAGATATTATTATATTTTTCGAGGACAAAATCGTCAATTTCATAAAATATAAACTAATTTGACAAAAATAAATGTCAAAAAAATATTTTTGAATTTTAAAAAATTATTTCTACCCACTAAAGATAAAATTATGTAAAATTGATAATTTTTTTAGGCATTTATTTATTTATTTATTTTTACCAAATTAAATTTTATTATATGTTTGGATAATTATCATGTAATGAGTAATTGTTTTTGTTTTCATTAAATTAGTTTCTATTTTTTGAAAAGTCAAATACAGCGGCAACTTTGATATCATTATTAAACCAATCCATTAAATTTAAAAAAATCTAAAACTAAAAACATTTAATATATTAAATATATCAATTACACATTAAAAACTTAACAACTACCATTACATGATCATCATCCAAACATATAATAAAAATTAATTTGGTAAGATAAATAAATAAATAAATGTCTAAAAGATTTATCAATTTTATATAATTTTATCTTTGATGGATATAAATAATTTTTTAAATTTTAAAAATATTTTTTTAACATTTATTTTTGTCAAATTAGTTTATATTTTATTAGATTGACGATTTTGCCCTTGAAATTAAGTAATGGTATCTTTAATTGTCATTTTTTGAAATAAAATTCAAAATTCAGGGTAAAATATGTTACAATTGAAAAGTTGGGGACCAAAGTGACATGAGGCCCAAACTATAGGGACTGTTAGTGTAATTCGTTCAAATTAAAACATTATTTGATTTTCCGTCTATCAAACTTAATCGCTGTTATTTATTGAATTAATATGACATAATTGATAAAATTAAAAGGTAAAATTGATTAAATTAAAATAAGAGGGACCAAAATAACCAAAAAAGAAAAAAAAACGATGTCCTAAAAAAATTGAAAACAAAGGAAAAAGAATAGAAGCAAAGAACAAGGAAAAGAAAGGAAATGTGAGGGATGGTGATGTGTGAGCAGCACATGGGTTTGGTTGGGGGAAGAAGACAAAATAAATAAGGGTTAATTACATTAATAGTCCCTATAGTTTGGGAATTGTGTCATTTTGATTTTTAATTTTTTAATTGTGACATATTTGATCCTGAATTTTGAATCTTGTTCCAAATAAGGACAATTGAAAATATTATTAGATTTTTCAAAGGTAAAATCATCAATTTGATAAAATATAAACTAATTTGACAAAAATAAATGTCAAAAAAATATTTTAAATTTTTTTAAAATTATTTTTATCCACCAATGATAAAATTACGTAAAATTAATAAAAATTACATGATTAATTTTTTTAAATTAATTTTACATGATCATCATCCAAACACATAATAAAAATTAATTTGGCAAAAAAACAAAAATAAATGTCTAAAAGATTTATCAATTTTACATAATTTTATTTTTAGTAGGTAGAAATAATTTTTAAAAATTCAAAAATATTTGTTTGATATTTATTTTTGTCAAATTAGTTTATATTTTATCAAATTGACAATTTTACCCTTGAAAAATCTAATTATATATTCAATTGTCCTTATTTGGAACAACATTCAAAATTCAGGGTCAAATGTGTCACAATTAAAAAGTCAGAGACCAAAGTGACACAAGCCCCAAACTATAGGGACTGTTTGTGTAATTTGTCCAATAAATAAACAGCGGTGATTAGGACTCCCACGAATCCCCACCCCCTCCACCCCCACACACACGTGGGGGTTGGTGAGTGGGGGAGGGGAAAAAAAAAAAAAAAAAAATTTGGCCAATCAAAATTCAAAGGGGGTCGTGGGGGTGGGTTTCAAAGGGGGTCAGTGCCTTTTTTGATAAATAAATAAATAAAGGAAAAATAATTGAAAAGCAGAGAGTGGTCAAGGAAGCTGGCAGCCATGTGCTGTCCGCCACGTTTGCTGGCAAGAAATATATATATATATATATTTTTCCTTTTCTTAATGCCGAAAGAAGGATGGGAAATAATAATTAAAAAAATGAATATAAAAGAGATAAAATTTTGAAAAATTTATTAGAAAATCTTTTTTCAAGTATTTATATTTTAATTAGTTCATAAAATATTTTTATATTCTAATAAGTTCTATTATTTCAATATTTGATCTACTAAATCTTAATTCTCATATTTAAAAATTTTTATGGACATTTCTACCTTTACAAATATTTTTTGAATAGTTAGCAATTTGGTGATGTGAATATTTATATTTTACAATGTGAATATTCATATTGCCGTATGAATGTTCACATTAATAGTGTGAACATTCACATGATGTGAACATTCACATTGACATATTAACTTTCACATGGATGATGTGAACATTCACATTGTAAATGTGAATATTATTAGGGATATTTTAGTAATTATGTCATTTATAGAACTTATTGGAATATAAGAAAATAATATAGACTAAATGAAACATAAGTATGTGAAAAAGGATTTATGAAAAAGTACCCCTAAAATTTTCATCTAAAAATTTCACCACCAATTTATTATAATAAATCATAAATACTTCTCATTAAAATATTTAACATCTAAAAAATACGATATTTCACACCAATAAAATGGGACAAATAAAATGGGACGACGAGAGTATCAATGGAAGAGTCAAAATTTAAATAATAAAAAAATGATCATATATACAAGCACACATATACATATACAAAAAGACATGTAAGTGTTATATATATATATATAAATAAATAAATAAATATTAGGGTTAATCATAAAAAAAAAACTCCAACATTTCACTCGTTTTTTACTTTAAATCTCAGTATTTTCACTTTAAATTTCAAAACAATTCTACGTTACCTTACACTGACGAAGATGGACAAAAGAGGCACATTGAAACACGGATAGAACTTTAGAATTTAATTTTTCAAAATTGAAATACTAAAATTTAAAATGAAAAACGTGTAAAATCTAAGGTTATTTTCGTAATTAACCATTTTTTTCTTATGCTTTTTGATGTTCACAAACATAACATCAATATGGGGTGTCAAAATAAGGTGGAAGTGAATTATAATGGTGAGTCTCACACGAGAAGAAGAAAGTAGTGACAAAGTAATTAGTAATAAACAAAACAAAAAAAAAATAGTAAAAAAAGCATTAAGCTAGTCTCTCTCCTAAAAATCATAGCAATAGTGTCTATTTTAATTGTGGGACTGGCTTCCCTCTAGTCCCAGATCGAACTGGAGGGTACTGTTGGACCTGTGAGGGCCCACTACAGGTCCCATTCTGATAATCCGAACTGTTCAATGTGTACAACTCGTTGAATACTATATGTTTGTGAAAAATTCACGTTGATCGGATATCGATAGCTATTTCATCGGATCAAATTTTTGTCAACTGTTTGTTTTTTCACCGTCCATTTTGTCAACTGTTTTTGGCCCCTGTACAAAACTGATTTAATCACGTAGTAATCGATATCTGATCAACGTGATTTTTTACAAAAATATAGTACTCGACGAATTCTGCACATTGCACGGATCAGACCCCAAGGGCCCAACAGTACCCTCCAGTCCGATCTGAGACTGGAGGGAAGACAGACCCTTTATTTGTGGCTCATAACCTTTCTTTGTAGTTTCTCAGTCATTTTCTTTATATTTCACTAGCAAATTCTCAAGTTTGAAAAAAAAAAAAATTTATATTTTCAGATTATTAACTTTAATATAAGGAGAGTAATGACAAAGCAATTACCAATAAATAAATAAATAAACTAATGAAAAAAAAGCATTAAGCAGGTCTCTCGCCTAGAATCATAGCAATGGTATCTATTTTATATGTGGCTCATAATCTTTCTTTGCAATTGCTCAATCATCTCTCTACATTTCACAGGCAAATTCTCAAGTTCGGGAAAAAATCTATATTTTCAAATAATTAACTTTAATAGACGGAGAGTAGATATAATAATAGTTAAGAATTTTGTTAAGTTAATGTAAAAAAAAAAATGTCTGATTATATTTTTGTTTTCAATTATGTTGATAAAGAATATTCAATTAATACTAATATTATTCACTTTTTTGCGTTGGCATCAATTAAAATTTTAAATTTTACAGTACTTGTTTTCGATGAAAAGTTATTTGTATTTTTATCCCCTAAAGTTTGAATTCTGGATCTGTTCCTAATTAAAGACCCTGTTAAATAATTAGACCTTTTTAGCATTTTTGTTTGGTAAAAAAAAAGAAAAGAAAAGAAAATTGGAACTTGATATGAAAATTTTGTTTAATAAATTGTTTTTGATAATTACTTTTGGGAACAATCCTTTTTATAGTGAAATTAAAAGATTCTTTGTAAACATTCACACTTTCTTATTTTGAAAATACAAAATCATTTGATAAAAAATTTGTGAATTTTGACAGTTTTTTCCACAAAGATTAAGACGAAACTCATCTACAAAAATTACATAGAGAAAGAGGGAGGGAGAAACATTTTATTCACAAAAATGAGTAATTGGCATGATGCTTGTGTGTGATATGAGAAAAGCCTCGTGAACAAACAAACACCATTACTCATTACATATTACAATAAGAAAATAAACAAGTGCAAATTTTAACCACTAATTTTCATAGTTTCGTTTTTGATCTTTGTAATTTTAATTAATTCAATTTCAATCTAATTTTTTTATTTTTTCAATTTAACCTAATTGATTGCAATCTTTAAGTTCTTTCTTTTTTTTTTTTTTTAAAAAAAATTATGAAAAGTGCACACATAAGTAGCATGAGTTACGCTTTTAAGAACAAAATTGTAAATTTTCTTAACTGAGTGAGTCAATCTCAATCATCTCATTAATGATTTTACTTCAAAAACACTGACATTATTAATTGAATCAAATTAATACAAAGTTTAAAATTAAAATCAATATTAAATCATTAAAAATGTGAGAATCAAAATGATATACGAAAACTACCAATTTAATTTACCCAATAAACATTACCAACTTTCCCTATCTTGATTCCATGGAAGATCCAACAAGGCACCGGTTGGCAAGCTATCAACTTGCAACCTAACACAAGAAAATAAAACAAACAACAAAATCAAATCAAGGCCCAAAAAAAACCAAAAAAAAAAAAATATATGGTGAAAAAGAATATATATATATTTTTATAATTGTTAGGCAAATCTTCACAAAATAATAAAAAATAAAAAATTTAGTCCTTGATTTGTATTGAAAAGAATTATTCGGACTAATGAAATTCTCTTAGTTTTATTCTAATAATCTAAACTGTTTGATATAATGAATGTATTATACCGTGGTCTTTATAATTAATTTTAAATTTCACTTTAATTTCTTTTTTATTTTACTCATAGTTTTTTTTTTCATTTTAAATTCAATAATAATAATGAAAAAAATCACATTTCAACAAAAAAAAAATTAAAAATGTATGAAACAAAACCCAAAACTATATTGTCGGGTAAAGATTGAAAAACTGCTAAGCCACTCCCTACCAACTGAGAAAAACCATGATAAAGATATAAATTCATTTAAAAATATATTAAAAAATAATTGGGTTCTACCAACTTGGGTTCTTTCATTTTTTTAATTCACATGTTGTTTTCGCAAAGGGACCAGGAGCCAATGAAAGAAGACGCCATTTTTTACTGATCTCAGCACTCAAAAAATATAGTCATTTTTTTTTTCACTCAAGAAAAGTCAACAGCCTCTCTTTTTGTTTTGTTTTGCTTTTGCTTCGCTTTGCTTTGCTTTTGCTTCTGAACTGTCGGTTTTTTTCCTTCTGTAATCGGAAACAATGCCTGTAGCAGAGATCTTTCTCTCTGCCTTCGTCAACTTGCTGTTTGAGAAGATGTCCTCTTTTGCCTCCTCCAAATTACCCTCCTTTGAAGGTATTGATACCCAGCTCACCAATTGGACCAATATGCTGTCTCAAATTGAAGCTCTTCTGATTGACGCGGAGGAGAAGCAAATGAAAGATCGAGCCGTGAACCTGTGGCTCGACGATCTCCAGGATTTGGCATATGATTTGGATGATTTAGTGGATGAGTTAGCCACCGAAGCTTTGCAACACAAGCTCAAGGCAAAGACACCCCAAGCTAGTTCGAGCAAGGTATGGAACCTCATCCCTCATTTCAAGCCAAGAGATGTTATGTTTAATTTCAAAATGAAGTCCAAGATTGAGGAGATAAATACCAGATTGCACAATAGTTTTCAACAATGTTCGAAACTTAATTTGGTTAGGATTGTTGGACCCCCCACACCTACTAAGACTTGGCAAAGACCAGACTCTACATCTATAATTGATGAACCTCGTGTTTACGGCCGAGAACACGATCAGAGTCGGATAATTGAGTTGCTCGTAAAGCGGGATGTATCAAATCATAGCAACGTTGGCATAATTCCCATAGTGGGTATGGGTGGGATTGGCAAGACCACCCTGGCTCAGATGGTATACAATGATGAAACCGTGAAGAAGCATTTTGATTTGAAAGCCTGGGTCTGTGTGTCAGATGAGTTCAACATTATGAGAATAACAAAATTAATTCTCGAGTTAGTGACTTCCCAGACATGTAATTTTAATGGCTTGGATCACGTTCAAGTTCAACTGCAGAAGGCTTTGGCTGGAAGGAAGTTCTTAATTGTTTTAGACGATGTCTGGAACAAAAAATACAGTGACTGGAATGTTTTGAAAAAACCTTTCAGTGATGGAGCCCAAGGGAGTAAAGTTGTGGTGACTACACGTAACAGAGATGTTGCAAGAATGATGGGAGCTCTTGAACTTCATGACATTGAGGTCCTATCAAATGAAGATTGTTGGTTGTTGTTTGCACAACATGCCTTCGAGCATAGAAGTATTGATGCAAATCCAAATTTGGTATCAATAGGTAAGGAAATTGTGGAGAAATGCAAAGGTTTGCCTCTGGCTGCTAAGACACTCGGTGGCCTTTTACGTTGCAAAGAACGAGATGAGGAATGGGTAGATGTATTGTGTAATAAAATATGGGATTTATCACACGAAGAAAGTGACATCCTTCCAGCTTTGAGATTAAGTTACCATCATCTCCCTTTGCATTTGAAGCGATGTTTTGCATACTGCTCAATAATACCTAAGGACTATGAATTTGAGGAAAAGGAGATAGTCTTGTTATGGATGGCAGAGGGTTTCATTCTGCCAAAAAGAGAGAAACAAATGGAAGATATAGGAGGTGAGTACTTTCGGGAATTGTTGTCAAGGTCTTTTTTCCAGCCATCAAGTACCGATAAAAGCTCTAAATTTGTGATGCACGACCTCATCAATGATTTGGCTCAAGTAGTGGCAAGATATACTTGTTTTAGATTGGAGGATAGATTGAAATATCAGGAGCCGTGCAAAAATATAAAGAAAGCTCAACATTCATCTTACATGCAGGAGTACCACGAGGGTATGAAAAAATTTGAGATCTTTGAGAAAGCCACGCATTTACGGACCTTCTTACCATTTTCCTTAGAATCTAACTGGGGTTTTCATTTGGCAAGCAATGTTCCCCTTAATCTATTGTTGAAGCTAAGACGCTTGAGGGTGCTCAATATGAGTGGATATTACATCACAGAAGTTCCAAATTCAGTTGGAGATTTGAAACATCTACGGTATCTTAACCTATCCCACACCTCCATTGAAGAATTACCTGAATCACTAGGCTCTCTCTACAATCTACAAACATTGATGTTAAGAGAATGTAAAAAACTAAAAAAGTTGCCATCAGACTTGGGAAACCTAATTGATCTACGTCATCTTGATACTACAAATGCACATTCCTTAGAAGAAATGCCACTAGGAATAGGTAAGTTGGTTAATCTTCATACATTGTCCAATTTTATTGTTACTAAAAACAATGAGCTTGGGATAAGAGAGTTGGGGAACTTAATTTATCTTCGGGGGAAGTTTTGCCTATCTGGATTACAGAATGTGGTGGTTCCATTAGATGCAAGGGAGGCGAATTTAAATGATAAGAAGGGGTTAGATGTGTTATCAATGGAATGGAGTGTTAACTCAGATGATTCACGAGATGGAAGAGTTGAAACAGAAGTGCTTGGCATGCTACAACCTCACAAGAATTTAAAAGAGCTCCATATCAAAGGCTACCTTGGTACAGGATTTCTGACTTGGATAGGAGATCCTCTGTTCTCCAATATGGCTGACCTAAGTTTAGATAATTGTGGAAATTGTGCATCCTTGCCACCACTCGGACAACTACCCTCCCTCAAAAAGCTTTACATTAAAGGAATGAGAGTACTGAAGTATGTCGGTTGTGAGTTCTACGGGCAAGGCGGTGTTCAACCTTTTCCATTACTGGAGACTCTAAGCTTTGAGAATATGCTAGAATGGGAGGATTGGTATACTTTTAGAGATCACAAGGAAGTTCAACCATTCACTCGTGTCAAGTATCTCTCCATAATAGAATGTCCCAAACTTCTTAAAATGTTGCCTACTGATCTACCTTGTTTGAATAATCTAGAGATTAGGAACTGCCCCAAACTCTGCCGGATGATGCCCAAGGATTTACGTTGTTTGAATGATCTAGAGATTTCAAAGTGCCCACAATTCCTAGTTGAAGGTTCCAGCAATAGCCTCCCGTCACTCACCTCGATAGCTATGAATGACGTTCCTCTAACAAGCCTTGAAGCGGTCCTTGAGATGAGGAGTATGGTTGATGATGAAGTGATATCTACAAATGCAAAGTCTAAGCATCCGAGTTCAATAACTTCCTTGAGCATTGGGATGATTAAGAAACTCGAGCTCTTGCCGAAATGGGTTACTCATGGGCTGATAGAAGTTGAGGTATTGAAGATTAGAAGGTGTGAAGAACTGAAGACACTGTGGAAGAATGAGGCGAGAGTGCAACACAGCTTCCCTGCATTTCGACGTTTGGAAATTGAAGACTGCCCCCAGCTAGTTTCATTGCTTGAAGAAGATGAGGATGAAGAAAATGAAGGGCAACATCAGCAACAACAACAAGAGGGACTCCCTAGCATGGATAAACTGCCACGGCTGCTACATAACTTCACTTTTCTTCGAGAGTTGTATGTCTCTAAGTGTCCAAGTCTCAGCTCTTTTCCGGAGACAGGTTTTCCCTGCACACTGAAAAAACTCCAGATACATCGTTGTGAGGCTCTGCAATCCTTATTCGGGTGGATAACGCAGATTAATGACAATAATCTTGAAGTGTTAGATATTGATAATTGTCCATCCCTCACATGCTTGATATCGTGCAGAGGTGGGGGGCTACCACCCACACTCAAAGAGCTTGGGATTTGGGAGTGTAAAAAGTTGGAGGCACTGCTAGTAGAGGAGGGGATGGAAATTAACTGTCCATCTCTTGAGTTTGTTTGGATCTCTTATTGTGATAGGCTCAAATACTTGCCAGATGCCCTTCCTAATAATAATAATCTCAGGAATCTCAGTCGATTGGACTTAGTTATGTGTGAGAATTTGGAGTACATTCCGGAAGGATGGTTACACTCCGCAACAAATCTGAGAGAATTGAATATCAGGGGAAGCAAAAAACTGAAGGCCCTACCACACGGATTGCAGAGCATCAACTACCTCACTTCTCTTGAAGAGCTGTGTATGAATATTTCACAATGGAACAACAACTTCAAGAAGATTGGTTTGCACAGTTTATCCTCTCTTAAAGAGCTAACGTTGATTGAAGGCGAAGAAGAAGAACATCCAGTGGGTTCCAGCTTTTTGATAGATGGGATGTTGCTGCCCACCTCTCTGACACTTTTTCGCATCTGGGCATTCCAAAATTTGGAGAAGCTATCTTCTAAGTTGTTTCAAAACCTCGCCTCTCTTGAATATCTTTATATCTGGGATTGCCCTAGGCTCAAATCTTTACCAGTGCAAAGGCTGCCTCCCTCACTTAAGCAATTGTCGATCTCGAGATGTCCCAGACTAACAGGGAAGTGTGAAAAGGGGAAAGGCAAATATTGGCCCCACTTAGCTCACATTCCTGACGTCAACGTCAGTGAGCGATCAACTCTGTGGAGATTCCACCGCAATACAAGCAGTCAAATTGCCAGGTATCAAAACAGAAACTAATTTGATAAATACAAACATTTAAAAATTACTTTCAGATTTTAAAAACAAAATATTTTTTCAAAAAGTGGAAAATCATAATGAAAAAAATATGTTAAATTTAAATTTGGAGGACCATCATGGGATGAGTAAATAATTTTTTAAATTTTGGTTGGTTTTGGAGGTTTCAAAAATAGTTTTAAATTTTTAATTCGTATTTTTTTAATATATTGACTAATTTGTTTTATTTTTAAATACATCTAATCTGCATATATTTTAAAAAATTTTAAAAAATTAAAAAATATTTAAAAATTTTAATAAATACAAAATACATACAAAAATGTATTAAATTTGTATAGTTGTTAATATTTAGTGATTTTTTAAACGATTTTTTTCATAAATTTTATATGGTTTAGGTTTATTTAGATTGAGTGTATCTAAAAACTTAAAAAATATTGATTAAAATACTTAAAAAGTTTACTAAAAATAATAAAAATATAGATTGAAACTTAAAAACTACTTTTGAAAGCTCCAAAACAAAACAGAGTTTTAAAAATTATTTCAAATTTGAAAACTAAATGACTTTTGGATTTTCAAATTTCTAAAAACTATTTTTAGAATATACAACCAAACAAATTTTTAGAAAATTATCTTTCAAAATTGATTATGAAAACCAAACCTTAGTTTGGGTTTTCTAGGCTGGTCATTAAAAAGGGCGTCTCCGGTGTACGAAGCTCCCGTTTAAGCGGGGTCTAAGGAAAGGTTGATGTACGCAGCCTTACTCTCACAAGTAGAAAGGCTATTAATAAATTATTTTTTTATTTGTTAAGTTGTTGCCTATCTAGTAACCGGGAAAAGTCAGATTGAAAGTGATTAAGTTGCTACAAATTCTTGTTAGAGGGAGAATTTTTTGGCCGGTCAAATGAGGGTAATGTTAAAAATTAAAAAATTAAAAAATGAAAGAGAATGAAATGCTATGAAATTATGTAAGTAGTTTGCAAATGCTTAGAACAATTAAACAATTTTTTTGTTATTGTGAGAGCTAACTTAAAAAGTTACAAACAAATATACACATATCAGGTGTCCAAATTTCATTTTGGTGAGCTGTTCTAATAAATATGGAAACTGAAAACAATTTTAATTGTATACTTGGAGTTACATTTTTTGCATGAAAAGAATTTATTAGAGTATTAAGTTTTATCAATCTATAAGGGATTATTTGATGCAGAAATGTGCTTTCAAGGATCTGAATACTGAGAAAGACTTCTTCCGATGGATTTCCTCATCTGCTTTTATTTCCGAGAAAACCACAAAAAATGGAAGAGTTCTCATTTCTTTTCAACTTTGTGCATTTGTTCCTGGATATCCTGTCCATCCAATGATTGTTCGCTATCCCCTTGTACACTTTGACCAATCCTGGTAAGAATTTTCTTTAGTTGAAACCGTTTTGGTGTTGTCTTTTGTAATATCTTTACCTAATTTGCATCATATGGCCTTTCATTTTGTTTAGGGGAAATATAGCTTTGGGAAAGCTCATGTTTAGAATGTTCAGAGTTTCACAATTTCATGGAGGTATGTTGAGTGATTTTTTATTTATCTATAGTTGCATATATTGAAAATGTAGTGAGTTTGGCTTCCCTACTATTTTTGTTTGTAAAATTTTTGGGTAGTATGGTGTATAAGGTGGCAATTTATATATATAGGTTGTTACAGTGATGACTCATTTTGCTATTTTTATTTTAATTACTAACTCACTCTCGTAGATCATCAATACTGATTATTCATCAGCTTAAATGTACATGCATTTATATGATGTGTCCCTGACTATATTATAATTTGAATTTTGGTTATTGAATAACTTGTGTGTTGTAAAAAGTTGAATGAAGTCATTTATTGAATTGTACAGGTAGAGTATCTTCCTATTTTTTGACCTCTTGAAAATCAGTAGGAAAATGCTGCCCATTTTGCTCAGAGGGTGAGTCGACATTATTTGATTAATCTTTGTTTCCTTGTTGGCTTTAGTTGATATTTTAATATTAATTATATTCTTATACATCAAAGTTTTTAATAGGCACATTACATACAATTTGTTAATTTTTTGTATATTGTTAACATGTTCTGTATTTCATATGCTTAATCTCCTAAGCAATTCAGAACCAGTGGATGTTTAACACACCGTAAATATTGTAATTGAATTTGTGTGATGTTATGTCTACTGCATTTGTGTGTGGAAGCCTGCCCTTTTTTTTCGCATCTTTGCACAAAGAATTAGACAATTGATTAATGGTCTTTGGATTTAAAGTAATATTATATATATACAAAGATCAAAATTTTGTTTCGGTGTGTTGTTTCAAAAAGTACAGAAACAAAAACATCTCGGAAATATTTTATGAAATGAAGATCAAATCAAAATGTTTGAAAATATAAATTGAAATATATCTAAATGTATAAAAGCCAAATAATTGATTAATTAAACAAATTGGGATTGATATAATCATTCACTTAAAAGAATTAAAAAACTAATGTTACTATGAACTAAAAATTATTAAGTATTGTCAAATAACTCAATTTTATTAAACAAAAATTTCCAATAAGGTCTAAAAATTTACTGAAACAGTAGTAATAAATGTTTATGAAAATTTCTAAATTTGTATAGATACAATTTACTCTTTTGGTATATCACACTATGTTTTGGTGTGTTTCACTATGTTTTGGCGTGTTTCAATGAAAACACTAGAATTTTGTTATTCCACTAGTGTTTCGTTGCAGTCTCTTGGAAAATGGAAACCTTTCATTTCAATGGAAACAAATGAAAATTTTGTTCCTCAGATATATTAAAGATAAGTCCATGTCAAAAAGTTTTTCATTCATGTGTTGCCTACGTTTTCCATGTTATTTGGTTCCAAACAAATGTCATATGGTACCTATTAAAATTGGGTGTAACCACACATGCAACAGCCCTCGTATCTTCTATGTGCACTATGTTAACTTATTACAATTGGAGGAATAGTTTCCTATTGTCCATCTTTAATTTGGAAAATTTTTCCCTTTTGTATTCTTTTACTAGCTGTTGGTGTATTGCCTTGATTCTTAGAGGCAGAGCCATGTATAACAAAGTTGGGTCAAGTGACCCCACTGGAAATTTGAAAATCTGAAATTATTATTCAGACTTTTTGAAAATCTTATTTTAAATGAGGTCAATCTTGTACACTAAAAGTATGAACTATTTTCATAAAGCATAGAGATTAATATATACTCATGTTACCCTTTTTTTCCTTCTAATATTTTAGTTATTCTTTTTCATTTTCTTCTTTCTTTGAATTCTTTTGTAGGTGTTCACGTGTTATTTACCTTATATATCACTATTTTCCTAATATCCAAGGAGATGATTACGACACTATGTGACAGTTTAGGAGAGAATTTATTCTTATATTTAAAAAAGGTGGAAAAAAAAGAGAGAAGAGAACTTGTGGCATTAAAAAGGAATTGCCAACAAACACGGTGTAGTTTTCTTCAACTAAATTAATTAAACAAATCTTATGTTCAAAGGATATATTTGAATTAAATTTGTTCAAAATTTTAATGAAGGAAAATATAATACATTTATGATTTACAAAATCAATTGTTTAACTTTATTAGCATTTATGGAATTTTAGTATTAGTGATGCAAGCAGTCATTTATTCGATTTTTGTAAAAATTAACTATTCTGGTTTTTGCTTTCATTATGGTATTTGTAATTTGGTAACTATAAATTACTTGATCCAGTTTTGTATATTAGGCAAGTTTATTAGCATAAATTATGTGTAATTGAAGGTTGATATTAGTGGTGAATTGTTTAATGGACGTTTCTGTCTTCGCAATGGTTGATTCTTAGAACTTATTCTTTGTAATATGGAGAAGAATCGTATTTTTGTGAACTAGATGATTATCTAACAGCACACTGCATTTTGGATTTGTCTTGATTTGTCATTTGAGCTGCCTTGAGTATATATATCATTCTCTCTAAGTTATTTGTGGATATTGAGTTTTTAGTCTATCAATTCATCCCTGATGGATATATGCAGACTAGCCGTGCTATAGCTACCTCTCTTAATGTTACAAATGAAGAAGTTATTGAAACTGAATGATTTTCATTAGATTGAAAACTCAGATTTACAGTACCTTCTATACACTCCACATGTTTACAAAATATTTAACTAAAACATCTACCTAACTCACTTTGTTACAACAAATTGAACTAACACTAGACTTGTTTGGTTTGCAGGACAACATATCTCTAGTCTAGTCTTAGATTGAATCCTGGATTGCTGAGTCTTGATTGGTTACACTAACTATACAAACATCTCATTCCTATGGGGACATCATGCAGCTTGCAAAAGCTTCCGAGTCCAAACAAGTCACTTTTCGTGCTCCATGTGTTTTGGCTTTATAGTTTATCTTGCTTTTAGGTCGGCAAAAATGATCTTGTACTTCATTCAAACATTCTATGAAGTGCTAGATTTTAGCTCTTAAACTTAATTTGATGGCCTTTTTCATGATGGACCAAGAATATTTGATGCAGCTGCAATGATGGAATTTATATTGTCTCCTTGGGATCTCGTAATGTATTAGGTGTAGGCCTTGAAGCACACCATTTAATGCTTATAATTCCTCTCTTCCAAAATAAATAAGTTGAATCAATGTTTTTATTAATGACTATTGATTAATCTATATATTACTGAATGGAGGAAGGATCATAGATTAATTTGAAAAAAATAGAGGTGAAAAACGCGCCAGAGAAGTTTTGGAAAAACTAATGTGCCAGTAAAAGGTTTTTTATTCCTTTACTTCTAGCAAGGAGATTTTTCCATCTCAAATAGAATCTTGAAATAGGTCTTTAAAATGTAAATACAATATTACTTCTATCTATATTAATTGGTTTCTTTTCTATGGTTTTAGTAAACTTTGAATTGTTAATCAATGGAACATGAAAAAATAAAATACCTTGGAAATGAAATTTAAGGTCGTAATTTTGTGGGAAGGAGAGTATAGATGTTTGGTGCATTATGTCTGAGTCATAGCACTTGACATGCACACCTAGAATATTTAGTGAAGGTGTAGATAAGCCAAATCAAGCAATATATCTTGCTGTCCAAATTCTTAAGCATACTTCTAACTGCTTCACCTTGGTTGGTGAGGAGTAGATTGTTTTCAAACTTGGCAAGAGCTAAGCCAATCTTGCTCAATTGATAAGTGTATCATCATTGCATAATGGATAATCCATTATGGAAAACTCGGATATCGGTGTAAGGTGGAGGTATGTGTCTAGGTGTTGGATTTATCTAATTCTCATGTCCAAGGACACCACAACATGACTAGATTTCATATTTGTTCAACATTTTTTTTATTTTGTATTTTTTTTAGCATAGAATGGTATTTGCTACAAAAAATTGAGCATTTTATGAATGAAATGGAAACCTAATGCATAGTGATATAGTAAACTCAAACCATTTAGACATTCTTGTTTGGTGCATGTCCAACTAGACATGTCAGTTGCATTTCCCATACGGAACCCTTACCCTTACACACGTGGCATGTTTATGTATCGGACACATCCATGTGGCTTGTCAAATTATTAATTATTATTTTTTGCAAAACATGTTGGGAACACTTCACGGACACATGTCCTATGTCTGGATAATTCTCTTAGAAAATTGATTTGGGTTCAAAGTAAATATATGGAAATGGGGGAGAGAAGTGAAAAATAAATAAATAATAAATACACCCACATATAACATCGATGCTTCTCATATCTTTGTGCCCTAGCTTAATGTTCATATACATAGCAAATAAATATATATAAAAGAAATTCCATACCCCCCTTGTTCGTATCTTAATTTTTGAGAATCCCATGTCCCATGTCTGTACTCATGTCCAAGTCTCTTAGGCTACCACTGTGAAACCTAAAAGGATACACGAAAGCAATTCACTTTCAAAATCAAAGATGGTAGAAGACTATCTAGAATGCTTTGCAATAATAAGTGTTACAAACTCAACTGAGATATCAAATCCATTCATACATTAGCACCTTCTTGATACACAAAGCCAACCAAATGGAAAACAACAAATATAATTTTTTTTTACTTTAAGCTCATATGATGGAAATCCATCTCTGAGGCTGTGTTTGGATCATAGATTTGGGTTTTTAAATTTCTATCCAAATCCATCATCCAAGCACAGTCTTAGTAGATGCATACTATACAGAAAGTTTTGCGTGCCTAAAATTTTGGATTTTAAGTTTTAGGAGACCTAATCCTCCAAAATTGTCCTAAAATGAATTTTCCTTCACTACAAGAAAGTACACCTTCGGCTACTAAAAAATTAGATTTTTTAGTCGCGAAGTTAGTCGCTGCAGGCATGTTGGCAATAGTATTTGGTGACTAAATTTATGTTGGTCTCTAATTATCTTCTCTTACTAAATCTAACTTAGTCCCTAATTGACACCTTTTGGCGACTAAAATTGTAGTCGCCGAAAGTTCTTAAATAAAAATAAAGTTCTCTTTCAGTGACTAAAATATTTAGTGGCTAATATGTTTTAGTTGCCAATAGAACTACATTTAGCAACTAATATTTTAGTCACTGTTTTATGTCATATTTAGCCACCAAATAGTTTAGTTGCCATTGTTTTTTATGACTAAACATTTTAATCGCCAAAAAAATAAATATTTTCATCCCATTGTATTTTACGACAAAACATTTTAGTCACCAAAGAATGTCATATTTTTTCGTGACTAAAATATTTAGTCGGTAATAATTTCTTCCCTCATTTTGATTTGTTTTGGCTACTAACTATTTAGTGGGCAAAATGCTTTTGTTTTTGCTTTTGTGTTTTTTTTTTTTTTTTTACTACTAAATATTTAGTCACCAAATACCTTTGCTTGCTTTTTCAGCTGCCAAATATTAGTCATCAAAAACTTTACTTTTTTTGGCTACTAAATGTTTAGTTGCCAAAAACTTTATTTAGTGTTTTTTTTATTAATTTCGCAACCAACTATATTTATTCCATCATTAATGCAATATGTACCCTGTATATAAACAAAACAATACATATACCGATTATATTATCATTCCACAATGTGTGCACACATTTCACTTTCAACCATCCAAAAAATTCATATTTAATGTCAAATTCCAAGTATAATAGATTTCTATACTAACCAATCATAATCCAACCTCAAAAATAAAATTCCATATAAAATAGAGGATTATACAAAAACCATATCCTCTGTACACAAAAAAGTAATATCTACAATATCATGCCAAAAGGTAATATGTACCATGCCAAGTTGAGAGTAATCTGTACCACGCAAAAAAAGTAATATGTACCGCACAAATAGTTATCTGTACAAACAATAGTAATCCGCAGACAAAAACCAATGTCTTCTGTAGACAAAAAAAAGCCGTATCCAAAATTCCACAGCAAAAACCATCTGTAAAAATAAAATTACTCATTCATATTAATTTTTTATTGGCATATTTAAAATTATAAAAGAAAATCATATAAAACTCGAATGTATATATAAAAAGAATTATATAAAACTCGGAGGCATATGTAAGGCAACTAGTTATCTTTTCAAAGTAATCATTGTAGGTAATTAATCATTAGTTTTGCATTTTCCCCCTCTGAAAACCTTTTTTCGACTAAGTTTAAGACGTTTTTATCTCTAACTCCCAACCAATGTGTCATATTTACGTACTGTCTGTCCCCACAAGTTGTATTTGTCACGAGGAAGCTGCACGTGACATCCATTGACTGGTTTGGGGGCTGTTTTGCATGTTTGCCCTCCGAACACCCTTTTTTGACTAAATTTAAGGCGATTTCGACTCTAACTCCCAACCTATGTATTCTATTTAAAGCCATTGGCTTGATATATATATAATACAACAAAACAACAAAAGGTGGTCTAACAACCTCAAGCCTCCCAAGCTACGTCCTTGGAGGTGGCATAACACCTGTACCTGAAAATGATGTCCCATATAGGGTGAGCCAACGCCCAGTAGAGATATGCTAAACATAGTATGAACAGTAACTAAAACGTTAGCAATTGATAAACGTTTAACTCTTACACAACAACTTATAACACATTACAATCCCATGACTAATATGTCCATGTTCTATTCCAGTTTCCATTTCTTATCAAATTCTCAATTCATAACTATGACTCAGAACTTGGCCAATCAATTTAAACGAGACCACATCTCATATCAATGGTATTCCTATTTCAGGTGAGATAATAACACATTTTAAACATTTCATACTTCATAATAGATACACATTTTAGTACTGTATCAACCTAAGACAAATACACTTCCATACTTCACAAATGATACACATTTTAGTGCTGTATCAATATCAAACAAAAAAACTTCTATACTTCACAAATGATACACATTTTAGTGCTGTATCAATATCAAACAAAAACACTTCTATACTTCATAAATGATACACATTTTAGTGCTGTATCAATATCAAACAAAAATCCGATTTAGAGGTCCATCCCCCATCTTCCAATAAACCGTGGAGTACATCCCCCATCTCCTCCCACACAAAACAATGTATATAAGCAATTATCATATACAAATTTAGTCAATCAATACACAATTTAGATGTATTATACCAACCGCCATATTCAATGACATACTCAACTGATTAGTTTTAGTTTGCCTAATCACCATGCATTGTCTATAACAATCAAGACTACCCTCCACCGGTAGCTCAAAACAATTATTTCTAAGTAGGTAATAATTGTTATAACAGATAAATTGTCATTATTTTTGGAAGTGAATGATTAATATAATCCAACTCCACCGTTCCATCTCATAATGAGCCAATTTCATTATATTCAACTCAATTTCATATTTCCACAACAAAAGCCACTAATTACACTAATGACCCAAATATACCCAAACATGGCATTTTTCCACTTTTTCTCAATATTAACCCAAAGGCCCAAATATTACTAACAACATCAACAATCTCTATTTTCAACCCAAAAAACGTATAGGTGCGTCAAATAAACAAAACCCCTCTTTTCAAAATAGCACATTTCAAAACCCTAACTTCCCAAATCAAAACATTTAAACAAAAGCCCAACATTTAGGTTAAAGCTCATAAAGATGAGTAGGAATCCCTACCTCAAATTCGGAGCCCAAAGGAAGAAGATGAAGAAATTCAAGATGCTCCAAAACCCAAGATTTTCAGATCAAAATGTAGCCCTCAACAATCCCCACAATTTTTACAAAGGCCCAAGGTGAGGAAATCACTCCTACTAGATCAATCCCTAGAGAGAATGTAAGGTTTTAGAGAGAGAGGCTCTCCAATGGAGGTTTTGAAAAAGTAAGAGAGAGAGAGAGAAATTCAAAAAGTGATCAAAAAAGTGGAATCTCAGAGTGATATACACGACTCCCTGCTCGATTGTGGAAACCCCCGCTCGAGCGTCAGACATAGACTCACGCTCGAGCGTCAAAACGCCCGCTCGAGCGTCGATTACACACTTTCAGAAGTTTTGTAGGCGATGGTCCCCGCTCGAGCGTCAAACTCCCCGCTCGAGCGGAGGAACAAAATCAAAGGTTCACGCTCGAGCGTCAAAACTCCGGCTCGAGCGCACGAAGACCTGTAGAGAAAAAGTACTGGGAGATGGGAATTCACACTCGAGTGTCAAAACGCCCACTCGAGCGAAGAATCAACAACAAAGGGCCCACTCGAGCATCAAAAGCCCCGCTCGAGCGTGAAGGCCAAATTCTGGGCATCAACTTTTGGTTTCAAAGCACAACCAACCTGTTTCAAACCTGCCCAACACAACCCAAGACTCAAATACAAAAAGTAAAGGATGGAAAAAAAAAGAATGAGACAACAACACAACCATGTAACCGAGTCTGGAATACAATAAATAAAGAGAGGGAAAGCCAGGATCGCTATAGTCCCCAGCTTGTTTCATTGTTTGAAGAAGATGAGGATGATGAAGGCCAACATCAGCAACAACAAGAAGAGGGACTCCCTTGCATAGTGAGGCTTGAGCATCTAACAACAGATAATTGTGAAAAGCTGGAGAAACTGCCACAGCTACTACATACCCTTACTTTTCTTCGAGAATTGTATGTCTATAATATTGTGTTTGGTTAGGGGATTTGAAAATGGATTTAGAAAGGGAAATGGAAAAGGAATGTGAAATGTGAATAAAATATACCTACATTTCACATAGTTTCACGCACCTTTTCTCTTTCCCTTTCCAAATTCCTCTCTAAATCCACCAACCAAACACAGTATAGGTGTCCAAGTCTCAGCTCTTTTCTAGAGATAGGTTTCCATGCACGCTAAAAAGACTCAAGATGCGTGATTGTGAGGCTGTGGAATCCTTATTCAGGTGGACAACGCAAATTAATGACAATAATCTTGAAGCATTAGAGGTTCATAATTGTCCATCCCTTACGTGCTTGATATTGTGCAGAGGTGGGGGGCTACCACCCACACTCAAATAGCTTAAGATTTTTTGGTGTAAAAAGTTGAAGGCACTGCTAGTAGAGGAGGCGATGAAAATTAACTGTCCATCTTTTCAGTCTGTTTCGATCTATGATTGTGATAGGCTCAAATACATGCCAGATGCCCTTCCTAATAATAATAGTCTTAGTCACTTGTTCTTGTATGGGTGTAAGAATTTGGAGTCCATTCCGAAAGGATGGTGTAGACAACCCATTTTTGACCGTCCTCAAGACTTGGACGTCACCATTTGAACACCCGGTGATCATCCATGTTTGTGTTCGTTTGGAGTTCCCGGAGGTCTCAGCTACGCACCTTGCCCCAAGATCTCCGAACTCGACTATTTAGTGTCTGGTTTTGCACCAAACACTTGTGTTTTGTCTTGGACGGGCAGGAAATGCCTTGTGAGGCATCCTCACACATCACCGGCCATGGCTAGAGGCCACCGGCTGATGTTTTGTTGTCATCGGCAATGTATATTGCCGGTCGGCATTCTTCGTTGCCGGTCGGCAGTCCATTTTGTCAAAATGGCAATTTTGAGCAGCCGACTACTGTTCATCTACTTTTGCAGATATTTTAATACAGCTGTATGGCATTTTGTTCCCCTCCATACACGTGTATGGAGGGATGGCCTTCCTTGTTAGCTTCTTGAGTAAGCTTTGCAAGATTGGCTTCTCTATAAGAGGAGCCCTCCTCTCTTGGCTTTAGGGTTGGAGATTTGTTAGAAAATTTCAGAGGGAGCTCTGGTTCTAGGTTTAGGATTTTGTATCTATCCTATATCTATATCTCTCATTCTCTTGTATTTGTGTGTGTTTAGGCTCACTATTGCACACAAACACATAGTGTTACAACTTTTCTTAGTTTTTGAAGGACCAGAGGTCTATTCTTGAGGTTCTTGGGTGGTTTTAAGCTCAAGGGAGCAGCTGGTCCACCATTGTTGAAGAGGCTCTACAAGGGTAAGAAACTTGCTCCTTTTACCCCATTCTTGCATACTATTTTTGCCTATCTTAGAACTGTTTTTGAGCTTAGTGTATAATATAAAAAAGTTCTGTTTTTGGGCCCTCTAAATAGTTTGTTTAGAGTGTTTTGTGGTTTGGAGGTGTTTGACCCCTCTTAATCCTTGAGGGGCTCCATTTTGTGCTATTTTGAGTAAGCTCCGGGACTTTGGTGTTTGGGCCTCCTCACCACTGAAATCTTGAGGGATTTCAATGGTAAGGATGGTGCCTTGAAGTCCCAAGAAGGAGAGGGCCACCCCCTCTCCTTATTGTCCTTGAAAAGGGCCATTTTTGCCTCTTTAATGAGCACCTAGCTAAGCCTCATGTGGACCATGCCTTGGCTGTTATTTATGCTTATTTTGCCATGAAATAGCATTGTTGTATGTTGGTTTTGGTACACCATGCTTGCTTAACATACATGCCTTGTAATGCCATTTTGTTGCCTTAACATGCCTTAGGTTGTAAACCATTGTTCTAGCATGTTTTAGGCTTGGCTTTGTGAAGCTTTTGTGCTTATTTTGCTATGTTTGAGGTCTGTCCTTAGTTGTTTGGGTCGACTTTGGCATGCTTAGTATAGCCCCTTTGCATTTTTGGTTTGTTGGCCTTAAGTGTGTGAATGTATAGCATGCATCCTTGCCTTAATTTAGTGGGTTGGGACCATTTGCCATGTTATTTCAGTCCCTTTAACATGCTTGTATGCTTGCCTTGGATGCCTCTTTGAAGCTTTGAAAGCTTGTCTTGCATGCTCCATGTTTTGGCCATTGTGCATACCCTTCGAATTTGAGCCACTTAGATGTCATCTAGGTGTCCCTTGGGTGTTGTCTAGGCCTGCCTTAGACTTGTTTTAAGTCCCCTTAGCCTTGTGAGGCTTGGTGGACTTAGTCTCGGTTTAAGCCTCTTGGCTTGTCTTGGGTTTTTGGCTTTGTTTGCATGCCTTGTTTATCTTGTTTAATTGGCTTAGAACCTTTTGTAACATGATTTTCAATGCTTACCTTGCATGCCATTAGTCCATGTTATGCCTCTTTCAAGTGTGCTTGAGAGTTGCCCCTTTTGTGCTTGAGTGTTAGCCCTTTAACATGTGCATGTGTGTACGTGTGTTTAGTCCTCACTTCACAGCATCTTGGCCACTGTTTTAGGTCTATTTAAGGCTGCCTAAATCATGTTTAAGTCCATCCTATGCTTGTTTGCATACTTACCTTGCACGTTTGCTTGCATGCTTGCATGTATACATTGCATTATCCATGTTGCATGCTAGTTCATATGCCTAGGTTGCATTGCATCATACATGCATGCCTTGTTCCTTGATCTAGTGATAGGAATTGGGCCCCTTTGGTTTGTTGGTTTGCATTGCATTTGACATCAAAATGTGCACACTTGGTCCCTTGGGCCATCACGCATGGAAATGCACGATTGATGGTCCGAGAACCAAGGAGCATGTCCCTTTGAGTCACTAACATGATAAGGGACATGATTGTAGACACCCCATTTTTGACCAACCTTAAGACTCAGACGTCACCGATTGAGCGCTCGGTGATGTTGCATTTTGTGCTCGTTCAGAAGTCTCAGAGTTGCGGCTGAACGCCCTGCCTCCGGACTTCCGAACTCTTTTCTGTGCCTTGTCTCGGTTTGCGAACCAGACTCGATTTTCTCTATTTTTTTTCCCGAGGGAAGGGAGTGGTCCCGTAGACTATCTCCCGGTGGCCGTGAGCTACGTTTCGTGGCCGTAGGCTATTTTGCCCATTTCGGAGCCCGGTTCCCGATTTTCGGAGCCGTCAGGCCGTGTGCCTCGGCCCGGGACCACCCAACCACCTCCGATTTCTCCGGTTTTTGGCATGCACCTCTGTTTTATAGTTCCGAGGAACATTGGGGCTTCTGATGCCCACTTCGTGGCCGTATGCCACTTTCGGTGCTTACAGTCGGTTTTCGGGACCCCGAACTGCGTGATTTGGGCCCCGAGCATTCATTTTGCATCAGTGTTCTCTGATTTTTGGCAGGAACCTCTGTTTTGTCATTCCGAGGGACACTGGGGTCGCAGATGCCCACTTCGCTGCTGAACACCACTTCCGGCACCTGCAGCCCATTTTCGGGATCCCGAATTGCTCGGTTTTGACTCCGAGCGTTCATTTCTCATTAGTTTTTGTTCAAACTTGGCAGGTACCTCTGTTTCAACACCAGGAAGATCACTGGGGGGTGAGAAGCCAGCAATTATCCCAGATAACCAGTTTCGCTCCTCCGGAGCCCGTTTTTCTCACTTCCGGGCCAATGTTGAACACCCTGGGGGTATTTTCTTCCCACCAAAGCTACATATCTGTGATCAGGGGACATGGGAGGACCCTAAAAATGTATGGTCGGCCAGCAATTTTGATTTTCATTTTTGAGCCTCTCCTTCAAGCTCTATGTTGTGGCTCCTGCTTCAGTGTTGCCAATTTCCGACCTTGGAACCTTGTTGCACACATCTGGGAGGACCCTAAAAGTTGGTGGTCGGCCAGCAATTGTGCAGTTCATTTTTGAGCCTCTCCTTCAAGCTCTATGTTGTGACTCCTGCTTCAGAGTTGCCAGATTCCGACCCTGGGGCCTTATTCTGCACATCTGGGAGGACACCTTTGTGTGGTGGTCGGCCAGAAAATCATTGCTTCATTTTTTGGGGTGGTCGGCCGGCCATGGTGAGTGGCTGGCCGACCAGGTGGGGTGGCCGGCCGGCCACCTTGCAGAAAACCACTTGGCCGGCCAGCTTCTTGCTTTCCAGCTCATTCCAGTTGTCTAGATATTTTTGCCAAAATATCACCCCTTCCGGGGGATATTTTGGGAGGGAAAGGTTGCCTCCATTTCCCTCCCCTTTTACACCTTTTTTTGCTTACTTAAAGGGCTGGATAGCCCCTTTGCCTAGGTTAGAAAAATTTGTCTCAAGAGCCTTTATTCAAAACCCTTGATTTCCATAGCCAAAAACCTCAAAAACTTCCAAGTTCCTAGGCAATTCCTTCATCAACCCTTAGCTCCACCATCCCCACTACCATTCCAGCAGCAAAGAAGTGTTCTCCAGTGGCTAAGAAGCACCAAATTCAGGCCAAGAGGTAGCAACAATCAGATCTTCAAGGGTAAGTTTCCAAATCTCTTTTTGTAGCATAATTTTGCTTTCTATTTCTACCTTATTTCCTTTCAGTTTTTGGGCCTTGACCCCTACTGATTTTAGGCTCATTTTGAGCCCCTCTACAACTTTGTAGAAGGGCTCAACTTCACTTGATGCCTCCATGATACACTTGTTTCAATATCTAGCTTGTATGTCACAATCTTGCATGCCATTTTTAGCCTATTTGCATTTGTTTTTGGGGCTCCGACCCCTACTGGTTTTGTGCCTATTTTGAGCCCCTCTACAACTTTGTAGAAGGGCTCAAACTTTTTTGGCCATTCTATATACCACCTCCCTTTGAAATCCACTCTAGGCCCCAATTCTTGCATGATTTGTATCCTTTTATGCTTTTGGTTTTAGCTCTTGGTCAGAACTGAAATGGGTCTTATTTTGACCCCCTCTATATGTTTCATGAAGAAAGTTTTGTTGTTTGGTGCATGCTTTGCATGTCTCTTGTTATAACCTCTTTTGAGCTCCATTTTGCATGGAATTGTTAGCATGTTTGCATATTGATTTTGGGGCATCCATAAACTGAATATATGCTTAATTTTGGGCCCTCTTCAGTATTGTAGAAGAAAGTTTTTTCATTTGAATTTTCTATATACTACCTCTCTTTATACCCCTCTTTTGGCCCAAATTTTGCATGCTATATTTAGTATATCTACACACTGAATTGGGGGATGTCATCTTCTGTAAATATGCATATTTTTGACCCCTCTTTAATGTTGTAAAACTGTTTTTTTGGGTTTGAGCATTGTAACTACCACTTGCATTGTAATTCCCCTCTTTTCCCGTATTTTTGCATGCCATTGTTGCCATATCTATGCTCACAATTTCGCCATGTTTCGTACTGAAAAGATGCTATTTTTGGGACTGCCTTGATACTTTTTTTTCTGTCATGTGTCAATTTTGCATGTTTAGTATAGCTGTAGGCCATTTCGGGGGCTTAATATCGCATTTCGGGATGATTTCATGCATTGGTTGTCATTTCGTATCATTTCGGGGCTGTTTTCCCCTTCATTTAGGTGCTGAAATTTGGTTTGCATGCTTGCATATCATTTCCCGTGCCATTTCATGCCTTCGGGCCATGCCTCGGTTTGCGTGCCCGTGGGCACGCACTTCGAGGCACCTCCGTTTTATCCGACGGCATCTGATGTGAGTGTGGCTGAGGTCCACTCATGTGAGTATAAGCCCAATTTGCATTTCCATCTCATTTTGTCATTGCCTCGGTTTGCGTGCCTGTGGGCGCGCATTTCGAGGCACTTCGGTTTTATCCGATTTGCATTTTATCATCGCCTCGGTTTGCGTGCCTGCGGGCGCGCATTTCGAGGCGCTTCGGTTTTCTCCGATTTGCATTTCGTCATTGCCTCTGTTTGAGTGCCTGTGGGCGCGCATTTCGAGGCACTTCGGTTTTATCCGATTTGCGTCTCACATCATGGCCTCGGTTTGCGTGCCCGCGTGCACGCTTTTCGAGGCATCTCATTTTCATCTCATTTTCCCAATATAGCGCATACCAGGTTGTATCTTAGATTGCATTCATGCATTTCCTCGATTTGCGTGCCCGTGTGCACGCATTTCGAGGCATCTCATTTTCATAGTATTGTGCATGCTATATCACATGTTAGTTGCATTTCATGCATACCATGCATATTGCATCGTGTCCGGGATAGGTGTTAGTCCGAGCACGGGAAACGAGGTACATCCCGTACTCCGAGTGGCGGAGTGTGTCTCAATTCCCAAGTCACCGACACTCCGGATTACCCATGATGGAGCTAGGTTTTGTTGTAGCATTCATCCGCATGCATCCTATATTGAGTTGTGCAATCCGACTCCTCGGCCATCATGCATCGAGATGCGTGATTGGTGGCACGAGGATCGAGGCATGCATACATATGTGAAATACATTGCTATGCCCCTTTCCTGCTCTCTGTTGCAGCAAAATCAAGAATCAGCAACTTTTCGGAGTCTGGCACGCATTTCGAGAAAAAGTGCAAACAGAGGCTAATTGGGGCATCCCAGTGGATTTCAGCGCCGAAGCAGCCCGGCATGCATCATTCATCAGAAGCAAGGCAATCTCTGGCTTGCACGCCAGTTTACAGCTTTCTTAGTTTAATTTGTTAATTAATTAGGAATTTGTATATTATTTGGGGCTGTACATTTCGGACTGTAATATTCTTTTATTCGGACTGTATTATTTATTCGGACCCTCCGAGCGAGGGCAATGCTGTAATAAGGGTGTGTGAGTGTGATGTATGTCTTCCAACCCCCATTTCTTTCTCCCTTTTATTTATCCGCTTACAATGGTTAGATATAGGACATATTTCAATTAGCATACAGCATGACAGCATGTTTGCATCATTCATCTGTTTGCATGCACCGGGCTCGGCGCATCATACAAACTGCATCTGTATTTCAATTCCAAATTGAATACATGTTAGCTGTAGCATTTCATATACCATGTTTAGAATAGCCGAGCCTACTATAGTTGGCATCTTTGCATGTGTTGCATTAGGCATTTCAGCATATCTAGGATCATGCATGATTTCTAATGTAGTTTCTGTTTTGGCTGGGAGTACTCGGTGAGTTTTTATGCTTTAGCATCCTTGCATGCGTGTGAGTGTTGCCATAACAGCATGCTTGCCATGAGGCTATGTGCTTATGTGATATATCTGCCTGAATGCCTGTGGGTGGAGGTTGAGTTATTTGGATTGGGATAAATCATTGACTGTTTGTTTTAAGCCCACTAGATAGTGGCAACATCACTATTTTCTAAGCCCACCCGAGGGTGGCAAATCCGCATTTTAGCCTACCTGCGGGTAGCACCTTCACACCATTTTCAAACAAACAAACATGAAATGTTTTGTTCCAATTCAGACGGCCCAGTCTATACTTGTTTGCTGCGAGCATCACATAGTAATCTAGGCTAATAACCGGAATAAGAACTCACAATGTTTTCAAAAGCAGATATCATGGTTAGTAGAGGCCGGTCTTTGACCGGGCGAGCGGGGGTGCTCACGATGTGACCTTCCCCAATCGTACCCAAGTTCCCGAGCCGAGGCAACTTTGGTGATGACGGACACGTGGCCTTTGGCACCGAGTCAGGGTTTCCTAAATTTCCCCATTAAAAAATATTTAGGTGGCGACTCTGTATCTGGCAAAGCAGTCCATGTTTGGCACTTCTTTCAAAAAAATCTATTTTCAAAACGATTTGCCGGATTTGGACTCTTTGGTTCAAGATTTAGAACCGCAACAAAATCGAGTCCGAACTGTAGCGAGGCCCCCTCGCGGGCTTGTTACAGTTTCTGGCGACTCCGCTGGGGATTTAGAGAACTTGACTCGAATTCGTGATATCTGGTTTTGACTACACTTGTGTGTTTCTTTGCATTGCATTTGCATTGGTGCGCCTAGGACACCGTGTTTGCCATCTGCTATTCCTGAGCGGTTTGCCGGAGGCTTGTCTTGTCAAGGCATGTCCGTAAGGCTGACCGGTTAGGGGCTCTGCCAGTATGGGAACACAAACCCCGGTTTTACCGGGGCACCCTTTTTGACCATTCGACCTAGTGCATATTCGGATCCATAGTGACCATTCCAAACTAGGACAGGTTGCTTACCCGTTTATAGGTTGTTTGAAGCCGCTGCGTGCATAGTGAAACCCTAGCTCCTGACAAAATAGGACAGGGCAACCCTACCCCAACATAGGGGTGTTTTGGCTCTCACTTATCTGTTATGTGCTTGTTAGAGTGCGTCTCTACAGGGAATGCATGTATCAGTCTATGAGTTTGGGCATCAGGCCTGCGGGCATCAGTATTTGGTGGAATCAGTTTTACCTGAGGGTATCAGCTTACAGGCGGAATTTTGGGCAGAATTCAGTAGAGGGCACACTCATTCAACTATGCTCGTATCTGTTCAGGTGAAATCAGGCTGAGATGCTGTCTGTTTTCTCTTTTGCTAGGTAGTCTTGGGAACCATAGCTTCGGAAGGCTCCAATATCCCCCGAGGATCATTAGACTTGTGCTGATAGACTTTGTCGGGTCAGAGATTCAGTTCAAAGGGCAATCAGTGTTCCTTCACCAAAGGCAGGGTAAAAAGGCCAGTCAGGGACAGTTATACCGGTTGTTCAGTTAGACCAGGGCAATATGGCAGGGATGGAGGAAACGATGCGTCAACTCCAGGAAAGTATGAAACTCATGCAGCAGGACACTGCCCGTCAAGCGGAATTTGCCAAAAGCCAGGCCGAGATTATAGCCCAACAGGCAGAGACAATTGACAGGCTAGAGCAGCAAACTGGAGTATCTACTTCACACCAGGCTCCTCCCCTACCCAGAGCTCCAACGCTTGAGGAGACAGCTAATGTCCAGGATGATACGGACATTCCAGGCAGGCCAGCTCCGCCCCTGGTTCTACCCCAACTATCTAAAACACCTACCAACCTACCAGACTCCCCCTTTGAGTTGAAGACGGACCCCACAGCGTTGAAAGTGAGCAAGCTTGAGGAATTGTTCAAAAAGTCTCAGAGGGCCCATTCTATTCCTGACATAGAGGATGGTTTTACCGATTCAGTGGTGACATTACCGGATCGGTTCAAGATGCCACATATTGATTGATTTGATGGCTCTGAAGACCCAATGGTGCACCTCCAACTGTTTTCTGATATCTTGAGACCAATGGGTTTGACCACAGCCCAGAAACTATCACTATTCGGCCGAACCCTGTCCGGGATAGCCGCAACCTGGTATGCCAAATTGGAGAACTCTGTGAAACAGAACTGGGAAGAGCTGGCTGAGGCCTTTATTGATCAATACTCCTATAACGCACAGATCGAGGTCACAACTCGTGATCTCGAAGTCACCCGCCAAGAACCAAAGGAGGGTTTCTCAGAGTTCATGACGAGATGGAGAGCAAAAGCCTCAATGATGACCACTAGGCCCACTGACAAAGATCAGATTCGGATGATTGTGCGCAATCTCCAGCCCAAGCTTATGCAGAAGATGATTGTTCTTCCCTTCCCTACCTTTTTAGATCTGCATGAGATGGGGGTTCAAATCGAGGATGCCATCAGACAAGGGATCTTTGCAGAAGATAATGAGCCTTTGAAGAGGAATGTTGCTCGCAGTTCCAATGCTACTACTGATGGTAGCACAACTGCGAAATGCTCAGAAGTAGACACTATCACCACTTCCCTCAATGACCAAAAACCAACCACCTCAATTCGGCCCCAAGCCCGAAAATTCCATCCTCTTTACATGAGTCTCTCCCAAGCTTTGAAAAAGCTGCAAGAAGAAGGGCACCTAGAACTCCTAGAACCCCAACCCCTTCCAAATCCTCTTCCACCAAGGTATGACCCAGCTAAATACTGTGCCTACCATCAACAGCACGGCCATGATACAAACCGTTGCATCCGCCTCCGTCATAAGATTCAAGATCTTATTGACGAAGAGACCCTAGCTCCACCAAAAGGACCTCAGGTTAGTACTGGCTCATCACCTCCCCACCTCAATCTTATCCATACACTGCCATCCACCTTTGACCCCAGCATATACATCACCCCGACCCATCTACCCAAGCCTGAGGTGTTTATCCCGGAAAGTATGGACATATGCATGATGGGTGCACCTGGACCCCAATCATCTCAAATCCGTGAGCCCACTACTTCTGAGCTAAAGAGAATGATCGAAGATCTTCCAAGAACTGTAACAGATTTGACCTCTGGGACATTGGCTCCATCATCGACCATACCACATACTGGGAATTTCATGTCAAAAGGCTTCCCAGTCTTGGGGCGGGCTACATCTGAGGAAGACCAATCCCTTGGCAAAGTGGAAGCGAGTGGAAAGAACAAGGTAGGGGTAGGCATGGATCCCCATGAGTATCTTCTGTTGGCTGTTGAGGCCTTGAAAGCCGAGGGACTGAACAAAGAGCAAGTGCTCGCAGTTGTTGTAAAAACTGTAGACGGCATTTTCGCCACTCAAGTCAGGGGCAGTTTGAATCAAGGGGCAAGCCGGGAGAAGGGCCGATATACCAGAGGCAATCCTGTTAGCTCTAATCCTCCACTCAGAAGAGATCAGCAAACCAAGCCAGCACCTGCCAATCCCTTTGCTGGTGTGCCCAGCAAAAATCCACAAACCCAAAAGTACCAACCCCGAGGTCAGAGGGTCTTCCATGCCCTCCACATGCCTTTATCCAAAGCTTTCCAAATCCTTGTTGGACAAGGCCATCTCAAACCCCTTGAGCCTCGGTCTCTCCCGAACCCTCTTCCGGCTACACATGATGCTACCCAGTATTGCGCATACCATCAGCAAACTGGCCATGCTACCAACAACTGCTTCCGTCTTCGCCATGAAGTACAGGATCTATTGGACAACGGGGTCATCCTCCCGCCGAGCTCAGCAAAGTCTATCGGCACTGGGTCAGTGAACTTGGGGGATAATATGATGTGATCGAGGGATGAACCACCTGCGAATGGCGCTCAGATTACTCCAGCTGTGGTGAATAGCATGCACTGTTTTGAGCAATGTACAAGTGCTGTTAATTGTGCTTTCTGACTTGGGTATTGGGTCAGTTTTGTTGTTTTGTTTTGAGTCTGTCTTTTTATTTTGAGTCAGTCTCTTTTGTCTTGGGTCTGTCTTGTTGTATCGAGTCAGTCCTGTTGTATAGAAGTCAGGTGATTCCGGGGGTGTTACCTCGGGCGTCACCATTTTGTTTTGCGTTTGTCTTTTTGTTTTGTTTTGAGTCTGTTTCTGCCAGGGAGCCAGTTATGCCAACAGATTTTGAATGAAACAGCAGTGATTTCCATACTCTCGCACTTGTTTCTGCCGTGTGCTAGTTGTGCCGGGATTTGAATGAAATGGCAGTGCATTCCACCTGCTCTCTTGTGCCTTGAAGTCATT